>BLBF01000002.1:58631071-58680293 GCA_015471245.1 Laticauda colubrina
TCTATTCTATTCTATTCTATTCTATTCTATTCTATTCTATTCTATTCCATTCCATTTCTTCCCAAACAATGAGCCAGCAGTGTGCTGCAGCTGCCAAAAAAGCCAGCACAGTTCTAGGCTGCATAAACAGAAGGATAGAATCAAGATCACATGAAGTATTAATACCACTTTATGATGCCTTGGTAAGGCCACACTTGGAATACTGCATCCAGTTTTGCTTGCCACCATGTAAAAAAGATGTTGAGACTCTAGAAAGAGTGCAGTTAAGAGCAACAAAGATGATTAGGGAACTGGAGGCTAAAGCATATGAAGAATGGTTGCTGGAACTGGGTATGTCTCGTTTAATGAAAAGAAGGACTAGGGATGACATGATAGGAGTGTTCCAAGATCTCAGGGGCTGCCCAAAGAAGAGGGAGTCAAGCTATTTCCCAAAGCACTTGAGGGCAGGAAAAGAAGCAATGGGTTGAAACTAATCAAGAAGAGAAGCAACCTAGAACTCAGGAGAAATTTCTTGTCAGTTAGAACAATTGACCAGTGGAACAACTTGCCTCCAGAAATTGTAAATGCCCCAACACTGGAAGTTTTTAAGAAGAGATTGGACACGAGAAGGCGGAGCTTCGTCTCGGTGCTACAGCTGAGATCTCAGGGCTCTGAGATCTCAGCTGATATTTTCGCCCCTGGTCGGTCCTAACGGACCTAAACCGTCCCGTAGAGACGGGGATTGTGAAGGGCACAGTCCCAGGATCCCAGAGATATCGCAAATCTCTGGTTTGATCCGGGAGAAGCCCTTTTGCTGGCGGTGGAAAGGCAGCCTCCAAAGCTGCTGAAGTCGGGACAGCTCCGAAAAGAAAGTGGCTGGAGCGAGCGTGTGTCGGTTGGGTGAGAAACTTCTTTTGTATTGCAAATTGGTTGAGACCTGAAAGGATATCCTGAACAAAGAAGAAACCTGTGGCTTTATTTTTGTCTGACTGGAATCTGGTTGAGCGGCGTTTTTTAAGTGATGTCAAATTGAGGCTTGGATTCTTTCCTTACTATTTTTTTTTCTATGAGGACTTTAATGTGACTTTGTAGGTAACCAGATTGAATTTTTTCTTATATATATTTTTATGCTTCTTTTGATTTTTTAATTTTCTTTAGGATAGAGGCCCCCTTTGATTTTTTTTTCTTTTCCTCTGAGTTTTGTATACATTACTCTTTTTTCTGGCTGGGGGGGGGAAAGTATTAAGAGATCTTGCAACACTGCCAACTAGAGGCTTGAAAGTACTTTATTTGAATTGGGGAGAAATGTATAAACACTCCTTCTCAAGGACATTTTAATGTGATAAGATGGAGGGAGAGCACAGAAAAATATTATTACAGGTGTTTTCCTGGACTCTTATCAATATTTCAACACTTGAGGCTTGGCTTTGAAGCTGCTGGAGAAGAGAGTCATAATAAGAGCCTTGGATAAATAAATAAGTGCAGTGTGCAGTCCATATATATACTTGTGAAACCTCTACTCGCCAGCCTTTTTGTATATTTCAATTTTAGTAATATTTTTATTTTTGCTTTTTATTTTATCCTTTTTCTTCTTTGGTTTTTTGGGCCTTTTTATTATTTTTCCATTTTGGACTACTCTATAATTGACTACTCTATCAGATGGATTGAAGGTCAAAAAGAATTTGAAGTTTTTTGAAGCATTAAAATGAAAAAAAAAGTGAGAAAAAGAAGAAAGTGTTAAATGAAATAGACTGTGTGTATTTGGATTGCTTGGTGACTTTGGGACTTTTGGAAATTCTTATTTGAATGATTAAAATCATTTGGGTCGTTTATTTATTTATTTTTTTTTACAATGGCATTACTTATGGATGAACTGAAAATGGAATTTATAAAATATAATCAAGAGAAACAAGAAGGGAAGGATTCTTTTGGCTCTATTTTTCATTTTTTAGAAATGGCAATTTCTACATATGAGAAACTACAAGAACAAGAAGATTGGGATGAAGAAGAAACCATCCTTAATGAACAAGCAACTTTATTTGGGGAAGAAAGGGGAAAGAGGAGAAAGAGAATGGAGAATTTAAGACTTAAAAAAACAACCAAAAAAGGGAAAAACAAGGTGAACAGTGGACACAATATCAGAAAGCAACAGAAAAGAGGAATACACAAGAGGGTGGAGATTAAGAGACAAGGGGGTAAAAAGGGTAAAGGGGAGAAACAAGGGAGGAAAGAAGGGAAGAGAAGCTACAAAGGTTTGAAACTAGATGTAAAGAAACAGATTTTATTTAGAGATAATGGGTAAACATATAACTGAAAAAGAGATTCTGCAAAGGTACATAAGATTGTGTTGTTGTATCTGTATTTGAAATAATGTTAGAAAATTGGAATAATATATGATTATAAAATGCGACAAAATATTTAATGTAACTTAGCGAAATTTTTTTTTAAAATAAAATAAATGAAATTAAATATGAGAGAATTGAATTAAAGAAAGTAACTAAGCAAAATCTATAAGTGTTCCCATAGAAGTATGATATTTATTTAGAAAGGATTGTGTAAAATGTTTAAGACTTAAATGAATATTAATTTTAATGATATAATTTCAATTGCTATGGATTGTTGTTTTAATTATATTATATATCTAAAAAAAAATTTTTTTTCCTGTTTTAAAATATTGAGTTTATTTTTAGAATGTATTACGCAGAATCCGAATGAAAATTATGTGTTATGTTAAGCTTTAAAACTAGGGGAAGGATAAGTATGACAAGGCATTATACTCCAATTAGTCATTACAGAAAAAATTTTGTGTTAATGAGAAAAAATAATAGATAGCTGAAACAGGACAGACAAAAGATATAAGTATAATGATTTAAATTGAGATGAAATAAATATAATAGAATTAAGAGAGTGAAAAGAGGGGAGAAGCTATATAGAAAATGTAAAATAGTAAATAAGAAATGGAACTGCTATATAAAAGTAAGCATGAACTTGAATTTATGTCTGTACAAAAAGATGTAACTCGGGATCAAACTGCCGTCCAAAAAGATATTTTATGTTTTTTATGTTTTGTGTTTTGTTGGTATATGTTTGTTTGTTAAAAATTAATAAAAAAAATTTCAAAAAAAAAAAAAAAAAGAAGAGATTGGACAACCATTTGTCTGAAATGGTATAGGGTTTCCTGCCGAAGCAGGAGGTTGGACGAGAAGACCTCCAAAGTTCCTTCCAACTTTGTTATTCTATTCTATAAGAATGGCTGAAAGCAAGACTAAGAGAAATGAACTTGTTGAGCAGAAGGAATTAGTTCTAGCAAGCTGGATCTCTCATATTAATAATTAAGGAACAGTGTTTTGGCATGAAGACATAAAGAATGAGAAAGAAATTAAGATACAAAAATAGATGGTTTCCAAGTTTTTAAATAAATTTTAAGTCAGTCTAACTGCAAGGTTTTATTATTCAGCAAATTTTGTATTGAACAACCAAAGTTGTTTAAGTTTATTACATATACCAGTATTAAACCCTCATGTTTGAATGTAACCTTCAATTAGGCAAAACAGTGCATCATAAGGCAACAATTTTTGAATCAACATTAAAATATGCACCCAAATCCCAAGACCCATAACTCCAATGGGATTGAAACTTGGCAAAGCTGTGGCCACTTCACTGCTATTATGATTATCATTTATAACACTTATCAGCTTCCTACAAGGAAAATCAATGGGGAAGCCAGCAGGAAGTAGAAGACGCTCCTATTGTTTTTTGCCTGCCCATGGTTATTTTGTTTCTCTGTTTAGATATGGAAACAAATATTCAATGGGTCACAGTAAGGAAAGAGGAAAAAAGGGCAAAACTGACTTGCCAACAACACAATAACACTCAGAATGGATGGTGACCAACAAACAATGTCTGATTATAAACTTGCTTCAGTATGGAGTCTGCACTGTTAGCAGAAGACTTAGAAAGTATATCATCAGAATACATTTGCAATCACTACATGGTTAAATAAGAATTCAACTCTGACTCTCTGCAGTTCTAATTCAACACTAAATTCATTGATTTCATATTTTCCAGGAGTGGTTGTTTTTAAGCAATGTCTTGAAAAAGGTTAATTAATATGTTTCCACCCAAAACAAATTTCTTTGTATCAACACAAACAAATGTGAAGCAAAAATAGCATAATTTCTGTGCTGATGTTACATGTCTACATAATTGCAGCATATATGGCTGCATAAGTCATTGAACTCAAGAAAGAAAATTAGAAACTAAGAGCAATATTTTATATGCACAAAGATTTAAATCCTTTTCTTTCTTCAACAGTCAGTCAGTTTTTGGATTTCAAGATGATTTCAGTGGGACTGTTACAATAGCACTGCTAAGCTTTATTATTGTTGCTCTTGGCAAATGTAAAAGGGTTAAATTCTTGTAAAATATAAATAACTCAAACACGATTTTAACAAAAAGTACTCAGAAATTGAGAACCGCTTAAAGAAAACGTGGCCCTTAAATTTATTCTAAATTTTATCACCAACTGCTTTTGGAATTTTAATCACATATACATGAATAGGTTTTGAAACTTAGTATTAAACTTGTGCTGTTCTGAAGGAAGTAAAGCCTCTGTCCCACTGCACCAATGGATGCAAAGAGGATATAAAACGTTAAAAAAAGCTTGCCATCCGTTGGAAAGTGTGATGCATCCATTGTGTACTCATTGCATACGTGTTTCATACACTCTATCCCTCGAGCATCCGTCCAGTGAGATTTCATCCGCGCAAGAAGTTTTGAGCTGCACAAAACTTTTTGAATGGATGAACTTTCCTCCGCGTACGATGTACATCTGCGACACATACGAGCAACAAATGTTCTATGTCCGTTATCATTCGTTAAACGTCTGCTTTATCCTCTCGGCATCCTCTGGCCATCCCCTCAACTCACATCCGCTGCAGCTGAAAACGGAAAAAGGGAGGAAACGATAGGTACACGGAACGTCCACATAGCGTTAATAGCACGGAAATAGAAAGGATGTAAGCGGATGCATCTCGTATATAAAGGATTAAAACGGACAAAACATTTGTATCTGGGATGTATCTCAGATATTTAGGATGTCTGCAGTATGTCTAGAGTATGTAGAAGGACACCTAGCGGACTACTGATATTTCCTATAAAAAGGGGGAGGAAATCACCTGGATCTCAGTATGAGTCCAGCAGCCATGGTGTACAGACCTCTTCATCCTTGGTCTTGGTCTTCCACATCATCCTTTGTTCTCCATCATGGATCATGACACAGTCCGTATGGTAGCTGCAATCATTCATCATCAGAACCAAACCCTGTTCAGACTGTTTCACCTTTTATACACAAGGAGAAGAAGGAGATGTCCAAGAGCTATGTGGGTCCGAGGATGGATCGTGAGAAGAATGGAGTTTGGACTCTATGACCAGTTGATGGTGGAGCTGAGGAATGAAGACCCTTGTGCATTCCATCACTTCATGAGGATACCACCAGCCATGTTTGACGAACTTGTAGAGCGTCTGAGACCCAGGTTGACCAAGCCTAGCACCAAATTCCGTGCCGACTTGGACCTTGGACTGAAAGTGGCACTGACTCTGTGCCACCTGGCCTCTGGAACCACATACAAAAACATGCAGTATGCATGGAGGGTGCCACACAACACCATCAGCAAAGTGGTCAGAGAAGTGGTGCAGGCCATCATCGAAGAATACGTGGAGGAGCTCCTCAAGTGTCCCACCACTGAACAAGGCTGGAGGAAACTTGCAGAAGAGTGGTATCAGAGGTGGAACTTTCCCCACACCGTTGGAGCCATAGATGGGAAGCACGTGGCCTGCAAAGCTCCAGCCAACTCAGGGTCCAATTATTTCAACTACAAGGGCTTCTACAGTATCATCCTCTTTGCCATGGTTGATGCTGACTACAAGTTCATCTACATCAATGCTTCAAGCAACGGGTCAGCTTCAGATAGCCAGGTATACAACACCAGTGACCTCTAGGATGGGCTGGAAAGTAACCTCATCATGGGTTTTCCAGATCCAGAACCCCTACCCAATGGGGCACAAGATGTGCCCTACTTCATTGTTGATGATGACGCCTTCTCCCTCAGAACCTACCTCATGAAGCCGTACACTTCATGATACCTCACCCATGAAGAGAGGATCTTCAACCACAGGCTGTCCAGGGCAAGACGGGTGGTGGAGAATGCCTTTGGCATCCTGGCCAACAGGTTCCAGATACTTCTCACCACCATGCAGCATCACCCAGAGACTGTGAGGAGCATCGTGGAAGCTTGCTGCATCCTGCACAATCTCATGCGCACCCACTATCCAGTGTTGCAGAACAGACTTGTTGACCATCAACAAGGGAATGGGGACATGGAGTCTGGTGAATGGAGGCAAGGACGTAACCTGATAGACACTGTGGATGTGCAAGGCCCCAACAGAGCTTCACGTGAAGGGAAGAAGCAGCGCAACCTCCTGAGACACTGGTGCAACTCCCCAGCTGGAGCAGTGGAGTGGCAAGACAGGATGATAGATGATTAATGGATGCTTCCTGTCTCATAACACTGATGAGATTGTGCCATGTATGCTGAGTTGTCCTACAATGAATAGGACATTAATAAAGAGCTTTGTTTATTTTGAAATGTGTTGATCAATGAATAAATTGGTATTGATAATAAAGGTCCATATGTGTAGCAGCTGGGAGGGTGGACCATACAGTCCCACTATGCTTGCACTGGAGGTTTATCTATCCCACAACTATCCTTATCTATCCCACAACTATCCTTATCTAGCTCACAACTATCCTTTATCTATCCCACAAGCATGAAAAGGCTAAACCATTTGTTCAAGGTTTTCACCAACACTTTATTAAGTAAAAAATATAAACCAAGTGTCTCAAGCAAAGATAACCTTTATTAACTTTCTTAGGTCACCTTTATGACTTTTTTAAATAAGCAAAATGAACCAAGTAAAGTGTCTTAAGCAAAGATAAAGTGAACAAGTAACAACTCAGTCTCTGGCACTAATCTCAGTCACTCTGAGTCATGTCCATGGTCTCAGCTGTTAAGCGTCCAGGGACTGTGGAGGTGGCTGTGGCTTGAGTGCTGGTCTGAGGCGCCATTGGGGTGCTTGGTCCCGAGAGTACAACAGGGGATGGTGTGTTCAGGAAGCTCTCAGAGAGCTGACTCAGTCCCGTGAGGTTGAGAGGCCCTTCATCAAGTACCTGGGATGTCAGGCACAAGACTGATGACAGATTGTCCATTGAGGGGCTTGGCTGTGGGGTGGAGGAAGGGGGAATATAGTGGGGCTGTCTGATCTGCAGCTGGGCGAGGTGTGGCATCTGTGGCGTGCGATGAACCTGGGCCTGGACTGAGAAGGTCTGTTTCTGCTGTGGGAAGTCCTGGTAGTCGTAGCTTTGATAGGTAAGAGGCTGTTGAAAGCTGTGGAAGGGCTGTGACATTGCCTGGGGTGGAGGAGCAGACCTGGACTGGGTAGGAGCAGCTTCAGCTGGGCCTTGAGGGTTGTGCAGAAGTGCTGTTATCTTCTCCTTCATCACCTGGTACTGGGCCTCGGGCATATTCCTCACATAGGTGATGAAAGTGTGGCGGCTGGAGGATCCCCTGTCCAAGTGGACCAGCTGAGAGACAAGTTCTGTGCTGGTCTTCATCGTGTCCCTGATCTCCAACAGGACAGTGTGGCTCTGGCCCTCCAGTCTGCCTCTCTGCCTGCATCCTGTGGAGCTGGGGGTGGGGGTGGGGGTGCTTTGGTCTCTGGTGGCTGCCGCTTCTTCCTCCATTTGTGACAGGGGATCCTCCAAGTCTGGCGGCATGGGGAGTGCAGCTGTAGGGGGAGTCTCTGCCGTGGAGCCCTCTGAAGACACCTGCCTGGACAGGGTAGCTGGCTCTCGGCTGGAAGAGGACTGGCTGTCTGTGGGCTGTCTGAGGGAGAGGGGTGTCAGAGGGGCTGCTCTTCAGTGGCGGACCTCACCCTCCAGGAAGTTGCACTTGGCCATGACGTACATCTCCCGGTCAGTGAGCTTGACAGTGGCCTGTCCAGATTTTTTGAGATGTAGCTTGCCATACCAGGTGTGCATGTGCTTCCACCATCCCAGGAGTACATCTGCAGTGTAGCCGAAGGCTCTCTGCCTTGTCTCTCCAAGCTGCCTGTTTCTTCTTGGTGTTGTGATAGAGTCTGTGGCCCTTTCTCCACAGGTACTCGTTCTCCCTCAGCCATTCCAGCACCTCCTCCTCATGGTCCTCGGAAACGGTGTACTGTTTCCTCTCTCCCTTCTCCTTCCCTTGCCTCTTCCTCCCTCTGGCAGGGGCTTGAGCAGGGCCTTCAGGGGCTTGAGCAGGAGGGCCTTCAGCATCCGGGCTTGGAGGGCCTTGGGGCTGGTCCACCACAGCAGCAGTAGCAGCAGCAGCAGCAGCAGTAGTAGCAGTAGCAGCACCAGCACCAGCACCAGTACCAGCAGCTTCAGAGTCAGTGCCAGGGGGTGGGATGCTGGTTCTGTCCTTCTTGCCAGGGCTGGCACGAGTAGGCACCGGCTTCCTCTTCTTCCCTGACTGACGAACCATGGTATTCTTTGAAGATGTATGTGGCAGCACGTCTTTCCTCTGAATGCTGACTGCGTGCGAGCTGTATCCTTTTATATCCGCAGAGCTGACGCAATTCATACTCCCCGCATGCGCAGTGAACGCTTTGCATCCGATTTACATCCGCACGGCATCCGCTTGGCTTCCTATAGGCGTCCGTGATGCATCCATGTCATCCGCTATGCATCCGCCCCTTCCGCTATGCATCCGCTTCGCAATTCTCCCCCGGAACCCCTTCGGATGTGTCATCCGCTTCCATCCGCTGTCATCCACTGTCATCCTCTAGAGTTCCTATGAACATCCGTTTAACATCCCCGCTACGTACTACCCCCGTCCGTTCTTTTCCGTTCTTTTCCATTCTGCAAATTTTCACCACTTTTTGAAGTGGATGACAACGGATGGAGCCACCCCCGAAATTTTGCTCATCCGCTGTGTCCTTTATGCATACATTTTGCGTCCGTCGGCCAGTGGGATCTAGCCTTAAAGTGTTTCCTGGAAGTTTCATTTAAGTTAACAATGAAGAATTTGAATTTTCCAAGCATATTTTAAGAATATTTAACTAATTTCTCAGTTTAATTGATCCTTATTGGAAAAAAGTACAGTGGAATTTAATGATTCAATTATAATTTTTCTTTGTTACAGTATATGTACCTGTATAATTTTCTAGCTGTGTATGCATACATATACAATGGAATTAATTTTCTATTTAAAATTCTTGGCAAATATTTCAGTCTGGTTAAAATTAAGACATAACATTTATGCTCAAATGTTTATTCCATATTAAAATATTTAATTTCAAAGCCAATGACATTCTTGCCTAACCATTGCACTTAAATTTCAGTTTTGCAGCATAATTTTTTGTACAGACATTTACAATACTTGCATAATCAATATTTGAGTCATAATAATAATGCACTGTAAAATATTTCAAAAATTTAAATGCTTGATACAATGGTGCTGAAATGTCATGTGCAGGTAATCCTCATTTAGGAAGCACAACCTTCAAAGTAATCACTGGGTGAAACCACAACTATCTTTATTATCTTACTTCAGCTTCCCTTTGCTTTACAGTTCTGAGAAGATTGTAAATGAAAAAGTTGGTTGTAAATGTAGTTTATTATCACTATTGTAACTGAACAGGCATGGAATGATCCAGCCCTGATTAATTTTAAGAAGGACTTGCTGGAGAGTCAGTAAAACAAGACACCCAGAAAGCTTTGAAGAGCTGTTCCAAACTGTATGTCAATCAATGTGTTTGGAAAAGTTGAGACATGGAGAAAGAACCCATACAAACAAGATCAGTAAAAATATTTCTGTTCCCAGCAGATAAAAAAGAGAATGAAGGAGTTTCAGTTTATACTGTGGACCCTTCGGACATCTGGCCAAGATTTGCAGGGCTACAATAGAGGCTTCTGAGTGATTTTTAAAGTGCTACACCAGTGGAACCACATAGCAAGTGCCCAATCATTCCAAATATTTGTTTTCAGGAAATCTAGCAGGCTTCCCTCTCAACAGAATGGCCAGGGTGGCCTCAGACAATCAACAGGCAACTGACAACAGAAAAGTATATTATATTCTCTTTGTCACTCTTCATTCAGATTCAGGTTTGGAAATGCAATATTCATTTATGATAGACTTGGAAGCCACCACCAATTTCACAGATCAGACCAACATGCAAGTTTAATATTTACCACGAAGTTATGAGAGAAATCTACATTATGGAAACAATTGATAGAAAAGCTTTTTGAACTGGACCTATTTTCCAACATGATACACCTTTGCAGCTGACAACAAATTGTTATCCAGAATCTTTGCTACTATATGTCTGAGATTACTTATGTGCACCCATTGTGCTGGGTATTGATTGGCTGCAAACCCACAATACAGATGTTTACCGAAGCGATGAACAGTTTCTTTTCCAGTAAAGGAGAATGTATATAGTGTATTGGTGGTCTCTGAGCTTGTTTGCTTGCTTGCAGATATTTAATTACTAGACAATGCAGCACATTACTTGCTAGTCAAGTAATGATAATGTATGCAAGCAAACAATTAAGCTCAGAAGGCACCAAGAGACTCCACAATTTCTTTCCACCCTTAAGATGTCAACAGCACTGTTTACAAGTTTCCCATTCTTATTCCTCTCCAGTCATTGAATCTGTTTCCTTTTTGGAAAAATACAAAGTTATCTGATGGCTTTTAGAAGAAGGAGGAAACAAGAAGTTTATAACATCAGTTTGAATCCAAGAGTACAGATTCTAGTTAAGAGCTCATACCCTGTATCAGATGATAACCCGAGGAAATGTTTTATTTATTCTTCAAAATCTCTAATATCTATACAGACATTTTACATACCAACTGTTGATTCTTGCAAAATTTGCTTATATAATATATTCTTCCATAAGTACATCTCCCTTTCAGGCAAATTATGGTCACTACCCATCACATCTTGCTCTCCAGAATTCCTAAAACTGCTTTTCTTTGTGCCTTGGAGTTTCTGCAGGAAAAGCAAGCTTCTCAGCTCATCTTAAAGAAAGAGAGAGATTTGACAAAGTTTGCATAGAAGCATGCTGCAGGCAGACACAGGAAAAAGGGTGCTCAGGTTGCAGCAGGAGACTTAATGTGGCTCTCCACTAAGCTTTTACTTTTTTCCTACCCCAAAATTTGGACTCAGAGTTCATTGATCCCTTCCCAGTTACAATTATCTGCTTCTATGAAAGTTCATTTGGATTTCCACTGGTCACTGCTTGTGCCTGAGGGTCCCTGAATTTTAAATCTGTTCTCCATTTCTGGAGTATTAGGAAAGTGACTAAGAAGCAGAATGCATTCTAGATTCTAAGTGCAGGAGGAGATATTTAGAATATCTGAATCACTGGGAGAGAGCTACCCTGAATGTGCAAAGTCATAGGAAACCACAAGAGATATTCATAACTCATACCTAGTGCAGATATATGTTTCATCTGAAATTCCCTCAAAGTCCCAATACCATGATCTGCCACCACTATCAATAGACAGTGAATCTCCAGATGAAGACTTGTCATGACCAAGTTCCAGTTCAAACTACAATGCAATAGACAGGACAGGAATCCTGACTGTGGTCATCTCATGACCTTGGGATGCCAGGAAACAAGGTGTGTGTGTGTGTGTTAGGGATGAGTCTGTAGTTGGTTCTCGTAACACCATGCCAGCATTTTCTTTGCAAAATAGAGCAGGGATTGAAGGTAATGGGGAAAGAAATGTACAGGAGTAGTCAGCTATAAAAAAGATGTCCACAATTGTTAAGAAAACATCAATTTAGCCTAGTAAAAAGCAAGCGGTGAGAGAGAAACTCAAGATTATCCTGCTTTGACTCTTGTTGACATAAAGACAGATTTCAGGAGAGAAAAACTCTGTCAAACTTTCACTATAGTCCTATAAGAATAGAATTTTAATAGTTCTTATGGCATTCTGTTTCTATTTCAAAGGGCTGTCCGATTTAGTATTGAGAATTAAGATGACAATATTTTTTTCAAGGCTAAAATAATTCCAATGCTGTAAACATAATTCCAATGATTTCTGTGCAACTCGCTTCAAATGGCAGAATAAATAAAATTCAGAACTTCACTTTTGGCAATATACTGCTGGAACTTCTGAAAATGGTAATTCCATCTCTGGAAATTAGGATGAACTTAACTTTTGAAACCAGATCAGATATTTCTTCCTGAACTGCATAAAAGAACCGCAGCCTGAAATTTGTGTAGATAGCATGCCACATTCACTTGTTTCTCAGATTTTTCTGAACCAATATTACATTCAGCATTAAACTTATTGCATTCTCAAATAAATATCATCCTGATAAAAACTGCAATTATATTATGGTTTTGTCTTTTGCACTATGTGGGTAAATTGTTTAGGATATTTCAAGAAAATGTAAACTAAAAGTTATTTTAACATCATGTGAATATCAGAATGATCTCCTGGTGCTAGCAGAATGGGTATGTTGCTTTATTATGTTACAAAAGTCATACATTTGTAACAAATGTGCATATTTTTATGATTACACTGTTGGTCAGGAAATGAAATTATGGATTCAGCAAACTAAAAGTGCACATTATAGTTTCTCATTCTTTAAAAAAATAACAGAAAGAAGAGACACAGTCATATAATCCAACTATAGCTTACTTTAAAAAGTCACACATTAAGTTTAATGTACTGAATGCATTAAGTTAAAAACCATCTAAGTAAAAGGCAAGTTAATCATCCTTTGATTTATCATGATGTTGTGAACTTAACCATGTTATCATGGTTATATAATGTCATCATGGTCTCATTGGTTAGAATGAAGGATTGCAGGCTACTTCTGCTGACTGCAATTTGGCAGTTTGAATCTCATCAAGCTCAACGTTGACTCAGCTTTCCATCCTTCCCAGGTCGGTAAAATGAGAACCCAGAATGTTGGGGGCAATATGCTGACTTAACCTCTTAGAAAGGGCTGTAAAAGCACTGTGAAGTGGTATATAGTCTAAGTGGTAGAGTTATAAGTGGTATAAGTCTAAGTGTTATTGCTATTGACAACTTACAGGAGTTTCTTTCAAGCACTACACAAGCCTCACTCGAGACTTTTTTTAGAACTTGCACTTCATCCTAGTAACCATTTGTGAATGGACAAGCCCACTCAAATGAAAACCAACGTGCCCAAACCCCCACAAAGGTTGGAGCCCTTAAATTTAATAATGCAAAAGTCAACATAAGATGGATAGAGAGAAAAACCTTAGAGGAGTTAGTAAGAACAAGATCCCTAAGGCTCTTTAGTAATCCAACTGGGAGTCTCCAGGTTATTGTTTTCAGTTTAAACTCTCTAATCCATCGATCCATGTGTGCTCAGGTAAGTGCACACATCTAGAGTCTGCATCATAAGTTTCCTAATTACAAGGGGATGTGCAAATGCTGAATTCAAATATATTGACTCTAACTTGAAAGTCTATCCATTAGTCAGGAACAGATAGCATCATCTGACTCCTAAGAATAATATTAAAATAAGGGGAAACATAAGTGCATATCTGTTCATATCACTCACTAAAGGAAGAATACAGAGAACTTTCTTTGATAAATACTCAGCTTCTTTTGGGTCTGGAAAGCTAAAAGAAAGCATATTCTAGCCTCATCTTTTAGTCAAGAAACCAAGAGCCCCCCCGTCCCTGCCACCAACAAGAGAAATTCAATCTGGCTGCAAAACCATATCATACTAGTTGATAATGCACTGTTTCACTATTACTTTCTAAAACTATCTTTTCTTTGCAGATCTTTGTTTTTTTAGTTACTAAAACTCAGGACCAAGGTAGTTTATTTTTAAAATTTGAGTCACTAGTAATTATCTAAATACTGTGATAAAATTGCAGCCAATAGCATTAAATAAATTTTCTCATGCCCGTTTAACCACAACTATATTGTTGCTTTCACTTAGAAAACATGAAACAGCTGTATTTTTGCCATATAATGTTTACATTCTTAAGAATGTCTTCTACATTACATAGTAGTTTTATAGCCTCTGCTGATATGTTTCATTAATAAATCTACGTGATAATACAACAAAGTTAGATTTCAGATTCTTTTCCACTATAATCATTTGGCTTCAGTTGGCAACCATTTGTAAAATCACTATACTGTGTTGTATGATTTTTTTTCCACCTAAATCAGGGGTGTCAAACTCATGTCATCACGTCGTCATCACATGACATATTGGGACTTTTCCCCCTTCACTAAACCAGGCGTGAGCATGGCCAGCACATGACACAGGCTGGTAGTTTGACAATCCTGGCCTAAATGCTTGGAAATATTTATCTCGGACCATGGCCTAACAGTGGTAGGATAGGAGAATGAAAGTAATGTTTTTTGTTCATAAGAATTTTCTCATCGTTTCCCTTTCTTTACTTTTTTTGGTCAGCCATTGATGAAATAGCTGAGGAAAAAGTTGAAATTTAGAAAAGAAGTTGAATTTTTCAAGAATGAAATCTTTCACTATGAAATATCATGGCAGAAAGAAAGAAGTATTCTTCGTCAATGCAATTTTGCCCAATTTTAGAAGATATAGATGCAATGAAAAACTCACAATTTATCTTTATTGTGATCCCATGTATTTGATCATCAGACAGGTTATTTGTCATGTAATATTAACATGCAAATAATGAAAAATATAACATCCTTTTTACATATATTTACCAATGTCATTATTTTGATAGTTTATAGTTCTCCATAAGAAGGAATGCTGGAATAGAGGCAACTATATAATACAACTAAGGCTTAAATTCGACTAAATTTAAAAAGTTCCAAGCACAAAGACAGGGTGCCCGGAGAGATAACCAAATTAGCTAAATTAGGATGCAATATTATGAAACATATTCATTTTAGCACCACATATAATTTTCATAATACTTGATTAACCAGTTCATTTGCTATTTTCACTGAAGGAAATTTTCATAAAGCCCTAATTTTAAAATTATATTAATATTATTCTGGGTATCTGAAAAAAAATTCCAAAATTATTGGAAATGTTTACAACAAGACATTAATTGTGAGTTCTGAAAGAAATGGGGAACACTACTGTTGTTAGCAAAAATCTCAAATACTAAAAATTAAAACAGCAATAGGACTTGGACTTATGTACCACTCCATAGTACTTTATAGCAGTTGCTGAGCAGTTTACAATGTCAGCATATTGCCCCCAACAATCTGGGTCCTCATTTTATTGAGCTCAGAAGTATGGAAGGCTGAAACAACCTTGAGCTGGTCAGAATCAAACTCCTGGCAATGGGCAGAGGTAGCCTACAATACTGCATAAAATTTGAAAAATTTTATCACAATACATTTTAATGTATTTGACTAAATTGCCCAAGAGTGAAAGATCTTACCAGTGCTGCTATTTTACTCAACACCTACACAGAACTGAACTGAAATTGGCTAAGTGGGAGAAAACAAGCCTGAATAAACCTAGGTTAGAGTTAACACAGCAATTATTCAGGCAAAAAGCATCACTTTCCTTTAACAACCGATCTGTCTGCAACTGATATCCCATTTCAGTTTATCGTGTATGCAAGCTACATAAACGAATAATAACAATCACTGAGCAATGTTTTTATCATGCAAAGATCCACCATGATCTACATTATATACAAATGCATGAATCAAGTAAAATTCTTGCTGGTATTACAGTAATGTGTTTAGCATTTAGAATAAAGAGCAAAAAGATAACATTTTCTCCCTTCTTTATTCTAAAAAAAAGGTCTTAATCTTCACTTTTTATGAAAATACCTTATTAAGTTATTTACTAAGCAAACATGCAATGTTTTTCATTTGCTAATGTCATCACATTGATCGTGGTAGGAGCATGAAAAATAAATATGAACCCTGGTGGTTTTACTGATAAAAATAATTTTAATTTATTATCATTATGATAATTATTACATCCTCATGACCAGATGATATTCAAGACTTATTTTCATGTGTGTGGGCTTAGCAGAACTAAATACTATTCCCCATAGGCTGCTTCTCTAGCAAAAACAAAAAACAAAAAAAACCCCAATGACTATACTGAATAGTGTTTTTATTGGTCTCTGGAAAAAACAATCCCTATTCCTGCCTTCCTGGCATCAACAGCCTCATACCACACTTCAAACAGCATGCTAGGATTTGGTCAGTTTTCCTCATATCCATACATATGCGTGTTTATCCACATTGTTACTAAGATTACTGAAAATCTACAATTGAAAGCTCACAATTATTTCCTCTACCCTTGAAAACATTTGATCCCAGGGTGTATAGAGATTTATGCTTACTCTGCAGATTACCTGGAGCGTTATTACTTTCATTAAGTACATTGCAATGTATCTTTTTTATTCAATGTACCAAAGAGAAGATTCATCGGGGAAGTTTGAATGACACAAGCAATGGGACCTGAAATACTTTCCCCTTAACCTGTGAGTCAAAATCTGGTGGGGGGCAGTTTGGTTGTAAACTCCAGCTTTCTGCATATGCAATGCACAGCAAAGGCCAAATATTTTTCCAGTATATAGATCTTGAGAGAAAAAATGCCAAATATATTTCATAAGGCAGTTAAGCCTCTACTGGAATCTAATCACTGCCAGATGTTCAGAAGAACATCACGAAATGCTGGCAACCCCCCACTGGTCTCTCCCAAAACTGCAGAGGCAAGTTTTAAAACTTTTTTTAGATAAGTGGCCAAGAAATATGTGCTACAGAAAGCAGAAATTGTGCGGGTGAACACTTTGCACCCCTGGACAGAGTTTTTAATTAAAAAACAAACCCCAA
This sequence comes from Laticauda colubrina, assembly GCA_015471245.1. Lineage (NCBI taxonomy): Eukaryota > Metazoa > Chordata > Lepidosauria > Squamata > Elapidae > Laticauda > Laticauda colubrina. The sequence goes on from BLBF01000002.1 coordinate 58,647,952, forward strand.
AGAGGGGTCTCTAAACAAGTTACAAGAAGCTGAACCTGGGCTTTTCCTGAAGAACAAACGGCAGCTTTCATCCTTAATGACTAGTATAATCCACTCAGCTTTAGTCTCTCTTACAAACACACACAAAACACAAACCCTTTTGCAAAAGTATTTGCTTCCTCAATAAGCCCATGTTGACGACTGACAAGCCTTCTGCTCTTTCACAACCGCCCAGCAAATTCCAATACCTACTTTCTGAAATAGCCACCCACTCATGGGCTTACCTTTCATGTTGGCACAGGCGGTCACATAGAAAACTCAGATGCTGGAGGAATTTGCTGAGGTTAACCCAAAACTCCTTATTGGATTTCCATGCTGGGTGCCCTGGTTCTTCTGATCAGGAGCAAGGATGGATGGATGGATGGATGGATGGATGGATGGATGGATGGAACTCTTGACCTCTCGCTCAGCCAGTCTGAAGGAGTCCGAAGTTTACACTCTCGTGACCGGCCTAAGCTGAGGCGACCAGCCTCTGCTGCCCCTCCTCTCTGCTCAGTTTTGGAAAGGAGAGAAAGCTGTTGGCTCCACAGTTCTCCCCCCCCCCCCACCGCAGCTCCCTTTTCCCCCGCCTCTTTCACGAGCTGGACTGTAAAGTGAGGCAAGAAAGAGACTGTAAAAGTAAACCTTCAGCGAAGTTTGAATGAGGAGAAGAAACTTCTTCCTTCTTCTCTCTCCTAAATCAGCTTCCCAAAAGCTCCAAGACTGTCCTGAAAAATTCCTGCACAATCAGCTGCCGTCCTTTCCTTCTTTCCCCTCCCCTGTGAGGTTGACTCTTCTCCGACAGAGAGCTCTTAAATGAAAGGCCAAAATGTTTTTGGCAGAGACTTAGGTGTGGAGGCTCTCCGTGGAGGCAAAACACTCTGAGGATGGGAATCAGAGAAGCTCAGCCAGCCCCAGCTCTAAGCCTTCCAAAGTCTGGTCCCCTTCCCAGGATGCAAGAAATCTCTGCTTGTTCGAAAAGAAGATAAATAATAGTCACCAACAACACATGCGGTTTCGTCCTGCTTAAATCAATAATTGTGCTGTCCCTAATTTTGTGCACCAGAGTAGGTTTTGACTTTGAAATACTCCACTTTCTTCCAGAACATTCCATTTTCCGCATAGATTCCAAGTGTGGCTTGTGAATTTCCAGACCTTTATCATTAAGGAACGGAAAAGAGTCTACAGAACTTCCTGTTCCAGGCACATGAACCATTCTCAGAAAGCTTGGTTTGCCTGCACCATTATGCATATCCCTAATGAACACACTTCCCTTACAAGAAAACATGGTTGGCTTGTTTGTGGTTTGCTGTGTTTTGAAAACCCACACAATTGGGAAGACTTGTACAGAGTTTTAAGTCCATTCTGCACCGTAACATCAGTTTGACTCCTGTAAATCTTGAAGTAGCGGACTCTAGAGCAAATAACAAATAACTACTGCCTATAGTTGCCACCAAATTAAGGAATAAGCTTAAAACAATTACAAAAATTAAACAATAAGGAGTAAGCAAAGACTTTCACTCTTATTCTACCAAAGTGGGAAATAAAATAAATAATGGCACCTTCTTCCCCATATCTGATTCATATCCTTTGCTTATGTGGGGTACGGTATATTTCTCTGGATGCATGAAAAAACAACTATTAACTAAAATACTAGTTTCATCATGATTTCAACTACACATAGCTTGTGTTTAGCGATAACTGAAACCTGCAACTTGATTGTTAAGCTAAATGGTCGCTAAGTGAAACCTGTGCTTATGTTCTTATTTCAGTTTTCCTTCGCTTTATAAACCTTCAAAGGCAGTAAATGAGAAGATTGGTCACAAAGTTTTTTTTAAATAACAGTCATTTAATAAGGGTACAGTCATAATTGTAGATTAGGCAGTTGCAAAACATGGATGAGCTGAACATCATTGCTGATTGAAAATTACTTCTACTTAATTCTATCTTGTCATATCATCTGTGCAGTCTGAGACATCATGAGCTGATCTCACACTGAAACAGACCTTCCCTGTGGAACTGACCTCTATGGAGTCAAAAATGTCAAGATGGTGGCTATGACCATGAAATTAAAGCCAACCCCTTTTACATACAGCATGCTGCAGGCACCTCTCTGCCTGAAATGAGAGACAAATTCCTTCCAAGTAGAGGTTGTACTGGATCCAAATTTAGAGTTCTGCTCAGAGCAGCACAAAGCTGTTCCATTTTTCTGTGTGTGTCTCAAGAATCTTTTCTGCAGGATCAGGAAATTCTCTGGCACAGTCTTCTTTAATTTTTTGCCTTGCAAACAATCTCCCAAAACTCAGTTCCCATAACTCATTGCCTGGTTATGCTGGCTGGAATTAAGAGGTCTATAATCAGTAATTTCTGGAGACCATTAGACTGAAGAAAATGGTGACTGTAACTACATGAATTACATGTACATGCACAGACTCACAAACAGTTTAGTCAACTCTTCTTTAATTGGTAGACTGTATTGGAGCCACTTTTCCCTCCCCCCACAAAACCCCACCATGATTAAATCCAGCATTTTGATTATTTTTTTTTCTTTTTTTATGTACCCTAAGGATGTCATATCTAATTAATACACTTGTGAATGCATGCTTGTTTAATATGGATACAATATTTTAGGATCTTTAAGATGTTTTAAAATATAAGAATCAAGCCCTTAATAATGTACTGATATACCCATTATATCTTCCTCCACCCAAAAATATATATAAATAAAATACTCACCTTCTGTATGCAACCTAAGAGAAACAAGAAGACATTCTCTAGAATGTTGGAATCCAATTCCTACAGCCCATAGATGTTTGCTAAAACTGATGGAAATTGAATCCAAAACATCTGGAGAATATCCAATTGTGTATCCCTGAGGTGAGCAGAAAAGATTCTGCAGTTTGTTCACGGTTTCTGATGTATTCACATGCTATATTGGTCTTTCAATTTCAGTTGTCCTTTTCTGGAGATTAGGGGCCCAGTCTAAGGTATAATGTCAACATTTTATATGATATATTCTTTTAAATTCTAAATTCCTTAATTCTCATATCGAACCTTTTGTGAAGTTTATTTTAAGACCTGCTATGGTATCATGCTATACATAGCTTATAAGCTTGGTTCACTCTGATTGTAAATTTGTTTTTTTTAAAGATCTAGACTCTATTTTATTGCAAAAACATGTGCTTTAATGAAGTTTTATTGTGGTTGCATGTACAATAGTATAATGATTTACACATTCCTTTTTCTGGAATATTTAAAACCTTGGGCTTTTCTACATTTACACAATACTTGTAATACTGTACAAATACAGAAAATGCTCTAAGAATAAATGTGATAAGTTTCTAGCCGAATAAATCATGATCTAATTATCTGGTATTCTGAGGTTTTCCTGGAAACTGTGTTCCTGGGGTTGCTGAGCAAGTTGTCTGTTGGCTATTTGGTACTCCCGTATCAGATCCACAACAATTCTTGTTTGGCCTTCTCATTTTTGAATGCTGTTATTTGCATTCTGTTTCCAAAATTATTTGTGAGGGGGGAAAAATCGAACAACTAGCTGCTCTGGAAGAAAACTAAGCAGAGTTCCAAATAAATATCCTATAGAATTGTTGCCATAAAATTTTGCAAGAAATCACAAGGAATTGTGTTTAAAAATGTATAGAACTTATTGCACATTAAATATGGCACAGAAAGACTTATTTCATGTTAAATACTCAGGGGACCGGGAAGGAACAAAATAATGACTTAAAAATATTTAGAGAATTGGTGATTATGCAAACTAATGATGACAAACTTGTTTTCTCATAAACTGTCAGAACTGGAGTGTTATAAGTATTATTACTAAAGAATAATTATGTTATTGATGATCACAAAAAACAGAGATTTGCCAATGATTTCAAATAGCCCTGGATGAAGTATTTGTTGATAACATTTACAGCTGACTGTTGGGAAACTGAATGATAATATAAGATAAGAGCTTGTAGCACTTGCTCTGAAAAATAAAAACTTAAAAAGAGAGGCATTTTACAATTAAGACTTTAAAACATATTTGAATATATTACTTTATTTATGAGTTTATATATTTAACAATATAAATTATCAGCACAAATAGGTTAACTTGTATTAATAGAAACTATTTCCAATGCACATAAATCATAATTATTATATATCATATGACCTATTATATGCTACAAAATACACAAAACTGGATTGCTGTTTCATTCGATAAAGTTTTATTTAGAAGTTCCCAGAGACTTCAATGGGACATAATTTCACTTATAACTTTGGATGGTCTCTTATTACATAGTTCTTTGCAGATTATTCAGAGTAAAGTCTTCCTAAATTCTGCACTATTTACTACTGTGGCATAAAATTAGAAATAAGAAGATGGGAAAAATCCTGATGAAACTGTAACCCATCTAGCAGAATTCTAAATGCTAGATGGGTTACAGTTTCATCAGGATTTTTCCCATCTTCTTATTTCTAATTTTATGCTAAAGTGCAAGTCCTCATTTAGTGACCGTTCAAAGTTACAACAGCACTGGATAAAATGACTTATATCCATTTTTCACAGTTACAACCTTTGTGGTATCCATGTGGTCATGTGATTAAAATTCAGATGCTTGGTTACTGGTTCATATTTATGAGACTTGCTGTCATCTCTGGGTCATGTGATCACCTTTTGCGACCTTCTGACAAACAAAATCAATGGAGAAGCCAGATTCACTTAATAACCGGATTACTAATTTAATAACTTCAATGATTCAAGAAAGGTCGCAAAATTCACTTCACAAATATTTCATTTCAAACAGAAATGTTAGGCTCAATTGGAGTCGTAAGTTGAGGATTACCTGTACTATTCTGGTTTTGTGTGATCATGTCAGATTTTTCTACCATATAATTGAAGCAATTATATATATTATGTGCTTCTCTTCATCATTGCTGAATCTTTACATCCATCCAAAAACATGCTTTATGATAGTGGCATCTGTAACATGTCAGAGCAACATCGAAATGACAATAAGTGCATGATTATATTGTTATGCTAGGATGCAAATTGTGGCATTTGCATGATATGGCATCACACAGATATTGTACGAAAATAATAGAATATATGCTATGTATATTTGTAAAAAGATTCTCTGAGAATTCTTTCATATAGAAACTTGACAGATATTTAGAGCAAGTTGCTGAATTATCAGGATGTAAAATCACACACAATGAAGTTTCAGTCAGCTTACTAATGTTTGGAGATCCTTTGTAGCAGCTCTGTTTTCAGGCTTGCTTTCAGACAGATGGAGTAGCTTTTTCCAGCCTTTGAAATATTTCCTTTTCTGCTGCTTTTCACTGAAAGAGAAATATGTTTTTTTAAAAACACTGGTCAGGCAGACTTTTGTCTTCAGCTCCAATTTCAGTTCTGCAGGCAGAACTCTACAAGAAACAATAATAAATAAGTTTCAAAACTGATTATCTTTTCTTTCATCTGTTACAAAGATGCTCTGCATCAATCTGAATTTCATATTGGGGACTGTGAGATAGGAGAGATGATACATAATGACAGTGCTCCAGGAAGAGTAAAAGTCTAACCTGTTTGAATTGTTCTGGATTTCATTTTACGAAAACTCACAATTTGTTGAGTAGATGTGATTTCGTGGTCAGGTTTACCACTTTCTTATAACATTCAAGCATTTTGCAAACAGTTTAAAGAGAGAATGGATCACATGATGTTTCTGTCAATATCTCGGTAATTTATGTAAATTACTGTTTTCCAAAATTCTGAGGCTTTGATGTTTGGTTTTCCTGGCAATGATAACTGCTTTAATAAGTATTTCTTTTTCTCTTCTTTGACCAGGATTATTTTGGAGAGGCTTCAAAATGCTGACATTTAAAAAGTAAAATAAATTGTGGGCAGAGGAAGGTTCATACTAAAACTAACCGGATTGGAGTTGAGGTAGTGAACAATTATTTAGCATTAAACTCAAAGGGGAGCTCAAATTTAGACACTTGCAATATTTTCTTTGTTTAACATAACTCTTTGAAATCTATAGATCCTTATTTGGGCCTCTTTACTTTTTTGCTATTGTATTTATGAACTATGACTGTTTGTGTTCGTTTATGCTGATCTAATGTAGCCTTACTACTTACTGCTGCCATTACAGGCTGCCATTTTCTGAGCTTCTCTGCATAGATAATTTTCCATATTGAGACCTGAGAATTATATGAAGGGACTTTTTTTCCTTCATAATGGTTCAAATATGGTGAGTATTTGGCCAAATTGACTGCATCTGGAGGTACTTAACCAGGTACGTTCAACCTGTGGCCCAGGGACCACATGGAGCCCTGGACAACTAAAAATATAATCATCATAATAAAAAAAATATAAGAGCATAAAAAAATATAAAAATGTAGAAAGTTTGCAATTTAATTATAATCAACTATACTATATATTGTATACGCGGCCCAAGACAGCTCAGGCAAATCAAACTGTTGGACAACCTGATCTAGATAGCTTTGTGAGCTAAGAGGGATGGTTTTTCCAGGTTGTCTTCAGATATCTTTAAGATGCAACAAGATGCTAGTATTGGAAGAAATATCCTTCCTGGTTCAGTTCCAAGTAGGTAAAAAGACACTGGATTCATGGAAGTTGCTTGGAAAGAAGGTTTAATGGTGAACAGGACTACGTGCCTTGGAGCTCTTGAGCAAAAAGGGAAGAGATGCTGAGAGTCCCTTGGTTTTATGCCCTCTTTAGGCTTTGAACCTGCTTCCTGTTCCTGTGCCAAGAAATGTGCCCTGGTTGGTTGTCAGGCTCCCATGGGGGGCATGCAGGGGTAGCTTGGTTGAATTTTGCTGATGATGCAATCTTCCCACGTGCCATGTAGTGAGATGGGTAGAGGGCTAATCCTATCATGCTCTGATTCCCCCCACCCTGGTGCTGATGAGGGGCCAGGGAGCTGCAGGAAGCTGCTTTGTCTTTAAAGACATGTTTCTCCTTTTCTCATCCAGGGAAATATAATATTCTTCCTTTTTAATATTTCCTATAATATTTCATTCTTCTAGGGGAGGGGTGGGAGATAACTTTCTACAGTGGACAGGCAGTGATTTTCACATTGTACAAAGCTTTTTTTCAGAAACCTATATGAAAAATCAGTGAGAACTAGAAGGGATCCTGTTGCTTACTGCTTTTTGTGCATGGGCAACTTTAAGCTTTTGTGTGTGTGACTTTGAATCAGTGTTTACCCCAGGCAATTACCTGGACTACTCCTGTTAATTTTCTTGGCAAGATTTTCCAAAGTGGTTTGCCCTTGCCTTCTTCTAGGGCTGAAAGAGAGCAACTGGCTCAAGGTCATCCTGCTAGGTTTTTGCCTAAAGTAGGAATAGAATTCACAATCTTCTGGTTTCCAGCCTGATGCCTGAATACTATATTAAAATGGTTCCGAACTTTAACTATAACTTAAAACAATGTGAATAGAAGCTTTGAGCCAAGCTGAGCTGCTTATTTTGGCAATCGTGTTGGCAATCTCCATATAGCCTACAAGTCTGCCTCCAGATTTTGTGGGTTTTCATTTCAGTACCTGTGTTATAAATACCAATATATAAAACAAAATTATTATTAAATGTATTAAACAAAATCTCATATCTCATCAACCATATGGTACAACTCTTATGCTGCACTGAAGTGAAAAGGAAACCAGCTCTTGAAAGTATTTTATAGTACTGTATTTTTAATTTTATAACAGATGAAATTTAAATGCAGCATGATTATTAAATCATTTTTATCTGTTGTTTTAGAAAAGCATTGTAGTGTGCTTTATTATTGTGCATACGGATATGTATGTTGATTTCAGAGGTGGTATTCAGCAGGTTTTAACCAGTTCTGGAGAACCAGTAGTGGAAATTTTGAGTAGTTTGGAGAACTGGCAAATACCACCTTTGACTGGAGATTTTACAGTATTCTTCCCCTGCCAGGCCCACCAAACTACGCCCACAGAACCGGTAGTAATTTTTTTTTAATCCCACCACTGGTTGATTTGTATACATATTTTAAAGATAGCATCAGAAAATTAGTCATATTTATTCAAATGCTTAGAGACACAAAGCCTCACAAAGAGCATTTTACATATTGGTTTGTGCTTTTCATATTTCATTAAAATATGACTGGTTTGCATGTGTGTGGGCAAAGAGGATCAAGAATCAAGAAAATTCATTAAATTCTGTGACCAGAAACCTCACTGTAAATTTTGGCTAAAAGAACAAATGGACCAAATTCTTTTGCATTTTCAATTTGTATAACTTGATTAACTTTTTTAAATTTATTCTGTCTTTGTTATGTATGAAGAAAGATATAAGGAGTAAAACTATTCTAACAGTCTGATCTTATCTTCAGATTATGCCAGATGAACGATGATGAGATTGTTCTTAAACTCTGTGTGATACCACCAGAAGTCACACGATTTTGGCAGGCAAAGTGATAGTCTTCTATCACATTTGATTATCCATGAATAATATTGCCCATAGTAAACATGTAGAAAACCTGAGTACTAATAAAATATAATTAGAATTCTGTGCCATTGATTGGTGCCTGGCAGCACATAATAATGTGCTATAATTATTATAATATGCTATAATATCATGGCATTCTTGTGAAAGACTTAAAACATTCCCCTAAATAATATTTCAACAAAATGCAATGTTTATAGGAGCATATGAAATATTGAAGGACAGAATTTATATTTACAGACGGATGTTCTAAATCAGGGTTGTCAAACTCCCGGCCCGTGGGCCAGATGTATCATCTACTGGCCACGCCCATTTCTGGTTTAGCGAAGGGGGGGGAAAGTCCCAATATGTCATGTGATGCTGCTGTGATGCCATGAGTTTGACACCCCTGCCCTTGATCAACATCACTCACCCACTAAATGTCTTTAAAAAAGAAACTCTATACAACAAGAGTGCAGACATCCAATATAAACCGTAGTGACATAACATGCACCATGTCATCATTGCACAAATGTTGAACATTATGTGATTGCTGAAAATTGCTTTATTTGCATAATAATGTCACCATGGACAGGAAGTCACTTGTTACCACTAATCTCTGGAATCCCATGTATATCCATAAACAGGAATTCTGAAACTTCCTTCTCCATAATTCCTCAAGAAAAGAGTTAAGCTTTGGATGGAGAGGTAATGCAGTTAGAATAGATATTTTGAAACAAACAAATAAATCTATTTATAGGTCAAGTAAACTCATTACATAGTTTAGAAAAATCAATCAATATTATTTTTAAAACTATGTAGATAACATACTGAATGGGACATATCAGTGGAGATTAAAAGGCTGGGTTCTAGCCTAATATCAGAAAGACTCAATTTAGCATCTTCTTTCCAACAAGAACTCCAAAGCCAAACGTCGCTCTTTGACAGTGTTTCACTGCATTTTAGATGGCAAAAAAACTTGGAGAAGAGCATCTCATAAAGATTTTAAAACAGGGCCAGACTCATAAGAGGAAAGATACAATACTGAAGGTTCAACATATCTCATCTGCATTTGATTTAACAACATATGCTTTCTTTTGATGCTCCCTCAGACTTAATGTGTGTGGTGAACTATAGAAATTTTTCCCATTAGAAACTTAAATTGCAAATTTTTCCCTTGAAGAAACAAATAAGTATTTTACTATCTGATCCTTAAACAGAAATCTAAAAACAAGACTTGTGTGTTTGATTTGAAAATATAATGTTATTATCAGTATTTGCAAGCTTTCCAGCATAATCTACAGTTTTGCTATGTTATTATTTATATTATGTTAGTCCCACAGGGTGACTGTTAACTTAATCCTTTCACCACTACAACTGAAGTATAGGAAAGCCCAGGATATAAGTATCAAGGAATTAATAAATTCAAATAATTAATATTACAAAGCTCATTAAAATGCAACTTTGAATATTTTTTGAGTTCTTTGAATTTTTGTAAAAATGAGTTCATAAGAACCTTTCATGGCAACGTTTAACAAAACAAAAATGCAACTGGTTTATTTATTTTTTTACATTTGGGTGGACATAACTAATTTATCAATTTTTCAAATATCTATTAAGATTACAAAAAGTTGCTACTCTCTGTCTTTTTTTTTAAAGAAAAGTGGTTTACAGACCACTGTTCTTTGTTTAAACTCTCAGGAATGGCAAGACTGCTATTCCCAGAACTATCAGCCAGAATGGCAATGTTGGAAGTCAAGGTTTCAAATTATATGAGGGGCACTAAGTTGGAGAAAACTATTTTGATGATTTTGCAGCACCAGATGTATTTGGATGCCAAGAAATGGCAGCTAGAGGATGGAGAGGCAAGCTTTGTACGAAATTCAGACATGTAAAATGATATAAGCGTTCATAAGCACACAATCGTGCCTACCATCCCTGTCCTATTATTTCCAATTACTCGTACCTATTTCATATATTTATACTAATGTTTATTCTTATATCTATTATATTGTAAGCAATTGACAAATTAAAAAATATATAAATAACATAAAAATATAAGTACATAGAATTCTTGAAAGTAGTGCCCTATGGGAATCCCATCTTGTAATTTTCGGATTTGTTTTATATCCAGTTTTTCTGAATCATTTGATTCAGATATGATTGATGGACTATCAGACCTATCAGCCCCTAGAAGTTGTCCAACTTTTCAAAATCTGTTGGTGGCCACATAAGACACCTGTTTTTCCAACACTGAAAAAAAATAATATTAACAGCAAGTAACTTGAATTTAATCAAATAGTATGTTTTTTTACTAAAATCCTTTTGATTAGAGTCTGACTAAATTTTGAATGTCTAAATACAGTATATGGTGGTCTTGCTTCTAGCTTTCTAGACAGAGAAACTAGTCTACAATTTGCTTACTATGCGAAGTTTGTTTACACATGATTATTTTATCCACCTAAAAACAGAAGCTTGCACCCTATGTTTGTGCTTCGTATGCATATTTCTTTTGCAAGTAATGAAGGCTAGCATAAATGTAAAATAGCGAATGACATCCTAGTGTTATCTTCAAAGGCAAAAATATAGTAATGAATAGGTATGTGAAGTGCCTTTTGATCATTTGCCTCTAATTGAAGGTTCATTGTATGTCAGACGTAGCATAATCGCGAGATGAAAAACCATGCAGAATTTGAGGTAGGGAAGGCTTAGCATTTCACTTGGTAAGCAAACATTGATATAGCATATCATGCAATTGTTCAACTGAGTTACAAGAATTACTTCTGTCAGCAAAAGTGGCAGAACAACACTTTAGGACAGAGTATAATATATACAGGAAGAAGAAATTGAAATAGCCATAGGAAATATTTGTAAGTCTTCTTTGGATGGTCCCCCAACATCTCAAGACAGGAGCAGGAGGCAATAACCCAGAAGCAATTGCAAAAGCAGTTCCAGTAATGTAAAATGGGAGATACCAATAAGAGGTTAGGGGAAAAGAATAAAATGGAGGAACATATGTTTTATCAGGTGCTCACATTTCTGTCTCTTAGCCCAGAAGAACAATTGTGTACAACATTTCCCTGATATTTATTTATTTGTTAGTTAGTATATTTATTTAAACAAATTATAACCCCTATGAAAAAAAGAAGAAAAGGTTTAGGGCAGAGTGTAATATATACAGGAAGAAGAAATACAGAAAACATTGAAATGAGATAAAAGTGGCCATTCTAGATTATATAGCTGTTACAATAGTACAATAACTAGAAGACTGGCTTTAGGAATGGAAATAGACTCCATGGAATTACTTGGTCTTTAAAACAACTGGTTTTCAGGATAAAAAGGCATGCTTCAATAATATCACCCTAATGAAAGAAAAACAATGTATTCATCATTTATTATGCATTTATTCTGTTTTTAATGTACACAATACATTACAGTAATTTTAAAGAATGTTCTAAAATAATAAAACAACAAAAACAATACATACTATAAGAAATAAGAATATGTGTCAAGTATTTTGCCTGTGATAATGTAGAGGCATAAAATTCAAAAGTGAAAATGCCTGGAAGAAATGGAATAACTTAAACTGGTGTTTAAGTACATTAAACTGCCATCTGTTTCTCCTCCTAGTTCTCTTTACAAAATCGTGCTGTAGTTATAGCATTTTCTGTTTCTTCCAGGATTCAGCCTATATCTTTAAACTACTAATCCCTTCCAGTTAGGTGGTACTCTTCCTAATTGATTCTATGGGGATGAGGGAAAAGAAGAAGTATGCTTGAGCGAATTCAAAGAAGTCAATTCTCAACAAGTATCTGTTGAAAAGTGTCAAAATGCCTTTCTTTTGAGGATTCGATTTTCCCTCTGGGAGAGCTTCAGTGCAAGGATACGGACAACTGCTTGAAAGCTGGATCTTTTTATTTTTCAGGAAGTCAGAAAACAGCGAGAAATCTGCATTCCTGGGCTACCTAGCTTCTTATAGTAAGTCCCTGGTTTTTTTATACCCTTTTCTCCCTTTGTAAGTTGATTTTGTGTGAGTGTTTGTATTTGTGCCTAATGTTTCAAATCCTTTTTGAGTTTGTTTTTATTCCCGCTGAAAGGCAAACTCCACGGGGTGCGGAAGGCAAACTCCTGGGGTGGCCAGATTGTATTATTGGTTTTCTGTCATCTCTTTTAGCTTTAAGATAGTTTTTCATATTTGTTCTGTGGCAATCTCCTGTCTGTCCCTTTTGTAATTTGTATTTTGTGTCTGTTTGTTTTGCTTATTTGGTATGTCCTGTATTTGTAAGGGTTTTCTAAATTATCTTTTGTTTCCTTTTCCTATCTGTCTAGTTTTCTTAATTACTTAGGCTTTTGTCTCTAGGGATTATTTAATATTCTTTATTTGATTCCTTTTCCTATATAAGTTCGTTTTCTGGCTGACCTGATGTTCCCCTTGGGATTTTCCTGTATTTTTGTGACACTACTGTCTTTGTGAAGTTCCCTTTCCACATATCAAAACATCCTAATGAGTTCTTCATTCAACAGGAAACTCACCCTCAAATTTCTGACCAAGGAGGCTTTTGATAATAAACCTATCCCACATTCTGGCCTCTCCTTTGATTGATGAATCACAAACTCCATTAGACCAGTTCCACTACTAATCACCACAAAGTAACATTTCCTTTCACAGCATGCGCTATAGCTGCTTTTGTGCAACATTGATGGATGCTGTGTTCATTCTGAGGGCCTAGCTTCATTTAATCTCCATAGCAGTTTGAAATTCTTCTTATTCAGAAAGCACGAAGGGCATTCATTTTTAATCCATAGGCTTAAAAAAATTACACAGGCACTTCCTTGCCAATAACACCTAGCACGAAGGACAGTCACACTTATGAGGTTATTAGTGTAATTATTTCCTTCAAACTTTATGGAACCATTTCTTTTCCTATTTTTCTCAAATCATTAAGCGCTGGCCATTGAACTGAAAATCTTATCATTAAATCTTCCCAACTACTACTACTAATATTTGGGACAGCCTTAAGGCTGTTTGAGTTGATACTCCATTTCCCAAAATCAGAGATTGTTTTATTAGGGAGTTTCAGTACCAGAATAGGTTCAGATAATAAATCTCTCTTGACATTTTAATGCCTCCTGCCTCTATTTATTGCTTCTCAAAGTTCTGAAGACAAATGTAATAATATAGCAGGATGGAGACTGACACAATTAGACATTATATTTGTTTTTTTTTAAATAGCTTGCCCCTTGGTGACTTGGGTGTGTGTATGAAGAAAGCTCACTTTTTAGAAAGGCAGAAGAGCTAGTATGTCTGACTACACAGTAATTACTAGCAGTCTGGCTACTTGCTATATAAACTTTTGTGTCCCTTCCCTCCCAAGCAGCAATGAATTTCCCCTTGCTAAATTCCTTTAAAAGTTAATACCCTGATTCAAAATGTTATGGAAAATAAATGAACAATATTTTTTTCCACCCTAAATGGTCATATCAATTCAAATACATTCTCTAAATTCATCCAGAGCTCATCTGTTGAAACAGGCAATATTGCCTGTTTGTAACACTTTCCCAGACATAATTAACTCAAGGCTGAAAAGTATAAAATCCTCCTCTGTGAAACCATAGGGTACCTCTAAACCTTGGCTTCATCAAGAGTGTATGCATGCCAAAGACCCAATGACTGTTGCACATAAGGCTGTGAGGGGTTGGAATGATCCCCATGACCACAAAAACATTTGTATTTTTCCTACTAAAACATCTAAATGAATTAACGATCAAAGATTGTTTGATGGAAAAGGAAAGAATATATTGGTTACTTTGCTCAGGCTTAAAATAAGACATATTTCTATACTTTGTGCATTGGAACGACACTGAAGAACCTTCTTTGATGTTGTTTAAAGGTGAATTCAATACTTATGACAGCCAAAATCAATAGTGGGATGCAAGGAAGAGGTATCTAATTAAAGTTGCAGGAATCTTCTTGCCATGAGCTGTGATTATGTAAACACCGTAGAAAATATTTAGGCTCCAGTGATAGGCCTTGGCACATAACACGGAGCTACATTAAGTGCTTTGTGAAATTACCATAACATTTCTATTTCAAGTTCAAATAACTAGGGAATTCCTGGAATTTTGGCATTTGACAGATCAGGTATCAACTGACCATTTAAACCCCATCTACATACCATTTAAAATACAAGCCAAAGTCGATGAAGAAAACAAAAAGCCCACAGCACATCCTCACCCAGATAACTAGGCAACAGCACCAGATAAATCAGAGAAGAAACAATAGCGTAATCAAAGAGCCATCAAGGAAGAAACTGTAATCCCCAACAAAACTGGTAGGACAAGCTATATAAAAACAACTAGAAAGCTTCACTCTTCCATGTACAGATGAAGTTAGCAAGCCTGGTAATGAAATATCTGCTAGAATAATGCCAACTTCAGAGAACACCAAGAATCCGACTGCCACATGCACAAAAATCTGGCGGAGCTTTGATTGTACCATCTGGGCCACTCATTTTGATATTCTTACCACACCTGCAGACTCTCTCACTGCTGTTAGGGTTGCAGAAAAGTAATGCCTTCAGTAGTACTAACAAAGCTAGATGAAAGCAATTATTTGTTGTCCAAGACAATAGTGAGGCACAACAGTTCTTTCCTATTTAGATAATGCTGTTAATGTGTTCTCATATGTCTGTGGTATGTATTGATTTTATGTTATATATTTTAGCATGTATGGAGCTTATTTCCTGTATGGATAGTTCCTAATCTAACAAGAATATCTAATTTTGCTGCATTCTCCTCTAAATGATAGCAATAGCACTTAGACTTATACACACTACTTCACAGTGTTTTACAGCCCTCTCTAAGCGGTTTACAGAGTCAGTATATTGCCCCAACAATCTGGGTCCTCATTTTACTGATCTTGGAAGGGTAGAAGGCTGAGTCATCCTTGAGCAAGAGAGAATCGAACTGCCAAACTGCTGGCAGCCAGCAGTCAGCAGAAGTAGCCTGCAGTACTACATTCTAACACTGCACCATCACGATAAATACTATTTCCTACTGGAAACAACTTCTGTAAAACAGAAGTAACTGCAAATTCTGTTTATGGATTAATGATCTGCTCTGAATGCCACCCAAGAAGAAAGTCCAGGTAGAAATAACTAGAGCTTCAATCTTCTTAGTTATGACACCAATGATGGAATTCCTTCACCTTTGAGATAACTTATCTTCCTTGGCTGCTTTTAAAAGAAAGTTGAAAATAGCTTTTATAAACTGTAAACAAGAAACAAGATTCTTGTCTGAATCTTTATTTATATTAGCTATAATTGATGGACATTTAGCAATAGCACTTGTTAAATATGTGATTTTGTTAATTATTATAAGTGTATTGAAAGCACTTGATACAAAACCATGAACTGCATAGCATCCACAGTTAGTGTAACAATGGATTTTCAGTATCGTGTCCATAACAATGGAAAGTCCATAACAACGGATTTTCATTGTGCTAGATTCTGTGCTTCCAGATTGGAACTGCAAAGCTATCTTGGTGTCCAAAGATGAACTGCAGAATAGCATGTGTCCTTCAAAGCTGAAGGTCTACCATATATTGTAAATATCAATTGTTTTCAAATGTTTCATGTGCAGTAAGCTATTGCAGATTGCCAGGAATGTACATGTAGATTTGTGACACATTTTTTTTTTTACGACTCTGTAAACCCTTTATTTGGGGTGGAGTTGGAGTGACTGAATAGATCTGAGTATTTACTGGCCCTTCCTGAGACCTATGCAGTGTTTGCATCTTGTGACACTCTGTCAATAAAGTATAGAAAGATTGTTTTGAGAAGATTGGCTAAAAATATTAATTTGTAATTACTGCAGGGCATTTCCCTTGGCGTATAAAAATGCATTTATAAAAACCAATAAATAATATTATGTTTCCTAGACCTGAACTTTAAAAATATGTGCAATTAATTCCATAGATACATTATTGGCAGAGGAAGACAATATATTACCTAAAAACAAATTTTGGACTAAGAAGTCCTGTAATGGCACTTCAGTGACTGGTGCTGGGAAACATGATGACTGTGTAATGAATTCTCCATATATTATTTCAACAGGAATTGTATCACAACTTTCAATATGCAACTATAACATCTCAAGGGTTCCATGAAAAGTCTGAATAGCACCATAAAATTGAAAGTTATACTTTGTTTTTGAAGACATTGTTAAAAATATTAAAGCCAGAAAATCTGAAATACAAGTACATCTGACTTTGTTTGATTTACTCTACAGGAAATAAAAAGTAATCCAGAATGTATATTAATATATTTTATTTTCTGTTATTTACTAAGGAGTTTTCTTTGGCTTTCAATAGCCCCCAATAGCTTTGATGAATGAAGTATGCATTTATTTCAATAATATTGTTTATTTTGTGCTACTAAAATATACATTGATTAACTGGAATTTTTCACTTTTTTGTACGAAGTGATTTCAGGAGTAAAATTTTACACTTAAAATTATAAGATTCAGTGATGTCACAAGAAAGTGGCTGTGCCATGGACAAATAATAAAGGTCTTGGCTACTGTTTTTATCAGATAATTGTCTTCTTCCCTTTGTAAATATAATTGGATTTGACTTGAAGGGAAAAAAAATCTACAAATACTATATATTCCCTTGTCATTAAAGGAGATCTTTGTTAGTTGATGTAAGAACTCTTAAATTTCTTAAATAATTTTGTAGTGTGCAGTAGGAAAGGGGGATTTCATTGACATTTTTTATTATGTTATTCTAAATTATTCTGCACATGAGTCAATATTAAAAACCCAAATAAGTGTGGGAATCCTTCTTAATCTGGTGCCCTCCAGGTGTTCTGAAATTGCAGGCTTTGGAATGTTGAGAATTCACTGCACAAACTTTCTAAACAAACATCAGAGCCAAACATGGACCAGTTTTGCAGGCAGTAAAATGGAAAGGATTTTTGCAATTTGTATATCCAAAGCCATTACCCTTGCTTGAAAAATTGTTCAGATGATTAGAAAATAGAAGATGTTCTAATTTTTTTTCTTAATACCGTATGCTAAGTTTAGAAGTTATCCCAAAGCAGAGTATTTTCAACTGCTGTCTTATACACAGCTGATAAAAATGGACTTAAGGTTACATGTGATCATTTAATTATATTTGATGGGAATATCTGAGGACAGCAATATTAGAGGGGATACATGTATACATGGCTAACTCCACAACATGTGTACTATTCTTTGTTTAGCCACTTCATGTAGACCTTGTGTTAATCCCAGACTATGGGATTTCCTGGGAATTTGGATTGAGATCACTATTTAGAAAGGAGCCAAGATCTTATGCTTCAGGCAGCTTCACTAGGTAAGAAAGGTTTTAATTATTTTTACCAGATTTTAATTGCTTGTGGAATTTTTATTAGGCAGTCTGAATGCCCTGTGGCTAACATAGTATATATATATATAAATAAACAAGCCATGTGTAAATTTTTTGGTGTTGTGAAGTCCTCTGGATATATACAATATAAATTTGCATGTATATGCAAATTATCTATAATACTAAATATTTCCAAATAAAACTTGCTATTAAAACTTTTTTAAAAAAATATCTACCAAATTATGCACATCTTTTCTTTCAACTGATCATAGTTGCTATGTTCCACAAACCCAAATGGAATTTTTCAATAACTTTTGCGCAAAGGGGGAGGTGAACCACAGTCTTCTAAAAGTGGCAATACTATTGCTCCATGACAAGCCTGTGATTATTTATTTGCAATTAGAAACACCGCTGGCTGTCAAAAGAACAAGTCAGCAAAACCAGTGTTGCAAAGAAATAGTTTAAATCCATGAAATGAGAATTCCTTAAACATCTCAGGACAGTTATGTATACCAAATTCATATTTATTGGGATTTGCTTTTTATGTTTTTGGACATTTTAAATACAATCTGATTATTTTTTTTCTTACTCTCAACAGCATTAAGACAACAACATTAAGAAACAGACTTCTCAAATTCTACTTTGAAACAACCATTTGCTTTATCTATAATAAATTGACCCATATAAGATATTTTTCCATAAAAAAATCAGCAATTTCCAGAAAAAATACAACAAATACTTAATTTCAGTAAGTAAACACATTTTCATAGTGAATCAGTGGTATATACAGACTTGAAAGTGAAAACATACAAAAAAGATGTTGGCCCAATATCCTGATTATATGGGATACATTTGGCCTTTGATAAAAAGGAAAAATGCATTTCAAATTAATTTACAGTATAATTTTCCCCATGTAGATAATAGCAAAAAAGTGTTAATCAAAGAGATAATAAATATTGTTTATATTTTGCATACATGCATGCATGCATAAATAAGCAAACAAATTAGGAAGCAATCAGTAATAGGAGAACCAGTGCAATGCACATATAAACATTTTATATGCTGAAGTCTGCCTTCCAAAAATATGTAGGTGCATGAAAAAGAAATAGCAATGTCAACCCAAAATTAAATGTATTTAATTAAAATTAAATTAAAATGAATTAAATAAAGTTAATCAAAGGAAATTAGCAATCAAAAGTTGCTACCAAATTTTATTTTGACATAACATTATATGTCAAAATATAATTTGGTAGCAACTTTTGGAGACTGTCTTGATTATTCCTTTGATTCTGCAGATTTTAAACATAATTTGGTTGATTTTGATTTTAACATTTTTTCCAGCATCTCAAGGCAACCCTATATGGAGATTTCTTTTAATTCTATCCCTGCAGCAAGACTTGAAATGGATTTGTAGCCTAAAGGGCTACAAATATCAATGAATCTATATCAGTGAAAGATGAGAGTCATTGTGATATTAAAATAAATGCCAAAACTATTCTGTGAGCCTGTTGACTTGTTTAACAAATTTCTGGATATTGCTTGATCTGTCATTATTTTGTGTTGGTTAATTAAACATAGAAATAAAATCATTTGTCCTGCATAGAGTCATCTTTAGAATATATAGGTAGTCCTCGATTTATAATCATTCATTTAGTGACTGTTCAAAGTTACAACAGCACTGAAAAAAGTGACTTATGACCATTTTTCATACTTATGACCATTGCATTATCTCCGTGTCATGTGATTTACATTCAGATGCTTGACAACTGGTTCATGAGCTGCAGTGATGCAGGGGTTAGACTGCAATACTGCAGGCTGCTTCTGCTGCCTGCTGGCTGCCTGCAGTTTGGCAGTTCGAGTCTCACCGGCTCAAGGTTGACTCATCCTTCCATCTTTCTGAGGTGGGTAAAATGAGGACCCAGACTGTTGGGGTCATTATGCTGAACTCTGTAAAACTGCTTAGAGAGGGCTGTAAAGCACTGTAAAGTGGTATATAGGTCTAAGTGCTCTTGCTGTTATGACTGTTTCAGTGTCCTGGGGTGTGTGATTATCTTTTGTGAACTTCTGACAAACAAAGTCAAAGGGGAAGACAGATTCATTTAACAGTCATCTTACCAATTTAACAATTTTGCAGCGATTCACTTAACAAATGTGGCAAGAAAGTTGTAAAAAGAAGCAAAACTCACTTAACAAATTTGTCACATAGCAACATAAATTCCGGGCTCAACTGTGGTCAAAAATTGACGACCACCTGTACAATGGTATTGCTGAAAGAATGAGTATTGGAAAATGAACAGGTGAACGAACCTTTGATGTTGTGGTTGAAACTGTTCGGTTCTATCAAACTTTTGTAATTACGTTGCTAAAATATTTTTTAGTATTCATTTGATTTGTCAATCGCTTACAAGATACAGGTATAAGAATAAACATAGTTTTGAATACATGAAATAGATACTTATAAGAAAAATAAAAAGAAACAATAGGACAGGGACGGTAGGCATGATTGGTGCGCTTATGCACAGCCCCTACAGGCCTCTTAGGAAGGGGTGAGGTCAATAGTAGACAGTTTAAGGTTAAAGTTTTTGGGGTTTGGGGAAGAAACCACAGAGTCAGGTACAGTATTCCAAACATTGACCACTCTGTTGTTGAAGTCGTATTTTCTGCAGTCAAGTTTGGTGCGGTTAACCTTGAGTTTGTATCTATTGTGTACTCTTGTATTGTTATGATTGATGCTGAAGTATTCATTTGCAGGTAGGACATTGCAATGTATGATTTTATATACTATATTTAGATCGGACCGAAGGTGGCGTAGTTCTAGGTTTTCTAGGATTTAAAGTCTGGTGGCATAAGATATTCTGCAATGAGTAGAGGAGCGGAGAACCCTTCTTGTGAAATATTTCTGGACTTTTTCTTTTGTGTTAATATCAGATACATGATATGGGATCCAGACAGATGAGCTTTATTCAAGTTTAGGTCTAGCAAATGTTTTGTATGCCCTAGTTAGTAGTGTGATATTACCAGAGAAGAAGCTACGTAGGATTAGGTTAACAACTCTTAATGCCTTTTTGGCTATGTAGTTACAGTGGGCTCTAGCCCTTAGATTATTAGACAAGACTACTCCAAGGTCCTTGACAAAGTTTGGATCCTCAACAAGGTCTTAATTATTTAGCTTGTACTTTATTTTCTGATTTTTTTTGCCAATATGGAAGACAGAGCATTTATTTGTTGAGATTTGAAGTTGCCATTTGATTGACCATTGTGATACGTAGTCAAGGTCTTTTTGGAGGGTAGTAGTATTGTCTGTGGTGTTGAACAGCTGTACATCATCAGCGAAGAGAACGCAGTTGCTCTTAATATGATCACAGAAGTCATTTATGTAGAGTATGAAGAGAGTTGGTCCGAGAACACTGCCTTGGGGGACACCTCTGTTGACAGGTAAAGAATTTGATAGGATGCTCCCAATTTTGACCATTTGTTGTCTGTTTGACAGGAATGCTTCTATCTAGTTATTCAGTTGTCCAGAGATACCATAAGATTTTAGTTTTAGGAGTAGTTTGTCATGTACCATTGAATCAAAGGCTCTACAGAAGTCTATGTAGATTGCATCTATTGCTTTGCCCTGATCGAGTTGTGTAGTCCATATGTTTTTGCTGTGTAAGAGTTGCAGATTACAGGATAATTTTTTTCTGGAACCAAATTGTTTATTTGAGAGCAGGTTGTTTGTCTGTAAATGGAGGATAATGGATTGGTTAATAATTGATTCCATAACTTTACAGGTGATGCAGCATGAAGAGATTGGTATGTAATTTTCAACTAGGCTGGGGTCCCCCTTTTTGAAGATGGGGATGACTGTGGCTTGTGACCATAGTTTTGGCAAGGAGCTGGTCCTGAAAGATTTTTCAAGGATGATGCTTAGAGGTTCAACTATGGCAGTGGATAGCTTTTTAAAGAAGAAGGCACATATTCCATCCAGTCCAATAGATAGAGATGGTTTTAGATTGCGTAGTGCTTTTTCAACAATGTCTTCTGTAAAATCGATATGTATTAGTGTTGTAACTATGTATCATTTATGTGTTTGCAACTGTGTATCAATGCAACTGTGTATCATTCAGACATTGCAACATTGTATCATTCACGTGTAATCATTAAGCTTCTGTCTTCTCAGTGACCTTTTACAGGGCACGTACAGAGACAAGGAGTCAAACATTTGCAGAAATGGTTTATTCACTTGGGATTACATTGTCTGGCATGCAGCTTTGTGAAGAAGTAATATCCTGATCAAATATAAATCTTGCCATCCTGTCTGTCCTGATATCTTGCTTTTGTTTGAGCCATTGTTAAATCTGTATATTCCGTCTGACCTAGGCTTAACCTAGGTTCTGAATAAACAATCACCCCCTTTTGAATGAGCATAATAAAAGAGCGTGTACCCGGACATTCGGGGCGCACTCATCGCGAGGAACTTCGTCTCCTGTCGTTTCTCTCTCCTTCGCTCCCTATCATGAGACGCCCATCTGATGCGGGATAGCAGATACCGCATTCTGGTGACCCCGACGTGATTCCCTAAGGGGGATACGCAGCGACGCGCTCATATCTTACTCGCTCGATGGGAGCTGTGCTTCGCTAGGCCTGAAGCGAATTGCACATCATCGGATCTGAAACATGGTCTCGACTTTCGTAAGTATGGGCGGAAACTTTTCTCAACAACAGACAGAGCATCTGAAGGAATTGAGGGAGTTAGTCGCCTCTTCTTCTAAATATTCTGCTAATTTAAAGGGCTCGCCTGTAAAAATTAAACCTATTGCTACATTATTGGCTTATGTGTGGCAACATTGTCCCACTTATCCAGAGAAAGGGTCCTTAAAAATCTCCATTTGGGAAAAAATTGGTGACTATCTCCATAATCGTCCTTGTGCACCTATTGGCATTTTGGTCACTTGGAGGAAAATTATGGAGGCTTTAAAAATCCATTATAAAATAGAAGCAGAAAGTGTATTTGAATCTCCTCCACCAAGTTATGATAACTTTTCTGTCCTTCAACCCTCCACTCCCAATGATCGTAAGTCATTACGAGAGCCTCCCTCCATCCAATCCACTTCTTCAAAAGGAGAGCTCTCGTGTCCTCCACCACCATCCCGAAAGGGGGAGGGTGTTATAAAAGCCATTCAACAAGCCTTTTCTGAAGGAGAAATGGATGAGGACAATTTTTGGTCTGGGAGTCAGAATTAGAAACGGGGCAGGCAGCCAGCCCCACAACAAAGGCTGCTGAAACTTGCTTGCTGTTCCTTCCCTTCCCCTCCCAACACTTCAACAAAACCTATGCTTCCTGCCAAAAGATTATGCATATTAAAGCCACTTCATTAACAGAAGGCTATTATACTTGTTCCATGTGGGTACGTCATGAAAATGCTACCCATAGCTTTCACTCTGTCACATCTGTTTTGTTTACAGAACACTCTATCACTCGCTCTTTTTTTCCTTCTTTACTCTTCCTATGGAAAAGAACCTTAAAATCTTTTCCTCTATTCAAGCTAGATATAGGGGGACCTAAATGTCCTTCTCTTGTATTATGGGTTCCTCCAACCCAATTAACATCCTTGATGAATGACCAAATTAATCTTCATTGTCATTATTGTAATTATTATCCTTTTTCTACTAATTGCATTCCCTTCTCATCTCGTAAATGTTCTACAACTAACTTGTCCATAGTCCTCTCTCCTACTTGTAATGCTTTTATATACCCGAACTCTGATCCTGTCAACAAACAACGCTTCAAAAGAACTGTCCATGACGATCCTCAGAAGCCTCATAGAAAATATAATATTACTTGGACTATAAAAGACTTTCAAGGCATTCGTTTAAGCTCTACAACCAATTCTTCTCGCATAGAAGATCAAAGCTTCCTATGCCTTGCTGAACTCCTCAAACTCATCAATTGCCTCCACATGTTGGCTTTGTATTTCTGCCTCTCCACCTTTTTACGAAGCCATCGCTTCCCAAGAAACCATTGCTAATTCCACATCAGACGAACGTTGCCGTTGGAGGAACTCCACTATTACTGTTTCTTCCATCACTGGGGTTGGTTGTTGCTTGGGAAATATTCCATCCACTTACTCACAATATTGTCATAATGTTTCTAATGGCTATCATTGTAATGTATACCTTCCTAAGAACCGCCTTGGCCGCACCCACACCATCGGAGGATACTCTGCAGTCTACACCACCTCAGGAGGAAATTTTACATCACGCTTGAAAGGAATGTATTTTATCCCTGGCAATAACTCTGTCTGGGCTTGTTCCACCAGTCTCACAGCATGTGTCTATGGGGATGAACTTATTAAATCCAAATCATTTTGCATTCAAGTATGGCTTGTACCAAAAATTAACGTGTATAACTCTGATGATTTTAAAACAAAAGGTTAAACATGTATAATTGGTATCAAAGCTTGTTTTCTATTTCACCATGGCTTACAACCCTTATAACTGCATTGGCAGGACCATTAATAATCATTATATTGATATGTATTATAGGACCTTGTTGTTTTAATAGAATATTGCAATTTTTGAAAAATCAATTATCCTCCATAACTGCTAATGTTAATGTGTTATTGCAAGCTCATGTTAAGTCCTTAACACCGGATGAAAAAATGTCATTGCTGAGTTACCGCTCCTTGGACAACCCTGACACTGACGGATCGCACTCCTGCCTAGATGACTGGGACGGTGAACATTTTAGAAAAAAGGTTCCTGTCTTCTTGGACAAGGAAGAAGATTCGTCATAAAAAATAAAAACAGAGGAGATGTTGTAACTATGTATCATTTATGTGTTTGCAACTGTGTATCAATGCAACTATGTATCATTCAGACATTGCAACATTGTATCATTCACGTGTAATCATTAAGCTTCTGTCTTCTCAGTGACCTTTTACAGGGCACGTACAGAGACAAGGAGTCAAACATTTGCAGAAATGGTTTATTCACTTGGGATTACATTGTCTGGCATGCAGCTTTGTGAAGAAGTAATATCCTGATCAAATATAAATCTTGCCATCCTGTCTGTCCTGATATCTTGCTTTTGTTTGAGCCATTGTTAAATCTGTATATTCCATCTGACCTAGGCTTAACCTAGGTTCTGAATAAACAATCACCCCCTTTTGAATGAGCATAATAAAAGAGCGTGTACCCGGACATTCGGGGCGCACTCATCGCGAGGAACTTCGTCTCCTGTCGTTTCTCTCTCCTTCGCTCCCTATCATGAGACGCCCATCTGATGTGGGATAGCAGATACCGCATATTAGATAATTGTAGTTGTCTGTAGTTCGACTAGGAAGTACTGGGCTTGATCCACTGCTGTTTACAAATACTGAGCCAAAGAATGTCTTGAAGAGGTTTGCTTTGATGGTGTTATCGTTGCAGTCTTTACCATTAGGTCCTTTCAGGGGTGGGATGGACCTTGAGTCTTTTAGTTTGTTGTTTACAAAATTGTAGAAAGCACGGGTGGAATTTGTGCATAGAAGATTATTCTCTTGTTTAATCGGATAATTAGTGCATTCAGTTTTTATCAGGTGGCATAGATTTTTGTATCAGCTTTTGAAGTTGGCAACATGACTAGATTTGTATTTTTGCCAAAGTGATCTCTTTTTGGATTGAAGCTTCCTTATTGTTATGGGTAATTTGTTTTTCCTGGTTTTCAGAGTTGTTATTGGTACATATAGTTTGATGGCTCTTTTGATTTTTAGTAAGAGTGTGTTGTAATGGTCTTCAACAGTATTGCATCCAGTGAATAGAAACAGATTTGAGGACAAAATTGTTATTAAAACTGTGCCTCTATTATAAGGTTTGTTATGGCTATTGTTAAATGGAAGAGCAGTGTCTGTATACTGTAGTAATATGAAATCATGGTATGTCTGTGAGGAAGGAAGGACCATTAAAGAAGATTGCCGTTATCTTCTGAGATTAATTGCCACCTTGCCACCATTTCAAAAGTCTTGAACCCAATGCTAAAGACTCCAAGTTTTTTTTTCAAAAACTGAAGTACTGACTAAATGAACTAAGACTTAACTAGCATGTGTTGCCAAGGTCTTCATAAAAGCTGCTGGGGATTTGAAGGTTGTCTCCAAGTCCCAAGTCTTGGAATTTGACTAAATCCACCACACCCAAAACATTCCTAGCAAATTAGCTCATATAAGAACTTAGAATGAGAATGTTGTGAGGAAGGATATACAAGACTCCTATTATATATCAGTTCATACATTAAGAGGGCCAGTGTGAAAATGGTATAGTGACTCCTATTTAAGTTGACATGTAAAATGATATGCACTGCCTTATGCTTAATTGCTTTTGAGGGCAATATGACTCAAAGCAAAGTGGTGGGTTGCATAGGGGAATGAATCCTAGCCAGTGAAAGTGAGATTCAGATTCATGCCATCCTTTCTTCTAGCATCCTCCTAATTGTCCTTTATTAGAAACACATGAGGACAGGAAAGACATTCCTAAAGCACAATCTGTTCTGAATTTTAATGTGACATTGGGCAGAATTAGTAATGGGAATATGATGGCATTATATAGGGTTAATAGTTGGGTAGCTGTCTCTAAACACTGTTCTGGCCTATATACCTCATATAAAGCAAAATTAAAAGCATGGAGGTTGGCACCACTATCCCTATTTGAATCTAGAGGCCATTTTCTAAATCTGGACTCAAGGGAACATTAATAATATAGCAGAACAGCCTGACTGGATATGCTTGTAAGTGGGAAAATAGACAGCTAGCTTCTAAAATAGGTTCTGCATTGTAAATAGTACTGCCTCAGACCTGCCAATTGGCCTAAATACAATCTAGTTTTAATTGTGCTAAGTCATCTCCACATTTACTGGTTTTTAAAAAATAAATATGTTTCTTTCCACTGAATGATTAATCTCAAAACAATGCTATGGAACAAAATCTAAAAAGAGCATATAATTAGAAAATGAAAAACCAGTGAAACAGGATGAATAACGAAAGACACTTTGTTGGGCCTGTCAGCTACAAATGTGCAATAATTCCAGTAATTCCAATAATTCATTCAAATTCATCATGAAGATGTGTTGGGACTAGATACTAGTTTAAGTTGCAATGCCACTGAATTCAACAGAATTCCATTTCTTTTCTGGAAAAAAATAAGTTGCTCCTAAGTAGCATCAACAACACTTTTTGTCAGAAGTTCCAACTTGTATCAATTTTATCTGGGAACTAAGAGAACATGGAACATACAGAATAAACAGACCCTTTATTTAAGACATAAAATGTCTCTCTGATTAAAATGTTCCACAGCCCTAATGACAGGAGAACAACACCTTGGTTAAGAAGTAAAATATAAAAAAGCTATTTCTGATGACCCTGTGGCCCAGGATTAGTTTGGTTCCAGAAATTTCACTTAAATTTTTGGGAACAGCAGAGTGGAGGCAATGAGATGGAACTACTAAGGTAAAAGTATGGGAGGGCATGTCACATATAGGTATCACTGTCCATTTTTTCTAGTTGATGAAAAGTTTTATTTGTTAGTGTAGTTCTTTCCAATTCTTGTGGGCATACTCAGAAACAAATTATTATTGTTATTTAATTCAATAGCTCACTGTGCTCTTTCCTGATCAACCACTTTTAAATGGTGGGATTCAATTTTTTTTTACTACTGGTTCTGTGGGAGTGGCTCAGTGGGCATGGTTTGCCTTGGTGAGTATGACAGGGGAAGGATACTGCAAAATTTCCATTCCCTCCCAACCCACTAACCTGCTTTCCAGCTCCATTCTCCTGTGCAGGTCAACAAAAGAAGTCCCAGCCAATCAGCTGAGACTCAGGAGGCAGAGAATAGATGGGAGCAGGGCCAGTCAGGGGTGGTATTTGCCGGTTCACCAAACTACTCAAAATTTCCGCTACCAGTTCTCCAGAACTGGTCAGAACCTGCTGAATACCACCTCTGCTGTAATCTACTATTTCAGTTATACTTTGGGAAAGTTAATCTTTTCTTACTCATCTATGTTTATATGTAAAAACATCAAAGCATTATAAAATTGTATGGGTATTGTGGTAGTGGTAATTCTAGAAGTAGCTATGTAAATAAAAACTGTTAAGATATGTTTAAGTCAGTATTTTAAAGTCAAAAATACATTCTTAATGCATTCCAAATTAGAATAAGCTATGTTGTATCAGGAGTTTAATTAAAAAAAAACCTTTTTTGCTACCCAGATTCAATATGTTATGTTTCTTAGCTCATTTTGGCATCACCATTGGTGGTAAGCAAAAGCCTAGATCTGGTGCTTATTACTGAAACTTGACTTGGTAATAGGTAGGAAAACCATCCAACCCAGTTGAGTAGAGATCACACAATCTGCTTGAGCCAAGTTGATTGAACTATTCAAAGCACATGATACAAAGTTCTGCCCACTAAGTGAGGACCAAGAGAAGATTTATATAACAATCCTGTTTACACAAAAAAGCAGTAGCATTCTTTGGCCACCTTAGCCCATATTTATAGGACCCCTGTATATTAGTGTTTGGTTTGTTTAGTCAGTAAGTGAGTATTGTAATAGTCACGGGTTGGAAGATCTGGAAGATATCAATATCTGTCCTTTGCCTTACCCAGATCACTTTCTTATCAAACTTCAGTTATTGGCAGCTCTAGAATTCTCCAAGGGTTGCAGTTCTTAGACTTCCTAGGTGCCTAGTTGCAGAGGAATTTCAGAGGACATTTGGGGAATATAGCAATAGCAATAGCACTTAGACTTGCTTCACAGCAAGTCACTTCACAGCAGTTTACAGAGTCAGTATATTGCCTCCAACAATCCAGGGTCTCATTTTACCCACCTTGGAAGGATAGAAGGCTGAGTCAACTTTGAGTCTGGTGAGAGTTGATCTGCCAAATTGCAGATCAGCAGTCAGCAGAAGTAGCCTGCAGTACTGCATTCTAACCACTGCAGCTTCTATCCTGATAATTTGTCAGAAAGCTCCATTTTTATAGAATGGAATTCTATAATATATATAATTCTATTTTATTTTATAGAATTATAGAATGAAAAACTCCATTTTAAAGAATATATGCAGTTCAGAGCTGAAAAAGATGTCTAGAGTAAGAGTGGCTAAAAACAGAACTTGATCAATCACTGGTAAGAGTTTCGTGTTTCAGACCACACAGTGATGACAAAAATGATGAAACGTCGGGGATACATCTATAGATTTCTGTCTGGTGGCACTGTTCAGAATAACTTGGGCTTTTTGTAGGAAAAAAAATCATCTTTTGGTTGGAATACTCTAATATAATCTAATTAGGACATTTTTTCAGGCAATCTGGAAACTGCAGCTGGTATAGAATGCATCAGCTAGATTTCTGATGGAATAATTATGCTAAAAAAATATTCATTCTGAGGTTCTTGTCCTAGTTGAGTCTAGTCCAAAGTGCTAGCTATTACATTAAAGCAATTTAAAGCATAGCAGTCATATATATCACCCTATCACTCTTGCCAATCCTTAGTTTAGAGACAATATTCAATTATTGAAAGTTTCAAATACTTTGAAATATTTCATATGATCACACACTAGAAAAAACTAAAAATGTGGGACTTGGCTATTTCTTTCTGTTGTTTAACTTTCATATTTTTGTAATCAACATGTCATATTGTTTTTGGACTTGAGATGTGGAATATTTTGTCACAGTCAGGTGATGTTAAATAAATAAGAGAATTATCCCAGTCATCTGAATCTCCTTTCTCTCCTTAATATTGAGATTCCACACATCTCCTAAAAATTATCCATTGTATATGCTCAGAATTTCTTATCCATTATTTTCATATAGCAGGTATTTTAGATGGCGGTTTGATTTTCTGGTAGTCAGACTATTATATTAACTGAAGCCAAAATTCATGTAAGACTTTAAATACTAAAATTCCCATTTAGTCATCTACACTAGCAGACTCCAAGCTTTTGGGCACCAGGGACCGGTTCCATGGAGAGAGATTTTTCAGGGGCCTGGAGGGAGCATTACACATCACATGCTGCCTGCATCCCATGGATGGGGCTTTGCTTGTTTGTGTGGTTGGTTTCTGGCATGTCACATCCAAGTGCCAGTCAATAGACCAGGAGTTGGGGACCCCTGATCTACACTGATGCAGAGTTAGTTCTAAGATCAATCTATAACTTTTAGGAGCTTCAGCTGGAAGGCTAAGTTATTATAAAATATGGGACATTATGTTCCAATGCACAATGAGGTCACCACTTTGAAAAATGTGAAATTGTGTATATTAGGGAGTTATAAGGGAGACTTTTGGGATTCTGGTGACAGATTCCACTGTCCAAATTCTACACTTTTCCTGTGAAATAAGATTAAAGGAAATGCAGACTTGGAGATTCCCTCCCCTTTCCCCAAAGGAACCTATGAATTTACCTTATTGGATTTAAGTTTATTAAACCATATGCAATAACTTCACTATAGTCATTTCCTGATTCCTACATTAGAATGGTATTCATTTATAGATTTTTCTTTCATTAAACAACTATCACTACTGTTCTGACCCAAACCTGGTTCCAAGAGAGCAAACACAAGACAAAAGCAGCAGCACAACCTTTTAATGTTTCAGCTAAGAATCCTGTTTCTTCAGGATAAATAAAAAAGGCTGCTTCCAACGAATTAATTCCGACAAGAAAGACCCTTGCCAGGTTTTCACAAGGCTGCCAAAAAACAACAGATAAGAAATAGTTTACCGCACAAGAGTCTTCAAATATCAACTGTAATGTCCATGAGGCTGAGTTTCAAAATGCCTTTGCTTCCTACAAAGAACGTTCACTGCACAGCTGCCTTTTATCTTCTTGAAGGAGGGACCAATACCTTGCAGCCTTACTCCCGAGTTGCCCGTGCTGTTGTAGCTGCTCTTTTCTATGAGCAATCCTGCGTGCATGCGCACTTGGCACAAGCTCCTCGGGAACCTCCTCATCACTGCTGCCAGCCCGCACAATCTCTGAAGGCAGCAGTCCACTCCCTAATGGTCCTGGCCCCTCATCTGAGTCCTCGTTCTCCTCAGCTCTCTGCATCTGCTGCCGGCTAACCACAACAACTACCTTGTTGTTTACCATCAATCATTACATTTTCCCACCATGAGAATAAAATTAGAATAACTTATTAGTGTTAATAGGTAACTTGTTTAAGATTTAAAATCGCCTCTTATGGTCCAAGTAATCTTTCACATACATATAAGAAGTCGACACGTGGAAGCTTATACTTTATTTTTTGTGGTATTGACAGGAACAACTTATCCAATTACAAAGGCCATTTGTTGAGAACTGAAGCAATGAAAACCACCAAGAAAAGCTTCAGCTCCACCCACAGCTCTTTTTTGTTGAGAAGTATATGCAGCCCCTATAAGATTTGTGGTTCAGCCCAGAGATTTCAAAGGTAACAGAAAAAGAAGAATGTAAATGAAATGAAATTTACTTTTTTAAAAATTTATCCTACTATTTTTTGACCCTATAAGTGGTTGCAGACACCTGCCATATATGCCTCTAAATGTGCTGATAAAATATTCTTCGTATGTTTTAGTTGGAGATGCCACATTTCAAACAACAGCTATATAAAGGGAACAGATATAAAAATTCTATCTGTTATACTAAACACCATAAGAATATAAGGGTTGCTACTTTAAACATATATGAATTGGACTTTTAAGGAATGCTTTACAACAATATTTTGGATTTATTTTTAGTTTTAAATATAACAAATAAACATCAATAAGTCTAGCACACAACAAGAAAGTAGTCTATTCTTTTTTCAACAGTAATGTCTAATGCACCCCCTAGTGTTTATTTGTTGATGCATATAGACAAGGCAAGAGGCTGCGATTCCATAGAGAAAAAGACATTAGAGTTTAATAAGCAGACCCACTAATACGATTAGATAGATAGCTTATAACAAAATCTGTGATGTTATGAATTAGAACAGCAGCCTACTCTTCATTTAACCTGAAGAGAAGCAATTCATATTAGTGGTAAATAGGATTTTTTAACAATGAATTTCTATTTTTGCAATTGAGTTTAATACATATACATGTTTTTAAATATTTTGAATATATGTTATATGTGGTATTTTGTACTGATATAGTTGTTACATACTATGTAGAACCTTTAAAAATTAGTTCATTGAGCTCTCTATAGAAAGAGACTTTAAAAGTATGTATTAATCTTAGGAGAAAACATATTACAATATTATTTAATTAGAAAACACTAAATTTCCATTTTCTATATTAATTTGCATAGTTGGACCATAAGCTATTAAAAATTGTGATTCTGAATCTATTAACTTCACCTTATCACAGAGATGGGAAACGTTATTGCGATTTCTAGTCTTCTTATAATCAATAATTAATTAAACTCTTTGAATGGGCTGCCACTTTTGTGGAGCTTCCTTTGAAGTGGCTTGTTCATAGACTTTTGTCACTAAAAAC
>BLBF01000002.1:58685293-58703715 GCA_015471245.1 Laticauda colubrina
ACTCCCAGAATTCCCCAGCAAGCTGGCTGGGGAATTCTGGGAGTTGAAGTCCACCAGGCTTAAAGTCGCCAAGGTTGGAGACCCCTGATAATAAATAAAAGAACAATGCGCATTAAAAAGGAAGCCCCTGACCCTTTTATAATCTGTGATCAAGAAAGAAATGGAGATGAAGCCGGAGGAGACACCAGAAAATTTCAAGACCGACCCCCCATCTCGGTCTCCAGATTCCCATACCCAATTTCAGTTTGTAAAGGCTAGGTCCCACTGGCCGACGGACGCAGAATGTATGCATAAAGGACACAGCGGACGAGCAAAATTTCGGGGGTGGCTGCATCCGTTGTCATCCGCTCCAAGCAGTGGCGAAAATTTGCATAAACAGAACGGAAAAGAATGGACGTGGGTAGTATGTAGCGGGAACGTTAAACGGATGTTCATAGGATGACACCTCCAAAGGGGTTCCGGGGTAGAATTTCGAAGCGGACGCATAGCGGATGAAGCGGATGCATCACGTACGCCTAAAGGAAAGAAAGGGGATGCCGCGCGGATGTATATCGGATGCAAATGCATCCTTTCTATTTCCGTGCTACTAATGCTGTGTAGACGTTCCGTGTACCTTTTGTTTCCTCCCTCTTTACGTTTTCAGCTGCAGTGGATGTGAGTTGCGAGGATGCCCAGAGGATGCAGAGAGGATACAGCGGACGTTTAACGGATGATAAACGGACATAGAACGTTTGTTTCTCGTATGTCACGGATTTACACGGCGGAAAGTTCATCCGTTCAGAAAGTTTTGTGCAGCTCAAAACTTCTTGCGCGGATGAAATCGCAGTGGATGGATGCTCGACGGATAGAGCGTATGAAACACTTATGCAATGAGTACACAATGGATGCATAGCGTTTTCCAACAGATGGCAAGCTTTTTTTTAATGTTTTACATCCTCTTTGCATCCGTAAGTGCAGTGGGACAGGGCCTTAACTCTGGTTCTGCCTAATTTGGCACGAACCCATTCGGTCCAAAATTCATTGCTGAGGAGCACTAAAGTGTCGTTAACGCATAATTTGTCTCAAGCACTAGCTTGTCTCAAGACAGGAACAATGGAGAAAGCAGGTGATTTTTCCCCAAGTGGTACCCCCAAAATTTGTTTCAATTATGTATTTATTGGATTTATAGCCAGCCTTTTTTTTTTTTCTTGGTAGAATATACGATTTAAGGAAGTGCTTATAAAGGTAATCCGACTTAGGACCACAATTGAGCCCAAAATTTATGTTGTTAAGCAAGACAGTTAAGTGAATTTTGCCCCATTTGTTAAGTGAATCCCAGCAATTATTGGTAACAAGGCTGTTAGGTGAATTTGGCTTCTCTATTGACTTTGCTTGTCAAAGGGTCACAGAAAGGATCACACGACCCCAGAAAAGTGGTCATAAGTCACTTTTTTCAGTTCCGTTGTAATATTTACCAAGGAACTGTTTTAAGTTGAGGACTACTTATACTTTCCTCACAAGAAGCAGCCCTGTAAGGTAGTCTGGGCTAGGATAGTGGCTGGCTCAAGGTCAGTGTCCACCCAAGGGCTCCAGTTTCCATGACTGACAGCTTTTTGAGGTAGTGCAGACAAGATATTAAAGTCATAAGTACTGACAGTATCTTTATTGTAAGTTAACAATAGCAGAATCTTGCAAGTCTGGAAGCACTTCTCCTGTCCTTTGATTAAAAAACCAAAAGTCTGAATACTAAATGCTAGTATTTTGATATGATGAACTGATTAAATATTTGTCTGAATTATGTTTAATGGCTCCAAATGATGTACTAATTCACTTTAGAAAATGTTCAGAATATAACCCAATGTCACTTAATTTTTTTTGACTTTCAGATGATTTTCCATTGTTAACAACTAAAAGAATATTCTGGAAAGGAGTACTTGAAGAACTACTTTGGTTTATCAAGGTATGATGCATAATAATGGTTTCAGTCAAATTTTGATTAGACCCATTGAAATAAATAGAAAGGTTTGAGATTTATTATAAGCACAAATAATAGTTCAATATTAATTCAGCAATAAATTATTCAGAGAGGATAGAGATGAGGCAAGTTAGTTTTCTACTGCAAGCCTGCAGAGATCTGGAAAGAAGAGTTCTGGGCGAGATGTAACAGCCTACAAATCACAAAAGGTGTGGTGGAAACATGGAGCTAATTATTCAACATAATCAACAACAAATTTCTGTTATAGTTTTTAGACAAAAATACCCCACTATATAGCAGTACATAACATCTAAAACTGTTAAATTTTAAAAATAAGCCTATGTTAAAATAAAGATAATAATACAAATCAATGGAGATCACCAAGAGTAAAGCTAATCTTGTGGAACAAACAAGAAATAGAGGCACAAAAATGGGCAACCTGAAAAGAATACATTGGAGTCTTGGTTGGAAAGAAGTGACAGATAAGTACCATGTCTACCAGGATAATTCTTTAAAATATACATGCATGTCTCACCTCCAAAAGAGAAATATATTTCAGACTTCTAGGGGAGGTCTGGTGAACTGAAGACAATTTTGTGAAATGTCAACAACTAAAGCAGAGAACCAAGGAAGCTATTCCAAGAACCAGTTCCTTGGAACCTCTCTGGTTAAGGAGAAAACAGGATATTGGCCACATGCTCTCGAGATGACTGTTGTTTGCAGGGAAGCCATATTTTGTGGTCTTCATGCAAGAGGTTTGTGAGTTTTTAAGTGCTGGCAAACAACGGGACTATCCATTTTGCTCATCAATCAATCAAAATAATTAACCAGGCTGGAGTCTTTTAAAGATTGCTAAAGAGGAATATTTTTCAAATGCTACCCATTGTTCTCTGAAGATTTCACTGGAGCCTGAAACAAATTTAGGGTTAGTCTAATTAAAATCTATTGCCTATGAATGCATTCTAGTACTATTAAAAATTTGGATTAAAGTAAAATATTGAATCTTGCTAAATATTTTGAATATAAGGTGTACCAAAAATATTTTCCTATTTTTATTTCAAATCAGTTTTAATTTTTTTGCCTGTAATATTAAAATTATTATAGGTTGTTATTTTTAACAAAATACTCCTAAAATAATAAAATAAGAGAATTGGAAAATATAATGCATACAAAGTAACAAGCAAAATCATATTTTGGTGAAATCCAGTAAACTTTGTATAATAAGAAAAATATAAAATTGATCTGTCAAGGAAATGTTCTTTGTAGCTTCCCAACCACTGAAATGTTTCTTGTTTATAGAAATATTTATAAGCACCTGTAAAAATGGAACATATATATGATAGAAAGTCACATTAGACAATCTGAGGATTGAAACTGGTATTCAGAATATTTACTGCTTTACAGAATTGTCATTAGCAGCAATTAGAATAGAATACAATAACTTTATTGTCTTTGCATTCCACAAATACAATGAAATTTGAAAGCTACTCCAGCACAGTGCCCCAAACACCACATCACAATCACACTACAGAGTTTTAAAAATTAAAATAATTATAATAATAGGACTAGATCACAAATGCACTGTTTGATTCAAGACAATTACTGCCTTGGAAAAAAAAAACTTTTTCAATCTATTAGTCCTCATTTTAAGACACCTATAACGCCTCCCTGATGGTAACAGATCAAAATATGAATGTCCAGGATAAGAACAGGCTGTGGAGATTTTTAGTGTTCTGGAGAGGAGTCTGGTCTTCGCAATCTGTTCCAAAGAAGAAAGTAAGTAACATTTTTGTGTGTGCTGTGTTTATAACTCTGGAGCATCTTATCCACTGCAGAGCATCCAGCATACCACACCGTTACACAGTATGCCAAAATGCTCTCGATGGTAGACCGGTAAAAAGTAACCAGCAACTTCTCACCCAAACTACTCTTTCAGCATCCTCAGAAAGTGCAGGTGCTGTTGGGCTTTCTTTGCAGTGGCCATAGTGTGGACCAACCAAGTCAGGTCGGAAATACGAGTTCCTAGAAATTTAAAACCGTAAACTCTTTCCACACAATCTTCATTGATATATAGTAGGAGAGGCTCTGCTTTGCATCTTTTGAAGTCTATAATCAATTCTGTGGCCTTTTTGATGTTCAGAGTGAGGTTATGACTCTTACACCACAAGACCAGTCTGAGGATCTCTGACCTATAGGCCGTATAATCTTATCAATGTTGGGAGATGTTTTGTTCTCTAAGTGTTTGGAAGTATCTACAATTTGAAAAATTACAAGAAGTCTAAAGAGTTTATGCTGACTGCTGATAAATGATTTCTTTTTCATTACCCACAGGGTTCTACAAATGCAAAAGAGCTTTCTGCTAAGGGAGTTAAGATTTGGGATGCCAATGGTTCTCGGCAATTCTTAGACAAACAAGGATTTTTTTCTCGAGAGGAAGGAGACCTTGGTCCTATTTATGGCTTCCAGTGGAGACATTTTGGAGCTGACTACAAAAATATGAACACAGGTAAACATGGCTGAATATTTGTTTTCAGTTTCAAGTATCCATAAAAATAGGCTATAAGATAAACTGGCTTGATTCCAAAAATGTACAGGTAATCTTTATTTAACTACCCTAATAGGACTGGCTACAATTAAAAGCAGTTGCTTTTTGGCTTTTGTTTGCCTTCTAACCACTGCTGCTTGGAATGCTTGAGTGGCTGCTTACTCTCTTGTACACATCAAAAGCAATGTGATTGCAAGCAGTGGACGTGGAGCTGTGGGTTGCTACACAAATAGCTGACTTTCTTGCAAACTTTGTCTCCAATCTATGTTTGTAAGGGTGGGGGAGGAAAAATACAGGTCAGGCAGGACAACACATTCTAATGCTATGAAGGTAATATGCAGGCTGTAAAAAAAATTTTTTAGTATTGTAACTGAATCGTACTAAACAAATGATCAATAAATGAGGACCTATATTTAAAGTACATGGGGACATGAAAAGACACAACTGCTTTAAAGAGTTGCTGAGAGGTTTTTCCTATTTATGTGTCTCAAACGTGTTTAGAATCAACTATAAAATAACATCTTCATGTTATGTATTAAGCAAATTTCTGTTTCAAGATTTGAATAATTTGTTATTGGAAGTAATTTTTAAAAGTTAATTTTCATGTCAGTTATATAAATAATACAGATATGTATTGTTGGTACTGTCCCATTTAAACTAGAGTAAACTACTGTTTACATCTACTGTTAATAACTACTTTGATCAATATGGAGTAGGAGTTTTAATTAATAGCTCAAATTCCCCCTAGAATTAAAATGGATTTATACTGTCACTAGTTATTAAATGGCTTATATTTCTGCCTTTTAATCAGATGACATCATAAAAATATATTTTGTATTCTGTTTTCCAGCCCATGTTACATTTGTGCTGATGACTGATGCTTCTTATCTGGCTTATTTAGTAGACATTTCCAGAAGGAGCTTGTGATTCTTAAGTAGTGTTGTCTTTAGTGG
Organism: Laticauda colubrina; assembly: GCA_015471245.1. Lineage (NCBI taxonomy): Eukaryota > Metazoa > Chordata > Lepidosauria > Squamata > Elapidae > Laticauda > Laticauda colubrina. The sequence goes on from BLBF01000002.1 coordinate 58,690,746, forward strand.
AACAATCTCATAATAAATGAGCTAAACCAGGGGGTCACCAACCTTTTGGACATCAGGGACCACCAAACTCATAATTTTAGATCCCAGGGACCGCTAACTGGTTCTGTGGGTGTGGCCTAATTTATGGGTGTGGCTTGGTGGTCATGTGACTGGCTGGGCCTGGCTTATATGTAAATATTACAAATATTTATATAATATTTATATTTACATTATAAATATTTATATAAATATTGAATTTTTTATTTTAAAAAAGAACAACTTTTATCCAAAATCAGGTAAAGCGGGCAGGCAGATTGAGTTGCTCACATTATCACAGATTCATTCAGAGATCTATCTATCTTCCACTGGCTAGCTCAGTCTGTCACATAAAATTTGTTCACAAGCAAATTCATAAAATTTGCTGGCAAGCAAACTCACAAAATTAACTCACAACACACCATGCATGTAAATATTGATTTTTTAATATTTTATATTATTATAAATATATAATTTTATATATTATATAACTTACCCAAAATCAGGCAAAGCAGGCAGATTGAGTTGCTCAGATTGAGTTGCTCATTCAATGATCTATCTACCTATCTATCTGCCATCTGCTAGCTCAGTCTCAAATTTGCTAGCCGTGAGTGCACTGTATTTGCTTGCAAGCAAACCTTCAGTCCTAAGGGAGGTCCAGCTGTACTTAAAAGCAGAGTTGAAAATCTAAAGACTAGCTGGAAAGCAAGAAATCCAACCATTTTCTGCTTCCTAGCTAATCTAAATCTCAGCACAGAGAACAGATAATGGTCAGAAAAAGGAAAAATAGAAATTTAGCAGGCAAGTTTACCGGGTAAGGAGTGAGTGGGTGGGGAAGGTTGCCGCAGGCCATGTGGGCAGCACAGACACTTGTGCTTCTGCACAGCCTGGATTAATTGCTTTGGGGGGGGGGTTGCTCTTGGGGTGAGATTTCTCTGTGGCCCACCAAAATTTTCTCACGGCCCACCAGTTGGCGATCACTGAGCTAAACAACTTAAGAGTGAGATTAGTTCTTGTATTGAAAAGTATCAAAAATAAGCTTGGCTTCACTTTTTTGTAGATTATACAGGACAAGGAGTAGACCAACTACAGCAAGTAATTGATACAATCAGAAACAATCCAGATGACAGAAGAATTATAATGTGTGCCTGGAATCCTAAAGGTATATTATGATTAATGCTGAGTCATTAAAGATTGTAGTTGTCCATGATAACTCTTGTTAGGAAAAAATAATCTTAGAAAACAAAGCTATCCAGGATAGTTGCATGAACATTCTCTTGGGCTATTTATTCTTTTTCAAAATTTGTTTTTTGTTTTTTTCAGATCTCTCTGCAATGGCTTTACCTCCATGTCATGCTCTCTGCCAGTTTTACATTTTAAATGGTGAACTGTCTTGTCAGTTGTATCAGCGTTCTGGAGACATGGGACTGGGTGTACCTTTCAACATAGCTAGTTACTCACTTCTTACTTCAATGATTGCCCATGTTACAGGCCTGAAGGTATCCTAATCTTTTTAACTATTATCATGGGAAGTAAGGAAAAACATAAACAAATCTTAGGGTGAACACAGTTTGGCAAGGAGTGGAACTTTACCAATATTTTCAAACAGACAATGGGAGAGGTAAATTCTGGCAGCACTTTATACGACTCTGAAGAGTGAGAGCTTAACAGCACCAGCAAATGTTCTAGTATTTCTTCTTGAAAAACATTAGCCAGCATGAGAAAATTGAATAGCCATTTGAACTCAATTTCTTATGCTTACTGTAAGAGATATGGTAATTAGGGTGCAGTTAGAGCACTTCCCAATCTTTATGGAAAATTGTTTCTGTGCTTTAGTGATAGACTCGATCATTCTATTTACTTAACAGTGTATTCAATGTCTGGCACTTGCCTCAGTTTGAAGAATTTTTATGCTGAGGCTTAAGTATTGGTGAGATGCAGAAGGAATTTGATTCATGAAGATGTATAAAGATGAGTGGTATGGGAGGAAAAAGCCTTGTTGGCAGTATTGACACATCTATAACAGGACAGAATTACATTACATATCTATACATTACAAAACTTTTTTGCTTATCTGCAAAATTCACTGCAGTACTTGCAATAACTGAAATAACAAAAATAAACTACATGACAAAATGATGGATTGTAGAGGTGGAAAAAAATGAACATTTATTGATTAATCTTGCTCAATACACACGCAAACATTCAAACTTGATTCAGAAAAAGGAAGATGCTGTTCTATGAATCTGTAGTAAAGGAGTTGAACCTTATTGTTACAGAATTAAGTCCCCTAAATGGAACATATTTGAACAAAATAGGGATTGAATGAGACTGCTCTTTTTTCCCAGACAGGTATCAGTTTCAGAAAGTTGTACTGTGTCAGATAAATACCTGGATGGGAGTACTCCTATCCCAAAGTACCTCCCCTGGTTAATGCTGTATATTGGGTGTGAAACTCATGACCTGTAGGCCGGATGTGTCACATGTTGTCTCCGCCCCACCTGGTTTAGCGAAGGGAGTCCTGATACGTCACGTGATGAGGCGAGTTTGACATCCCTGCTGTATATGATAAAATGAGGGAAGACTAAGCAACCTTGGTTCTCAAAGAAAAGTTAGAACATAGACATATACTTTTAAGAGTATGACCAAACTGATGGATAGAGAATGACAATCAGGACATTCAGGAAAAAAAAATATTGTCTAGCAACATATTTATTTTTCTGTTTATTCTTCACTAAATGATACTTTTTTTTTATATAGCCTGGTGAATTCATACATACATTAGGGGATGCTCATATATATTTAAACCATATTGAACCTTTGAAAATACAGGTAATTATACCAGTTGATTACTCTCATTTTGTTTTAATATCATTAAAACCATTAGATGCATTTGATATTCCTCATTTCCATTAGGACCTGGATGAAGTAGAACTTTTAAATCTGTCAGTAGTGCTTGAAAAACAATTCACTCTGAAAATCTACAAAGATTAGAAGTTAGTTTTGCTTCTTCCTGAATTGATAGTTTTGTCAGTATTGGGCAGAATGTTGGGCTGGATTACCGCAGTTTGGTGCATTTTCCTGTCTTATTTAATGCTGCAATTGGAAGAGATAACATGTTAGCATAATCATTACATGGATAATATTTTTCTATCTCTCGCCTAGTTCAGACAGGAGATACAGTGAGTCTTCTGTATTGCTATCGGAATCTGGGTGGGTCAAAATAAACAAGTTGATCTCTTTTCTAGCTCTGGAAAGGGTTGTGCTACCTTGGAAGAAGCTTGTCTGTGACTTTCTGTAGCTTTATGGGTTTCCTGGATTAATGGATAATGCGAGAAAAACAGGTGGAGTGTTTGGCTCCATTTATGTCCCCATTACTTTGTGATTGCTTTATTACAATGTGCTGTCTTTGTCCTACCTTTGAAAATCACTTGGAACCTTCAGTTGTTACAAAATGCAGTGGCTTACAATTTAATAGGGTAGCAGCTTTACAGCTGTTGAATTGCTACTGGTACTTCTTCAGGTACAATTATATGTAACCCTATAAAACAGTTTGTTTTCTGTTTTAAATGAAAACTTATATAAATTACTAATAAAAAGCATCTTCAATAAGCAATCAAGTCAACGTTTAATTGAACTCTATAACATGTAATATATTTTTAAATTTCAGCTTCAGAGACAACCAAGACCTTTCCCTAAGCTCAAAATTCTTCGTAAAGTTGAAAACATCAATGACTTCAGAGCAGATGACTTTGAGATAGAAGATTATCATCCACACCCAGCCATTAAAATGGAAATGGCTATCTGATGAACTTTTTCTGTGACTGTTTTAATGTTTGGCCTGGAGTTAATTCATTTAAGCATTGTTTGTATTCACATCACTCAAAAGGTCAAAAACATTTTTTTTTAAATGTTCCATTTTCATATGAAGCTTTAATTTGAAGTAGACTGTTATATATGGACCATGTACAGAGAATATAAAGGGTTTCTGTAGTTTGGAATTATGCAATAAATCATATGTGTTGTAATAAACGTTAGCTGAAATCTTAAGGGAAAGATGTACTGCATCACTCATTTTTCAAGTTAGCCTGGCAAAGTTCCAGTAGAAAGCACTGTAGAATAGAAAAAGCAACAAACAGCTTGGGGAAGTAGACAGTCAGCAATTTTAAAATGAAATAGACTAATTTTACTGATGTTTTCCAAAATGGCTGGGGAAAAAAAGAGAACTACCCAGATTGTTGGTTTTACAGGGCTGTCCCGTTGTATACTTGTGCAAAAGACTAAGCTGTAAGATTTGGGATAAGATTGAATAGCTTCTGCACTACCTAAAAGCTGCATTGTTCTTTCCAAGCAATGGAAGCAGATGAGCATTATTAAGGCAGGTTCTAAACGTATCAGCTGTCTGTTGGTTAAGCCACAAACTTTACAATTCTGTGCATATCCCTGCAATTTGCAGGGAATTTTCATTTTTGCTACAGATTAGCAACACCTTAATTTCAGGTGCATTTTAACTGCAAAGTGAAACTAAATCTGTACTTACTTTGAGCAGTAAGAGAGCTGGAATATTGTGATGTCTTTTGACATTAGCCTAACACAGTGGTGGTATTCGACCAATTCTGGAGAGCTGGTAGGAGCGACGAGCAGTAGAGACCAAACTGGTTCTCTGCTGGGTCTGCTGTTGGGTCCGCCTGCCTGGGCTCCCATACTCACCTTTATCCACTGAATTTGAAGCGCAGCTGCTTTGCGCGGCAGCTGCTAAAGCGACTGGGATTGCGCAGGCTTGCCTTGCAGGAGGCGAGTTAGAACACTGCTGCGCCTGCGCAAACGCCTCTGCTCAAAGTGCGTGTTGAGCGCTTGTGTGCACGCAAAGTACGCCCACCAAACCACACTCACCAAATCGGTTGGAACAATATTGGAATCCCACCATTGCCCTAACATTTTTCCTTGTTACCTACCAGGTTTTTTGTTTGGTATTTAAAAGCAATGTTGAAATTGGGCATGCTACAAAGCCTCATATTCTAGTTTTTTATTTATTGACAAGAATGAGCATGATTTCAACTTCAAATACAGCAAATTTATAAGAATAACAGGATTCTGTTAATGAGCTCTACTTCTATGTCCTTCAAGTGTATAGAAATATTCTCTATTAAGAATTTTCTGGCCTGGAATAGATAAATTTGGGTGATAAGAGACGAACAGCTGACAATCCAATCTCAGGAAATTAGATATTTCTGCTACTGATCACCCTACCAACAAGAATATGCCTTTCCAGTAGAGACATTCTGTGTAAGAATTCAACTTACAAGTGCGCCCGTTAACTCAAAATCTAGCTCATCATCTATTGCTGATATTCCCATTGAGGTTTTAAAACACTTTCCTGACTAGAAGAATAAATTATTTTCACTTGTCTTAAAAAAAAAATGATGTATGTTTTAATGACTACAATCTGCCATCACTCATCTTTCCAAACTGTTGGTCCAATTACTATTTTATGTTAAATGTTCGCCAGAATTTAAATGCCTAGATTCAGGCTTTCAACTTTATTTTCTACAAGGAACAGCCACCTTAGAAAACATCGCATCACAACACGCAGTTAAATTTTATTTGGAACATTTAATTTTGGCAGATACATTTTAAAGTGCAATCTTCTTCCATTACATAATCCTCTAGTTCTGGAATAGCTTGAAGACAGATGAATCATCTAATTTCTTTAAACTTAGCTATTAAAAGCCGCCTATTTTAAACTGATCAAGGACATTCATTGGCAATATGATCTATTTTTGTTTTGTGTGAACAGAGGAAACTTTCTAAAAGCACTTATTTGACTTGCATCTTAATATAACATTAATTTAAAAATAATTTTATTTTCATTTGGGAAAAAATGGAATATTTACTTGTTTTACGTTGCATTATGAACACGAGAATTTCTGCCAGATTTCTCCTTGTGGAAACAGGTATTTCTTTACAGAATCTTCTTTCATTTCAGAGGAATATCCAGCCTCCTAAAAGAAAAATTTCATGTTTAAATATATAAAAATAAACATGCCCTACTAGTATGTCCTCAGTATGGTTAATTTAATGTGGTACATATTTTAATAGTAATATGAATTAAATGCATTGATTAAATTTGATTTGTCAATTCTTGAAAGCTATATAGAAGGGAATATTTAATATATTTTTGCTTCAAAATCAAATGGGGACTTTTTTAAAAAAAACATACCTCACATTTGCCTAGGCTAAGAAAGTAAGCTGTTGAAGTCCCTACTGTATTTGATGGTGAAAGGCAAGGTTTCAACTTCCCACTTGCTTCAAGGTAGTTGAAAGTATTTTTGTAACTAATATATAAAGATAGGAGGCAAATATGTACAAAGCTAATTTGAACATCCTTTAGGAAACAGCTTGACACAAATTGGTAGATAGTGTTCTGAATAGAATTTGAATGCTAAGAAATCTTGGAACTGAATCTTACTGCCTTACATTTTTATATAAAAATTATGGCGAGACCTCTGAAAATATTTTAAATATTGAACTTAAGCAGTACCTGGGGTGGCATGTAAGATGCATTCATGATTACTATAGGATACTTGAAGTGTTCATGCAAGTGGTCTACATATTCACACATCCTAAAAAGAAAAAAAAACTATACGATTCAAACACACGTATTTATTAAGGGTTGCTATTTCACTTATAAAAATATACAGGTTGACTTATAACTATAATTGGAAATGGATTTTGGATTACAGGCTGTTTTGGTTTTAAGGTGTTCCAGTTCTTAAGTTGTGGCATCTCCATGACTGGATCCAGTTTTTCGACTTTTGTGATAAAAATGGAGTTAAGCGAATGATGGGCATGGGCAAACCAGTCATTAAGTGAACACTGAGGTCATAAGTGCAAACAAATCATGATAACATGACCCTGGGACACTACAAACTGGTACAGGAGAATAAAGCACCTGTCCTGGCCCATTGTAATTCCAAGTGGTTCTTTATGCTGTAAGTTGAGGACTATCTATAGATATCAGTCAGATGAATGGAACTTGCCAAGGCTGGTAAGATACAATCTTGTTTCCAGTTTAAAGACATTTTCAAAGTTATATAAACAAAGCTTTATTCTGGATCTTCTCTAATCAGAAATTAATTTTTGTATCTTGATTATAGCTACACACAAGTAGTTGTTTGAAGTGTTTCAAGATATGACAAGTAGCAACAAAATCTCTTACCTATTTTCAAGGCTGCCAGATACTGAAATATAGTCAAATATTATTAAGTGCTGCACCAACTCACAAAGTCCGACCCCTCCTGCATGAGGACATACTGGAACTGGGGGGAAAAAGATGTAAAATTTATTGATATTCTTTTCCTCAAAATCCCCGCCTAGGCTAGATAATCTTTTCCAACAGGCCCTCCATAAATGGGAATGAAATGATATCGTGTTTCTCACATTATAAGGCTGGGTCTTATTTTTTTTTTGACCCCCCCCAAAAGACGGCTAGGCCGTCTTTTCGGGGGTGACTTAATTCCCCCCCTTGCATCCTCAGGTGGGTGGGCGGCGACAGCTTGGGGTTCGGGAGACCTTTTCCTTCTCCCTTGCTGCTGCGGCATTAGAAGAATGCCACAGCGTTTGGAGCAGCCACTTGCGGCCAGTCAGGGCTCCTCCCTGCAACCGGAGCCCTGAGGAGACACTTGGCTTCAGGCGCTCCCGTCGCTGCGTTACGAGGGAAGGCGCTCGCCCGAGAGGATCTCTCCCGCTCTCTCTCTCTCTCTTTCCCTGCAAGGTCAATGTCTGCGCTGCGGCTGAGGAGGAGGAGGCTGAAGCCCATTCCTTCTGCTTGCTGAGAGGTGAGGAAGCCGTGGCTTTGCACAGCAAGCGAAGCGCTGCTCGCCCGGGCGAGATTTGAGAATGAGGGACAGGAGGAGGCATGCACGCACCGCGGCTCGCTTTCCCGGCTCTGCCCAGCCCGCATGGTTCTGGCGCGGCCCTGGCAGGATGAGCGGAGGGTCCAGTGGGGAGGCGCTCGCGACCTTGGTGAGAGGTACCGGGAAGGAGGGCCTGCCTGTCAGCTGCGCTGGGCACCACAGGCTTCCTTTTGGTGGAGGCCGTATTGTTGAAGAAACACGGTAGCTTACACTATCTAAATTGGAGCTCAGCATCTGGAAAACCACATGCTGTTCATTACTGTTAGAAAAATATATAGAAATTTATTTTGATACATTTATAGAAATTTATTTTGATACATAGTTCACGCCTCTGAGCTTGCTTTTAAACCAGGCTTCTGGGTGAAGCCAAACTCTCAAAATAAATCCTTATTTTTTAAAAATACTTATAGTATATCAGCTATAAGGAATTATAAAATGTGTTACTTCTTGTGTGTCACTGTTTTTTAGTATTTCTGTTCTTTCTCTTTTCAGTGTTACCGCAGCATTTCCAGGAGTCTTACTTTTAAACTTCTTGGCCATCAGCAATACAGACAAGTTTTCATTGACACTTCCAAGCCTACAACTGTCCACCTGGAGGTAGCTCAGAGCCTGAGCTTGCAGGAACTGCTTGAACATCACTCTGTTATGGCACTGCAGATAATGAAAACATTATCTTAAGTCAAAACACGGCATGATTAGAAAATGCTTATAAAAATGTTTGAAAAATCCAAGTAATTTAGAGCATTTTATTCTGGATATGTCTCCCTTTACGTTCCAAAAACTTACAGCTGCTGCATATTTTTCCAATATACGGTCTCTGGATGGGATAGAAAGTTGATAGTTTCCACTCTCTAAAAGTGTAGTATTCCATAAAACAAGTTAGTTATACGAAAGTATGGCGATGGTTAAACCAGTCCATTTAAAAGTCATTTTGAGCGATCATTAACCCTGTTTTAAGCACATTAAAATCAACATGGACCTTTTCTTAAAGGTATAAACAGTGTAAAAGAAAAGTGCATTTATGGGTACTCCAGTAAAAATAAGGATGACAAAGTAGCAAGATGTAAACTGACATGGTAGATTGGAATACAGATAGTCCTTGACTTAGGGCTGGTTGCCTAGCGACCATTTAAAGTTACAACAGAACCCTCCCAACCCCCACTAGCTACCCTATCCCCATGTGACTACATTTTGAGCACATGGCAACCAGCCAACATTTATGGCCATTTGCACTATCCCATAGTTATGTGACTGTGATACACAACATTTTTACTGAAAACTGGCATTTATTTCTGATTTGTGATAATGTGTTCTTTAATGGCCCACTGAAAAAAATGTTGTAAAATCAGGTTGGTCACATAGATGACCTGCTTATAAACCATTACAACTTACATTTATAACGGGCAGGTTCTATTCTGGTCATAAGTCAAGGATTATCTGTATCTGCAAGAAATACTATTTGTCTGCAAGGAAAAAATAGACAGAATAACAGAAGTGAAGAAGCTGAAATGTTCTGTGACTTTAGAATTCAAACAGAAAAGCATTTACTGCACAATACCCAAGACTGAACAATTGTTGATAAGAAAGACAAAAAAAGTTTGGCTAGTGGATGCTGTAGTGCCTGGAGAGAGCAGAAGTGAAGAAAAAGATCTGGAGGAAATACCAAAATACAAAGGTCTGCAAACAGAAGCAGAAGAATTGTGGAGAAAGAAAACAGACAGTACCAATAGTAATAAGTGTCTTAGGTACAATCTCAAAATACTACTTGACCACTACTTGAACACCACTGGCATTGACAAAATCACCAACAATCAATTGCAAAAAAGCAGCTTTACTTGCTGCAACAACTTATATCCTGCTTTAATACCATAAAAAAACCTGCCTATATCCTGAGGAAGACTCAATAGCTCAGATATTAATAGGTGTCAAACTCAAGGTCCGCAGGCTGGATCCTGCCCAGAGTGTGCTTAGATCTGGCAGGGCTGGACTGGAAATAACAAAGGACCAGCCCATGGTACCTCTGCTAGTGAAAACGGGGTGTAGGGGGCCATGAGTGGCCCCCACATGCCCCATTTTTGGCCTGGATGGCCTCCTGCAGCACCCTGCCAGCCAAAAGAGCATGTTGGGGGGACTACAGGCCAAAATGGGACCAGCAAAAATGGGGCATGGTGGACAACAGGCAGCCCCCGCACACCCCATTTTTGATCTGGACACCCTCCTGTAGTGACCTACCCCATTTTGGCTGGCAGAAGTGCATATGTCGCGTCTCTTTTCCTTGCCCACAAGTCCATGGAAGACAACTATAATGTTGATCTGGCCCTCCAAGAAATCCAGTATGACACCCCTGTAATAGCTGGATAAAAATGCAAAATCTAATTTAAACATCTAGTTGACTGTGATATCAATCATATCTTCCAAATAAATCTTTGACTAAATATGAATCTTAAGATAAACAAAAATAGCTTGCTGAAGGACAATTTTATTGCTGCTTCCTCTTGTTCTACATTCCACATCGACATTGCAAGATATATCCAGAAGGTAGAACGAAGAAAGTTCAAGTCATGAATTTAATACAATTCTGAATACATACTTACTGAGCATGGAGTTCAGCAGGGCTTACTCCTGTTTAAATAGATTAAATACTGATGCCATCACATACATATACTGTGTATATATATATATATATATGGAAATGTTTGTCATTTTAAAAAATGTCATAAAAATGCACTATCAGGATGGCAAAAGTAGCATCTCCTGCTGGAGCTTTACTTTTAGTGACTATGTAGACATTTACCAAAATTTGTTACAAAATTTGTAATTCGTTACAGTTGTCTTCTGCAACAGTAACTATAATTTTATAATTGTAAAATTTCCCACCCAAGACTCCTCAGAACATTTGAGATGAGCCAAGGTTGTTCAAGTGCTGCCCCCTACTGTACTCAATTGTCATTGCACAATATTACAGTATTCCTATATTTAATCATAAAGGGGATGGGAATGTTGTTAAAATTAAGCTAATTTCAACTGATAGGAACTAATATGATACAGAGCTGTTCAAATCAGCTGGGTCTGGAGAGAGACTTTTTTGAAGTCATGGGGATGAGCCCCTTCTCTCAAGGAAATATTTCAACCATTCCCATCTATCAGACTTCTAATGACAGATCTAACTAGTCAACAATGAATACAGATCAAGTATATGGTAATCATCTCATTTCTGAGAAACCTATCCATATTTTAAAGTTAATTTAACTGAATGGTATTTAAAATGCACACACAAAAACATGGTTTAGTCAATACTTATTTTTTTCTTTAATATATAATGGCACCAAGTAGTAGCAATCTTCTGATTTTATCAAAACTATCAGAACAAAATTTGCCACAGAATTCAAGACAAATGTAGGTTTAAAAAAGCTATGGTGAGATATCAGAAAGTTATCTTGTCAATGTTCAAAATATATAATTAAGGTTTAGTAAATAAACTTACTTGTTCTCCTGTTGCAACACCAATCCCTAATGGTGCTAATGCCTAAAAAAAAACCCACAGGTTTTTAAGCATGTTCAAATAGTTATTCACAAAATATCAACAAAATGCCATTTCTACAATTTGTCCATATTATACAATTAGAAGAAAGTTGAACGCATCAATAGAACTGCCAATATTTTTTGCTTTTAAATTTATCAGTTAGCTGATTATATAAGTTTTGGGGATGTTAGATACAAATACAGTATATTAAATATTTATGATTCACAAGATTGACCAGCTCATGTATGAAAATACATTTCAGGCTTTTATTATAGGAATAAAAAATATGAAAATCATTTAAATTTAATGAAATACATGTTGAGTATGTGAAAGAATCTCTTACTAGGCAGATGTTAATAACTTTTGCTAGAATTCTGAAGTTCCAATGTAGCTCTCAGCCAATAAATCAACATGGGGATGGAAAACAAGTCTTTTAACTGAAACAATGCCTCTTACCTTACCAATTGTTGCATGCCCCAGAATATCATCAGGAGAAGTTGGTTCCTCAATCCATAGTGGTTTGAACTCAGCTAGTTCAGTGACCCAGTCTATGGCTTCTTCCACCTCCCATCTTTGGTTAGCATCCAACAACTAGGAATAAATACAATCTAAATTCAGGATGATGCTGTTCCTGTAACTATAATATTAAGACAGGTGTAAAGTGACATAGGCTAAAGACAAGTTCCCTACTGCTAAGATGGTCAATGCCCCAAATGACATGGTATCTGCTGGCTAATAAAACTGAAAATTTATTTTGAAAAAGTGTTACTGTTATTTTGATTTCATTAAAAAAAAAAACAAGATTACGTTTAGCAAGAACGTTGAGACTAAAATCAAATTGCTCTATAACTCCTAAATAATTATAAAAAATTCATGGCACTAAAAAGAAAACTTGACTAATCCATTTTTAGTAAGTTTTTTTTTCTATTTTTCAAATCTATATATATAAAAACAAAATATCAGTCATGCATCATCACAAAATCTCCAGAACCGTAAAGCCTAAAAACTTGAAATTTGGCACATATGCTCCTCTTGGCTTCTAGGTGCTCACTAAGAAAGGATTTTTCAAAATGACCATCAGAGCATTACTATTCATGAATGATTATTAAAATGTTCTGATGCTAAGGATTTCCTCTTTCCATGCCCACCTGAAAATAAATTTGTTCCAAATGCAAAACACAAGCAGAGGAGAGGATATGCTTTTTAAGTCAGCACTTGTTTACCTAAGAAAGTGAATGAGCATCCCATCCTATGTAAATTTAAATTTTAAATTATGGGATTTGACTTTAGCCTCGTTAATGTTTAATATATGTAGTGGGAATTCATGTACATTTTGTAAGAGATTCTCACTGCATATCTTAAATTATTAAGAACTTAAATTATTTCTTTGCACTACTTTAACTTGTACAAAATAAGGCATACTATCTAAAAAAATCTATCTTCTTCTTCTTCTTCTTCTTCTTCTTCTTCTTCTTCTTCTTCTTCTTCTTCTTCTTCTTTTCTCTCTCTCTCTCTC
>BLBF01000002.1:58703815-58742524 GCA_015471245.1 Laticauda colubrina
TGTGTGCTGTTCAGCTTCCTTCGGGTATTATCCCACGTCATTGTAGTGCTGGTTTGTAGTGTTGTAGTGTTGGTTTCCCAATCAATCAGGATGTAGAAAAAAACATCCTGGGACAACAGCAGGCTACCCTCAAATTTAAACCAACGGCTGTGATAGCCTGACCCACATACGAACTCAATACAGAAGCCTGATGATAGCAGATGAGATTCTGCTGAAACGTTGCTACAACTTTAAAAGCACTACAATGACATGGGATAATACCCGAAGGAAGCTGAACAGCACACACACACATACATACATACATACATACATACATACATACATACATACATATGAATAAGTACCCGCCTGGATGAACACAAAAATACAGTAAAAATGCTGGAACACACCTCCTCACTAGTCCAACACACAGGTCACAACATCAACTTCAGGTCACAACATCAACTTCAATGGCACTAAAACCCTAGCCACTATAGAAAACCCCAACCACAGAATCATCAGAGAAGCCATAGAGATTGAAAAAAGACCTGAAAGCATGAATAGAAGAGATGATTCCAGCAGACTGTCAATCATTTGGAAGCCTGCACTCTCAAATAGAAAGATCTCCACGCCACTAGCCAGGCAAACACCTGGGCACAAACAGACTCCCTCTGATACCTCCAGCTCAAACACACCCCAACCAGGCACCCAGATGAAACCTAGCTTCCTAATAGTTAACAGCCGTCCTTTCACGCGAAGCCAAGCTGCACTGAAAGCCTCCAATACAGGAACACAGTGTTGCCAGCCAATCAAAGCCACAAAACAGACAGAAGAAACCAGAAACACCAATCAAACAAACTCCAAGTCCAATAAACACAGACCAAGACTCCCAACCAATCAGGATGTAGAAAAAAACATCCTGGCACAGCAATAGGCTAGCCTCAAATTTAAAACCAACGGCTGTGAGAGCCTGACCCACATACAAACTCAATACAGAAGCCTGATGATGGCAGATGAGATTCTGCTGAAACGTTGCTGCAACTTTAAAAGCACTACAATGACGTGGGATAATACCCAAAGGAAGCTGAACAGCACACATGTAAGTACCCGCGAAAACCTAAAAAAACACTCATATATATATATACACACACACATATATATATATGCAAAATACCACTCACGCATTCTCACAACATCTCCAGAACTATAAAGCCTACAAACCTGGCTTCTAGGTGCTCACTAAGAAAGGATTTTTCGAAATGACCATCAGAACATTGGTATTTCATATATTATAATTAACACGCTCTGATGCTAAGGAATTCTACTCCCCCTTCCCACCTGAAAAGAAATCTGTTCCAAATGCAAAACGCAAGCAGAGGAGAGGAGTTTCAGTTTTACTTTCACAGAACCAAGCAGCTTTAGTACAGAACAGTTCAGCTAAGCTACACTCAGGCTCCTTGCTCTCTCCTTCTTGCTTATACTGCAAATACTGTTTCAGTTTCCAAACAGCCCTCAACTCTCTCACACACTGAGTGGACACTAGCCAGATGAATATCGATGGATGTGGTAGGCAGAGGCAATTTTTTCCCTTATTTTCCTCTCCAAAAACTAAGCCCGACCACATAATTTCATAGTGAAGCATGGGTATCAAGCTAGTTCTGATACATAACTTATTTGACATCATACAAATGTACATACATACCAGTATATTTTCAGGACCAATCATTTCTCTAACAAGTTTGCATCTCCGAATGTCATCCTGGAGATCTTTTCCAACTTTTACTTTGAACCTAAGCACACATTTGTAGTCAAATATGAGCTATTTCCCAATAACTGACAAACCTATGACAATTTTACTGTAGAAAAATATTCGCTTGTATCATTCCATATTATCAATATTATCAGGGGGGGAAAAATGAGAGGGGAAGTTCCATTGAGGCTGGGCTCAAGTAAGAGGAGACTTTCTAAAATTCAAGGAATTTGACATTACATGAGGATTCGTTTATGGGCATTTTGGACTTCTGCAAAACCTTTCCCAATCCAACCAGGCCAGGAGTCCACAACCTCCGGTCTGTGCCATGCCAAAAACTGGGCTGTACAAACAAGGGAAGCCCCATCTGCGAGATGCAGACAGTATGCAAGACCATACCCCCTCCTGACTGTGGAACAACCTCTCCCTATGGAACTGGTCCCTGGTGCCCAAAAGGTTGGGGGCCAGTGATCCAGGCAATGTAAAACATGCCTAATAAAATGATTGTTCAAACAAACATTAAAGGAAGTATCCTAAGATCCTCAAATCCTTACTTGCCCAACTTGAGCTTCAATTCCTGATGACTACATGGCCATGAAAACACCATGGAAGTATATAATTTTTTAAGAAGTTTCTTTTCTTTAACATCTGTAGTAGTGTTTCTGAACTTCAAATCAACATTCAAGTTCTATGGCTTTTTCTGCCTGCCTACGCAATGCAGCGAGTTAGATCAGTGTTTCTCAACTTCAGCAACTTTACAATGTATGAACTTCAACTTCAGGAATTTCTCAGTCACTAGGTTGGAAATTCTGGGAATTAAAGTGTACACATCTTAAAGTTACTGAGGTTGAGAATTGCTGCACTACATCCTTGAGCCATCTTGTTAATATGCCATATATGCTCTCATCAAGCCAAAAATTGGATTTGGCTTATCTGTGGATGAGCTTATCCATGAGTACATAGTTTTCCAAAGTACCCATATACCCTACATGTTCTCACATAAAAACCCATCCATGGTTAAGCCAATTCCCAAATCTTTCATCAAAATACCATGAAAAATGTCGGTCAGCTTATTCACAAGTGACCTTTTCATGGTATTTTGATAAAAAAAATATTGAGAGTTGGCTTATCCACAAGGATATGTGGGTATGTCACTGCAAGACTCAATGGTGTGGATAATCTTCTTTGGATAGGAAGACAATCATCCACTTGATCTTTCTGTCCCAACAATTTTGGATAGTTAAAGCTAGATAGCTGTACTTGTCATGGGACAGGACTAAGGAAGAAACCAGTTCAAGTACACATTCAGTGATATCAGTTCACCAAACGATTATGGACTATGGGTAGTTGCGTTTGTGGAAAACCTTGAAGAGAATAATCTATCTGCTGCCAAAAAAGGGGGGGAATGGAATATACCATTTTCAAAAAGCAGAATTTCTGCAGTTCATTGTAAAAGTACTCCTGGTAAAATTATAAGAAGCACTGTTGCATATCCTATCAATTTCAGAAAGAGGGCCAATGTAGTATAGTGTTTAAGGTGTTGGACTGACAGTGATAAGACCCAGGACCAGCCAGCTGCAGGATTACCCACCATATCTCTCAGCATCTTCTGCTGTGCTTAGAAGCATGCACAAGAAAAACACTACTGTACCTGGTCCATCCATCCTTCAGAGCTTCAGTGCATAGCTGCCAAGCAAATTACATCAGTCAGATCTCTAGCAAGTATAAACTATACATATACTTATATACGTATGTGTATCTTGTCTATTTAGGTTTTTTTAAAGCGATATAGTTTCTGCAGAAAAATATTTCATAAGTGAACTAACTATGTTAATGCTTTCTTTAATATTGGCTTTTAAGATTCCTTGGTCACTTGGCCTATTCTAACCAGTTTTCATCTGATGGCACCTACCCCAACTTGCAAGCCCAATGACTGGGATGACTGGTCTGTGGCTCAGCCAAGTCATTTGAAAGACAACCATTAGAGAAGTCTTGATAAGAACTCTTGTTTAAAAAACAAGAGGTGTAAGTGGAAGTAGCAGTTACAATCCAAGAGTAGGGAGGCTAATATCTTCATCCCTGTTGCAAGCAGAAATAGGGTACATACATAGAGCTGTAAAAGGAATATGATTTATTTCACAAACTCTGCCTATCATAACCAAGGCAGTCAAAGGAGACAAATAAATAGAATTAGTTAAGCTTCTCTTGGCAAATGCTAGAACTGAAAGTGGCAAAGGCAGGATTTGGCAGTGCAGATTTCTGATAACTTAACGTTACTACAACAACTAATGAAGCTGCTTTGAAAGAATTTTAGCCAGTCCTAGGTGTCAAAGCAAGTAATACGGGTAGTCTTCAGTGTATGACTATTTGTTTAACAACGGTCCAGACTTATGAAGGTCACATTGGCAATGTGTTTGCACTTACAACCAGTTGCCAAGCACCCGTGACCATCATTTGCAATCTTTTTGGCAAGCTTCCCCAAAAAGTCAATGTGAAGCTGGCAAAGAAGGTTGCAAGTTATTGCTGTCTGCCAAAAGGACAGCCTCTTGTCTCTAGGGACTGGCTGAGATGACAGCCGATTGAAGCTGAACTCCTCTCGTGCAGAACTGGAGCTCAGATACTTATGATTTGAGCCAAAATTCAAACAGAGAGTGGAGAAGCAATGTAATAAGATAATGACGATAGGATACCTCAGGTAGGGAGGGAAACCCTGGCAGGGCTAGTGGAGATTGGACTCTCTCTTCAATAAGGGGCTGAAAATGCTGCTTGGATTTTCAGCTCCTGAATGAAACCTCCCAGGCTGTTCTCCAATCTCTTTGCAAGCCTTACCTGGGATTGTATCTGCTTACTCACCGCAAGATTGCTTAACAACCATAATTGGAATTGCTGGGATTATGGTTGTTGAACAAAGCAGTCACATGGCATATTACTTAATGGAAATTTTGGTCCCAACTATAGTTGTAAATCAGGGACGACCTGTAGCGAGATCGAATTTTACTGCTTTTTCTTCTTGTCTGTGCAATGCAGTAGATTATAGGATTCTCTCTTTTAGTGGGAGAAACTATTACCCTACATGGTAATAGATTAGTCTGGTTTTGGGCTATTTGCTTCTGACCATGCCAGAACTAATTCATGTAATCTCTGCTCCAAAGATGTCATGCCATGCACAATAATAGACCTGAGATAATCCATCTCCAACACATCCAAGCCAACCAAGGGTACATGTGATCATTTAGAATAAAGCTTGCTTTCAAAACTTCCCCCGCAGTGTTAATTTGGTTATAAACTGAATTGGCATATTTGTGTATCTCAAAGCTGAAATGAGAATAATCTGGAAAAAACAAACCTGCTTTAGGCAGTGGTCTGGATAACCTAGCCAGGCACATGATGTGGTATAAGCTGGGTAGCCATATTTTAACATTTGTTCTTCTACAAATATATAAAATGATGCAAGCATTAAATATTATTTCATACCCTGGAAAACCCTTTCCCAGAATGTGATATGGTAATAATTCAGAAAATAATTCTGAAAAATCAAACGTTTGGTTTTCACCAAAAAATAGGGCTGCAAAAAAGTATCATTACTTTCCCAGCAGGTGGATGTTATTTTTTTAACATCCTAAGACCATCTTAAGATACATAATAATCCATTAATTAAATTATTGATTTGACAAGGAAATAAATATTTTGGTGCTTACCCCGTTCTTTCTTTCCTGCCAAACCACTTTGAAGAATCACTAGTGAAATGAAAAAATAAAGTGTAAATCAGATCTAAAAGAGATCATTAATTTTGTTTGGTTTGTAAATATGACCTATTAGAGAAAAAAAAAGAATACAGATAATTTTGCACAGATAGACTTGTACAATGAAAAAGCTTGTGAATTTCCCTGAAGCACCAAGAAGGGCTATCGTTTCCAGGTTGCAAATATCCAAATGACTGCTAGATGCAGCAAGTACTTAACAATTATCTTCTGTTGCCATTTGCTAATTATTTGAAGGTTGACATTCCATGTACAGCAGGCATAGCAATGAAGTTAAGAGCACCTAGCCTATGAAACAGAGTTCCCATGAAAAAAGTGATCAGTTTTAAGTCCACTGAAGCATTATTTTTTAACTTCAGCCCTTCATTTCACTTGCAAAACATAAATAATACAGAAAACCATTCTACAAGGGCTGTAAAGGTTGTTGAGTTACTGTATCATTATTGATTGAGATATTTGGTTTTTGCTAGTTTGGTACACAAACAGACCCCAAAATATCAAGACTGCAAATATCATCTTTCAAATGCTGCTACTGAACTGGAATATTTAAGGTGATCAAATATATATGATGAAATATATACAGTAAGAACTGCAGTATTTATTTAATACATTTAAAAGTTCAAGAATATCCCCCAAGTAAGAATTTTGAGGCCTATTAAAACAACTTACAAAAAGCTTCTTCTTCTGTTAATGCATCAGTAATATATCTGAAATCTATGCAAGATAACAACTGCTTGGGGTCCTATAAAGAAAAGAGAACAGGAAACCATGCTAGAATTAGCAAGAAGAATGACAGAACGATGTATACAGTCCACCTTCATTTAAGCTCTTACAGCAGAGGGATATAAGTTGTTTTATTATATCAAAAGATTTTACACAATCATGATTATAAGTAGAGGGCCTGAACTGCACAGAACTACATCTTTCTTTCCATAGCTGAAGAATCTCAGTGTAGGATGAAACCAGGCATGTAGCCAATAGTCAATGTAATCATAAAATGCTACACAGGATACTCACTGTGTACAATTAGAGAAATGCTCCCCTCTAAGGGGCATGTTGAAGTCATAGAAAACCAGGTGCAGACTACCTGCACATGAAGGATTCCAATACAGGACAGTGCCCCCTGGTGGTCAGTGTAACTATTAAGACTAGATATAATGCAGAAATGTTTTCACTTGTGTGCAGGAGATAATATCCATGTGCAAAAACTAGGCTAAGTCGGTAAGCTCTTCTTTAATTGGAAGTGATATGCACATCCCCATTAAAACACAATGGCTTCAATTCACACACTAAGTAACCCAGAAGAACAAGTACAATGACTCTTCTTATATAACATGGTCATTCTTTTGTACAATTTCTTATCTATGTACTGTTAAACCTCTCCTGTTTATTTGTTTGTAACCTTCAATTGGGTGAAACAGTGTATCATAGGGCAAAATGTTTGCACAAGGCACCTCAAATGGGTTAATGTATAGAACGTGTCCAAAATTTAGGAAACATCACTTCTGTGGGATTGAAATTTCACAAAGTTGTGGCTACTTCAAATGATGTCACATTGCCAAGGTCAGTTGCAATCAAGTCATCATAATTTCCAAGGCTCCCTGCCAGCTTTCCTAAAGTTGATGGGTGAACTGGCAGTAAATGTAAACTCAATCATGACTGCCAATGTTCCCTACCAGCTTTCCACAAGCAAAATCAGTGGGGAAGCTATTAGGGAAATACAAATTGAAGGCCAGTGTGCAGGTCAGTGGCTGCTGCCAGGTGAGGGGCCGAATAAAAATGTGGTGAGGGTTGCAGTGTGTGCGAATGACATGGCACAGAACAGGGAGGATGCTGAGTGGTACAGCACGGGCCAGGGAGGATGTTCAAGAATGCATCGCAGGTCAGGGAGCATACAGGTTGCAGACAGTGCGCAAGGGTTTACAGGTATCTCGCATCACATGAGCATAGAGGGAAAAGATGGGGGAGACTTACCTGAGCAAATTATACCTTCCCTGCCAGTTTCCCCATTGACTTTCTTCCTGTAACTTCTCACAAGTCAATGGGGAAGCTGGCAGCAAGTCATAAATTGCTTCTACTCTCAGGCTTTTTAAAATATATCTGAAGTGATGACACAACTGAAACAATGAAAGAACAGGTCACGGGTTATCTAGTTACAATTATTTTCAAAACTGCATCATAAAAGCATTATATTAATCACTTTGAGAGACAAAGACCAGAAAACAAATAAATAAATAAGGAATATAAAATGCCATCTGATATTCATGAGTAATTGTTTCATGCAGAAAAGAAGTTTTGAACAGAGGTCCAAAAATAAACCAGTGTACAAGATTATCTACCTTCAAAACTAAAGTTAAACATTTTTAAAAAATATACAATATTGACAATTTAGTTAGTTATGATGTCTAGTCTGATTGTTCTCAATATATTTAAACATCCTAAGTCAGCATCCAATGCTCTGAAAGAAATATATATATATTTTAATAATGATTTGATTTTTTTAAAATTTTCTTACCATGTCAACCAGCAGCTTCCAGAGAGGCTTCAAAAAAATAAAAGAGCAGGGGAGAGAGAAAGAAAGGTTCTGAAATTCTTAAACATAGAAATAACATTTCAAAATTAAACAAAGATCATATTATACATTAAGCAGGCCATTCCTCAAGCCAGCTATAGCTACATTGTTGATCCATTCTCTAGGGCTTGCGTAGTAAGCTGCGCCTGATAAAGTGTCTACTACATCATTCAAAGTGCCAGCTTTGAACTACAAAGTACAAATACCATGAAATCATGAGTATCTAGAAACTGCTTCCATATAAATTTACTTTTAAGTTTATCTTGTAAAGTTCCTATACATGTTTTATTGCCTGCAAATATCTGGCAAGTTGTGATAAAGAAAGACCTATTCTTCTGACACCATTTCATTTCTGGAATAAACTTTTTACTTCTACAGACTTGGCACACATGTTTACAAATTTGGGACAATTAGTAAGTATGGTGGGATCCACTCATTCAGCATATGTATTTGATTGTTGCTACTTTGAATTCTATTTTGTTTGTTTTTACTTCATCACTGCATGATGACATCCTGCCCAATATATGGGAAAAGGGCAATTTATGGCTTGCCAGAAATTGCCGAACTATTATTTTCACCACCACAAGTCAATATGATCATTAGAGACAGATGCCAGGACTTGCAATTCAAAGATAGTTCTTGTCCCCAGTCTAATCAATTAAGTATCCTATAAAATATGACAATATTGTACGGGGATATTTTGACGAGGCTTTGAGATTTTCACAAAGTTCTTGCAATTAGAGCAGTTCTACCTACTCAACCAGTCATCACATTTTTACTATGTTGATAAATGAAAAAGTTTTTAAAAATCCATTTAGATTTTTTAAAAAAACTTAAAATACAAAACACCAAAAATAAATGATAAGTGAAAGAAAGTTTGGAAGGAAGAAAGAGGTGGATTTTTATTCCAAGCTGAGCATATGTTCAAAGGCACTCTTGCCTTCTGATTATGATTTAAAGCCCCTGTATAATAGCAAAACAATATATGAAAGTTCTAAAACCTAAAAAATGGATATAGTTTTATTTCATTGTAAAAGAATCACATTATTGTAACTTACTATGAAGAACAATATAAAAATAGCAATGTGGAGAGAAGACCTGAATGACTCAGATTACATTCCTCCACTATTTGTAATAATTGGATGATACGCAATTTTTACAATTTATGAAAACATTGGTTCAAAACCACAGAAAAGCATGAAAGCATGATTTAAACCAGGGATCTCCAACCTTAGCAACTTTAAGCCTGGTAGACTTCAACTCCCAGAATTCCCCAGCCAGCAAAGCAAAGCTGGATGGGGAATTCTGGGTGTTGAAGTCCTCCAAACTTAAAGTTGCCAAGGTTGGAGACTCCTGATTTAAACAATTTAACATACAAAGTCCTTAAGTCTAGTGGGGCATGTTCCTGTTTATCCATGAAAAAATAGAGTACTGCAGGACAGGATGGAAGCGAGCAGTATTTGTTCAAGTACAGAGTGATACTCCTTTTTACTTGTTCTAAATCTTTACCTTTCCTTCTTGTTTGGCCCAGAGATCCCAGACAGCATTCAAAATGGCAGCTGTGGCCAAATGCACAGCTCCTTTCTCGGGACCAATCTATTAGCAAAGCAAAAACAAAACCTGTGTTATTAAATTATTATGACAGCCAAGGACAAGTGTGTAAGGTTTCTATCATTGCTATCATTTGTGGATTACTGAACTGGACACTTTCAAGAAAATGTTGGATTCTAAAACTGTAAGATACATATCAGCTACACAAGGAAATAAAGAACTATTTGATTCCTTACAGCTCTGCAAGTCTATCATCCTTGTTTAGCAGACATGCTGCAAACATTTATTCATAAGGAAGCACTCAATGAGATTTAAATAAATTAAATACTATACCATTCACAGTGGTAGTCTATAAATATACAGAATTTTTATTTTGGTGCCTTTGAGTCAGTGTTGACTCTTGATGACTACCTGGTCTAGATCTGAATCTTTCTTGACACTGAACATTATGTGTGGTGTATTTTTTTGAAAAAGTGAATAAGCCCAAAATGTATCTGCACAAATTGTATGTGTCATAATGAGTGAGTTTTGGATAAGGAGGTTCTTCTTATATGTACTTTTATTTTGGAAGTGACAAATTGAATGGGAAGAGGAAAACAGTGACTGAAAAGTCAGCTTATATATAATAAATACATTGGATTGGGGAAAAAAAACAGACAGAAAGAGAAATGAGATGGATGGCTATCTTTAGGCTGTATGTTATTGGTTCTCAAGAACAGGTTGTAATTCTTCAAAAGTTCACAGAAGGAAGGGAAGGAAAATGGAGATATGCATCAACAGCTATTTATCAATGCTTATTGTATTGGCCATCTCAGTACATTCTTTGCCTTCCCAAACCATGTTTCTTCTGGAGCTCAGAACTCAGACCAGTTCAGAGAGGTGGCATTGATATATTTAGCTCCTTTGTTTGATCTTCATCCAGGTGACATGGCTGTTGAGTCTTCCAGGTTCTGAAAGCTAACTCAACAGGTCTAGTCCATGGATGCAAAAATGTCTAAAGCAGAGAGTCCTGGAGATGCAAAGCTCAGGTCCTAAAAAAATATCACAGTTACTTCGGAGCAGTAATTGCAACACAATATCTTGGCAGGCCTGTGCCCATATCAAGTTCATGCTACTGATGAACACCTGATTTCAGATGCCTCAAAGAGGATTTTCTTAAACAAAAGTTTGCAAGGAGGGAACAGTTTTAGAGTTGAGTGCCCAACTGTTCTCTGGTTCCATTGAGGGAGTCCTGCTACTGATGGAAAAACAAAGCTCAAAATGAACCCTTTCCCCCATCCTCTTTCTTGTTTAGCCAAAATATCAGTGATGATTACTGAGAAAACTCCTAATTCATCCCCTAACCCAAGGCAAATTTACAAAATGTTTAGCCCTTCCTCAGGTATTCAAGGTGATTTTTATATGTTATCCAATCAATATTTCAAAGGGATGCTATATATGTGCTCCATTTTCACACAACAGGAATTGTATTCTTATAGGATTCATTGGCATTATCACATATGCAAATTGGGGTGATGGGAAAGGAGAGTCCTTATAAGTGTAATTCCTCCTCAAACACCCACCATGTTTTCAAGGCTTATTTTAGGCTTATATAGGAAGAAATGGTGCCATATTGGGATTTTAGGAGTAAGAATGCCTCACAAATAAGTGATTACTGATCAAATTTAGGACTTCATTACAATATGTAGGCCAATCCCTTTGTGATATTCATCAGATCAATGGGATTTTATTTCAATTTTGACCTTGATGTTAACATTTTTCAGATATTTTTTTGTCAGAGGCTGATGGGGAAAATAGGAAGGGGATTCAAAACTGTCAAAGTTGGAAGTGTGGAAAGTCACAAAATTCTATGACTTAAAAATGTAAATGAATAAGAGGTTTGGTGACAACAATATAAGAATTTAAGTAATATTTCTATTTTAGGTCTTACTAATGCACTATTTTCTTTGAAAGCCCTATTTTATCTAGTATTTTGTATAAAGCAACAATATAAAATCGAATTATTTTCTCTTATTATGTGCTTAAAAAACACATGCATATATTAGCTTGTTGAAAATATTATAAGTTATCTTACCCATCGGAACTGTCCATCACTGGTGAGCTGTCTATAGAAGCCTTGAAAGTCACTGATTATGTCATCCAAATCTTTATTAATTATATGAATTGACAATGCATGGACTGCACTGATAACTGAAAGAAATAATCACCATCTGGAGATTACTATAAATGCAGCATTATGTATTTATTTAGAATATGGTGAACAATGGAAAAATAAACTAAAATATAAAAATAAATAAATAACAGAATTGTAATTGTAATTTAAGAAACTCTTATTATTGGGTATATGAAAGTAACACACACACACACATAGATACCAAAGTTTGGCCCCAGAATCTGCCTCTCTTTCTATAAAAATAGAAATTCCAATACTGACAGATTTGTGGGGTTTCAGAGTGTTTTTCTAGGCACACACAATTCAATTCCAAAAATCTAAACTAAATTCTAATAAAAAAGAGGCAACTTGTTTTAAGAACTGCAACATCAGTATTGTAGGTGTGTTGTAGTGGAGAGAAGGTAAGCAACAAGCAGAGCAAGGTAAGCTCAACTATTTGATTTTTAAGGCCCAAATCCACAAATATTGATTGCTTACGCAGGTCAGAACATCAGTTATGATATTGACTGACAAACCGAAATGGGTCATCATATTGTCAATTTGAGTTTCTTCAATAAATCATGGCATAATGTGTTGTATTTAATCCGGCCTTTGAAATTGAAATGGAAACAGATCAGAAAAGTCTGTCCTGAGGAGGATCTTTCCCCCCCCCCCCCCCAAAAAAAAGGAAGCAGTTATCGAAAAAGGAAGCAAAAGGAAGTTATTTGTCCAAAAATTCTCATGGTATGGAAAGCCAAGCCTGGGATAGCCGAAGAACTTACCCACTTCGGTGCCTTTTCCCAGAGTAAATGTAAAGCCACAACCTTTCAAGCCATCGGGAGCATCCGTTTCTATTACCACGTAGGCTGCGGAATAGTCTGGATCTGGATGCTTAAACGGAAGAATCAAATAAACCCTGGGTTTATTGGTGTTGGGAAAGCAGCGCAACGCGTACAGGTCCGGATTTACACGCGACGCGAACTGACAACCGGCGCGGCGTCTGTCATCCAAGCGCGTCAAAGTCCAACCAAGGGAACTTTTGCCTCAAGTTAACTTCCAGGCAAGCAGGCCGCAACGTGAGGCAGGGAGAGAAAGCAGCAGCCGGAGCTCCGTTTCACTTGGACAAAAGAGCCCCCCAGAGGCCTGTCTAGACGAGACAGGCACAGCGCGCAAGGACGCTCTCTTGCGAGTTGCCGTAGACCCGGGTCGAAGAACTCTTGGGCACTCTTGCACTCGAGGCCCGGGGCTGCTTGCCCTCCCGACGTGCAGGCCGTGGCTTTGCCTAGCACCGCTGCGCTTACCATGGCATCTGACCCGTGTTGGGCCCCAGACGTGGGGAAGCGGACATCGCTCACAGCCAGACCCCGGATCCTCCCTCTCGCCATCTCGGCACTCCACGAAGCCGGATGGCGACTCTCACGCTCGGGAATGGCTCCTTCGGCGCCGATTGGCCCTCAGGAAGGGCGTGGAGAAGGGGAGGGAGTCGGAGGAAGGGGGCGCCCGGCTTGCTTGCCAAACAAAAGAGGCCGAGCTTTTTGGGTCCCAACCTCTGCCATCGGTTGTCAGGTCAAAAAGGACCTTTTATAAATGAGCAGCCCCAATCTTTTTAAAAGGTGTTAGAGCCGCTTACGACTTCTAGGAACCGTACGAATAAGTGCAGTCTGGGGAGAGGGGAGGCGTTTGGCAACAATTCCAAAGTGGGTTGGTTTTTTAAAAAATAAAATCAAATCCCAGATTATTGTTCAATTTTGGGATTTCCGGATGGCGTGTCATCCAAGCCCTAGCCACATCCAGGCCTCTTCGCTTTTTTTCAGTTTGGGGAAGGTCAAGACTAAAGATTCTAGAGGTCGTTGGCCATCCACACATCTAAAAAAAGCTTTAAAGCCAGGACGGCCAGAACATCAAACCTTTCCCCACCTCTTCTCCTCTCCTTCCCCTCCCCTCAAATCATCACGGGTTTATCTGAAAGGGCATAGCCAAAAGGAGGTTCTTTTCTGAGGATTTGGCTGAGACAAACTTTCAGGATGTTAACTCCAAGTTCATCTTTTGTTTAATTTTGTTGCACAACACTCGTATGCATAGGGATATTCCACCATTCTGTCAATTGAAAATGTTACTGTAGAACTGGTTCAATTCATCCATGAATTAGCTTTGTCTATGCAATTAGGTCAAATTTAGGCTTAATTTTATTGCATAATAAAATTTAGCATAAGCATGTATACTGTAATTTTCTTTTTCTTTTTAAATTGTTGAAACTTTTGGAAGGATAACTGTCCTGAATACCAGTTTCTATTTCAGAGTTGATAAATACTATTTTGAGCTCCGTAACAAATTTAAAGGGATGTTAGAATGTTAACATGTATCATACTAAAAACATAGTGTTGGGGATGCACTTAAATAAAAAGAATTGTTGAAGAAAAGCTATTCCGTTTCAATACCCATGCAATATTAATCAATTTTTCTGCTTTAGTAACAGAAGATGCACTAATTTATTAAGCTTTGGGAAGTTTAATTATGCAAAAGTAATAAAATATTAAAAATATTTAAGCTTGTCAATATAGTATGATAGGAAAACCAAACAAAAGGTTACCGCACAATGTAGCTTCAACAAAACTGATACACAAGGCTTGCACTACAATTTCTATCAGAAATGTTACACAATAGTTTTCAATACAATATAAAAATCATTCTTAACTGATTAACAATGATTACAGTACAGGAAGTGCTGAAAATGCAATAAACATAGGAATTGAAAATGAAATAAATTTGCATTTATATTCTGAAAATTGTTCTAATAATTCTACTTTTTAAAAATACGTTACTGGAGATGCTGGGTCATGCTGTACAGTATTCATAGAATAAGATTGTGAGAAGACATGGAGTAAAATTCACAAAAAATAATTTGAGGTTATATTGGATTCCCATTGAAAGTTCCATTGAAACTAGGACTCATATCAGAAAATTGTGGCACCCTTTTATTTCTAACTGAAAATGTGCAGAAAATGTGCTTATTGCTCCCAGTCCAATAAAGGACAATTAATTTGGTAGGAAAATTACCACCCAGACAAAAGGGGGCTACAGTACTTTCCCAACAGTTAACCAACAAATCACATTGCTCAGGAAGAGGAAATTCCAAGATCTGTCCTTGAAATTACTATAACATTGTTATAGGTAGCTCCTTCCCATCCCTACCTTTCATTTGTCTTCAAGATTGGGAAAACGTACTTCATCTCCTTAAGATTTTTTTCTTTTCTTTTTTTTTTTGGTGAGGGCCCATCATACAGTATCCACCAAAATTTCTAAACAGAGACACTTAATCCAGAAGACCATGAGATGTATGCATATCAATTGTTTATAAAGTAGCGAAGTGCCTTATGCACACATTTACAATGTTAGCAAATATAACAAAGTGCCTTATGCACATGTAATGGTTAGTGTTTTCCAATATTTAATGGAAGATGACAGTGCATTTTTAAATAAATAGCATTCCAGTTTCATACAGTGGAAACAGACTTTCTGGGAAAGAACAAGTGTATTCATGCACACTATCTGGATTAGCTCCTGCTATTAAATACCAGTTAAATCAAGACAACTTAATCTTATTTAACTGCTTCTAGGCCAGGACCTTTGTCTTCATCATGCAAATCAGGAATAATTTCTGATTTCAAATTCTTGATTTGTGATCCTCAGCTTGTTACTCACTTAGCAAGGTTAACTAAATCAATATTAGAAGTTTCTTGATTTGTTTAGCTTATACTGACAGAAGAAGCATCAGTATCCTTGCAAAAATAAAAAAATCATGCTTGCTTTGGCTTATTTTGATATGCAAACCTATCCAGAGAAAGGACTAACAATTTCTAATATTTCTAGGGCAAGAAAAAAAATCTTATAAGTGAATCATGGCACCTGCAAGATGACATATTCTGTGTAGACTGTTGAAATCTAACAAATACAAAATAAAACAGATCAAGAAAGATCAAGAAATATAAAAAGAAATAGAGCAGTGCTATGCATGTCAACTTGTAAGTCTCACTGAGTCAGTTACATTTAGTTAATTAAACTTAGTTCCAGATAATTATATATAGGATTGTTTCATTTCAAAGCAACTTGGAACTTACCAGGTTATTTTCTTAAAAAATAATTTTGTAATTAGAACTTTAAAAGCAATCTTGTGAAACAAATTCAACATCACGTTTTATAAAAATAATCACACTTTTACATGTATTACTATATATAGAAAAGTGTTGTGTTGAATTATTTGCTCACATTAACATCTTGAGGTAATACACTATAAAAACAAGGAAAAACAAACATGGAAAGTGTAACGCTTAAAAATACATATTTTTCTTCAATAAACTCATTAAATTACTGTTTTTTAATTTCCTTACTATACATTTGTTACAATGATTTGTTGCATTTTTAATTAAAATCCAAATAATACCAGACTAGTTTTCTGGCATATGCATTATTACATAAACACAACTACGCTACCCATTTCAGAATATAAAAGAAATTACAATCCTGTATTATTTGCTACATAGAGCCCTTTCAAAATTTCATAGTTATGGGATTTATAAATGAAATAAAATGCCACTTGATTGCACAATTTTATAAATTTATATGTTTCACCAGAACAAAATCTGTGAGGTTTTTCTAATAGCAGTAATGATCATTTTCATAGAAAAGCTTTGAAGTGCAACATTTGTTTCGAGTGGAAAATTCTAAAATGCCAAAAGGGTTTTATTGCTTGATATGATAGAGGTTGTGATAGCTCCTACTCCCCAGTTTACTTGTGAGTAGTGTATGTGTGCAGTTTTAATATCATTAGCTAAATTTGGCTTAGGTGCTCAGTCTGTTCCTATAATTTAAAGCTATACATAATGGCTATGAAAAGTCCAACTTCTCCCAAGAAATCCAAGGAGATGGATTCAGTCCATTCTAATAACAGCTTTTTGATCTGATGCTTTTTGTAAAGAGTTTAATGAACTGTTATGCAACCATTTATTGTCTAGTTGACTGTGAATCACTATGTAGTATTGGAAAGAATGGGCTACTATCCAGCTATCATTATCCCAACACTTACTATGTTGGGCTAAATTCAGAATTCTGACAACTTTGTGAACTGCAAAAATGGGGAAATAATTCACACTAATCCCTCCATCCTTGACTTCCAACAAAATATGTTGGGGGTGGTGGTTGGAGAATGTTCCAACATTGTCTGCCAACATGGAAATTCATTTCATTCAGATCTAGATCTGATCCATTAATGGGCTCTCAGATCTTAAACAGTATTTTTCACAAATTCTTTGACAGAGATACATAACAAAAAAAAGCAGTGGAATCTAGTGAATCCCTGAACATTTTAATTGGTAAACCTTCATAAGCATTTGCAACTTTACTTCCTTTTTTAGATGGGTCTTCTAAAAAAAAATTAAAACCTGGGGCATGTTTCACTAGAAATTGGAACTTTGAAACACTACATATTGAAAGCTAAGATGTTACCTTTTCCCTCTGATTGCATTTTGCAGTTTCAGGTTTAACATTGCATTCTAGTAACTTAAATTACAAAATGAGCTAATGGTTTATGAAGTTGATTTCATTCTTAATTGAACTATGTAAGAAATAAAATATGCTACTTTCCAGTTATGGTATATTAACATAAAGTTTCAGCACAGTGCAACTTGCTTTTCAGTTCCATTATTGAGGTCTAGTATTTAATCAAGTTTATCATAAATAACTTGCTTTAAAATTATTATTATTTTAGTTGTAGTTGACTCCTGGTATCTTCACATACTTGTCCATGTAGTTTTCTTGGCAACAATACAGGGTTAATTTAGCATTTTCTTCATCCATATTTTTCCATTTTCCTACCTACTCTACAGACACAGTATTCCTGAAACTTTTCCAAAAATTAATCAAGCCTAACTTCTGAGCTCAGAGAAGGTTGATCAGGTGCTGCCATCTGCTGAGAAGCTACCCTAGCTAAATCAGGGAATGAGTCCCTAGAAGAAAACTTTATAGTTAAAGCCCTCTTAATTCTAACATAATAGTATTGTTGGTCCCATAAACTATTTTGTTATTCTTTGACCATGTCCATTCATAAATTAGCTGATGTTGCCTTTAATAATGACTTAAATGTTAGAAAAAAAAAAAAAAGAAATCAGCAGCTCCACTTATTATAACAATGCTAATTTTACCACCCATTTTTTCAGTGTATTTCTTTTGGACCCTGATATAATATGGGAGAAAATATATATATCATTGATACATTTAGGTATAACACTTCAAAAAGTGGTTTTGTGCAACCTTATTTCAGAATTCCAGTTTGCCAGCTAACAAGAGCATGCAAATTGCAATTTGCCTTCTTTTGAGTTCTTTCAATTAGCAAGGATTTTTGTTTTTAAAAAAGTACTCTACATTTGGCATGTTTGTGCAGGGGATGTAAGCCATCAATTTATAAATTGTCTCCAGGCTGGTACTGTGGTTCCGTAGCAGTAAAATAATCTTCTAAGAAAGACTGAATATATTCAAATGTTGGCCTTTCATCGGGATCTTTTTTCCAACACAGTTTCATTAATTCATGAAGAGATTCTGGGCATCCCTGAGGACAAGGCATTCTATATCCACGTTCCACTTGCTCTAAAACTTCCCGATTGACCATTCCTAAAATTAAAAGAATAGCTGAAATATTTATACTTTATCAAGTTGAAAGAGGGTTTCAAAAATATGTCGCTGTTTACTTGAAATGGGTATTTATAGGTATTTGCATTCACACATAACATTAAAGAATTTTTAAATCATGGTTTGCTGAATTATTCCAAACTATGGTATATTTTGGAGAAAGTCCAACTATGGTTTGAAACTAGAGTTCATATTCAGATTATTGAACACAATAATGGCTTAATGTAGTATATCCATATGTTCTTTCCGAGTATATTCCCAGTGTATTTTTGTGCCTCATCTGAGACAATCCAAAGAGATGCAAGAGAACAGTAGAAAGAAAAGAAAAAAAACTAGGAAGAAACTAGTTGTATAAACAACACAATTATTTTGCTCCTCAAAGGTTAGCTTTGACTTCTTTACCTATGGTTAAAAATGATCTGGCATAAAGTCTGTAATTTATAAACACAGTGAATTTGATGTTTTAAAATAGCGTGTCTCTACATTTTTAAAACATTGAATTGCAGCGTTTGTAAGATGGCTAGTTTGATTTCTTGCAGTGTTTTCCGAAGTATGGTACGAGGTAACATCTGAATAACTGATTGTAAATAACCCTCAGCATAAATAGCAGATTGTGAAATAATATAACAAACACATTAGTAATGATTTCCCCCTCCTTTTACCTGGGTATGGCACACGTCCCTTTGTTACAAGCTCTGTCAGCAAAATTCCAAATGACCAGACATCAGATTTAATTGTAAATCGACCATATAGTGCAGCCTCTGGTGCTGTCCATTTAATTGGGAATTTGGCCCCTACATAGTACATAAACATAGAAAATAATGCATTTTAATATTATAATTTATGATAATTTAAAAAAAAATATTTTGGTGGTGCTATTTCTCTCTCTCTCTCTCTCTCTCTCTCTCTCATATAGGATATGATAATTTGATAATCTTTTCTATTACTATAACAGCATCCATTCTATTAAACGTAAGAACTAATCTAGAGATTGGAAGTCTTTCTGCTGGAAAAGAACTGCAAAGGTGTCTTTGTTGCACTGAAAAGTCTAATTGAGAATACACGTGGGAGGGAGTACAGCGTGGGTGACAACAAAGTGAGTAATACTGTCAAATTAACATATGGCTAATGGTACTCCTGTCAAGGCTAAAGTTGCTCTGCCCTGATAATGGAGAAAATTTATGCACTTTAACATGCAGGTTGGTAACTATTGTAAAAAGTTGCCATTGTTAATCTGTATATGTGGAAAACTAGCACATAATTGTTCTTTCTATTATGCAAATGACTTGCATGATGTACATAAACAACTGCAACTTTCAGCATCTGCCTATAATCTGAAGTTCAGCTTATACTATTTCTTTATAAACAGCTTGGTAATCAGCTTGAATATGAATCATGGTATGTTGCAAAGTTTGATAACAAAATGATACCTTGTTCAACAACTATTTTACTTTTGCAAAGATAAGGATTTATTTTGGCAGTTTATATTGTTAATTAGTCAACAAATTCAGAAAACTGTTTTAGAACAGATAGCAGTGTACTGAATAATCCACTTTAGAGAATATCTAGTTTCTATTGCTAGTGACTATAATAAATGGGGGAAAAAAGAACATTCATCTACCTCAGAAAGTATTAAAATTAGTAAAGCACTTAGTCAAACTAAAACACAGAACATAGAATCATAAGGTTGGAAGGTCTTCTAGTCTAACCCACTGCTTAAGCAGGAAATCCTATAATATTTCAGACATAAACTGACTTGTACTGATCAAGAATTCAGACAATACATTTTGCGTATCAATAAAACATTTTTTGCTACATTTAATAGTACATAAATAATATTGTAAATACCTTGTCTAGCAGTGTACTCATTGTCTTCTATTAATCTTGCTAATCCAAAATCAGCAATTTTGCACACCAGATTATCCCCTACAAGAATATTAGCTGCTCGAAGATCTCTATGAATGTAATTCATTCTTTCAATGTACGCCATGCCATCAGCAATCTTATAAAAAAAGTATCTTATTAACAAAGAAGTATTCAGTCAATAAAATACTTAATATATAATCATGAAAATATTCTGAAGT
The DNA here is from genome assembly GCA_015471245.1 of Laticauda colubrina. Lineage (NCBI taxonomy): Eukaryota > Metazoa > Chordata > Lepidosauria > Squamata > Elapidae > Laticauda > Laticauda colubrina. The sequence goes on from BLBF01000002.1 coordinate 58,724,346, forward strand.
TACACATTACACAGTAGATTTACAATGTTTAGATTTCATAACATGTAGCAATATTATTTTGCAACAGAATTAAATAATATAATTAGAAAAGTCTATACATTATTATTTTTGTCCTGTTTATTACACATGCATGTTGCACTTGTGTAAAGCAGTTTTCTAGAACATTCTCAAGCTGACTTTTTTGGTGGAGGCTCATGCTTAAAGTGTCTGAATGGCCATGTTTCTTTCCTATTATTGACTAGTCAATATTGAATTATTGTATTTTACTTATTTGATTTTGTAACAGCCCAATTCCTCAGCAACTCTGGGAAGTTTGTAATTAAAGGAAGAGAATAAGAAACATATAGGTAGTTTTTATTTAGCAATGGCCTCACTTAGAGACATTTGCAGTTACGAAAGTGATGGTAAACATAGCTTTATGATTGTTCCTCACATTTGTCACCTTCATAGGCCTATAAACATAAAGGATCTACTGTTGCACTCCAGCCTAGCCCAAAGGAACTCCATTAGTGCAATCTACCCTAGTGCTGATATATTTCACATCACATTTTTAATAGGAGTTCACTTTCCTAAAGTTGAATTGTTGTAGCAGATGTGCTCAGCTATATTTGGATTGTAGCATAGAATTTGATGTTGCAATCCTGTTTCTTTGACTCAATTTTTCATGGATTGGGAATGATCATTTTATGAATATTCAAAACCATTGATATACAATATATCATATTGCAGTAATTCTCAAAAGCATCCTGTTTCTCTCTCAGATGCATTCTTTTTCCAAAATGGAGAGGCATCCTAAGGTAAGTGTATCCTGTGATTCCTCTGCTTACAAGGATAATCATGAAGCTTTGTTGGGACAGGATTGCCCACACAGACCTATTGCATTTAGCCAAGAGCAAGTTTCAACATAATCTCCTTGACAAGAATCTCCTACAGTATTCTCATGTGGAAGCCAGATACACCATTCAAGATTCCAAATGCTGTGACTGACAGCTTGGAAAATCAGCCAGTTACAGATGATTACTTTTGTACAAATGATACCTTTCTTTGGAAACAATCTGCTATGCCTTTTTAGCAGGCTAGAGTGGACTGTCTGAATTACCTAAAAGCTGTAAAGTGGCAATGGTTGTGTTTTACTCTGTGGAATTAGTTCCACAATTTCTTTGTTCTTAAAAAAGAAAAACTTTTATATGCACTAAAATTATTTGGTGATCATCAGTCTTTCACAGACATGATGGTGGTTTCTTGCATTCTATACCTTTTTAATCCTCAAATTATACATCAATTTGTCACTTCTATCTTCTGGTATCAAAGTTTACCTACAATTAAGAGATAATCTGGTGCTGCCTCAACTTGACTCCATTGCTCGATTCTTTATTATCACTTCATCACATGGGTTACCTTTTAAAGCAACATTTTGGACAATTGTTACATCTGCAAAATATGCCAATATTCTTCTCAAACAAACAATTTGCTTCTAAAGAATTGCCTCATTGTACATTGTGTAGCTAAGAACAAAGCTACTTTGTGTCTTAATGTTACCTTCATTCTGAAAATATTTTCTAATGTTCTTGTGAGAACATTGTTTTTTCAGCTTTCCACCTTATTCTATCAGCCACATTTAAATAAACATTTACCTTGTTTTAGTAAACATTTTACCTTTACCTTGACAGCATGAAATCATTTTGTTTGACTCAATTGTCTTTCATATGTTGCTTAACAACAGTCTCCCCACTATTTTATTGAAATGATTTTGTTTGACAAACTACAACATCTGCCTGTGACATCTGTTGTTTGTGGGCAATTCCCCAGGGCAATTACTGCAATGTAAGGGCTTCTGTTATGTTTCTACCATCTGCATTTGTGAAGCCTAGATTATAGGAGTTTTGAACCTGCTATTATTTCACTCATTTTGATGCAATCACTGATAATATAGCTCTTCTCCCATACATTGTGTTCATAGTAGATTAGAAATGAATAGCATGAAATGAGATTATTATATTACCATAATGAGGAATAAGTAGAAACTACATTACTTGCCCAAAAGAGAGAATTTGGGGGCCATTGCACTGTGCACATTTGAGCAACAAGCCACAAAAATTTGATTTCACTATAAATAGGCTTGCATTTGGCACTTAATAGTCACTGGAACTGACTAGTGGAATCATATTGGCTTTATTAGTTTTTTAGTAGACACACACATTGGAAATCTACATTCTTGAATGCTTGTCTGCTCCTGCCATTACTTTTAAGTATTTCTGAAAAAGGCCCAACACTAATAATCCGGAAAAACCCACAAACAATAACAAAAAGGTTGCTTACATGTCACCTGTCATGTTGATTCACCATGTTACCCACTGCAGGAATACTTTCTTTCTTTGACCATACTGGCAATCTGAGGGTTCAATGGGCAGACACTTTAGATGAGGTGTAACTCCCTTGGGAAGGTGCAGACATGTCCAGGGGAGATTGAACAACCTTTTACTTACATTGTTACAATAAAGGTACCTTTCCCAACATTTCATTGTATTATTTTCTTTGTTCATTTATATTCATTTTAGGGTTTGGATTTTTAGGTGAATTGTGCATATTAAAATGATACTAAAGATGAAACGGCAAAAAGTTTAGAAATTCCTATTTTAGAGAATCTTCTCACCAAAAACAAAAAGCCGGCTAGAGAATGTTCCAGAATGCTCTACAATGCAGGCACAAACCTACACAGATGACCACCTGAAGATCTAGTTATAATCAGACTGTTGACAGAATAGGCAACCACTTTTAGCCTTTTCTGTATTACTCAATAGTTGCAATATTGGAATATTTCAGTAATCAAACAATATATTTTAATAAATACCTGGGCAGCCATATCCACCAGTTGTGGAAGCTTTAAGTATTTCCCTTCTCCTTCCTTAAGAAAATCTAATAAGCTTCCTACAGAAAGACAAAAAACCCAGCAATGTTTCATTTAATTCAGTTCTCGTAATGGTATCATAACACTAAAGCAACAGTTCAGTTTCAAAATCTATACTTACTTCAGGAAAATAGTTAAAAATAAAATTCTATTAATATCAATATAAACAAAACAGAAAAAAAGCAGTACAATGTAGTATTTTGGAATGAGTAGTAATTTGAGGCATATATATAAAAAAACATATATAACCAAATCCTTTGGATATATGATAGTGTTAATAGATATTTGCAACAATTTAAATGTAATTGCTGTATATGTGAGGTCCCCCCCATCCTCCAAAAGGAGATATACAGTTTTGTAAGGCAGGAGTTTGTCATAATTTGAATTGTTTATTTATTTGTTTTTTTAAATTGATTTATATCCTATCTTTATTTATTCAGAAGTGACATATGCAAATAAATAGGAATTCAATATTGGATTTATTTTCAATGTCATGGGCAGAAGCCAAGCATTGTTGCTTTAAGACATATGAAACAGCACCTGGATTAGAAATAAGCATCTATTCAGGGCTTAGGAGGAATATGAAGATTTCTCTGAATGTGTAAGCCTGAGGTCTCCAAACTTGGCAACTTTAAGATTTGTGGACTTCAAGTTGTGGAGTCCTGGTTTAAGCATTCTGCACAATGTGGCTGCCACAGGAGTTTTATCTATTCACAGTATGTCTGCAATGGAAGGAAGTAGCCAATGACAAAACGTGCCTTTACTAGAAAATAAACTGAGGAGAATAGTCTCCACCACCAGGATACTGCTTTGAGCCCCGGTTTTCTTTTTATGTCTGGCAACAAATACCTATAGTTTTAATTTATTGAGAATATTTTGGGGCCTACATAAAGCTCAGAAGCATCCTTGTAAACAAAGATAACATTAGAGAATGACTTTGACCCGAACTGAGCTGAAAATTTTCATCGTTAAATGAGATATTGTTAAGTGAATTTGGCCCCATTTTATGTCCTTTCTTGCCACAGTTGTTAAGTGAATAACTATGGTCAAGTTAGTGTGGTTGTTAATGCGAATCTGCCTTCCCCACTGATTTTGCTTGTTAGAAGGACAAAAAGATTAGCACATGACCTTGGGACACTGCAACCATCATAAACACGGATCAGCTACCAAGTGCCTGAATTTTGATCACATGGCCATGGGGATGCTGTAACGATCATAAGTGTGAAAAATGGTCATAAGTTGCTTTTTTCACTGTCATTGTAGTTTGAAGGGTCACGATGCAAACTGTTGTAAATTGAGGATTACATGGGTTTTTAGTCTTTCATATCTTAAGTCCCATCAATTAACCTGTAAAAGACCCTGGATCTTACCATGACAAAAACCTCTTTTTCATTTATTATATCAACAGACATTTGTTTCTTAGAGCTCTCATTTAGGATAAATTTTGAGGATATAAATAATTCCAATGACTTCCTCTGTGTGTCATCAAGGCAACTTCTGAGTTATATCTGTGCTGTGTGTTATCACTGGTTGAGAACCAATGACTCACAAAAACATTGAGCTTTTGTGGTTTCTTTTCTCTTCTCTTTTGTTTACCACAAACATGACTAAAACCATTTGCTTTCATTTTCACCTAATGAAATTGTGGTTTAATATACAACTGAAAACTATACGTAATATTAACTATATTGAACTTCGTTCAAACAAATTATAATGCAGCAATTGCTTCAATAAGGCTTCATAACATCTATAGTTCCTTATCTAGACAATAACAAACTCCAGGTAATTGAAAACAAAACAAAACATTTCCAGTTTCCTATTGTGACTGCTGAAGTGCTTTTGCTCATTGGCGTAATTTAGGTATCTGATCTGAGATACTTTTAAAAAGCATCAGTTTTCTTTTAGGGACAGAAGAAATAATCTTACATATGGCTGTTTCCACAAACAGCTTCTTTTGTTTAAAGAAGGAAAATCCTTGTCCACAGAGCTATTTCCTGTTATTCATGTAAGAAATCCTATAATCCCACACAAAATATTCTTCATAGGAAATACTGTGTAATATTCTCATATTACAACAAAAACAACAATAATATAAAAATAAGCAAATGTTTTTATTTCACATAATTTTAATTTAATAATTAATTCATGTAACTATCTGATTCTAATATTAATGCCTTTTATATTTGCCTGGCAAATGCTTGCTGACTATGTTTTCTGCTGACTGCCAGGGAAGTTATTAAACTAATAATATGAAATGATAGTTTGTCCTTTGTAAGGGAGCAAATTTATTTATGTACTTATTTAATTAATTATTTAATTCAAATCTTTAGAACTATAATTCTTGTTGTCTCACAATTATATAAAACCAATATTATACAAAAATGAAACCAAAAAACTCCAACAAAAACAGAAAGAAACTTCCTGAATGCAGCCCACAACACTATTTTCTAATACTGACATAACTGTTCCAGTGGTGGAAGAACCAAAATCTGCAGTGAAAGTCCTGATAGACACTTCAAAATATCTGCCATGATAAAATACTTTTCTATCTATTCTGCCCTAATAATTCCATAGTAAATTCATACAATACTATTGTTTTCCTATTTGATTTCAATATAGAGGCAAAATGTACCTTTTGTCATGAATTCAGTGACAATGTAGATAGGCTCCTCAGAAACTACAGCATAAAGTGGAACAAGTTTATCATGTCTTAATTTCTTCATGATCTGAGCTTCTTGTAAGAAAGCTTCTGGCATCATTGTACCAGGTTTTAGTGTTTTGATTGCGACTTTTGTTGTTCCGTTCCATGTACCTATGTAATAAATGCATTGTAGTATCAGTTAAAATACAAAGATTTTCAGTGTAATAAAATATTGCAGCAGGGATAGGTGTGTGTAAAATAATGTTTTAAAAATGTTGAACAGAAGTTAAAAACCATTTTTGCCTTTTGTCTCCATTAAACAAGTCTGGAAAGTCCAGTATTATCTATAAAAGATTTAAAGTGATTCTTAAATTCTTTCCATTTCAGCAATCTAAGATCCTTTTTTAAAATTTGAGTACAGTAAGGTCTGGAACTATTATGCACAGAACACATAAATTTAACAATTGAGTTACGGTTCTTCCCAGATAACACTTACCCATCCAAACTTCACCAAAGCACCCTTGGCCCAGCTTAACTTCTAGCCGCAAGGATTCTCTAGGGATTTCCCAGGCGTCCTTTGCTAAACCCTGTGTCTGAGGTTTCACAGTTGGGCACACAGTTGTTAATTTATGACACAGGCCGTCAGCATGATCTAGTAACCAAGGAAATATTTCTTACATAGTCATGGATTTTAAAGCATACGCTTCTCAGAAATATATGCATCGGGCTATAATTTACTGTTAGGCTCACTCATAGCATTTAGAACTTACCTGTATAGTGTTTGACCAGCTTTTGTAAAGATTCAAATTGTGCTCTTGTTGTTATATAATATCCACCATTGTCAAGTTTTCTAATTTTATAGTGTTTCACATTATCACCTCTAATCTCATCCCAGTCACGAATAGAAAGTGAATAAGCACCTAGAAAAAATAATTCAATATTTGATTCTGTAAATACCTTTCTAAAAAAATTACATTTTTTTTATAATTTTTTTTTATTCAGTAATAAAGTTAAAGATAGATACCTTTTGTAGTTTCACTCTCTCGGACTAAAAAGATACCACGTTGATTTCCAGGATTTAAAAGTAATCTTTCTGCATCTTTCCTGCCCATTTTACCAAAATACCATCTAAAAAGTTGAAGAGAAATATGTTCAAGAAAAAATTTAGTTGCAATATTTGATTAACATAGAAACAATATTATATTACAAAGATGAGAGTGTGAAGTATTCATTATAACAAGAGCTTTTCATATAATTCCATCTTTGTACTTTTAAAATAGTTGAGAAACCAAAGTTGTTTCTTTTTTTTGTGTAAAAAAATTTATTTGGGTTTTTATAAAACATAATACAAATAAAATATCTTTTTTTTTTTTTTAGAATAGCATGATCCCGGGTTGTCACTTTTCCATAGAGAAACAAACTCAATTTCATATTCATCTTTGTATTCTATTCCATATCTTATTACTATTTTAGCATTTTCTCAATGATTTTTCCCTTCCCTTAGTTTTCTCAACCTTGTTTTTAATTATCTCAATCCTTTCTCAGTTCAATTACACATCTTTTTTTTAAGTTTCAATATCTTTCTAATCATTATGTTTATACTTTTGTCTGTCCTGTTTCAATTTCATATTTTCTTTTCTCATTAAACAAGTTTTCCCTTGTAGCTACTGATTGGAGTATGAAACCTCTGTATCTTTTAATTTTTGTCCATTCAGATCTTATTTAAACTTCAGTTTATGCCTTTATAATTATAACATTCAATATCTAACCTCTATTTTATAACACATAACTTTTGACAATTGAATTCTGCTTGGTAAATTCTTAACATACACACTAAATTCTTAAAGACAATATATATATAACAATAATACATAAAATACTCATTCTATTCCAATTCGGCTCAACCGTTAATGTTAGTTACAATCTTCCATTAATATTAATTAACATATTTAACATTTCTTTTCAATGAAATATCATATTTCCTTAGGAACACCTGTAATATTTCTGTAATTTTTTTCATATTTCTTTCATATTTCTCTTCACTTACATTTTTATAAATTATTAATAATAATTAAATGTTGCCATCCTTTCCTAATTTCATTCTCTCATTCTCTTTATTTCATTAATTAACAAACATTCCATTATGTTACAGTAAGCGTTTTATCTTTCACTTTAATCACACTTGTTTCATATTTTCTAAATTCATTTCTATTTCTAATATAACAATGTACCCTTGCAGAATCCTCTCTTTCAATTAAATTTTCACCCATTATCTCTATGTCTTCTAAATAGTCTTATACCTTTAATCCTTATACATTTTCTGTTTCTCTATATCCTGTTTCTGTCCTTCATAACTTTTCCTTTCCTTCTTTCCCCTCTTCTTCTCCCTCCCCTTTTTGACCCCTTGTCTCTCCAGTTCTAATTCTCTCTTCTGTAATCCTCTTTTGTTTCCTAATATTGTAATTGCTTTTCAAACTATTCTTTTTTTTGGTTGTTTTTTCAAATCTTTAATTTCCCCCCACTTTCCTTCCCCCCCCCACATACAATTACTTGATCATTAAAGATGGTGTCTTCTTTGTCCCGCCTTTCTTGTTCTTCAAGCATTTCTTGTTGTTTCTCATACTTCAAAATCTCCATTTCTAAAAATTGAAATACGAAGCCAAAAAAGCTCTTCCTTCTTGTGTGTCTTCTGTTTGTTTTTTAAGTTCCATTTTCAGTTTTTCCAAGAGTGATGTCATTTTAAACACTTTTAAACAACCACCCAATTTATTTTAGTCATTTAAATCCAATAATCAAAAATCCAAAAATCCAAGGCTGTTTCTTCTTGTTTCTTTTTTCCACTTTCTCTTCCTGGGGTTCTCTTATCTTGTTACAAAGTTTCAGTTAGAATGTATTTTTTAGGAATCTTGTTAAGGTTTCACTGTTAATTCCCTTTACTTCCAGGTGGTCTCCTCCATTTTCCAGATCTCACCCTTTTGTTTTTTTCCTTTTCTCTCTGTTCCTTCTTTTAAAAGTTTTTAAATATCCAAGAAATCTTTATTATTCCTTTGACATTTTATTTTCAGCTTGAATACCTATTAATGTCAAAATGAATTTTTTTCAATTTCTTACTTAAGTCTCTTAGCTGTCAGTATGGGGAAGGAAAGAAAAAAAAAACCCAAATCTTTTCCCTTCTCACTTTCCTTCGCGCTTCAGTAATCTTCTTTGGGAACAATGTTATTCTTTATAGTTCAAATACCAGGGTACCTTATGTTGTTGCTTTTTCAGTTCAACAGAGTCAGTCAAAGCTTTCTCTTCTTATCTTCCTCCTGCACAATCTTTTCCAATCGGGTTCTTTGAGATGGCCATTTCTGACCACTGCTAAAACCACCTTCAGGAAAAGGAGTAATGGCTAGCTGGGGAGGAGAGATGTGGCTTTCCTTGGCTCTGCTGGCAGTCTCCCCCTTCTTCACTACCTCTACGGGGTAGCTTAGCCAAATCCAGCCGGCTCGGGGCACTCCGGTGGTGAGCAAGGATCGAAATCATGCATGATCGTGGATTTCAGTCTGTTGCCAAAGAAGCCCAAACTGGAAGTCCCCAGATACGTTATTTCTAAATGTGATATAATCACACAGATTCTTCTATAGGCAAAGATATGATCTACGGTAATACTTTTATTCAAAACAAAATAAGACAATTTCTCACATATTCCATTGAAGATTCAGTAACAAACTAGTTTTAAATACATGGAGAGTTTCAAAAGCAGACATTCCAGAATACTGGTTTAAATTTTTGAAGAAAAACAAGACAAGTCAGTTGGACTAAAGCAACTACAGGTGAAACCAGAAAGCATTGTTTGTAATTTTGTTGTTCCTTGTATGCTTTCTGCTTTAAATGTGGTTTTCTTAATTTTTTTTTAAATTACCAAACAAGCTGAGCATTGTTTCAGAGGGAAGTACGAAATTGCATCTGAGTGACAATAATGCCATATAAGCAAGCAATAAAATAAAGCTGCATATCTGAGCCTGTGGAGTTAGAAAAGAGATATAAATTGTTTGGTTTTTTTTGTTTATTTCCTTTATTATTTTTATAAATAATTCAAGGCAGCAAACACATCCAACATAACTTTCTTCTCCTATTTTCTCCACAACAACTCTGTGAGGTGGGTTGCACTGAGAGAGTGTGAGATGAGCCCAAAGTCCCCCAGCTGGCTTTGATGGCTAAGGCAGAACTTGAACTCATGATCTTTTGCTTTCTAGCCTGGTATTTTAATCACTAGATCAAAGTGGCTCTCTTCTCTTTTTTTTTCTCTCTCTGTTGTTTTATGGAACCATAAACAAACTTAAAATAGGTACTAGTGACTTTTTTCTTCTTCTTCAGCAGACAAAATAGAAGCTTGTCCCTTCCCCACTTTCTGTTGTTTCTTATTGTATTGGCTAATAATGCATTGGAGCTGAAGCTTTAAGGCACAGGATCAAACTTGCGGTGTCAAGTTGCTGTGACGTTTTGCGATGTTTCCCCCATTCACAGAATATGTCTAAATATTTTTCTTGTTAAATGAGAATGAGAAATTTTGTGACTATTTTCAGATCTATTATGTAAGGGAAGGATAATTTATTAGGTTTATTATTATTTTTCCCCAGTATCCAGCTTGGGAGATTTTTTTTTTTTAATGTTTAATGTTATATATTTGGAGTCCCCCCCTTTTCCACATTTTTTGTACAGTTTTTTTTATTATTATTACTGTTGGGTGTATGCTTTTTATCTAATATTTTTCTGTTTTGTATTTTATTCCCATCGACAAAACATAATATATGTATATATATAAAAAATAACAGACTGTGAAGTGTCAATAATTGTACCCACATCAACTCATATGAACACATGTGAAATTGAATTATTTATTCTAAAAATAATCTAAACATACATTTTGAGAAAGTTAGTCTCCTTTATATAAAATATATTTTAAATATATTAAAAATTAATATATTTTATTAATATTAATTTTGTTTAATTCATGTTAGTGCTGAAATCAAAGGCCACTTGTATCTAATAATTTTCCTGAATAGACAATAAATTCTACTGAACGCCACTGAATAATTACAGATAAAAATGATTAAAAAGTCTTACTCTTCTGCTTGAATGGAATCGGCAGGGGCCACATAATTGCTAGGTATATAGCCACTCTTTCCTGTTGCAATAGATCTTGCTTCCCACCAGTCTCCTTCCCTAAGGGAAAGGGAGGACAGGAAAATGTAATTACACTGTAATTACAACAGTAATAAAATCATTTTCAATTATGAAATACCTTGAATGGATACATCACCACCATCATCATAGCTTAGATTTCTGTTTACATCTATGAAATAGCATACCAGCTAGACCTTAATATAACTGTTGTTTGTCCTATGTAGAGAAATGCCATACAGTAGGAAAGAATTGTTTCTTCCTCTAATAAACTTGTAATATATAAAAAACAGAATAATAGAGTTGGAAGACACTTTGGAGATTTTCTAGCCCAACCCTCTGCTCAAACAGAAAACTTACACCACTTCAGACAAATGGTTGTCCAATCTCTTCTTAAAAACTTCCAGTGTTGGAGCATCCACAACTTCTGGAGGCAAGTTGTTCCACTAATTGTTCTGTCAGGAAATTTCTCCTTAGTTCCAGGTTAGTTCTTATCCTGCCTTCAAGTGCTTTGGAGAATAGCATGATTCCCTCTCCTTTGTGGCAACCCCTTAGATATTGAAACACTGCTAACATGACACCCCTATTCCTTCTTTTAATTAAATTAGACATACCTAATTCCTGCAGCCATTCTTCAAATGCTTTAATTTCTGGTCCCCTAATTATCTTTGTTACTCTTTTCTACACTCTTTCTAGAAAGAGTTTCAACATCTTTTCTATATCATGGTGACCAAAATAAATAGGGATTTAAAAAAAAAATCAAAACTTTTAATCTTTCTCAAATATTACTATTGTCAACAAAAAAATGAAGTCTTTTAATGAGATGAAAAATGATCATATTCAAAGAATCCAGTTCCACTGTGGAACTGTAATCACTGTACTGTAATCATTCTGTTACTAAAATTAGTATTTATTAAATATACTTCTGAAAGTGTCATATTGCAAATGGCCATATAAAAGGAACATTAAGGTTGCATATTATAGGAAGTCCTTGACTCATTTGTTTAGTTCGAAGTTAAAGCAGGAGTGAGAAGAGGTACTTATAAACATTTTTCACGCTTATGATCCTACCACCAGGTCATGTTGGACACTTGACAGCTGCCATGTATTTATGATGGTTGAAGAAGCCTGGGGTCATATGATCATCTTTTTGTGACCTTCTGACAAGCAAAGTCAATGGGGAAGCCAGATTCACTTAACAACTATTTTACTAACTTAACAACTTCAGCTGTTCACTGTGGCAAGAAAGGTGGGTCAAAACCCATTTAACAACTGTCAATTTTGAGCTCAATTGTGGTCATAAGTTGAGATCTATCTGTATGTACCTATCTTTGAAGTAAAGATAAAAGCAATATTATTTTAAAGGCATATGGTATAATCCTATTTACCTTTATAACTTCCAGCCTGATCTGTTCTGTAGAAAGTAAAGAAGAAGATGACTTTGATGGACATATGCAAACTCTTTTGCCAAAAGAACAAAACATTTTAAAAGGCCAGAATGTCAAGACAGCAGCTCATACAGATACTTCCCTAATTCACTGAATTATACGAAGATAGAGGAGATACAACACAATCAGACATATAAGATTAATATCAGCCATACTAGGTGTATTAGATCAAAAAGTCAACTCCATTGAAAGGCTAAAACTATTTTGAGATTGGCTATAATAATAGAATCTTGCAAGTTTGATTATGTTGTATCTCCTGCTTCTTATAGGAGGATTTTTCTTACTCTCTTATTCTTTATGACTTTTCCCTACCAGCAACAATGCTATTAGGATATGTGGAAGAATATGAATGGCTAATAGTGTGTAATTAAGTCCATAAGTTGACAATAATACTTACGTATTATTGATTATTTGAAAGCGTTCACCCTTCTTGAATGAAAGATCATCTCTAGTTCTTGCTTCATAATCATACAAAGCCACAAAAACAGTAACACCCCCTTAGAAAAACCCAAAAATATGGCATTAATACTTTTTCCTAGACAAGGAAAATAAGATACAAATCAGATTACACATGTACGGTAGCATATGAAAACATTTCACCAATTTTATTTTGAAGAAAATAAATATTCTTACTAAAAAATGAGAAATGTTTATATAGTTTTAAAATAAAAACATTGTCTAAATTTATTAATTTGATTTCATAATGCCCTAGGTCTGCAACCACAGTCGAGGCAATCTATACATTTGATTAAATATATTTTGTTGTGGTTAAGAATAGAGAATCAAAGCCAGTATAAAACCCATGTTTTCCATTTAATCTCCATGTGCACCTTTTCAGTACTTTTCCATAAATGTTATCTGCATAATGGTTTCTTTTCAAATTTAGCCCATGACAGTTATATGTTGATAGATTATTTTATGTCTAAAAATCCAATAAACAAATCTCTATTAAAATTAATAAGGTTTTCAGAATTAGCATTTATATTCAAATACGCCTTTCAAGCATTTGGGAGAAAATACGGTAGCAACATAAACTTTCAGGAATGCAGTAATCATCTTTGATATATTTTGCAATGTTATTCTGGTTTTTGCCAATAGAGGCTCTGAACTGGAGAATGATGTACTAGCCTGAAGCATTTGAAATGCAGACATCAACTATCAACACTCTTTCTACTAACAAATCTTCCATTAATAAATATTTCTGTTGCAACTTCTATTTATCATAACAAATAACAGATAATCAAAGTTGGAAGGGACCTTGTAGGTGATCTAGTCCAACCCCCCGCCCAAGTGGGAGACCCTACACCATTTCTGACAAATGGCAGTCCAATCTATTCTTGAAATCTACAAAAAAAGTTGGCTAAAGAATAACTCCGTATGATGGGATAAAGAAAAAAGTTGGCTAGAGAATAATTCTTATGACAATATGTGAATGAACTAAAGATTAGAACTCTTAAGAAGTACCAGTAAAATTAAGGAAACTTGGAAACCTGCATAGAAAAGTTTTCCAAGTTGACACAAAGTTGGTTTATTTTATCAAGGTTAAAAAAGGCCCATTGTTACTTCTGGCAATCTTTTATGAATTTCTGCTAACACTAGGGCTGAAAAGATATTTTATGGAGTTGCTTACAGATGAAGAAGGGATTTGGGATGAAGAGATAATTGGAGAGGATGAAGAATACAACATGTATTTATATTTGTGATGAAGATTGGAAATACTTTGAATTACTTTATAACTCAAAGCAGCAAACATACATAATACTCCTTCCTCCTCTTAATTTCACAACAACAACCCTGCGAGGTGGGTTGGGCTGAGAGAGTGTGACTGACCCAAAGTCACCCAGTCTCATGCAGGACTAGAATTTAAAAGACTCGAAATTTCTTGGCTATAATCTTAATCTCTCCACCATACTGGGTCTGAACAACTAGATGTCCTGAAGAATTTGGCATACTTTAGACCAGCGGTTGCCAATGGTGGACCTTGAGAAAATTTTGGTGGGCCACAGAGAAATCTCACTCCCAGAGCACCCTCCCAAAGCAATTAATCCAGGCTGCGCAGAAACACAAGGCTGCGCTGCCCACGTGGCCCGCAGGAACACTCCTTGCCCACTCACTCATTACCTGGTAAACTTGACTGCTAAAATTGCTATTTTTCCTTTTTTTTGACCATCAGCTGTTCTGCTGGGATTAGATTAGCTAGGAAGCAGGAAATGGTTGGATTTCTTGCTTTCTAGCTCTTTAGATATTGGGCTCTGCTTCCCTGAAGGTTTGCTTGCAAGCAAATTCAGTGCAGACTCACAGCAAGGAAAATTGAGAGACTAAACTAGCTGATGGCAGATAGCTAGATCACTGAATGATTCTGTGAGCAACTCAATCTGCCTGCTTTGCCTGATTTTGGGTAAAAATTGTTTTTTTAATAAAAAAAAATTAAATATTTACATACATGGTGTGTTGTGAGTTAATTTTGTGAATTTGCTTGCAAGCAAAATTTATGTGACAGACTGAGCTAGCCAATGGCAGATAGATAGATCTCTGAATGAATCTGTGATTCTGTGAGTAATGCAATCTGCCTGCCTGTCTTGCCTGAATTTGGGTAAAAGTTGCTCTTTTTTTATAAAAAATTAAATACATAAATATTTATAATATTTATATACAAGACATGCCCAGCCAGTCATATGACCACGAAGCCACATCCACAAATTACACCACGCCCACAGAACCAGTTAGTGGTCCCTAGGATATAAAATTATGAGTTTGGTGGTCCCTGAGGTCCAAAAAGTTGGCAACCCCTGTTTTAGACAACATTAGTACTGTGAAAGATTCTCAATTCTTCCTCAGTAGCATGCTAAGTGCCACCTGACCCGAGAGGCTCATCTTTTGGCACTGTAATCAACAATCACTTTATCTTGTCCAACATTATGATTTACCTGGAGAAAATAAAAGGAGTAGTTTACTACTGATTTCTCAACACAGTATAAATTGATGCTTTTGCTCCTCACTAAAATGATCATCTACCTCAGGCGTCTTCCTATACTGTTGCTGCTCTCCAATATTTATTGTCTATTTGCTTTAGTTGGATAGCTGGGATGATCTTCATGCCAAGAATGACCTTGCTAGGAGTATTTATGCTTGGTGTTCAATCATGGTATCTTTCATTGACCCCTCCCAGAAACTTCCCCACGCTCACAATATAGCAGCAAAGCAGGACCTGAGAGAGTATACTTCCATTAAGCCCCCTAATTGAAATGCTCATAGTATTTTCATTTGTGAGGCTTGATGGAAAACCGGGTTCTGAATTATCAGAAATTCAATGTACACTACAAGCATTCCCATTTAGAAATCTTTTTGGCTGTAGTTAAACTACGACATTCATATGGAAAGAGTTAATTATCTGATCTGAATTTTACTTAAAACATTTTTTAGTGCCTGGGTTTGTAAAGACATTTCACAATATACATTTTTTCTCTAAACACTTACATCGATTATAGATGATCATTTCTGTAAACGGACTTATTACTGCTATCATAGCACAACTCCAAAAAGGTCTCTCTCTGTGTGTATATATGTGTGTGTGTGTGTGTGGTTTGGTAGTGGTGATGTTGCCAAGTTTACCAAAGAAAAGCTTTTGGAAGCTTTGTAGTTTAGTAAACAGATTAATTAGAGGTAAATAGAGGTTTATCAAATGAGGTGGCAGTTCCTTGAGCGCAAATGCATATTCAGGCTGTTACAAGAGGTGTCCATCAGTTGGAGTCTGAAGTAGTCTAGAACACTGAGCTCACTGCGTTCTATTCCATGCTTGAGATTAGTTTACTGCATACTGGAATGCTACCTTCATTATGACATAAATCATGATCATTTTCAATTTTTTTCCCTCAGTAACTAGCAGGTTTAAAATCACGCCTTTATTTTTTTGTGTAGTCTAGAAGTAGTGAAGCCGATCAATATTCCTACATTTTTCAGAAAAAAATGTTCTTACCCACATTTATATAAAACAAATTAGCAACAGACTAATTGAAAGTATGCAACTCAAAATAGGGAAATGTCAAGATTATTGTTCATATTTTTAAAACTTTCTATGATTTTAAGATGAAACAAATGGATTTCATTATATACATTACTGAAAATTATGTTGTTGGGTTATAAAATACAAACATGGCAAAATAAAATGATAAAATACACTAAACTTTTATTTACAAAGAAAGACTTGAGGTATTTTAAAGGGATGAACACTTGTTTTTGACTTTTCGATTTAAATGTGTGGAAATTCTGTAAATAGAATCGATTCCCATAGCACTTTGTAAAAAATGGATTAGAAATGCAATATCTGCTGGATATAACAGTGAGTGATGGCAAAATCTGCAGCCTTTCATCACAACACTTCTATGCCAAAGGTTTGTTGAGAAATTGCCACAATGCTACATATTTATTCAATACTATCCATCCTCAACATTTAGTCGAGTCATGTCTTATGTCATTGTATGAATATCATTCCCTGTTCAAGATAAGAAGGTGGCTAGTCAACCATCAATTTGAATCACATAGGACAGAAGTAACTGAGGTTCTTTTATATTGTCAGGTGTTCTTGTTTTTACCTTATGATTAAAGGAATCATTGGTTCCATCTTAGTGGGGATTAGTATTAATGGAATCTACACCCAGACATGCATGATATTCACAGAGGGAACTGTTTTGCCAAAAATTTTTAAAAACTATGACTTTTCAAGTTTGCATCTATGTAAAAGCTGTACATATATGAATTTATGGATGATTCAGAAGAATCTGTTACATGTAAGTAACTAATCCACAATCAGTCCTACCTAAAACCTGTGTAGTTGATTAATGTATTAAAGAGAAGTCAATCATTAGTACAACTGTTGGGACTGTTGATGCAGAATGCTGTTTTGTACAATTTTATTTATGTATTTATTTTTTAATCATTTTTGCATATTTCTTGGAGCACAGGACACTCACACTGTTTGCAGCAAAATCAAGCTTTTCTCCAGTACTGTTTGAATTTTGTACAATCTTACAATAGTTTTTTTTAATAGCATGCAACTCTTGTTTCAGAACTACTGAAGGTTTTTTTTTTTTGCTATCTAGTGGTAATTTTAAGACCATGCTTACCTGCTGTTAGACTATTAGGATATGGACATGGCACTGGAGAAAATGAAGAAGATGCCCCTCCAAAAGGTGTCATACCAGATGACCCACCAAAAGGAGTCATTGAATGGCTATTAAAATTAATCGATGGTCCTTTTACTGCAGGTGGCTGATTAGCTTGGGGTGAATCTGATCCATAATTGCTTACAGGGGAAGTAATTGTCTCTGGAGTATTATCAGTTCTATATTTCATACTAGGACTTTTATCTTCCTTGCTCTTAATGCACCCCATGGTCTTTTCTGTAGAGAAAAAAAAGGATAGTATTGCACGTGAATATTTCATTATTGTTTAAACTGTTCACTAAATATTTAGAATAATTTAGAGATCACCTTAGAAACATATTTACTCTTTAAAACAAAGATTTTAAATACCTCTGTCTACATATTAGCTGTATTTTATTGATTTAATTATACTACTTTATTACAGCCAAAAGTCAGAAACATAAATTGTTCTAAAGATATATTCCAAGGGTGTTTTTCAAAGGGCAACTGAATTTCTTGTTTTTTTTCCCTTGAATATATGTCATTTAATATCCAAGAAGCTTCTTTAATTCTGACTGAATGGTGGAAAAGCAAAATATAATAAATTAAAACAAAATGTTGGATAACTGGTCAGCAAATAAACTGAGGTATAACTTAGGAAGACCTTCATTTACATGATGCTTAATTTTCATTGCTATGCTCAGTATTATAATGCAATCCAGAGGCCCTTCCTTTCCCTTCTCTTTGCCCCACAGTTATGATTAAGCATTTATGATTTTACCATAAATAAGTAATAATAAATAAATATTATTTATATATATTATTTATATACATATATACATATATACATATATACATATATACATATATACATA
>BLBF01000002.1:58747524-58860365 GCA_015471245.1 Laticauda colubrina
CATGTAAGTACCTGCGAAAACTTAAAAAAACACATATATGTATATAAAATTTAAATTTGATATAAAAAATAAAATTATTATTTTAAATACATTATCTTTTTTAAAAAATCGTATTAGTGGTCCTCAGGATTTAAAAGTATGAATTTGGCGACCCCTGGTTTGAAATATTTCAAAAAATTCTTTCCACTTCAATTCTGCACAATACTAAGGCAAATTGAGGTTTCAATTTGGGAAAAAAAATTAAGTTCTATCAATAGTAGCTGGTTCCTTTAATAACAATAAAAAATGCTTTATGGTTGTTGAAGAGTGGGCCTTCTGGATTGCCTCGGGACAGAAAACCAATAGTGTAAAACCAATTTTAATCATTTTAATCAATTGAAATTAGAATATCTTTGGTAACCTTTTTTCTTTTTGCTCTCTAACCCAAATGATATATGGTTTGATAATGCCACAGGCCAACTAGACTAATGATGAAAATGACATGCCTGGTAGTAATTAAGTTGAATCCAGGCACTGATTTGAACTATATGCTGAATTAGAATTATATAGTTAAAATTCAGTTAGCATTTGTGAGTCACCCTTTTCTAATTCAATAGTTTTCTTTCAATAGGGGAAACGTTACATATATGAAAATTAAAAGAACAGCTTGCAGGAGAATTCATAAAACACAAAAACTAAAAGATTTCTATATGGTACCTTTGTAGATTATCACCAACATGTACACTAATATATAACCAATAGATAAATAGATCTACTAGATAAATTTTTAAGACACAAAATTTTTAAAAGCACTGCATTTCCAAGAAAATAACCAAGAAGAGTTATCTTTATCTAGCAGCCAGCTGGCTGTCAAGGAGCTACATGACTTTTCCTCATTACTTTAAAAATAAATCGAATTTACACAATACACTATGCAAATCCTTAGAAAGGGAGGTTTCTTACTCCCACACATGCTTCTTTTCAAGACAAGAATACATCAGAAGTTAAGTACTGTTAAAGTTTCTTAGAAAGCAAAGGATACATAATCACTAGAATTCCATCAAAGTCTGAAAGTTTTTAGTAGAATAAATATTGCCCTCAAACCACACCCACAAACTATAGGGACAATTCATTTATATATACAGATGAATACACATTAGTACAATTTGCATGATCATCAACTTATAAATTGTGACTGATAGCTAACATAAGATTAAAAACATTGAAACACCTTTTGAAGAACATAAAAACCACAAAACTGAATGAAACTAAACCACAGGGGCCTTGCTGTTCCAAATGATAGGTGCTCAATGAAAATGATAGGTCTCCTGCGTGCCAATAGATGATCCAATTCAGTGTGGACTTGAAGCATGCCTACTTTGTTGTATCTTGAGAAACGGACAGGAACAATAATAAATAGTCCTGCAAATAACCATGCTTAATGCAATAAAAGGCTGTATGGTGATAAGCAGTACCCTGAATTGTGCCCAAATGCCCAGTGAGCCAGTGCAGCTTGCAAAGTAATAGTATTAATTGGTAATCACCACCCTGAATTGTACTCATAAATCTATAATGAGCCAATGCAGCTTGCAAAATAATAGTGTTGATGGTATAGCATTTCATAACTGCACATAATTTTACATCTGGACCAACTGTAACTTCAAATAGTCTTCAAGGGCAGACCATATAGGGCCCACGGGTAGCCCTTGACTAATAGCCACAATTGAGACCAAAATTTCCGTTGCCAAATAAGGCAGTTAAGTTAATTTTGCCCATTTTATGGTATTGTTTTGCCACAACTAAGTGGATCACTGCAGTTGTTAATGAATCATGTGGTCATTAGGCAAGTCTGGCTTTCCCCATTGACTTTGCTTGTAGGAGAGAACATGGTGGCGCAGAGGCTTAATGATGCAATTGCCAGAACTCTGGTGGTCTGAGTCCAGCTCCCTGGGATAGGAGAAGTTCCCGTCATTTGTCCCTAGCTCCTGCCCATCTAGCAATTTGAATCATTATTTGATTTCCACTGAAGATTGCAAATGGTGATCCCATGACCCTGGGACAATGAAATAGTCGTAATTATAATCCAATTGCCAAATACCTGAATTTTGATCCCATAATCATGGGGATGCTGAAATAATTATAAGACTGGTCATAAGTAATTTTTTTCCTGTGTAACTTTTCTGTTCAGTCACGAGTAGTTGTAAGTTGAGGACTAACCAAGGAATTGGTGAGTGTGAACAGATTTTCCTGATCCAAGAAAATTCACAACTGATGCACACTATAACTCTCTTGGTTAGCACAGCCACCTGATTTTAAACAGCACAGAGAGTTCAAGAAGACCCTCAAACTGCAAACTAGTTCTATCTGGGAAGTGCAACACATGCACAACTAAAGATGGTAGTCTTTAGATCAAGGAACCCCGAATTCCCTCAGCCACAGTCTTTATAGGGTTAAACCATATTTTTGTCCATCCAAACCACTTTAGCCTCCAGATTCCGACAAAGTGTCTTAACAGCTGGGTTGGCCCAGGATAGAAATGCATTTCTAAGAACCAATAGTGAGTTAATTATTTTTAATCCTGAGGTGATGACCTAACATAGTGCCTTCAAAGGAAAGAAGAGGATATAGAACTCTCAGGAGACTCATGAAGGAGGGATCTATGGCAAGACACCTTTCTCCCTATCTACACTGGTTGGAAACACAAAATGGTGGAGAACCATTTCACACCTAACTCATAAGCCAATCAAAATTGACATCATGATTGATGGTATTAAAACCTGTTGAGCAATTACGGAAGATTGGGGGATGCACCACCCCCATCTAGCTGCAACAAGGGCTATCTACAAGTATAATCTATGCCATCTATGTACTAGGGCCCAGCTAATGTTTTTTCCACAGTCCTCTGGAACTGCAAAGCAACCATCTTCTCAATCACTTTGCGGAAAACAAAATAGGGAAGCTGTTGTACATCATCCAGTACTGTTGCATTCAGGGATGATTTCTTGAGGGGATACATCATTGCTTCCAAAAGTCAGAGGAACCACCCATTCTTTCAAGGATGCATTAAACACTGCCCTGAAATCCTGTCCAAGTTTATCTCTGTCATACCAAATAAAACAGAGTTCATTTTGAGTTTCTTTCTCAAGTTTGCTTAATCTCTGTGTGATGTTGCTGCAAATCACTCCTTGTTCATTCTTACCTGCCCCAAGGTCATCTCTCATTTCATTTTACACTGACAGCACACACCACAGTCCCTGAGTCTTGCTGCAGGGTGCAAGAGACTGAGTTCTACCGTAGCAAGTCTCGTGACAGCTACTGAATGGAGGGGAGAATTCACTCCTGCCCCCACTAAGCACTGTCTCCTGGGTCACCATCACCACCAATGTTCAGGTGGAGATTGAGAATCAGACCCATTGCTGCCATCGCCATCTGAGTGAGGATCACAACCAGCTATCACCAGGACAAGTGCTAGCAGATATTCCTCAACCCAAGAGTTACCATGTCCCATGAAACCGGTTACTGTTGGAGCTTCGACTGCTGCCATTCCACATTTAAATCACTACACAATTCAGATATCCACATAGCCCTGTTTATGCCTAGATAAAATGTCAGCCACGGAGAAGATTAATTACCTTGGTCATCCAAGGTTAAAAACAGCCATGACCTGCAATTTTTCTGATTTAATTATAAATAATCTAGAATTTCCTTGCCAGCTTTGCTGGCTGGAGAATTCTGGGAGTTGAAGTCCACCAGGCTTAAAGTTACCAAGATTGGAGACCCCTGATCTAGGATATCCAAATGCATTTATTTAGCCCAAAAGAAAACTGTTTCAATTATATTGTTATGCATCCACTTTTATTTATAATAACTTGTTGCTATGTAGTATAAAATATAATTATCAATAATTAACAACACAATTCTGTAGTCAGAACTGGTCAGCCTAAGAAACTTTAGAATTTGGCAAAAGGATTTAATCTATGATATCATCAAAACTGCACAAACAAATATTTCAGCCACATTGGCACAATATTACATTGATTGGAACATTTAGCTATTTTCTGTTTTAAGTTTTCCCAAAGCTTTAGACACTTCCAATATTTTTGGGTAACGTTCTTTCTCTGGCAGAAACTGGTATTTTATAATGTGATACTTTGTTCAACAATAAATGCAATAGCAAGACAAAGATGAAGATATATTCAAATATTGAAAGGGTACATAACCACATGGCACATAATAATATTTTATTCACATTTATTTTTAGAATGTTTTAAAATTTGACAACATTTACTAGAAAGAATGTGAATAAGAATCACTACTGTAAAATATTTTTATAATATTTTATTATATTACTTTTAATTTTTATTAATAAAAATATTTAATAAAATTTAATAAAAAATTAAAAATTTTATTAAAAATTTAATAAAAATTATTAATAAAAAATATTTTATTATAATTTTATTATAATACTAAAGTGAATCACTACTGTAAAATATTTTAAAACTTGTACAATTATACTGAATCCTTTTAGTAGAATAGAATGTCTTGATAGTCCATAGTTTCAATATTTCTATGCACAGGTATTCCTTCACCCCATAAACCTTCAGCAATCATGTTGAAAATGTACACAGTAATGATTTGGAAAGTAGATACAGGTTAGTAACATGAATTAGTATAACAATTGTTTGTTACAAAGCACGTGCTTAATCCTCTCACTAAAAGTTAATGGAAACATACCTGACCTTGTTGCACTTATCCTTGAAGACAAATTCTATTGAATTGAATGGGAATTCAAATAAAGCAAGTGCAAAAGTTTCCAATCACAAATGCTTATCTTTGCCTGAATTGAAAAAATGAACTTTTTTTGCTTTTAGAATAGAATAGAATAGAATTCTTTATTGGCCAAGTCTGATTGGACACACAAGGAATTTGTCTTGGTGCAAATGTTCTCAGTATACATAAAAGAAACATTTGTCAAGAATCATAAGGTACAACACTTAATGATCATCATAGGGTACAATCAAATTATACTAGGAGTCAATATAAACCGTAAGGATACAAGGAACAAAATTAAAGTCATACAGTCACAAGTGGGAGAGGATCAGAGATGGAATTCAGCAGGATCTGACCAGTTCTGGAGAACCGGCAGCAGAATTTTTGGGTAATTCAGAGAACTGGTAGCGGAAATTTTGAATTCAGAAAACCAGTAGCGGAAATTTTGAGTAGTTTGGAAAACCTCCTGTAACTGTCCCCACCTTCATCTATTATTCTCTGCCTCCCGAGTCCCAGCTGATTGGCTGGGTCTTCTTTTGTTGCCCAGCACAAGAGAACGGGGATGGAAAGCAGGTTAGTAGGGTGGGGATGGAATGGGATTTTGCAGAATGGAGATTTTACAGTATCCTTCCTTTGCTACGCCCACTAAGCCACACCCACCAAGCCACGCCCACTAAGCCACACCCACAGAACTGGTAATAAAACATTTTGAATCCCAGGGGATGGGTGATAAGGAGTGATGAGAAAATTAATAGTAATAGTAGTGCAGACTTTGTAAATAGTTGGACAATGTTGAGGAATTATTTGTTTAGCAGAGTGATGGCTTTTGAGAAATGGCTTTTGTCTAACTTTAGGGATTAGTATTAGAATATAAGCAATGGGAATTTACAAAGAATGTGAACAGGAAACAAAAGGAAAGAAAAAGATGCTTCCTTTTACAACATTTCCACTTTCTATCCTGTAGCATTCTTTCTTCCCTTCTGCATGTCAGCATTTCGACTTTTCCTCTTGTTTCATTATATCCCATTTATGGGGAAAGCAAATTAAAAGCAAATGGCAACCACAGTAAGTTATACACAGGAACATAAGCAGTTTCCTTTAATGGTCTGTCACTTCCTTTCCCAACTGAAAAGCAGGTATAGGAAAGCCAACTCCTTCATGCACATAAACAAAAGCAAAACATCATGTTTCCATCTTTGATTAACAGACTTTGATCGGATCTGTGATTTTTCTCTTTCCATTCTGGATTCAGTATAGACAATTACATTGGTCTAATAAAACATTATCTTTTCTTTGCTACATTTGGCTTGGTGTAATTAAAAAGGCTAGTAATGGTCTGTTATTTTAATACTATTAAAAAGCAGCATGATTGTTTGACAAAGGGAGTCAATGTTTAGCTCAGTTACCATGTCTAATTTAATCCCAGTACTATTCATATTCTGCATTTGAACAACTGGTGAGACACATGTAGTGGCTTAAATGCAGAAATTGTTTCTGAAAAATGGATTAAATTACTTTAAAAAAAACAACCCTCAATTTTAAAAGATTAAACATAATGTAATGAAATTATTCTGTTCATATTTTGTTAAATAGGGGTATTTATCAATTTAGAACAGCCCAAAATTATGCCAACACTATTTGACAGTGTCTTTTTACAACTTCTTTCACACTCATGCAAAGTTAAATCAATTTGGCACTCTTTCTGCTAACCAATTGTGTCCTTAAAATTTAAGAACTATTCACTGAGCTGAATTGCTCTATTAAGGACTGTTAGTTGGCATGGGGAATACTGAGTTGACTGACAATGTGCTTCAGTCACAAAGAAATTGCAGCAAGATTTTCTAAAAAAACACAATTGGGCTCTATTTAAATGAAGCTAAGTAAATAGAGAATGTTTCCAGAAGAGACTAAAGGTTTGGTGGCCTTATGGCTTAAGTCATATCTGAAAACAAAACAAACGTGTATATTTCAATAAAAAGGTATGCATTAATTAAATACTGTATCTTCAGTTACTCTTCTGACTTTTTTAAAAAAATGAAACATATTTTGTATATTACCAATTATAAAGAACTCTTTACAAAGTTGTGGATTGTTAAAGATTCTAATACTTTAGCAATAGTGCAATACAATGCACATCAATTCAGAAATAAATACCACAGAATTAAATTGGGTTATTCATAATGTCAGTAGATTAATTCCTATAGAATTTATGATTTAATCAACAGATTTATAAGAAATATGCAACATTAAATAAACACATACACTAGATTATATGATACTGGCAAATTTGATAGCTCTTCATTAATCATTTCACTTCACACAGTCTCCATATACACTATGCAAATATATCTAATATATTGAAGGAGATAGTTGCATGATCCATTTCTGGATCCAAAATAACTTGATTATTAAGAATCTATTGCCTCTATTGAATAAATAGTTTTACTCTACATTGAAGTCAACCCTGAATTAAACTGATTACTGAGAGCTGAAATGCACAGTTGCTGACAAATTATAGTGTGACAGAAAACTCAATGGAATAACCCTACTGTTCTTTATTTGAATAAATTTTAATTATAAATATACACTAAATTAATTTAATTTTTGCCCTAGCCCTGCCCACATTAGTTATGTTCTATCATTGAGGTTATCTCCAATGAAAAAGAAAACAAAAAATCAAATATAATAGTAAATGTGTAAAAATGTAAAATTCCCTCAAAAATATTGTGGGTTTTTGCTGCAACTAACACGACTGCCACATTATAAAACCCTGCTTAAGTTCTATACAAAAACATTAGCTAGTTTAGTTTTAATAGTGAATCTAGAGATTTTAACATCCAGTCTTCTTAATAAATTGAGACACATTACAAATATTGTAAAATATGTAGTGCCAATAAACTGAAGCTAAAGAAAGGCTAAATTGCTATTAATTGATAAGAAATCTGGATCATGTGGTACAAATACACTTGACTAGTATCCAGAAATATTTGGCAAATATTTAGAAAATGTAATGAGGATATGATGGATCATCTGTTCAGCAGGAGCTAATGAATGTATATCCTATTCCTGATCCAGAATAACATCCGATTTATAATTTCTGAAACATTCACTCAACAAATTAACCCAGGAGAGAGGACATGTTGTGCCTAGAAGATTCATCCATTCAGGATCCCACACTGGCAAAATCCTGAAAAGAGATTGGCATTTTAAATGCTTCTATATAGAGAAGAGCTCTTCAAATTTGGCCACTTTAAGACTTGTGGACTTCAACTCCCAGAATTATCTGGGAGTTGAAGTCCACAAGTCTTAAAGTTGCCAAGTTTGGGGACCCCTGATATGGAGACTGAAAAGGATGAGACCTTCCTGATCTGAACATGAACATTTGGATGACAATGTTATTCCGGGGTTTATGTGGAACAGAAAAATAAAAGGAAAATGCCAAGAAACAGTCCATCTGTACTATAGCTGGCTGAATACTTATCTAATCTCTCTTGCATGGGCACAATCTGAGAACATCGCACAATGTATATACACAAAAACTTCCAACTTTTTGGAAGGAAAGAGGCAGTCACTGAATAAGGGGTAAGGTATAAAAGAGCACCAAAGTAAAATCACTCTTAATCCTGTCCTTTTAAGTAAACATATTGATCTCTCGTTCACATACAATATTTAAATACTGTATGTAACTATTTGTATTCCAAAAATGCAAATAACTAAACTTTCCTCAAATCTTTTTTTC
The DNA here is from genome assembly GCA_015471245.1 of Laticauda colubrina. Lineage (NCBI taxonomy): Eukaryota > Metazoa > Chordata > Lepidosauria > Squamata > Elapidae > Laticauda > Laticauda colubrina. The sequence continues at coordinate 58,756,013 of BLBF01000002.1, forward strand.
ATATAAATCACAAAGTCCATTGTATGACCAGTAATAGTAACCAGAGCATTTTAAACTGTTTCTCCAAGGGGGCTTTTTCCATGAGAGTTAACTGTAATTAATCATGGCATAAAAGCATCAAACTATGGGGCACCATAACCCATTCGCTAGTTCCTGTCAGTAATGTATGGCCAAAGAACATTCTGCTTTTATTTTCCATCTCTAATACCATTTAGTAAAATCTATTCAGGTTTTAGACAGCTTAAATTTAACTCTGATGAATTCTTCTGTTATCAAGACTCTGGTCTCATCATTGCTGGTCTGGTCAGATAACATAGAAATGGAATTGTGTTAAATTTTACTGGAAACAGATTAGCCCATAAACATCTGGCTGGTTAACTGGAACATCATCCCTTCAGAGAGTTTGTGTGGTTGATTCACCTCTCCAATTGACATAAAATTGTTCTGCACTACAGTCCTGTCCCATTGCATAGGACAGGACATCTTAATTAACAGGTATAGTAATAGTCCTGCTATTAAATTGTGGGGGTTTTCAGTGATGATCAAAGCTCAGTGGCATTCTTCTACTTGGGTCAATATATAGGGAGTTTCCCCATACTACACACTTGACTTTTGCCAGCTTCCTCTCTTTTGATTCTGTGCTTGGCCAGTTATGCAAAAATGAATTGGTACTTCCTTCACGATCACTAAACTTGTACAATGAGCAAATAGGAGTTACCACCATGCAAGGGCAATGGTTCTTTATTGTTTCTTCTAGTTGCTGAACTCCTGGTTGGCAAGTTTCTATTCTCAACTAGCCTCCTGATGAAGCCTATATGTTTACATTGTGTAGGTAAAATGACAAATATGAGAAGTTGCACAATGAGGTAGCATAAGAGGATTTAAATGTATTTATATATTATATTTGTATTGCCGCCTATTCACCATAGCGACTCAAGGCAGCTTACAACATATAAGCTGCAGCTTCCTAGATGAGAAGCAAAACGTCTTCAAGGAAAAATGAAGTCTAGTTGCCTTTTGAAAAACCACCTTTGTGACATCTATTACAAATATTGCTTTCGACTTTGTGCCATACCTTCCTCTTCAAACTTAATCATGCAGGCAGCTTTTATGTTGGCTGTGACTGGCCATATGACACATTGGATTGCTTATTAGGTTTATAAGCCTATTGCTTTGACCTGCTTTGACCTAGCTGAAGAGAGTGTAAGCAATATGTTTTTTTTAATTCAGGTGAAACCGTTCTACCTTCAGAAATTTCATCTATCAAGGTAACAGGTAGTTCTTGGTTTATTAGCACAATTTTCATTCCTACATGATGTGGTGGTAAAGTGTGATATCATCACATCACATCATTTATTAACAGCAATCCTGATAGCCATTCTAACTCCAGACACATGGGTTCTTAAGTGGGAAGTGGAGGGAGTCCCAGGTAAGAAGTGCAGATGTGCTCTAGGGAATGGGGGAGGCCCTGGGAGACTTGGTGCCTGATTTCTGGGGCTGCCGCAATGGGGTGTGAGCTCAGGGAAGCTAGGGAAAGAGGGTGTGAGGTGTGCGCATGCATTTGTGCAAGCTAAGAAAGGCCAAGAAAAGAATATGTCATGATTCACGGATTTCACGACATGCCGCGGCCCTATGACAGCATGAAAGTTCTGAGTTGCAATGCAGGACAGAGTGTCAGCTTGCCTGGTAGTCCCAGCTGCCTGTCAGTGCAGCACAAAGCTGCTACGCCCCAGGAAGGCCAAGCAGTATCGTGCAAAGCTGCCAGATCTCAGGAAGCTGAAAGGGACTTCTTGGCATGTTAGGATTCGGGAACTACAAGAAGCACTTGAGCTGCAGCCCAGCATAATAAGGGATGCTGGAACAGCAAGTTTGGGGAGCAATTGTAATTCATTCAGGACCACTGTAACTTCAAATTGTCACCGAATCAATGGTTATAAGTTGGGCACAACCTGTATTACCATTCACAATCACAACCTGATCCTTCTGCTTGTCTTTGAAATGATGCAAGAATAAGTGATTTTCTTGAAGTGTTTTTTTTTAGATAAGAAATGTTAATATTTCATTGCTCTAGAGTTAATTTTGGTAATACAATGAAAACAATTTATTCTGTACTAAAAACAAATAAACAAGACTATTAAAATATATATTATATAATTCTATATGTAAACATGGGGACATATTGGGCTCCCAAATACAGACAGAAGCAGAGATGACGACTCATTATACTTATACAGAGATTTCTATCTTTTCAAAAGTTTTCTATTCTTTCCTTGTCTTGGACTTAAATTATGCTGTTACATTCTTTCGAATGTAACAGCAGAGAAGAGTGCAGTTATGAACTTTCAGTGATTGGATTTAGAAGTAACCATAGCTTCTGAAAAAGAGAGAAAGAAGCCTAAAAATTATACCATCATACATATTCCAAAGCTGATTTGTCTCACAAAGTATCTGTTAAGAGAAAGAGAACTGCTCTTTCACTATTTAAAATTAGATGAAGAAAAGATGGTCTTCTATGAGCCCAATTCCTTTACCAAATTAAGACCCTCAAAATGAAACAAAAACAAACTCTTTATGTTTAACTGGATTTTAAAGTTATTTATAAAATGAATATCTCAGAGGTTATCACTCATATTGAGATGAGTAAACACAGTTTTATTGTATCAATTAATCACCCATAAGAACAGTGGTTGCTGGGAACCACTGGTGGTCCGTGAGAAAATTTTGGTGGCCCACAGAGAAATGTCACCCCCAGAGCACCCCTCAAAGCAATTAATGCAGGCTCCACAGAAACACAAGGCTGCACCGCCCACATGACCCATGGGAACACAAGGCTTGTGTTGCTTGTATTGTGAACAACACAAGGTAATGAAGGGAGGGGAGAAAGGGTGGAGGGGGGAACTCGCCCCACTTGCCTGGCCTGGCCACCTGGCTGCTTCTTTCCATTTCTTTCTTCTTCTGCTTTTGGCTGCACACAAGGAAAACAGCAAAAGTCTTTCTTTCTCACCCCCAAACTCTGCCAGAAATAAGTCTTTGGGACCCTGCAAGGCATCCTGCTCCAAGAGGCTGTATTGGCGTGACAAGTCTCACAAAGACTCATTTCTGGCAGTGTTTGGGGGAGAGAAAGAAAGACTTCTGCTGCTTCTGCTGCTTTCCTTGCATGAAGCCAAAAGTCACCCCCCCCCCCAGAATGGAGCTGGAGACGGTATCCTGCAATCTCAAATAAAGAATGATTGATTGGTAGGAAAACGGGATGGGGAATTTTCCCAGGGTCTCTGCTGCTTTCTGCAGAGATCCTGGGAAAGCGTCAGCAAGCCATCATCAGTCAAAATTCATATTAGTGGTCCATGGGATTTAAAATTATGAGTTTGGTGGTCCCTGAGGTCCAAAAGGTTGGTGACCCCTGCATCAGAAGACATATTTTACTATTATAAACCAAAAGCTGAAAAGCCACCTGACAGCAGACTACTGATACTATCAAGACACTGAAAAATTAGGCATATTTCTAGGATACCTATTTCTGATTATGGATTCACCTGTGGGGGAAATCGTGGCAGTACTATTTCAGAATCTATAGGAATGCCCAAAGGAAAAAGGAAAACACAATTTTCCAAGGCAAATATGGGATGAAGAATGAATTACAGGTGAGTGAAGATTATTTAAATGTGGCTAACTAAATGTTGCTGGCTTGGAATATAACAGATCTTACTTGTCATTGCACACTAGAATTATCAACACAAATATCAAATCATGTAAATTCTCAGATAAAGTGAGAGTAGGTAGGAGCTGTGTTTCCAAGACAACATATTGCCAGAAATATACAGCAAGACTGAAGCATTTTAGTTAACTCAATATATTTCCAGATTAAATGAAATTACCCCTACTTTAAAACAATAATGAAATGGTTAAATATTACATGGATTTAGGCACAAATAAAAGGAATGAATAGACAAAATATGATGTTTAATATTTTTATGTTGGGGAGTTTATTAGATGTTGCATTAAAATAAATGGAAATGCTTTCAAGTATATGCACTTACCCAGTATAGATTCTCCAATCTATAACAGTATTAAAATCTATCTGCTGTGTCAGTGATTCTTAAGCAACAACTCAGCCTAGGATGCTCACCAAACTTCATAAGTACTGTTTGCTTCTTCTGCTTTGCTTTTAAATGACTTTTTAAAAAGTGTTATGTCATTATAGAACATAAAAAATAATAAAAACTTTCCAAAATATCTAAAAGTTTGGAATTTATACAAGAAGTGAATACTTAAAATTCATTGTTCTGATGATATTCTTTTATCAAAATAGTGACATATAATTGTAAATGTTATAACAATTGGGGAAAATACTGGCCTTGTTCATGAGAGACCCTGGAGGTAAGCAGGTCACATACACTGGACAAGTGGTTAGCATCCCAATGAACCCTAATGGAATTCAACCCTAATGGTCCCAACCAGAATCCGTTTGAGGCTAAATTCCTCCTGCCTTTAGATCATGTTCTCCTGACATCATGAAAAGAGGCCTAATACATACTTTGTACATTCTCTTTGACCTATGCTTTATTTATACAACAGAACTGGTCTGTATTGGATGATGCAGTGGATTATATTTTGGCTGAGCAAAAACACACAATCATATTATTGGCTTATAATTCTGATTTGCAAGGAGAGTCAGTAGTTCTGATTCAGACCTTAACACAAAACAAGCTAAGGGTGAAAATTTTGCTGTCATTGGAAGAAATCCAGGTGCAAGATTTGCTTGTTCTTTAACAGGCTGATATTCTCAATAATTCATACTATACCTCAAAATCAATGAATTAACTGAAGAAATTTTGACATTAGATATTTCACTTCACAAGATTATTATAATCAGAAGTGTAATTGTATAGTGGTTAATTAGTTTAAAATATCACAGCCAATTTCCCATGATTAGAAGCTTCAAATTGTGAAATTATTTATATAACTGCATGATTTCCAGCACTTGGTAAACAATTCTTTTTTCATAAATACCTATTTTAAGAAGGATTCTCTGTTGCATTTTGGCAGTAGATTAGCCCTTTTTCTTTAGAAACCCTTAAGTCACATACAAATGCATATTGAACAGTGATTTTTCAGAATATTATGTTAACTGTGGGATTAAAAGACACACTTCAATAAAACTTTGCAATGTTTAAATTGGATTTAACTTGAAATTCTCTTACATCAAGTCAGAGAAAATATTTCTTCAGTATTGCCTACACCAAGCAGAAACATCTGAAGGATCTGGACTTTATGTACGCAAATTGTGTACTCTAGCAAGGTATCACAACACTGTCTTAGGAATACAGATGTTGTAAACAAATTTGAGTTTCTAATGTACTGATGGTTTTATTAGGTACAAAGTATTCTCCTCCTTGAATTTATTTTAGGTCTGCTCTATGTCACATTAATGAAACATTATCTCGGCTGCTTTACAAAGTGTAATGTGTTAACTTGTTTTGCCTTAATTCATTCCAAGTTACTTTGACTAATAATCTTGTAATACTAGCCTGATACACGTGCTTTGCTAATAAACTATGTGGTCTGGCTTAGTTTTTAGGGAAGAAAATAAAGGGGATCTGGCTAGCATCCTATCAGTGTGTGAGAAAGTTGAGGTCTATTTGGAAACTGAAACAGTATTTGCTGCTTGAGCAAGGAGGAGACAGCAAAGAGCCTGGGTGTGGCTTAGCTGAACTGTTCTGTACTAAAGCTGCTTGGTGCTGTGAAACTAAAACTGAAACTCCTCTCCTCTGCTTGTGTTTTGTATTTGGAACATATTTCTTTTCAGGTGGGGAGGGGGAGTAGAACTCCTTAGCATCAGAGCATGTTAATTATAATATATGAAATACCAATGTTCTGATGGTCATTTTGAAAAATCCTTTGTTAGTGAGCACCTAGAAGCCAAGAAGAACATACCTGCCAAGTTTGTAGGCTTTACAGTTGTGGAGATTTTGTGATGATGCATGAGTGATATTTCATACATACATACATACATACATACATACATACATACATATATATATATATATTTATGTTTTCTTAGGCTTTCGCGGGTACTTACATGTGTGCTGTTCAGCTTCCTTCGGGTATTATCCCACGTCATTGTAGTTCTGTTAAAGTTGTAGCAACGTTTCAGCAGAATCTCATCTGCCATCCGCAAGCCTGAGGATGGCAGATGAGATTCTGCTGAAACGTTGCTACAACTTTAACAGAACTACAATGACGTGGGATAATACCCGAAGGAAGCTAAACAGCATATATAGATAGATAGATAGATAGATAGATAGATAGATAGATAGATAGATAAAATAGAGAGAGAGAGAGAGAGAGAGAGAGAGAGAGAGAGAGAGAGAGAGATGGAGATATTTTATGAATTGTATGCCTTATTTAGTACAAGTTATAAGTTGAAGTAGTGCAAAGAAATAATTTAACTTCTCCCTATTAAGATATGCAATGGGAGTCTCTTACAAAATGTACATGAATTCCCAATACATATTTTAAAGGTTTAAACCATAACGAGGCTAAAATCAAATTCCATAATTTAAAATTTAAATTTACATAGGATGAGCCTTGGTAGACAAATGCTTATTTAAAATAAATGTAATATAAAGTTTGTCAAATTGTTTTGTTAATTAGATGAAATCAAAATGTACAAGTGCATTGTAAGTAGGTGAAATTGATCAAAATGTGTCAGAAGGTGACACACAGAAATTAACAGAAATCTATGCAAATCCTGTATATTCTGTATGGTATATTGTCTTTCAAACCTAAAGTATAGTATTTCTCTGTCTATTTTCCTATTTTATTCCCAATTTTATTCCTATTATATTATCATACAATATAAACCATTTTACCACAACAGAAGAAAAAAGGCCAGGACTTGAAGCAAGCCCGTTTTTTGTTTAAAAATCCATATGAAAATTTAATGATCCTTAAAACCTGGCTCAAGTTCCTCACTTCATTGGTTGGCAAAGCATCTACATTGGGGCCCCGAAGTTAAAAATAAATAAATAAAAAATAAATCAATGCTCGGTTGTTCTCGATTGCAAGGCTACTTTTTGCTCCTTCTGTTGCAGCCCTACCCCGCTTCATGCCACCAAACCGCAGCTGAGGACCGACCTTTGTATGCTCAGCAGCACAAGACACATTATTTGGAGGCGATTACGACGAACATTTAGGGCGGCACGAATTTGTCGAGTCGGAAACTGAGCTGCGTTCAAGGAAAAGTGAAAACGAAGGGAGAGCGACGAACAATTGGAAATGGATACCTGAGCCGATTTTCCTGCTCTCCCTTTCCAAAGAAAACAAAAAGGGATGCTGGAAAAAAGAAAAAAAAAGCAAAAAAAAAAAAAAAGCAAACAAACCCGAGTGCAAACAACTTGTCCGGGGAAGCCGGTCGTGACTCCCGGCCCCCCTCCCCTCCCTCTCCCTCAGTTGGCCTCAGATTCGCAGGAACAAGCCAAAGCCAAAGAGAAAACAAACGGGCCTCCGGAAGGGAAACGGGGGGGGGGGGGGAAAGAAAAGAGAATAATAATAAATTGTTTTTGGGTTTTTTAAGGCGAAGCGCCGAAAGGAAGCCTTTGAAGTCTTTCCACACCGCGCGAGGCCGGCACGCGCAATCGCGCCTGGAAAAACCTGACCGAGTGGAGGAGGAAGAGAAACTTCCAGTAAAAAACTTTTTTTTTGGGGGGGGGGGGGGGGGGGGGGGGAAGGAGAAAGGGCGGGAGACCCGATCCGCGCGCCTCCCCAAAAGCTGCTACTTGCAGGCGCGGGGCTGCTACGAAGCGGACCGAGAAGCGTTCCCCCACTGCTTGGAAGCGGGCAGGATCATGCGGGGCCTAGCATTTCTCCAGGCACCGGGGAGGAGGAGGAGGAGGAGGAGAAGGAAACGCTGGAAAGTCTCCTCACCTGCTGTCCGTGGGCCACTCCGGGGGAAGCCGCCGAGGCCCCCCCCCCCGCCCTCCTCCTTGCAGGGGAGAGGGAGCTCTCGCTTCCGCTTCAGGACGAGCGGAGTCGGTCCGGCGGCGAGTCTCGCTGCTTGGAGGCGGTTGGGGGGGCGGGGTAGGGTGGGGTGGGGGAGGGGAAAGGACCCGTGCCTCTGCTTCCCCCTCGGGCTCAGGTACAGTCCGACGTGCTCAGCCCTGCCACAACCGCCCCATAGCCTCCGGCCAGAGACTCCCAGGGAAGCGGCGAGCCCAACCGTCGCCTCCAGAGGCCGTAACGCAAGCCCAGGCCGAGAGGAGAGGGAGGAGCCCGGGATGCTGGCCTTTCCACACGCGCACCAGGAGGCGGGCGACGAGGCGTCGGGTCCCCTTCAAGGCGGCCCCAGTTCATCATCCCGACCTAACATGGCGGCCGCCGGAGACTCGAGGAGGGGGAGAGGGAGTTCGGGAGAGGGGGGGGCGGCGGCGGCTGTTGCTGAGAGGACGCGGCGGAGGCGGCTCCTACTTTCGTAGCTTTGGTTCGGCGAGACTCGCCGACGACCAACAGCGCCCCCTTTCCTCTGGGAGCCGTGAGCCCGGACCTCCCGTTGCCAGGGGTGGGTGGGTGGAGGTCAGGACCGGCAGGCTGATGAAGGGAAATGGGAATTTCTTGAAAAAGAGAGTGGGAAGGGAGCGGGCGCTTCTGAGAGGCGAACCCTTCGAACTTTCTACGACAGTTTCCTCCCCCATAACAGCAGGGCTTAAACTTTTCATGTGCGAATGCTGCCCAGGTGAATCTACACGACGCCGTGCTCCAAATCCCTATTTCCACCGAGCGAGGATGAGGGGTGAGACTGCTGAGAAAGTCAACTTTGCCTCTTGAGTCTGGCTCGACGGCCTTACCGAAGTTCGTAAGCGCAACTTGTTTTCGTCTAAAATTAGTCTGTGGAACGGAATGGATTGAAACCGTTTAAATGATCTGGGCATGGCGAGTCTCGGGAAGAGACAGGATAGCAGTCTTCCAATATTTGAGGGGGCTGCCACAGAGAGGAAGGGGGTCAACCTGTTTTCTAAAGCACCCGAAGGCCAGACAAGGAATAACGGATGGAAACTGAACAAGGAGAGATTTAACCTGGAAATAAGGAGAGACTTTCTGACAGTGAGAAGAATCAACTAATGGAACAGAAGTTGCCTTCGGAAGTTGTGGAAGCGCCATCCCTTGAGACCTTCAAGAAGAGACTGGACTGCCATTTGTCAGAAATGGTGTTGGGTCTCCCACTTGGGCGGAGGGTTAGATGACCTACAAGGTCCCTTCCAACCCTGATTATCTGTTATCTATTGAGTAAAACATCTTTCTGACAGATGCAGGTGATAACTACCAGAATCGTCTTGCTTAACAATTGAATAATTATTTTCAACCTGAGACTTCCCAATAATGAACCTGAAGAATGTTTTTCCGTATTCCTTTCAAAGAATCCAAAACTATTCTGCTTGACACAATATCAGCCACTAATTTATAAGCAATATTGCAAACAGTCTGCTAATGTGATGTAATGAGAACCATTCCTAGACAATGCTCTTAGCGTTGTGCATTTTTTCTTCATTTGAAGAATGTTATGACAGCACAGTAGTTTTCCGATTATGATATATTTTTACACCAAAAGTCTTAAGAGGTTAGGCTGTTCCCATAATAGTAGACACTACCAACTACCAATAAAGACACTACCAATCAATATACTACCATTCTGTAATAGTATGGTAATATGTTGGATGGGAGTATAAACACTAAATAGTATGAGAGGAGCCTAACGTTTTCTACAGACTGAAAATCTATTATAGGTCAATATAATTATACTAGTGGTAGTTTTATCAGTTCATTTGAAAGGAAAATTAGGGCCAGGTGTTTCAATGCAATGATAATCAAGTGTGGTATGAGAATAAAGGAAGGATAAAGGATTTCTGAAAACCTTCAAAAATATTGTCCAATATTTAGGTGCAATTATTGCTTCTCTTGTGTGCCCTAGGGATCACACTTAATTACTTTTCAAAATAGAAATTTTGTTAATGATTACAATTACAACAGACCTGTTTCAGGTGATACAAGCTCTCTTGGGTAAAGGGGCCTTCAAAACCTTTTGCAAGGATGTGCAGAAGAATTTGTTCAGCCTCTGACAGACAAAATTGAGGAAGATTATGTGACAGACCCTAGATGAGGTAAGTTATCTGGTTCCTTTTCAGTCAGATTTCAGATCTGGGTATGGAACAGAAATAGCAATAGCAATAGCACTTACACTTATATACTGCTTCGCAGTGTTTTTACAGCCTTCTCTCAGCATGGTTTACAGAGTCAGCATATTGCCCCCAGCAATCTGAGTTCTCATTTTACCGACCTTAAAAGGATGAAAGGCTGAGTCAACCTTTAGCCTGGTTCGATGTGCAGAATTGCAGTCAGCTGGCAGTCAACAGAAGTAACCTGCAATGCTGCATTCTAACCACTGTGCCACCGTGGCTCTTATGGCATTGATCTTGCTTTTCTAAGTATGGTCTTGCTTTGGTATCATTTCTTGAATGGCAGGATGGTGGTCCTGCATCCATCTTTGCCTTACTTGATCTCTCAATACCATCAACCATGGTATCGTTCTGGACTGACAAAGGATTGACAGTGGGTGTCACCGTGTTGGGCTGGTTCACCTATTTTCTATGAGGACAGTTTTAGTCGTGATTGGGGAGGATAGATATTGCCCTTGGCTCTCTCCTATGTGGGGTGCTGCAGGGGTCATGGATGTACCCTTTCCTGTTCAACATCTGCATGAACTGCTGGGCGACCTTATATGTCACCAAAGTTTGAGGTATCATCAGTGTGTGTATCGCCAGTATCCCTGGTGTGATGACCCTGAATGTACCACAAATGTAACAAAAACCAAAATGGAAATAAATGTTCTTTCATGCCTTCCACTTGGCTTTACTATTCAATTGTTCACAGTTGGAGATTAAACTCTTTCCAAAATAACATTCCAAATGAAAGGAATACAGTCCAAATTCAAAGAGCAGATAATGAAGCAATAAAAAACAAAAAAGAAACTGCACTGCAGAAAGTTGCATGACAGACCAGGATAATTAATGACAAACTTCAAGAAGATAACCAGGTATAGTCCATTGGAAGAATGCCAACCAAGGTAAACCTCATTCAGGAATAAAACACTCTTTTGTCTCAAGTGTTTGCTAGCATGCAGGTCCAAACTCTTATGCAGTTCTCACACCTGCATCCCATGAAGAGGATCAAGGGCCTCTTCTCCTGAGTAGACCACGTCTCTCCCTTATCCTCTCCTCCCTGTATGCCCTAGGATGGATAGGGGATGGGCCTGGGTCCTCCTCTGCCTGCTCAGCCGGCCTCTGCCCTTCCCTAGCTGCCTCCACAACCTTTGGAGCGACCCTTCCATTTCCTGTTGGCTGTTCCTCCTCTCCCTCAGTCTCCACCAGGGGCATGACACTTGGCAAATTAAGTGATGCAGTGTACATCCTATCCCAATGTTGGGGACTGTAAGGATCTGGATGGACAACAGCAGGTTTCTACTGGACCCTGGCAAGATTGAACTGCTTTGGGCTTTTGAGATACTGGTGTTGCACTGCCCAAACAGGCCCTTTGCACAATCTGGAGGTTGTCATGGACTCACAGTTCCTGCTCAAGGAGCAGGTGGCAATTATGGCTAGGAGCAGGAGTGGGTTTCTACTGGTTCTGTCCACCTCTGTAGAACCGGTAGCTCTGAAGAGCAGCAGACATAGTACCGGTTTTATGTCTGCTGATGTTTTTGCTCACCCACCCACCCGGGCTCTTATCTGATCTTTATTTCCTGATTTTTCAACTTCAGCTGCTGAACGAGGCACAGCTGCAGTTTGAAAAACAGGAAAAGAGGGTTGTTTCAAAGGCTGCTTCTCCGCAAGCAGTGTACTAATGACGATTAACAGGTAGCTTATAGCGGACAGGGAAGCTCGTAAATCCCAAACTGGTAGTTAACTGTTGTATCCCACCCCTGACTAGGAGGAGGACCTTTGCATAATCTCATACTATGTGCCAATTACACCTTTCCTGGATCAAGGAAACCAACTGATGGTCACTCTTGCCCTGGCCACTTTCCAGTAGGACTACTGGCAATGTGCTCAGTATAAGGTTGCCCTTGAACAGTATTCAGAAACTTCAGCTGGTTCAAAACGCATTAAATAGAGAAGATACATTTATCTCTGGTAGCGCATATGTTGCACCTCTGTTATGTGAACAGCATTGCTTACCAGGTTGTTTCTGGATCCAATTCAAGATGAGGGTGTTTGAATTACTATCATGGAATTTGATGTCTGATGAAAAGAGCTTTGCCTCTATTGAATCTGGGTCACAGCAAAGAGAATAATTATACAAAACCAGAAAGAAACTTATTCTTCTGAGTTTAAGGAATAGAGTTGATTTTATTATCTATTTCTGAAAAGCCATAACAGCTATTAATATTGATTTTTTTCCTATTTCATTTATGTAGCATTTATATACATACCCATGTCACAGAAATTACCTACTGTAGGTGTTGTTCAAAGATTAAGAAAAGCTGAAAATTGAATATGACCCAACAAAAGAAAAATAAAAGTAAGATGTTTCTGAATCTCAGCAACTTTTAAGATGCGTGAACTTCAATTCCATATTCAGTTCTGATTTTTTTTTTCTTGAAAATATAATATCTCCTCAGTCCTTATATAGGAGATACAAAACAACAACAATTCACCTGTCTGGGTCAAGTGATTTTTTGTCTCTCTTGTGTCTGGGTCAATCCAATTGGGCGCAGAAAAAAAACGATCCTGTGATACATCATCATATGACAGCAGCACGCATTGTGTCATGACTATTTAAGATCAGTTTTGTGGCATCATATGCTTATTTATGTCTTGTTGATTCTTACTGGATTTATTCCAGATGTGTCTTTGCAGATTATTCTTTGGAACTCCTTTGTTATTATTTGAAATGAAAGTTAATATCACAGTTATGTCTAATATATTTTGTAACAATTCTTCTGTAACTTGATTGGGGGGGACAAAGAATGAACATGCTTTCTTTAATCCCTGGCAGCATCTGTTTCAGAATATTTGCTCCTTAAGTAAATAAAGTTTATGTGTGCTCTTCTAAGATAGCATTTTTAAATGATAAAAAAAATCTCAAACTATTTTTAACAATAATATATACATGATTGAAAAGCATTTGTGCACCCTTGGTTATTAATTCTGTACCTTTGTCTTTCACTTTTGTTTCATAAATAGTTACAGCAATAAGCCAGATTACATTATATAAAGCAAATGTATTTCTGTTTGCTTATCTTTATCTCTTGATATCCCATCTCTGTTTGTTGGCACAAGAGTGTTGCTTATGGTTACTTAAAATAACTATTCCTTTGTTTAGGTTGTTTCTTGTCTTTCAGGGACAGTAATACGATTGTCTTGCAGTTCTGTTAGGAATTGTATTGCAATTCTGTATGTGTTATCCATCTGGAACACATTTGTTTCCAAACGGTTTAAATAATAAAAATGAAATATTTGAAATTGCACTTCACATGTGTCAGGGATTTATAGTCAAATGTGCTAAAAATAGCAGAGCTTTTCTGTTTTTTTTTAACTAAAAATATGTTGAATATAAATTATGAAAAAGATAACTGTAGTGAGATGAATAGCTTTCATGTTATTGCTAAGCTTCAAAATTTTACTATGTAAACAATTGCTCTTAACATTAAAGAAAAACAATGGAAGCAAGTTGAAATTTCTCTTCCCATACTTTGGGTCATGAGGTTATTTGGGTCATGGAGGTTTGAGAAATCCATTTGCCTCTTGGGATATATTTGATTCCCTATCACTTCTTGCTTTTAAAAAAAGTGTGCAAATACGCATTTAAAATAATTTCTGCTGAATTTGTTAAGCTAAATGTTGTCATTAAAGTTGTTGAGAAACTTAGTCTTTTGAAGGACTGAATTCCTCGGAATCCCTTACCATATGAACTATAGTGTCAAATTGTTTTTTTAATCCAAATTCAGAGTTGCTAATATAAGCATGGATATGAATGCTGTGCTTCGAACATATGTACTAAAAAGTTTCAAATAAACATCTTTATAGTATACAAAAAAGTGTGTATCTGAAAATACAGGACTTTTCCTACATTTTAATTTAATTAAAATAATTACTAAATTATTTTAATAATAATTAAATTACTAATAATATAATAAATTACTAATAAATTATTAATAATAATTACTAAAATATGCAGTAATAAAAAGAATTTTGTAGTTTTGCAAAAAATGATAAATGAAGAACGAGGGTAAAAGAAGATACTTCTTAAATGTTAAAATCGATATTTCTATACCAATTGTAAACATGAAGTCTTTCTTTTTGAAGTTAACTTCATTCTCGGAAGTAACAAATTCATGTATGAAAATATGTGTTTTAAAATTAATTTTAAGAGATGCACCATAAAATTAGGGTGTTTGACTTTTAATATTTCAGTAATTTGATGGGATTGTTTATAGATCCAGGTGACTATTGCTTGGCTAGATTCCACTTAAACAGTAATAGCATGTTGTGGTGTACCTAAAACCAGAAACTTTCCTTGTCTGACTGCATGTTTGACCTGCCCATAGCCTTCAAAATATTATTAGTGCTATGCTGATTAAACATGTGCACTGTGTAGTTGGAAACAAGAATGAGAACAAGAGCAGTGTTCATAGATGTTTAGCCCTCATTGAGTAGGAATGCAACTGCTGAGACAATCCGGGCTTCTCCAGGTTTTCCATATGTTCAAAATACTTGGGATTTGAATTTTCTAGGTTTTAAAGCAGAGTAACTTGTGATGCATGCTGCTTTTAGATCAACATCCAACTTTAGGGAGCAATAAGCGAAAAGGCAATATCTCAATAGAATATCTCTGCAAAAATATTTAGACAATCTGTTGTTTCTGTCATGACTGCTGTACTATCTCCATGTTTTGTTACAAATTTTCACTGTGCTTTCTTACAGGTTTGGTTTCACTGCCTTCACATTAATTTCTCCACCATCACTTGATATTATTGCTACCACAGCTGTACACATAATCTAGGTATTGCAGCTTTAGAAGTATTTGATTTATTTATTAAGTTTATTTGCTGCCCATCTTGCCTTGAAGCGGACAGTTTAAAGTATCACTATATCCAATTACAATTTATCTAAATTAAATATTGTTCTGAATTTTGAAATGCACCATTTCAGCTAAACTAGAGAACTATTTTTTTTATTTCAAGGGGTTTTAATTACTCTCTTTTCTCTCAGCAAAATGTTAAAAAGTTATGATATGTATGTAGTTACTTACCAAGCACATACAGATTATATTAAAGTAACCGAAGTATCTTTACAATCCCCAGGGCATATCACAACTTTGGAGCAACCCTAAAGTTTGGAAATTGAAAGTTGAAAAATTTGACATATTCTACTCTTGTGCACATAGGAGAAGAAGTTGTACAGCAGCTAGGAATATTGCTAACTCCTCCATTCTAAGACTCACATTCCTTTCTCGTTATGTGACCCAGATCAGAGTTATTACTGAGGGCTGGGGGGAAAAAATCCAAGAGTTGTGCTTTGCATTCTTTCCCAACATTGTTTATTGTAGTGTTCTTAATTAAGGGTTAATTCCAGATTATACCTTGCCATATTTGCATTGCACTCTCTTCCACATGGATAAATGCTTATGTCTAACCTGCTTCTGCTTAGACAAAGGCAGCTAAGGAAAAGTCTAGTTTGTCAAAGAGATTAGGGTACAGAGAGCTTTCTTTAACCACTTGTAGTTAGATTGTTATTATTTTAATTCTGGTCCTCTGTCTATAAGGACTAAATGCATGGGAGGCAAACAGAATAGCAGAAAAGCCTCTGTCTTTAATGATATCCTTTGGACTAGAATGAAGTCATTGTTTGGTCTACCAGAAGAAGGAAGAAATAAACCTAACCCTGACCCCAATAATGGGCAAAATACCCCACATGCTTAGCAAAAGTTTTTCTTACGTATTCGTGCAAGTCAGATTCCAGTCTCATGCCTTTTGAATGGAAAACACTTGAAGCAGTTAGGATCAGTAGCACACATTTATATACAAATAGGCTTCATGTCCTAGTTGATTTTTGGAAATGCTACATATGTATGTATTAAGATAAAGTGGTTTCATCTGCCACAGCTATTTTCGTATTTGTTTCTTGATTATGCTGAATGTTGATGGTGGAAGAACAAGAAATGGCTGGGTTACATGATGGAGAAGGAAACAGTACAAAGGAACAGAAAGGAAAGAAATAAGGTCAGAAGTACTCTCTCATTAAAGGAATCCCTATAGTCGGAGAGAGATAGAATTATGTGTGTAAATTGTAATAAACTGGTCTAAACATTCTAATTTGGAAATAGGAAATAGGTGAAATTAGTTACATGATGTGCATATTAGTTCACTTTTTAGATGTCAATATCATTGTCTGCAATCTCAAACAGTCTGGATTGCAGGATTAAAAAGAGTGGGTAGATGTTTTGGACTCTTTGATATTGTTTTACACATTCTAATAATCAGCTACTGTTTACAGCTTTATTAGAAGCCAAAGTCAGCTTTTATAGGTTGCTCTTGTGACCATCTGTCACTGTATAAGTCCAAGTTACTACAACAAATTGAGATTTTCATTAGGATTTTCATAAACAGCTTTACTGAGAATAACTGACTTTTTGTGACTCTTAAACATACCACATTTTTCTTCTTCTCTGAGAGGCTTTTAGTTCAATATCTGATATTAATTTTATCCCAGCAAGAAAATTGGGTTTGATGCCTTATGGGCCTTTTCTACATACACACAATTTCTATTTTCAATTTGTAGTGATTTTATTTGATAAATGGTTATCTTCACCTTTTCATTTTGAAGAAACATTATGCTGGTGTCATGATCCTTGTTCCAGATCTTTCTCCACATTTTCATCCATTCAATCCGAAATTGCCATTAAAGCTGCATTCTCTCAGGAATAGCTATATCAAACAAACATAGCAATAAACAGTCTTTGGTTGTTTTCCTGCAGAGATTTCTTTACTCAACTAAATATCTCAGACAGCACCAGCTTCCACAGTTCAACCTTATGCTACATTATCTTTTATTAATAAGCCTTATTTTGCGAGCTTGTTTTTTCAGTCCCAAGTAAATTTTGTCCTTCTCATAATCAGAACTTGTTCATCCAAGTTTTTGTGGCACAAACTAATGCCACATTTCCCCAAATGTTAATCATTTCAGTCCTAATATTTACCTGTAAAGAAATATATTTAAATATGTTAACTTATATTCAGCACTCTTTCTCTATTTTTCCTGGTGTTGCCCTGTACACTGTAAACTCCTAAAAGTAAGTATGTTTTATTTATGGCCAACCCACCCCCCACCCCCGCCCAATAGCAACTGTCAAATGTAATCTAAAACAGTAATACGATGTTCTGGTTTTATAAAATGACTACATGGAATTTATGTTAATACTTATAGTCTGTTTGATCAATTTGATAATATTGACATTTTTTGAATTGTTGTAGAGCAGGGATGTCAAACTCGATTTCACAGAGGGCCACATCAGGCTTGTGTTTGAACTCTGAGATGGGCATGGTCAAACTGGGCGTGGCCAGCTTAACATCACTCATGTTGGCGCCTGTGGTGCCTGAGAAAGTTTGACAGCAATAATCATGTTTCTCTACAACAGGGCCGGGGGCTGGATCCAGCCTGCAGGGTGCCTAGATTTAGCCTGCAGGGCCACCCTGGAAACAGTGAAAGACTGGCCCACAGTGCCTCTATCAGCAAAAATGGACTCCCAAGCTCTATTTTCAGCAGCAATGGCCTCCTGCGACCCTCTACCAATGAAAATGGAGCTCTGGAGGGTGGCCTGAGCTCCGTTTTCACTGGGAGAGGGTTTCAGGAGACTGTTGCAGCTGAAAATGGAGTTGGGAGTCCGTTTGGCAGAGGCACCATGGGCCAGTCCTTCATTGTTTCCAGGGTGGCCCTGCAGGCTAATTCTAGGCACCCTGCAGGCCGGATCCAGCCCCCGGCCCTGTTGTAGAGAAACATGATTATTGCTGTCAAACTTTCTCAGGCTTTTTATAAAGTTCATAAAAATATCCAGGAGCCTGGATCAAAAGTTGTTTGGGTTTCTGCATATTAGCTGACAAATGTCAACCTTTGCACTGTAGCATAGAAAAATGGCAATGGAAGTAGTGGTGGGATTCACATTTTTTTACCACTGGTTCCGTAGGCATGGCTTGGTGGGTTGTGGCAAGGGAAAGATACTATAAAATCTCCAGTCACAGGTAGTATTTGCCAGTTCTCCAAACTATTCAAAATTTCTGATACCAGTTATCCTGAACTGGTCAGAACTTGCTGAATACCATCTCTGAATGGAAGCCTTTGTAGAGCAGAGTTGATATGGAAGTAAATGGATAAATATGCTTGGGAATTATTATTTTTTTTTAGTCACCTGAAGATATGTTTTTTCCCCTTTATCTCATGCAGATATAATTTTTTCTCTCTCTTGCAAAACCCATTCAATTTCTTGTGGAACTTTAGGTTTCCATAAAGCCTATCTTAAAAAACACTTATGTAATGAATGAAGGATCTTGGAGATGCATTATTGAAGTATTTGCAGTCAATAAAAAATCCATATAATATAATCCATGTTACCCACTTCTCTGTTCATTACTGTATTTACAAATGTGAAGCAGAACACAACAATATCATAAAATAGAAAGTCAGTTCTGCGTTCGAGCAAACCACTGTCTAACCTTAGCTTAGAAAACTGACGTCTGTTCATTTCACATGTACACAATTGATTCAGCTACCTTGAAGCCCTGCATCCCTCAAATGATTTTAAGAAAATTACAAATGCTGTTTCCATGTGACAAATTCCAAGGTTTTTAATAATATCTGGTATTCTGTCCATAATCTAAAATTGGTCAGAGTGCCTTATTTTTCATCTGTATGGGTAGGAGAACACCTTGGGAAGAGGTTTATGTCTGCCAACTTCATAACTGTGTGTATGATGTACAATAATTCTGTAAAAAAAGCCGGAGGAACCATTCTAAAGTTCTGATCATTCTTTTAGGCAAAATAACTAATTGTTCTAACCAATTGTTAGAAAAAAAGATAATATTGCTAAAAATCTTTCAGGTCTTCTCACTGGGATTACACTGGATCAGTCTGTCAGATTAATTTTCAAACAATATTTCATGGTTCTAGCATATATTATTTAAATGAAAAAAATTGCCATTAAATATTTCTAAAATAACATTTTCTGCCAGTCTTACTGGTTTTTCATAGCACAATAAACAAAAATAAATATTTATAAATTTTTGTAACTGCAAATTTTTGATTTTAAGCTATGATTTATTGTGGTTTATTTGGTTGCAATACAACAGGGCCATTTCTTGTAATTTCTGAGAGAGGCATAGATCAGAAGAATTAATTAATCTGCTTTTTAGAACATTACATTAAAAAAAGGAAAAACACATTTTTACAAATGATAAAAATATAAATTTGTTATTTGTTCAACAGTTTTTTTGTATAAAGATCCAGATAAGATAATCTAACATTTTTTAATTGCACTAAAAAAAATAAAAAGAGGGTCTTTAAAACAGCAATGACATAGCACCATCTGCTGTTTGGAAATGGAAATTAAAATCATTCATAGAGGAATCTGATCTTTGTACGCATCTCTTTCTGCTTAAAATTGCAGCATTAAAATGCTTTTTATAAAACCTGTAGCTTTAGTGGTATTAAAAAATTATAAGGAAAAAATAGAATTATCCTAAAATAGAAAGTTAAAAAAATAATTTCCCTCCATTAAAAACAACAAATCTAAATTAGTATCATGAAGCATGAAAGCCAGACAACATATGGTCAGAAGACAAGTAGAGGCCCTTCGCCTGCCAGATGGCCATTAAGCTAAACAGAAACAAGTGGCTTAACATTTGTTTCACATTTGTCAAGAGTCAAATAAAAAGTGGTACGTGTACTTTGATCTCAACTTCCTCTCCCTGCCTCAAATCTTAAAACTTTTAAGGGCAGGGATGGGCAGAATTTTGATGGCTGCAAATAATACTTAACATGATTCAGTGGACCAAGGGTGCCAGTGTTGAGGCTATGCTATAAGTATAAGCATGGGTTGCATCATGTTTTCCTCTTTGGATTTTTTTTTATGTGTGTGTGTGCGTGTGTGTCAGAATTGGGGAGCAGAACACTTTGCTTTCAAAACTAGGTTAAGCCCATTTCAGGGCTTACAGTAAAACTGGGGGAGGGGGTAAACCTTGCATTAACTTTCAGCAATAATTGTCTTAAGTAAGCTCCAAGGGCTGCAAAAAGGCTTCCCACTGCCTATCTCGATATGAAGCAATATTTTATTTTTGTAGCAATAAGTGACCTTTGGAATGCAGTGAACTGTCAACATTGTTTGGAAGGTGTGTACAACTTTGAAACACTAAGGGCTGATTTACCACCTGGGTGATGTGCTTACTGGTGTGCTCTATTTCCAAGTAGATTGGCCAAAATTAAATGCTGTCTGTTTTTAATTCAATATAAACTTATAATAAATTAGTTAAAAGTAAATATGATTGGTCTTGAGCACTTTTCTCTTGCTTGGAAACATTACAGTTTCTTAGGATCTGTAAGCCTTAATATATTGATCTCATTACTTTATGATGGTCAGAATAAAATAAGGAATAGCATGTAATCATCTGTGATATAATGTAATATTATACACCTATAATATTTAATAATTATATTGTAATCTAGAGCAGAGGTGGGGAACTATGACCCTTTTTTGACTTGTGGATTTTAACTCCCAGTTGGCTTAGGAATTCTAGGAATTGAAGCCCACAAGTCATAAAAGGGCCATAGTTCCTCACCTCTGTTCTAGAAGATTTGGGATGAAAGCTGCCATCTGCAGTTCAGTGATTTGCCCACACAGAGGCATATTCATAGACACCAGCATTATCTAATGGGCTGGACCTCACAATCTTTTTCTGCCTGCTCTATTTTTCAAGAAAGAACAATCTGCTTTTATACAGAACTGTTAATACAACAACTACAACTACCGCTACTGCTGCTACTACTACTAATAATAATTTTATTCACAAGGTGTTTTATTTGTATCAAAACTAATACTTAGATATCTTTCAACGGTACATTTTTTAAAGTTTTAGTTTATTGTCATTACACCTTGTACAATAAAATTAAATGCCATTTTCAGTGTACATTATAACTATAAAAATAAAACACAAGTACACATCGTTCACATTCTATAAAATTGAATTTAAAACCTCTGATATTGCATTAATATTGCACTATACAGTAGAATTCAATATAGTTACAGCTCGGGGATACAAGCTGTTTTTCAGCCTATTTGTCCTTATTTTTATTATCCTGTACTGTCTTCTAGATCAGGGGTCACCAACTTTTTGGACCTCAAGGACCACCAAATTTTAAATCCCATGGACCAGAAACCCTGGGAAAATCCCCCAAAAAAAAGTCTGCAAGAAAATTCCCCACCCTGTTTTCCTACTGATCGATCATTATTTGGGATTGCAGGATACTGTCTCCAACTCTGTTCTCAGTGGGGAGGAGGATTCTCCTAGTCCTTGTTTTCATTAGATTAGACACACCCAGTTCCTGCAACCGTTCTTCATATGTTTTAGCATCCAGTCCCCTAATCATCTTTGTTGCTCTTGGGGAGTCCACTGCATACTTCCCTCCATGTAGATGCAGTTCCGTTAAGGAGTACATGTTGAGTGCAGTTGGTCAGCCAGTTATGTATCCATCTGGTGGTGATGCTGTCTGTTCTATATGTAAAGTGGGTGACTCCAAATCTGCAAACCTGATTGGTCAAATAAACTAAGGATTGGATTGGTTCACTAGGAACCAATCCAAAGAGCTGCTGAAAGGCAGCAAATTTAAGCAACTGCCATTGGCTACAAGCAGGCAAGCCAGCCTGTATAAAAGGCTGGCCTCGGCTTCAGACAAGTGTTCCTATTTACTGACCAGTTAAAGAATAAAGTATTTGTTGTTGGAACCCGGTCTACCTCGTGTGTTTTCCGAACAAAACACTGGCGACGAAGGTGGGATCGTCCTAAACGAAAAAACCTGCACGCGGTGATAAGAAGTCCAGATGACAACCAAGATGCCTGGAAACAACGCACTGCCCGCACCCTTCAATCCCAACGAAGAGGATTGGGATTCCTATGCAGATCGCTTCCAAATGTATTTGGAGAGCAATGAAATGGAAGACATTTCAGAGCAACGCAAGAGAGCTGTGTTCCTGACTCACTGCGGGCCAACGGTTTTCAAGATGGCAAAGGCCCTTGCGAAGCCCCGAGACGTTAAACAACTAACGTGGCCAGAATTGCAAAGAATCCTCAAAGCACACTACGCTCCGATGGTGTCAAACTTAATAAAGCAACACGAATTTTACCGCAGAGACCAGAGAGAGGGAGAGACCGTCGCCGATTTCATTGTTGCCCTTAGACAACTAGGGGGTGAGTGTGATTTTTTGAACATTGATGAAGCAATGAGGGATCGCATGGTGTTGGGTCTGAGAGACTCGACCACACAGAGTAAATTACTCAACAAGCCCAACATCACCATAACCGAAGCCATCGCGGAAGCCACAGCCGCAGAAGCCGCGAAAAAATCTGCCGTAGCCATGAAAAAGATGAACACACACAGCGAAGAAACACCAACCAAAGACAGAAAGCAGCCTGCCACCACAACCCACTACGAAGAGTCGGGCGAAACATTTGAATCGAGCGAAGAAGACAAAGTCCACCATTTGCTCACGAACAGAAAAGAGCGCGAAAGAAGGAATTGGCGGGAGTGCGCTGGCTGCGGAGGAAACCATCCCCGAGCCGAATGCAGATTTCTCGATGCCATCTGCCGGCATTGCAAGAAACGAGGGCACATCGAGAAAGTCTGCAGGAACAAAAAATGCTACAGCCCAACGAGACGCAGAAATTCCCCAACACGAGCTGAGCCTAAACGAGCTGAGAGAAAGTGGCAACAAGAGAAGCGAGCCAATACACACCAAACTGTCATTATAAAGAGCGCTCAGACGGAAAGCGGGAAGAAAATTAAAGTCATTGTAAAAATTGAAGGAAAACACTGCAAGATGGAAGTGGACTCGGGGTCCTTCCTCTCCTGATGGGTCCGTTAGAATCTGTGGTGACTATAAGGCTACCCTGAACCACGCATTACAACCAAGCGCATACCCGGTGCCTGTAGTCCAGCATTTGCTTCACTCCCTGGGAAAAGGAAAAGTTTTTGCTAAACTTGACTTAGCACAAGCCTATCAACAGCTCCCAGTGGACCCAGAAACTGCTAAAGCACAGACTATAGTCACACATAAGGGCGCATTCAAATGTCACCGACTCCAATTTGAAGTGAGTGTGGCCCCAGGCGTCTTCCAGAGTCTAATGGAACGCCTCCTAAATGGCATACAAGGAGTCGTACCATATTTCGACGACGTCCTGATCTCAGCCAAAGATGAAACCCAATTAAAAAACAGACTCAAAGAAGTACTAACTAAGTTCAGGGAATCTGGCCTCAAAGTAAAAAGAGAAAAGTGTTGCCTAATTAAGAATAGTGTCGAATTCCTGGGCTATTTAATAGACGGAGAGGGTATACACCCTACAGACAAAAAGATTGAAGCAATTAAAAATGCACCAGAACCAAAAAACAAGACCGAATTACAAGCCTTTTTAGGACTAATTAACTTCTATAATGTATTCCTGCCAAATAAGGCCACTATAGCAGAACCATTGCACCGTCTTTTAGACAAAAAAGCAATTTGGACTTGGAGTTACAGAGAAAAGCAAGCCTTCCAAAAAATTAAAAGCTTGCTAACATCCTCAAACGTTCTCATTCAATTTAGCAACACACTGCCCTTAAGAGTGACCTGCGACGCCTCCCCATTCGGAGTAGGTGCCATCCTAAGCCACCAACTACCGGATGGCAGAGAAGCGCCCGTCGCATATTATTCGAGGACTTTATCTAAAACCGAGCGGAATTACAGCCAATTGGACAGAGAGGCACTAGCAATTGTCGCAGGAGTGAAACGTTTCCACGAGTACCTATACGGGCGGACTTTTCAAATTATAACAGACCACAAACCGCTAATAGGAATTTTGGCGGGAAACAAACCTACACCAAATATCCTCTCCCCAAGAATGACGAGATGGTCAGAGTTCCTAGCAGCCTACTCATACACTCTAACACACCAACCGGGCAAACAGATTTCACACGCGGACGCTTTAAGCAGAGCACCCTTGCCAGCGACTGAAGAAGACCCGGCACCAGCGATGACAATGCTACAAATAGAGACTTGCCCCGATCTACCCATATCAGCATATGATGTCACCAGAGCCACCGCAAAAGACTCTTTGACTGCCCGTGTTCTTAACTGGGTAGGTAAAAGCTGGCCGGAAAATAAAAAAACTGAAAACTTTAAACCTTTCCAGACCAGACAAACCGAACTTTCTATTCAAAAAGGTTGTTTACTGTGGGGTGATCGGGTGGTTATTCCTAACAAACTACAAACTAGGGTACTTAGTATGCTACACGAAGGTCACCCGGGGATTGTAAAAATGAAAAGCCTTGCTAGAAGTTATGTTTGGTGGCCGGGTATTGATAGGGACATAGAATACTGGGTAACCTCGTGTAACAAATGTCAAACAATTAGACCATCCCCACCCAAAGCACCCATTAGAGATTGGGAAATTCCACAGGGCCCCTGGTCACGAATCCACATCGATTTCGCTGGTCCAACTAAAGGACATACCTTTCTGATTGTTGTGGATGCCTATTCTAACTGGTTAGAAGTAAAAATTATGCCATCAACAACAACTGAATTAGTAATAAAACAACTGGACACCCTTTTTGCCACCCATGGCATTCCGGATGTCCTCGTGTCCGATAATGGACCACAATTAACCAGCCTACACTTTGAACAATACCTAGCCTCCCTAGGTATTAGACATGCCCTAACCGCGCCAGCCCATCCGGCTGCAAACGGTAGGGCAGAGAGAATGGTCCGATTTACAAAGGAAGGGTTAGAAAAAATGGACACTGGAGATGTACAGCAAAAAATTAACCGATTGCTCACACTCCAGCACATAACACCCAGTACCACAACCAACAAGTCCCCAGCAGAGCTACTCATGGGGAGAAAACTAAGGTCACACCTTGATAGACTGCACCCAGAATTCACACCAGAAAACCCCCCCGACTCCTCTACACGGTTTAGAAAATTTGGAATTGGCGATTTAGTCTACGCCAAAAACTTCACCGGGGACCCAGCATGGCTACCAGGACAAATTACCCAAATAACAGGCCCGAAATCCTACCGGTTAACAGTAGATGATGGCAGGGAATGGAAGCGGCACATAGACCAGCTTCGATCCCGAAATATAGAAAGAACCACAGACATACAACCATTCGTCGAAAAAACCGACGAATTGCCAACTAAGGTGGGGGGGGGAATCGCAAGAATTAAATAAAGAACCATTAAAAAATAAAACCAATGAAACACATGAACAAAAAGAGCAAATAAAAGACTCACTGTTTGGAGAGACTTGCGTGAAGAGCGCATCGGAAGGGGCCAGCCAGGCCAGCTCGACCTGCCCAGAGGAAACGGGAAGGAGCGGCAAAACCGCCAGCCTAAGAAACTCAGGTGGCGGTAAAATGGCTGATTCACCCTTCCAGACGGTTCCAGGGAGAAGAACAGACGACACAGCAGCCCCATCCGAACCGGTCGAAGACTTCACTAAGAATGAACCGCGCAAGTCAAGTTGAGTCCGGAAAAGCCCCACCTACCTGCGAGACTACGTCACCACTTAGGACTGAACTAAGAGGGGAGGGGTGTTCTATATGTAAAGTGGGTGACTCCAAATCTGCAAACCTGATTGGTCAAATAAACTAAGGATTGGATTGGTTCACTAGGAACCAATCCAAAGAGCTGCTGAAAGGCGGCAAATTTAAGCTGCCATTGGCTACAAGCAGGCAAGCCAGCCTGTATAAAAGGCTGGCCTCGGCTTCAACCAAGTGTTCCTATTTACTGACTGGTTAAAGAATAAAGTATTTGTTGTTGGAACCCGGTCTACCTCGTGTGTTTTCCGAATAAAACACTGTCTAGCCCACATTTTTCTGCTTTATCTAGTAGTAGGTTAAGGTCTACTTTATCAAATGCCTTACTAAAGTCCAAGTAAATTATATTGACAGCATTCCTCTAGTCAACTAATTTTGTCACTTTGTCAAGGAATGCAATAAGATTAATCTGGCATGATCTTTTTTAACAAACCCATGTTGACTTTTGGTTATTACTTTGTTTCTAGCTGTTTGCTGATTTGTTGCTTGATTATCTTTTCCAAAATCTTCCCTGGTATTGAGGTCAGGGTGATAGGTCTGTAGTTTCCTGGATCTATTTTTTTCCTTTTTTGAAGATGGAAACTACATCAGCTCTTTTCCAGTCTTCTGGCAGTTGCCCATTGCTTCAGGATCTTTGAAAGATATAGTTCAGTGCAGGGGTGGGATTCAAATTTTTTACAACTGGTTCTGTGGGCATGGCTTAGGTGGTGGGAGTGGCTTGGTGATCATGTGATTGGGTGGACATGCCTTGGTGGTCATGTTATTGGCTGGGTGTGGCCAACTCAATAGCACTCACATCGAGCACACATCTCCTCGCCTGGCCTTTCATGACTGTGGGGATGCTGCAACAGTCATAAGTGTGAAAAATGGTCATGTCACTTTTTTCAGTGCCATTGTAACTTTGAATGGTCACTCTACACAAACAAAGTACCAGCAAAGGAGTGGAAAAAAACTCCAGAGAAGTTCCTGAGACAGGAAGTCTAGTCCTGCCAAGAATGTAATAAGAGTTAACAGAAAGGCAGTTTCTGTAAGCAACACCAGAATGTTTCCTTCCTGCCTTCCTTACAGGATTAGGCCAGTAATTTCTTCTAACAACCGGTTCTCCGAACTGCTTAGAATGTAAACAACCAGTTCTAGCGAATAGGTGCGAACTGGTAGAATCCCACCCCTGGTTCAGTGGTCCTGAGATCTCATCTGCCAGTTCCTTCAGAACCTTGAGGTGTAATCCATTCAGTCCTGGTGATTTGAACTTGTCTAGGGTAGACAAATGTTCACTTACATTTACTTCCCTATTTTAACTTGTGTTCCTATTCTGTTTTTTGTGGTGCTGTTTTTGATAGGTTGGACTGTTTTTTCCCTTTATGTAAAGACAGATGCAAAAAATGAGTTAAGTAGTTCTGCTTTCTCCCTGTTGCTTGTCACCTTCTCACCACTTTCTCCCAGCAATGTACCAATTATTTCCTTGACTTTTTTCTTGTTTTTAATATGTTGGAAGAAGATTCTTTTGTTATTTTTTACTTTTGCCACAAGCCTTTGTTCATTGTGAGCTTTAGCTTTCCTCACTTCAGAGGTGGTAATCAGTAGTTCTGGAGAACCGGTCGCGGAAATTTTGAGTAGTTTGGAGAACCAGCAAATACCTCTGACTGGAGATTTTACAGTATCCTTCCCCTGCCACACCCACCAAGCCATGCCCACAGAACCGGTAGTAAAAAAAAAAATTGAATTCCACCACTGCCTCACTTCATCTTTACAGACTGGGCTATTTGCTGATATTTTGTCTTAGTTATTTGCCCCTATTTCTGCTTTTTATACTTGCCTTTGTTGTCTTTCAATTTGTCAGAAATCTTTATGCAGCCAATTTGAGAGAGCATCACGGACTTGCCCCGTCCTAGTTCTCATGAAAATAAAGTGACTTATCACTTTGTTGTTTCTATGTGCACCAAGAGCTTATGCACTGGAGGCAAATTCCTTTTGTCCAATCACACTTGGTCAATAAAGAATATTCTATTCTATTCTATTCTATTCTATTCTATTCTATTCTATTCTATTCTATTCTATTCTATTCTATTTAGATGTTGAATTGATTTATGGATTGCACTAAGCCATTGCTTTAAAATCTTAACAAAGTTGTTTTGATATTTTTTCTTTCTGAAATCCACTGTTTTCTAGGTAATAATAAACAGTCTTCTCCTACATATAATATTTTGTCCAAATTTATTAGGCTGTAAGATACTTCTTTAAGGCTATAAGAAGTATAACTGCTTTTAAAAATGTGATGGTGTAGCCTGCTTGAATTTAGTTCATAAAGATGTTTTTGCCTGCAGTTCTTTAAAGCAGTGATGTCTAGGATCATTCGTTCCCCTCTGGTTGGATGACTCCAGAGTAGGGATGTCAAACTTGCATTGTCATGGTGATGTATCATGACTTTTCTCCCATTCGCTAAATCGGGCATGGGCAAGTTCAGCATATCTGACCCACAGGTCATGAGTTTAACAGCCCTACTCTAGAAGATGTTAGCTGTCCCTAGTGAAGATCTGATTCAGAAACCTTTCTAACCTTGTTTTATTTTCTTAAAACTATATATCTTGGGTTTTTTTTTTACAAAATAATACTCAATTTCATTTATATGTTAAAGAAAAAAAATGTGCAAATCATCTCTTAAGGTACTAGAAGTTGCTAATTAACTTTCTGCAACCTCTAATATATATGGTGTGAATAAAATGACATATAATACATAACTAAGGCAAACTGAACTGTGTCTCAAAATTCCACAAAGTACATGTCTCTCTGAAGAACTCACAGCACTGGAGGCAGAAGACAATGTCAGCCTAGGGATGGGGAGTTTCGTTGGAACGCTAATGAACAACTTGAGATGAAGGCACAATTAAGAAGGTTAAACGGCTGGAATGGAGGCTTCATTTTTCCTGTCCTGTATAATCTTTTTAGTCCTAAAAAGTCCCTTCTCTCTTTTTTCCATCTCATTTTAATCATCTGTTTGATGTCAATCTGTTTGATATCAGGTGAACATAGAGAAGGATTAAAGAAAACCTAAAATAGATTTTCCTTTCAAAAAAGATGAATATGAAGTGGCAACTTCTACTTTTCCATTGCAACTTTATCCTGCCACTAAAAAAAGAAAAGAAACCCCCCAAAGCAAATGATAGTCCTCAGCTTCCAAATATTTTCCACCCAGTCTTTCAATAAAACTATGAATATTGTTTGATATGTTGTTCCTTGCAGTCCGGGTGGTTGCCTTATAGTAGTGATAGGAAAGTTTAGATAATTTTAAAGAACAGTTTATTTTGGCTTTTTTCCAGGTTATAATGATATACAAATAATTGTGCATTTGAACATGAGTATATGGTCTTCTACCTGTTCATAATGATTGATTTGACAATGCCACCTTGAAAATACTAAATTACTATGCCAGCTTTAGACAACTTCTTTGAAATACTTTGGCATGAGGTGACATATTGGTTACTTAGTGATTTGTTGAAAAAGAATAGCATGTAGAATTAAACAAAACAATATCTAACTCTATTTATCATAAATCCTAGTAATGTAATATCTAAAAAGACAAATGAAGAAGGAAATCTAATGCCATCGACCTTGATATCCATCCTTCTGGACAAGTTCTAGGGGTTGGAGGTCGGTGGCACTGTGCCACTCAGTTTTTGTCCATCCTCCAGAGTCTCTTTGATTTAATGTTGATTGGGAAGGGGGAATCTGCCCTTGGCCCTACTCTTCTAGATCTTCTAGAGTTTGATATTGTTTCACTCCTGTTTAACATTCAGCATGAAATTGCTAGATGAGCTAAGCAAAGTTCCACCATAATTGAGACCAGAATTTCAGTCATAAATTGTTGTAGTTAAATCAAAGGACCATGTGACTGGACCTGATTATTTTTGACTATTGTTTACAGTGGTTGTTAAGTGAATTGACATACAATCCATTTTGGTCATATAAATCCATTTTTCCACATGGGCATTTTACAAAAAAATGAAAACGGAAAAAATCCATACAAATTGCAGGCTGTGGGATGCTACAATAGGTTGCAAATGTGAGCCAATTGTTAAGTGCCCGAAATGCAGTCATGGAATTGCAGGGGTGTGTGTGTGACATTTTATGGCACTAAAATTACTTTATAGGTTGTAAAGAAAACAAGGAGGTTATGATGCCATGGTAAGTTTGAAAGGTTATTAAACAACTTGTTGTAAGTCAAGGACTACTTGAAAGATGAATTTAAAGCAGGGACTTTGTGCAGGTGTTTGACATATATGTTTCACAATGTGTGATTCATATTATGTTTTAGTTTTTGTAAAAGATACTTACTCTTTCTCTAGTGCCAATACATCAGGTTTAATGATGAATCCAAAAAACTGACGAATGTGAACCATGTACTAAATGGGGGACAGTGGTGGTATTTGACCAGTTTGGCTTGGTTCTGGTGAGCCAGTAGGAGTGATGAGTAATGGAGACTGAACCGGTTCTCTCCACCACTCTGCTGTTGGGCCCACCTGGGTTCCAATACTCACTTTGATCTGCTGAATTTGAAGTGTAGCTGCTTTGCGCGGCACAGAATAGTGCCGCGCGGCAGCTGCTAAAGTAACCAGGATCATGCAGGCTTGCAGTATGCGAGTTAGAATGCCTCTGCACCTGCGCAAACTGAGCGTTTGGTGCACGCAAAGTGCATGCATGCAGGCAAAGCACGCCCACCAAGCCACGCCTGTTCAACAATATTTGAATCCCACCACTGATGGAGGGGGGTTGTTTTACTAATGTAAAACAATCATAAGCTGCAATGCTTGAATATGGTAGGCATTCACATTTGTTATGATATACAAATCCTGTTATGATATACAAATACGATATACAAATTTTCATTTGTCAGTTCTTTGAATTCATCATCAAATCTGATGTATTGGCACTAGGGAAAGAATAAGATCTTTTACAAAAACTAAAACATAATATGAATCATACATTGTCTGGAAGGCAATGACTGTCCAGATGACAATTATCTCAAGCAGTATTCTACTAAACATTTGATAATAAAATAAAATCATCCTTGCCAAAGAGAAATGATGAAACCACCAAAGTCTCTCTTTATTTCTCTTTTTATTGTCTTACCAAAGTCTCATCATTTCTCTTTGGCAAGGATGATTTTATTTTATTATCAAATGTTTAGTAGAATACTGCTTGAGCGTCTATGTCTAGAATAGTCCTGTGATTTCTGTAGTGAACTTTACTGTTGCAGAATCCAATCTAGGTTGGTCATCAGAACCAGAGGTGTAGTTTTCCAAGCTTTCTGACTTCTGCTGAAGCCCATCTTCAGGGAACTTCTCTCTCACAGAATGTATGCTTATGTGTAGTACTTATGTGGTGCCTGGATGTGTGTGGCTTTTAATTGTTGATCGGGGTCCTGATGGCTGATTATTAAGTTGTTGGCTCTTGTTTCCTTCTGATGCTAATCCTCCTGCTCCTAAGTACCCAAGAAGCTTGGGGTAAATCAGCACTTCTGTAGACTGACAGGAGGCCCACTTCCCAGGCTTCAATAATTTTCCTGGCTATTTTTGTACCTGCTTAGCCAACAACTGTAGTACCTGTGAAATTGTATGTATGTCCTTTTGTTTGCAATGATTGAAGCCTGGGAAATGGCCCCCTTGTCGCTCAACAAGAGTGCTGATTTACCATCAGAAAAAAAGTTTACATTCCCCCAACCCAATCATCCCTTATAACCATTCTCCCTAAGTCATCTTTCACATCTTATAATCCTATTTCATATTCCTATTACAGCCTTTTAATCCTATTTCATCAACAATGGGATGTCATGTCATCAGGCAGATTCAGAAATGGATTTCAGCTGGGGTGGGATTCAAATTTCTTAACAACCAGTTCGGTGGGCATGTCCTAATTTGTGGGTGTGGCTTGGTGGGCATGGCTTTCTGACTGGACGTGGCTTGATGGTCACGTGACTGGATGGCTGGGTGTGGCTTGTATGTGAATATTGTAAATATTTATATAAATATTGAATTTTTTTATACAAAAAGGGCAACATTTACCCAAAATCAGGCAAAGCAGGCAGGCAGATTGAGTTTCTTGCAGAATCACAGATCTACCTTTCTGCAATCTGCTGCCTGAATCTGCAGTGAAAAATAGAAGCTTCAGTTCTAAAGAGGTTCAGCTCTACTCTCAAGGCCACTTCTCCCCCCCCCCCAACCCCCTGAATACCACCCCTGATTGGGCCTAAGGGAAGCCTCCTGGATGAAGGCAAAGCAGTACCACAACAATTTAGATTAGGTAGAAAGCAAGAAATCAGGTGTAAAAAAAGGAAAATAGCCACTTACCAAAAATTAGGCGAAGGGACAACTCAGGCCAGTTGGGTGGCGTGCATGAGAGGTAAGGAGTGACTGGGCAGGGAGGGGAGGGGAGGGTGGGGCCAGCCTGTGGCACAATTTGCCGGTTTTCCGAACTGCACAAATCGTAACAACTGGTTCTATAGAACCAGTCTGAATAGGTAGAATCCCACCCCCTGATTTCAGCCCTAATGTGCCCTAAATCAGACCAGCAGTTGCTCTACTTTAGTTCTGCAGCGGTTATGCCTTTACAGAGTTTCAAACAAGGTTTTTTATCAGGTTTATCTGGAGATTGTCAGGGATTGAAATTCTGTGCTTCTCCTTTTTTATTTGATCATAGGAAGACCAGGCAAGCAACTGAACTTATAGAAAGAACAGATTCCCTCAATTAAAACTTAGACAAACAATTCAGTGATAGTTTTGTATCTTTTAAAAAGAGCATTACAAATTGCTGATAAACTTACACATTTTGTTCAATTTTTAGACAAAAGAATATAGATGTTTCCCTCAAAGACCAATTTACTAATAAAGGAAGTATCTGCAGATTTAAGTGTACTTGTGTGTGTGGGTATGGGTGTACCTAAAAATATCAGTTACAAATTGGGATCAGTAGAGGAAGACGGACAAATTAGCATGCACATATAAACATTAATCAGAAAACAATTCTGTTCCTTTTTCTTTTAGCAGTGTGAAGTAGGGGTGATTTTTAAATGATTATTCAGGCCTATGTTCAGGCCTGTAGAGATACTATCAGAAAATGATACCCCTAGCTGTTAAAAGAAAGAAAAAATGTTCATATTTAACATCATAGCTTCTCAGAGTAATGGTAAGACTAGGAGTATCCCTGGTATGTGTGTGAGTGAAAATCTGCAAGATGGCAATTGCAACAAGATGCCTACCAGCTTTGTATGTTTTGATATCCCACCCCTCCCTACCAAGATGCCCCTTGATAAAACTTGGTGTGTGTGTGTAACACAAACTGTTGTTTGACAATCTGCTGCCTGCTGAAAATAGGATTGGTGAACATTAAATCTTCCAGTTATTGCTGAACTGAAATTCTCATCACCACATTCAGAGGGATGTTGGGAATCATACTTTCGTAACTGTTGAGGAGGACTATTTCTACCTACCTATGATTCACAGGAGAGTATGTGGGCTAATTATGGCAATGAGTAATTTCCAGAGCTCTGCTATCATGACTTCTAAAATATTCCACTGCTTTATTGCAGTCTCATAGCTAGAAGTGGGGCAACAATGTAGGGACAAGCCTTTTTGCAAATAGTGATTCCAGAGAAAGCAGAAGACCATTGCTTATGAGGCATCTAAACTAACTACAGTCTCTCTTCTTTAGCTTATTGACTTTTAAAGGAGAATATTTGTGATTCAGGTTGATATGAGGGGTCTTTGGTGATCTCTGAGCGTGCTTGTTTTCTTGCAGATGTTTCATTACCCAAACTAGGTAACATCATCAGTGCTAGTGATGTGTTAGAGATCACCTAGTCCTGATGATGTTATCTAGTTAAGGATAATGAAATGTCTGCAAGAAAACAAGCAAACTTAGAGAGCGCCGAAGACCCTGCATGACTGACTTTTATCCCACTTTAACAGTTAATTCCTTTATATCAGGTCAGGAGAATGTGCAACACTCTCTCCTGTTAATATATAGGTCTCCTGAGCAGGAGTCGCCAACCTTTTGGACCTCAGGGACCGCCAAACTCATAATTTTAAATCCCAGGACTACTAATATGAATTTTGACTGATGGTGGCTTGCTGACATTGCTGGAAGAGAGAGAGAGAGATCTGATCTAACTCTCCCTCTCTCCCCCCCCCCCACAAACACACAGAGGCAGAAGTGGGATTCAAATTTATTAACTGGTTCTGTGGCCATGGCCCAATTTGTGGGTGTGGCTAGGTGGTCATGTGACTGGGCATGGCTTGTATGTAAATATTATAAATATATAAACATTTATTGATTTTTTTTCATAAAAAAAGAGGAACTTTTACTCAAAATCAGGCAAAGCAGGCAGACAGAGTGAGTTGCTCACAGAATCACAGATTCACTCAGAGATCGATCTTTCTGCTTCAGTCCTAAGGAAGGTTGGGTTCTGCTTAAAAGCAGAGCCGAAAATCTAAAGATTATCTAGAAAGCAAGAAATCCAACATTTTCCTGCTTTATAGCTAATCTAAATTTCCTGGCACAGCAGAACAGATGATGGTCAGGAAAAAAAAGGAAAAATAGCAACTTAGCAGGCAAGTTTGCCAGGTAAGGAGTGAGTGGGCAGGAAGGGTTCCTGTGGGCCATGTGGGCGGTGCAGCCTTGTGTTCCTGCGTAGCCTAGATTAATTGCTTTGGGGGGTTGGTCTGACGGTGACATTTCTCTGTGGACCACCAAAATTTTCTCACAGACCACCAGTGGGGCGTGGCCCACCGGTTGGTGACCACTGCTCCTGATCATCCCCAATAAAGGTGGATAGTGAGGGCGAAGTTGCTTAGCATTATCTGCGTGATATGGATGATAATGCTTTTAATTAACTTTTCTCTGGAACAATATATGAGGTATTTAAGTAGATGTAATAATAATCCGTCCAAAGAAATGAAATTCCACTAGAATTTAGATATTCTTAGGTTATCGTGACTCAGGCAAAAACATATTACCTTATTTAAAAGGCTTCTTTAAAAGTACTTTCTAGTCAGTTAGTTTCCAGATGCCATCTTGTGGTCAAAATGATCATTTCAAACTTTCTGGGCTCTAGTCATAGTTGCTTATGAAATACTGATGCAAATGGAAAACATTTCGTAGGCATTTATTACCTTTTATATCTGGATGTTGTTCCCACAGTCTGGAAATAAATGAGATAACTGCAACAATTTTGCTGACAAAAGGGAGCAGATTGTTTCATTGAAGACATAGCTGTTTGATCCTATTGTCTGACTCTAATTATTGCAGCAAAAATGTGCACCACAACACTAAAGCAATATCTCATGCCTAATCAATAGTAAAGGCATCTCAGTGCAGCTGTTTAGTAGAACTGCTCCTTTTAATATAGGGAAATGCAGGCATTTAGCACTCTGTTCAAAAGGGAATAAAAGAACCCTGTTATTGCGACAAGTTAAATGAAAATACAAATAAAAAACTCCTATCTGTACGTCACCAGGATGCCAAAAAAATAACCATTATCACAGCGTGCATCAGCTGCTAGTGGTAACCTTGGATTATTTTATTGTGCTCTCCAATTCTAAAAGCTATTTCCATATTTAAAATGGTCCAAATGAATCAAGATAAGTTTTCACATTACATTTTACAGCTGGACTGCACGAATGTGGGATTTTGGCTATTGTCGGGGTCCCCAATTCAAAAAATTCCAAGGCAATAAAATAGATATGAGAAGTTGTAAACATCCAAATTTTGATCACATGACAATGGGGAAGCTGCTGCAAGTTGTAAGTGTGGAAAAACAGTCATAAGTCACTTTTCAGTGCTATTGTAACTTGGAATGGTCACTCCATGAATGGTTATAAGTTGAGAAATATCTGTACTCAATCCTGGAGGGAATGGTCTCAGAATCTGGCAGTATTGATAGGATAGTGTATTCCAGGGAGCTGGTAATAGTGCTTGAAGGAGAAACTGCACTTTCTTTGAGTGCCTAGGGAAAAAACAAAGACTCTCTTTCCCTCATTGATGAGAACTTTGGTGCATGGGTCTCCAACCTTGACAACTTTAAGACTTGTGGACTTCAACTCTCAGCTTTGCTGGCTGAAGAATTTTGGGAGTTGAAGTCCACAAGTCTTAAAGTTGCCAAGGTTGGAGACAGTGGTGGGATTCAGCCATTTTGCACCAGTTTGGAAGAACCAGTTGTTAATTTTCTGAGCAGTTTGGTGAACTGGTTGTTGGAAGAAATCATTATGGCAGAGAACCAGTTGTTAAATTATTTGAATCCCACCACAGGTTGGATACCCCTGATTTAGAGGCCTCCTTTCCTCTGCAGCTTTCCACGTATACTTTCAATTATGGCTACAATTCTAGTGCACAGTTCTAAATCTGTAGGGGTTTTCTTTATGAGCATTTCCTGTTTCTTGTACACAGATAACTCTGCAATTTTTATACTGTAGTAACTATCCATTGTCTACTGAACAATGATTACATTTGGAACCGATATCTTGAGTTGGTCTTCACACATAAAAAGAGTTCTAATAGATTCTTCCCAGGTTCAGAAGGGTGTTGCAATGTATACGATTCCTTGCCAAGGGCTATTCATCCATTCTTAGTCACATCCTGGGATATAAGGTGATCTTTTTGAGTCTGTCTCTTAAATGGTAGACATCCATAGAGAAAGCAGTTTTACTGGTAATGGCTGCCATATGAACCTATTTATTCATGGAATAATTTAATATAATCCAATAGGAAATTCTTTCAAATGCAGCTATCACTGCTAACTTCATAATTTTGAGAGTTAAATATACCTAACTGGCCCTTTTCATCTAGAAAAGAGAGAATATTCAAAACAGGAATTGTTCCAGCATTTATCTTTGTAGATGCATATGATAAAACACTATAGGGAGCAAAGCAGTAAACAGTCTGCACAATAACCATCTCAGTTTTCCAACAAACATTTAATTATATTAGTTTTGAAGCTGGATAAAGGTATCAACTTTATAAATTATGCCTAGACTTAATCGAGATCTTTTCTTAATCAAATTAAATTGCTAATATAATTTGAATGCTTGTTAGGAAGACTTTAAATCTCATTAATTTCATTGAGCATAGTTAAATTAAATTTAAATGTAAAGTATAATTTAGCCTGGATCCAACTCTTTGTTGGCTTATTCTGTGTATTAAATAGTCTCAATTATAACTTTCATCTTTTTTTAAATTTACCAAAATAAATATCCTAGTTACTGAATCTCTGAAATGGATATGGAAATTGTCATATTATCTCTTGTTTGCAAAAGGTTTGCATTCAGTCTTCCTGTTTTCATGCAACTCCAGAAATATTTCACTAGTTTTACAATCAGTACAGCTTACCTATAAATATAAAAAAGGAAAAATGTCAGATTTTTCATTCCACAGAAAGGCAGCAATATTATATTATGCATATTCTGAGATTACTGGCATTTCACCTTGAAAAGACAGCCGAGGGATGAATATCTAGTAAGATCAAGTAAGATTCAAGAAATTTGACCCTTGCAGATCAATTGCTATTTTTAGAAACTTAATATCACATCTGATACCAAAATCTTATCATAGAATATATATTATTTCCAACCTAGATGTGGTATTATCTGCAAGAAGAGGAATATAATTTGCATAGGTATCTGTAGGAAAGAAATTGTGCTAGTGCTATTTCCCATGGGATTAATAGCTTCTCCTACAAATCAGTTTTAAAGCTATTTTTTTTAAGAAAAACTTTAAATTGTTTAAAAATAAAGTATTGGTATACAAAAAACAAAGCAAATGGTCCCATTTCTATTTTTCAGTGTTATCTTTAAATCAGAAAAGTTTCGCAGCAGAATATATTTTTGACAGAAAGGAAGTTGCTTTAATCTGTCAGAAAGAGCTCACACATGTATATGAAAGGACGTAATATTAAACCACTTAATATTTGAATTACACAATAGAAAATTTAAGAAGACCATAGGGGTGTCCATTACAAGGGCCAATATTAGGGCAGTTATCGAAAGCCAACATTTAACTTAATATTTTTTATTTTATGTTATAGTATATCTTTCCTCCTACAATCCCAAAAAGATTCTGGATAACATATAACATAAACAAAACAGTCACAATAACAAGACCATACTACCAATAATAACAAAATCCAAAGAGTATCTATGAAGAAAAGCAAGAATAAAACCCACACATGTGTTCACAGTAGAAACAAAGTTAAGTTGACATGAATTAACTTTCACTCATTAGCAAGATAGGTGTTGTGGTTAGCCGGCAGCAGGTGCGATGACTCTGATGAGGGGCCAGGACCATCAGGGAGTGGACTGCTGCCTTCAGAGATTATGGGGGCTGGCAGCAATGATGAGGAGGTTTCCTGAGGAGCCTGTGCCAAGTGCACATGCATGAAGGATTACTTGGAGGAAAGAACAATTACAGCAGCACAGGCAACTTGGGCATAAGGCTGCAAGGTAATGGCCCCTCCCTCAATAGGATAAAAGCCAGGTTTGAAAAAGTGTGCTTTGCAGACAGCAAAGAAGCTCTGAAGCTCCTCAACTTGTGGACATTTTAGTTCGTGTTTGGAGAATCTTGTAAATTAGTTCTTATCCATGGGTTTTTGGCAGCATTGACAAACAACTTGGCAAGGCTCTTTCTTGTCAGAGCCAATTAGTGGAAAGCAGTTTTTTATCTGTAAAGGAACTGAATTTGTTATTAAACCTTAAAAGTTGGGGGCTGTTGCCTTTGTCTGTGTTTGCTCTTTGGGAACCTGGTTGGGTCAGAACTATAGGTTTGTAGGTTCAGCTGGAAAGAATGTGCTGTAGTGTGGGAATTATTTCAGAGGACACCCACCATCAGAGTCACCCCTCTTTTGACCAGGGGTGTGCTTCAAACTTTTTAGCAAGGGGTTCTCTTGGAGGCTGGTTGCTGGGTGGGCATGGCTTAATTGGCCTCCTGCACCATGGTAGGGCGGCGTTGTTGCCCTCCCTGATCTTTGGAGGTTTTCGTCGAGCCTCTGGGAGGGTGAAAATGGCCTCCCTGGGCCTAGACACTATTTGGAAGCTGGAAACGTGCCCATTTCCACCCTTCCTGAACTCCCAGGAGGCTCATTTTTCTCTCTCTCCAAGCCTCTGTGTGCACCCTGCACTTATCTGCATCCGAAATGGACCACATGGGGACTTCTTGGAGGGGTAGGATGGGGTGGGTGGGGCCAGCCTGGAGTGGGATTTGGGGGTTCTCCAAACTGCACAGAATCTTAGCTAGGGCTCTCCCAAACTCCTGTAAACACCCAGTAGCCCACCCCTGCTTGTGACCCCCATGGGGGAAGGAATTTTCAGCAGGCCTTCCCTTGATGAATGGAACAGGTTTGGAAACTATACATGACATTAACATTTTAGCTATATTTCCATTTGTTTTGACAGTTCTTAAACATAAAGGAGAGAATGGCATTCTCAAGACAAGTGCCAGCGCAAAAAGGGAACATCTTCATTTTATTAAATGACAATTAGAGTGGTTTTATGTATGCTCTTTGTGAGCGGCACTTCATACAAATTTCTATATAAAGGTATTGGTACTTCCTGGATTTTTTTACACACAGGTAATTAATGCCAACAAAACTGACATTTGGATGGACGTGTAATGGTGATCCTTGAATGCTAGAACAGGGCCAATGCATTTAAATAACAAATTGGTTTTTGATTAGAGAGTGGGAGGAAATTGCTGAGCAGGGCAAGATTTCTCTAACAGAAATCAATGCTTACAGAAAATATGGATTCAACTTGAAAAACAAGAAGAGGAAGAAATGAGGTCTTTGGAAAATAAGTGTATCCATTCTGTTCTGGATCACTGTGTGTTATATGATGTTTTCACATTAGCAGATGTGATGGTCATGGCTCCTTCCAATTCTATAGTTTTATTTATAACACACCCTTTTAAAAGTATGAAATAGTGTCCTATAGAACTTTAGGGTTACTGGATTTTTATGGGTATGTTTGCTTTTCAATTTTTTTTATCCATATGTTTGATCTGACAGATGAATTGTTGGTGAATAAAAATCAGTGTGGTGTGTTGAAATAAATCAGTCTTACTCTTGGGTATATGTTGCACTGGAACCTTGATACTTAACTATTGTGAAGGGAGTGAGACAGATTTGTAATCAATCCTTTATTTTACTAATTTTATTTCTAATATGAATTATTTTTATAACAACTTCCAAGATCTCTTCCAACTCTGTTATTCTGTTATGCCTCTAATTGTGGCATCTTTTGTCCATATCTGAAATTGCACAATAAAATATTTATTAAAAATAGAAACATTCATTTATCTCTTTTACAAGAAGGAGAAATATTTTTTTCTTTGTGAAAAGCAATGACTTTCAGTTAAATAACAACAAATGCATATTTTACTGAACATTACTTTTCTCTGATAAATGCAATTTTCTTCTCTTTCTTAAGTTTCCATAGAATTATTGTTTCTTGGGTTTCCATAGAATCATCTTGACTCTTATAGTTTCCAAGTTTAATATTATTAATGTCATACCAAATCAATTCAACTTGTAAAAGTTGAAATTTACAACAACAACATTACAATTTATGATTTCAAGCCTTTATCATGAATACTCATGGAGAACATTCTGTACAATTCTGAAAATAGTATCCAATGACATTAATAGTTTATGGCCAACATTTACCATTCTGCATGTAAATGAAATTTTCTTGGAATTGGATCCTTTCTAATAAAATCTATCATATTTTCAAGTTGAATATTTTCACATTTTGAACAACAGAAAGCAAATAAAAATTATGAAATAAAAAATTAACCCTACTACTGATAGTACATACTTTCCTTGTTTAAATGTTTTGGGCAATAGAATATTATTCTGATGTGTTTTTAGAGAATCATCACATTTAATCATTCT
This sequence comes from Laticauda colubrina, assembly GCA_015471245.1. NCBI lineage: Eukaryota > Metazoa > Chordata > Lepidosauria > Squamata > Elapidae > Laticauda > Laticauda colubrina. Next base: position 58,796,828 of record BLBF01000002.1, read on the forward strand.
TGGATCTTGGAGGAAAGAAATTGCATAAATAAAGATCATCCAACTAAACCCATATTTTAATAACCAGGCATTATTTGGATAATTCAGATGACAGATTCAGAAAAAATAATGACCTTTCAAATGGAACTGAACTACAGCATGAACTAAATTGCTAGCTTGGATTGAGAAATATTTTTGACTTCAGGGTCAGATTCTTGAAAGACTGATTTAAGGTATATTGTATTAAGAGACAATGCTAGATAAGATTGAAATGTTTTGGCAGGGTGGGTGAAATTATCATTCTGTCTTATCAGATATTTTTTAATAAAACCTGAACTCTTCCCAACCCCTATTTGGATTATTCTAACTCTTTTTCATTTCAGCATATTACAAGGAAAGGACAGATCAGATTATTCTGTAATTGGGTCACGAGCTGTATTTCTATAGAACCTGTTCATATGAAGAATATCATAATCCTTAAATCATCAAGTTTAGTTTGAGGTTTTTTTAAACTGTACTAAGTACAGTAATTAGGCCTATCTTACTCAGGAGAAATCCTTTACACCACCCCATCATTAGATTAAACTTAAATGGATCTATCTTTGAATGTAGATGTTGGGAAAATGTTAAAAAAGAGAGAAAAGGCTAGGCAAATGTATTAAGACAGTTAATAAGGAATTACCTATTTTCAATGGAGGCTTTATCTTTGGAGGAAGAATGGAGTTGTTTTCTATAGTACCTGATGCCAATGTTTTTTGCCCAGGCAATATCAGGTTTGCAAAGTTAGGATTCTTCCTGCTATTCTCCCCCATTCATCATGATCTTTGCCAGAATGCTCATCCTATATTCAGCTGTGTGGATTCCTAATTAACAACTTGCCCGTAAGGTACTGGCCCTCACTGAACTCATCTGTCTTCTCTGTCCTGCATTAAAGATGTAAAAGGCTACCAATTACTTTCATGGCCTTTGTAGCTAAGAATAGGTGGCAGGGGCATAGTGGTGTGGGGCAAGGGAGTTGGGAGAAAGAACCATTGCTTGGTGAATAACAATTTCAGCTTTTGGGAACCAAACTAATTTATTCCAAAAGCTTTCTCTGCCTGAGAGAAGAAAAATGTTCTGCTATTTTTCAGTTAGGTACTTGTACTGTGTTATTAAAACAAAGGACTTTTCCATCCAAAGAGCTTGGATGTTTTACAATTACCGAATGTACAAACAAGCCATCCTAGGAATCATAGACAAACTTAAGGTTTCAAAGTTTTAAACTCTATCAAATTCTCCTTAGGCAGATGCAAAAAGTTGAGAGACATACATGCAGCAGAAGCTTTAAGAATCTGGCATCCACTATTCTTGAGAGAATGTAATTAAAAAAAGAGATGAGTAAATGTAAAAATAAATAAATTTTAGGGAACCATATGGAAACATCATAATACAAATTAGAGATAATCAATAGTAGTTCACTTGATCCATGTAGTATCACACTTAAACTCTGAATTTCCCAGTCTGTTAACAAAGTTAAAATGGGTTTGAAGTTAAATTTCCTTTGATATGCAAATCCAAACCATGTTGTGTGAACCAAGCCATTCTAAGTCATAATATGACCAATTTGTTAAGTGAACCTAGCAATTGTATTTTGTTAATCTTTAGATTTAGATAATATATCTTGTCTGCAGGGGTTTATATATTTACATTGATGTAGCTTAATTGATTGCATCTTTTCTTTAATATAGTGTATGTCAACTTTCCATAATGAACATGAATTTCATGTTGTTAGAAGATCCAGCTCTGTTTTGTATAAAATATTAAAAGCTATTTCTAACTTTTAGAAATATAATCTGTAGAGATTCTCAGTCATTCAGGACATGGTTGTCCCAAAAGTGGTTTTTCAGGAGGTAACTGGACTTTCTTGTTTTTTCTTTTGAAGTTTTGGAATTATAATGTGTTTATTTTCTGAAAAAAATGCTTATATATTAACAAGGAGTTATTATTATCGTGATTTCCTCTTCACAATGAATGGAAATAAAGGCTAGACAAAAAAATATAATCTCAAGGAAATGGTTTTCGCAGAGTTTGAAAATCTGAATCTTTTGAAAACATTTCCTGTCAAACATCTTTCTTTTTGATAACAAGCTAACTTCAAAATACATTGTGGTATGAAATGATCCTTTTAGTGGTTTTCACAAAGCAATTACAAAGAAAATAATTTTCTTGTCATCAGCCATAGAGCTTTCTTGAGTTTTGAATAATAAATCAAATGAATTTAGAGCGATATTTATAAGTATTTAGGTAAATGTGTGCTTCTGTACAAACTCTAAACCTACCCTATTCATCCTGAAGATGTTGCATGCATTGAACTTGACAGTCCTTCAACAACACATTTTTATACAACAAAATTATAGAAAATTAAAGAGTTTTATGCTTAACAAGTTTTTACATTATTTATGATTACATATTGTGCGATTTGTTAAAATAACAGTATAATCTATTGTCCTATTAGAACATGTTGTTATCATGTTTTAACATCTCATTTTTGCAGCTGTATTAGTGAATGGAATGACAAGCACTGTTGAATGATAGCAACAAGAAAAAGAAAATACGACATAGGACATATTAAAAATAATCTTCATTTGTTTGTACTCTATGAATTAGTAATGTGGTAGTAATATTTTTAGATCATTGCACTGAGGTACAAAAATATATTAATAGCTTTTAATGTATAATGAAATGTCTCTTTTTGTTTTGTTTATAAATTTCCCCCCCTCTGGTATCCACTAAGTAGCCTAGTTGCAGTTAACTGATTTTTGGTGGCGAGGAGACTGTATTTGTCTAATCAGGATTCATACAGGTTTTTAAGATACCAGGCCTATCTATTTTTACTCTTTACAATGGATAAGAACAACAGTGCTTGGGATATTATTTAATGCTGATATACATTGTGTTTATTTTGTAAATAAAAAGTTTGTAGCACCTCAAAATTTGCTATGAGTGTCCGTTGAGCTCACTAAGTCAAATCTCACATGGATAAGACACTTAATACACAAACCTCCTTTTATTCTCTTTCAAAAAAAAAGTTAATTTCTATATTCCTGTCCTGCCTCTGTGTTTGTTTATATGTATTCTACTTCTGTCTATCTGTGGAAATGATGCTCCATAGAATGAATGAATGAATGGATCAATCAATCATGATATAACATCACCAAAACCCATCTTCCTATGTAAATTCTTTGGAATTGAGTGATGATATGGGTGTCTTAAGCCTACATTAATGAAGCCCTTCTAAAGGGTTGGAGGGTAGAGGATAAAAGACATTGAAGAAGGGCAATATGTTGTAGACAATGCTTAGAAAAAGAAAACGTAATGAAAAAATGAAATGAAAAAAATGATAGCCTAGTGGCAAAATAGAGAATGTACGAGGAAAGAAAGCCTGAACCATGCAGGAGTGATATGTTGGAATGCATGGCAAGCATTTTTTTCATGGAAAACAGATTGCTCCCTTGACTGTGAAGAAATAGCAAAGACTACTAGATAATGAATGTCCAGTAAAATAGTGACTTTTTTTCATGATCCTTTTTTTATGGAGTGGAGAGGCATAGATTTACACTGGATATGAAGCAAAAATAAATAAAATTCTATGCAGTGAAAGCTGTCATGGTGAAATATTATATGGTTAAACCAAAACTGAATTCTTCATCAAATTAGACCCAAATTAAAAGTTTTCCTGATCTGTACAAGGACTTCTAAAGTCCTTATTTAAAAGCTTCACAGTTAATAGTTATTCTGTAGTGGACATTTTCAAACCTTAAATGTATCCTTGCCATTTATTCAGGAAGTCACAAAATATTCTTTTTTACATTGCTCTAATAAATTTTGTGAACTAAGTGCTTGAACATAATGTTTTCTCATTATTCTGCCATGATTTAAACTCTTATATTCTGAATAATTTTATAGCTGTGATTAATTATTGTGCTAATTATTTGAGTGGCTAGATTTTTCAGAAATGCAGAGTTTTGTTCTTTCCCCATAGTTTAGAAAAATGTCATTGAGAAAGGTGCAATGGAATTGCGTTCACTTTTACTGAAAAAATAACCTAAATCAACATCTGTTTTGTCTGGAAATATTTGATTTTTGAAAAGCACTTATGCATTTTTACATTTTACATTTTTACGCAACCAAATTTCCAATTTAGTTGAAATAATAAAAAATATATCTGAAGTCAAAACAAGGCAACATGTTATCTTTGTAAAGAGTTTGTATTACATTATATATTAAGTGTTTTTAAATACTATCATAGGTTTACAAAACTAATATGAGAATTTTAAAATATTGCCTCTTCATGAGTAGGTTTTAAGCCACATCCATTCCTTGTCTCAAATGCAAAATATTTTCTAATTTGAAGCACTTCAGAGGATATCTGATCAAAGTCATATTGAAAATCTAGAGGAAATTTAATTCTACAATCAGTTACAGCAGCTGTTATGGTTACAAACCCTAGACTGATATGTACAATAAATCTGGACTGTTAGGAAGGTTCTAACTCCTAGGAAAAGCCCAGGCTTTTATTAAATCCACCTTAAAAAAGCAAAGTTGAAAACTATTCACACTTTAAAACAAAGATCTATTTTCCCTTCAGTATTTTCTTAAGCGATACCACAAGAAAAAGCAGAGGAAGTGGCTATTCTGCTCACATACATAATGCATTTTAGAGCAAAAATACTCTCAGGGATATAATTTTGCAAATAGATACTCTGATGAGATGAAATGGCCTTTTGATTAATTATTAAAATTTGGGCCATTTGTTTTTCTGACTAAGTGCTCATCAACCTATTGTTAGACTTTAAAAATAAGAGTATCTTTCAAGGAAGTGCATCAGAAACCTCGCAATTACATAAAAAGTAATTAATTATAAATCCAATGCTCAGTGGTTCAGTTCCTGGCAGTATTATCATTGCTGGCATCATGATACACAGATTCTTGATGTTTAAAAATAAGGAAAAGTTTTTGAACAAATACTTTAATGAACATTTTACTGTAAATTCAACAATTATCAATTCCATTTTGGTCACGCATAGTAAAATGAAAACTATTAACATTAAATTAAAATTAAACACTAAATGTTAATTTTGATTTGCAAAAAGTAAAGGCCTTAACGAATATCATTATTCATAAACATTCAATATATGCTATATATAAAGAAAGTTCTGTTACATAACTACTGGAAGCAATAATGACAGGACTAAATGGAGATGTCAGTCATTGTAAAGAATCATATTTCAAACAACTGGATACAAACGAGGCGCTGATGTCTAAGTGGTTGCACTTTCTTAAAGATTATATTTCCAAACTTTCTAAATTCTTGGCTTCAGCATCACTATTGCATTCAAATCTAAGGCAAATATAGGATTTGCTACCTTCAAGATACCAAAAAGTATGGATTTAATAGAATCCATCCTGTAATATAGAGCAGGACCCCAGGGACCACAAACTCATCATTTTAAATCCTGCAGACCACTAAAATGATTTTTGACTGATGGTGGTTTGCTGATGTTGGTGGGAGAGAGAGAGAGAGAGAGAGAGAGAGAGAGAGAGAGAGAGAGAGAGAGAGAGAGAGAGAGAGAGAGAGAGAGAGAGAGAGAGAGAGAGAGAAAGAGAGAGAGATCTAACCTCACAGGGCTGGTTGTGATAGCAATAGCAATAGCACTTTCATTTATATACCACTTTATAGTGCTTTACATCCATCTCTAAGCAGTTTACAGAGTCAGCATATTGCCCCCAACAATTTGGGTCCTCATTTTACCCACTTCAGAAGGATGAAAGGCTGAGGTAACCTTGAGCCTGGTAGGATTTGAACTGTCAAATTGTAGGCAGCTGGCTGCAGAAGTAGCTTGCAATACTGCACTCTAACCACTGCACCACAGAGGCTCCTCCTCTGTGATGTTCTCTGTCTCTCTGTCTCTCTGTCTCTCTCTGTCTCTCTCTGTCTGTCTTTCTCTCTCCCTCCCTCTCCCTCTCCTTCTCTCCCTCCCTCCCTCCCTGTCTCTCACACACATACACACTCCAAGACAGCCACATTCCTAACCTGCATTTCAGTTCCGTTCTCAGGGGGAGAGAGGTTGAGATCGAGAGAGATCGATCTAACCTCAGAGGGCTGGCTATGAAGTTCTCTCTCTCTCTCTCTCTCCCCCCCCCCTCTCTCTCACACACACACAGGTCCCTCACACACTCACACACCCTCCAAGGCAGCCACATTCCTAACCTGCTTTTCAATTCTGTTCTCAGAGGGAGAGAGAGAGAAAGAGAGAGGGAGAGAGGGTGTTCTGTGATTCCCAAATAAAGAATGATCTATCAGTAGGAAAATGGGATGGGGGATTTTCCTGCAGACTTTTCTGGAGATTTTGCCAGGGTCTCTGTCTGCAGAGACCCTGAGAAAATCCCCCAAAAAGTATGCAGGAAAATTCCCCATCCCATTTTCCTATCGATAGATTGTTCTTTATTTGGGATGCAGGATACCATTTCCAGCTCCGTTCTCGGGGGGACGGAGAGACAGAGAGAGAGACTTTTGGCTTCATGCAAGGAAAGCAGCAGAAGCAGCAGAAGTATTTCTTTCTCTCTCCCAAACTCTGCCAGAAATGAGTCTTTGGGAGACTTGTCATGCTAGTGCAACCTCTAGGAGCAGGATGCCTTGCAGGGTCCCAAAGACTCATTTCTGGAAGAGTTTGGGGAAGAGAAAGAAACTTTTTCTGCTTTTGTTGCATGCACCCAAAAGCAGAAGAAGAAAGAAGTGGAAAGAAGCAGCCTCGAGCCAAGCGAGGCACGAGGGGCAAGCTCCTCCCCTCTGCCCTTTCCCCCCTCCCCTCACTACCTTGTGTTGTTCGCAATGCAAGTGATGCACACCTGCGGGCCGTATGGACGGCACAGCTTTGTATTCCCACACAGCCTGGATTAATTGCTTTGCTTGGTGCTTTGGGGTGCCATTTCTCTGCGGATGACCAAAATTTTCTCATGAACCACCAGTGGTCCCTGGCCCACTGGTTGGCAACCATTGATATATAGAACCAAAATTTGGATTCAATGAGGTGCTTTAATAAGAAAACAAATAAAAAAGATATGAGACCATCTGAACTTGGCAGAAAAGGAAAAATTGTGAGGAGTCAATTTTAAAAAGGAATGTAATCTTTGGAGATCATGTCTTTTTGCTTTATAACAAAGCTAGGATGATAAACTGATGCTAAGACAGGAGGAAAAAATTCAAAAATTCAGAACAAAAAACAAAAACTTCAGTAGTATTGTGATACATTTAGGATGAAGAAGAAAAAGGGTATTGATAGTCTGATTTACTGGAGTGAAAAGAAATTTCTAGGATATTCTTTAGTACTTCCTAATTTGATTCAGAATCCTACAAAGGATTGGAAAGATAAATACATGTTGGTATTCCAAACATAATAAATGATGATGATTGTTCAGATGATAGTTTGACTTCTAATATATTTTGAAGAAAAGTGCAGGACTGAAGTGCAGGACTGAAGCATTTTTATAGCAATCCTGTGAAATAACCATTTCACATGGATTCTCTAGCAAAGTGAAGATTTTGTAGCCCAGCAAACATTTAGCTATATTGGGAATTCCCTGACCACAACTTTCTTTACTCTAAGAAATGGTGGGAAAAAGTAATAAGAATGAGACTGATCTCTCTGCATTCCTTAGGGATTATTATTTTTCTAGTATTCATCAAACTTTCATTTCTTCTGCTTTTTCCATTTTCAGTCATGATATCAGGTGAATGCCTACAGGAAAATATAGGGCGCTCTACACGTGGACTGAGAGCATAAGAGAGCTCCACTGTTTATTCTGAAAATTGGTTTATATTAAGCAAACAAAAACAATACATATTTTTTTGTTATTGTGGAAATGGTCACTATGCAGACCACATGTACTTCTAATAGTTGGCTTGAAGCAGGATTTCTTGAGAAAAGAGGCCATTGAATTAGTGAGTAGACTGAGGTAAAAGTAAATGTTTTGATAGGGTAAGATTTAAGTGAAAGCGCTGTGAGCTTTGTCTCCCTCCCTTCCTCCTTCTATGTGTGTGTGTGTGTGTGTGTATGAAAGAGAGAAAGATACTGAGATACATCCAGATGATTCTGCATTGCTTTTCTGTGTCTTTTAACATGTCACATTTCATTTCATGAGTTGTCTTACTAAACGGAGGCTCATGGAATCTGTTTGAGGGGCCAGGTTTACTATTTATTTTCACAGATGAATACCGCAATACAAAAATCATAATGGTTCTACTTCATTCTTTATGTCTGTCTAAACCCTTTTTTGTTTTCAGTTTTCTAAAAGGCATGTACAAAAATGAAACAAAGTATTTGCGCTGAAGAGATATTGCTTCAATTGATAGTTTACAGTCAGAAAGACATGGAAGTGATTTCAAACTACATCTTCATTCAAATTTCTGAACAACCATGAATGTTTAATGACACCACATATGTGCCCAATTAAACATATGATTATGAGTGATTATGTGTATCAAACGATTATGTCTTTCCAACGAAATATAAATTTGTGCCTTCTTAAAAGCAATCTTTATTCTGTTTTGACTTTTTTCTTCCAGGCTTAAAATCTTTTTCTATGCACACGAAGCAAAGCTTATTTAAAAATAACTTGAATACCTATAGCTTTATGTCTGTTTCCTAAATAGGAACTTGTACTGTATCCAGTGAGACCTGTTCATAAAAGAGCACATTTAGGATTGTGATCTTTTTTCATCATTGTTATTTTCAATTGTATTGTTTTATATAAGAGACTGATCTTGATGTTTCATTTGTCTTTTTATAGTAAATATTTGTGAATATTTTATGTTAGTAATTTTATTTGTTTTCACTTTTTATTAATCATACTCAGGTAATTGTACCAAAAATAATAAGACATAGACCTCACAAATTCAACTTTTCAAGTTAAAAGTAAAAAAAAAACCTGTGAAAATTTGATAAGCAACCATAAAAATATAAACAATATAAATGAATATACATTTGAACAATACAATAATTGGATAGTCAAACAGAAAAAAATACTGGAGCAAGCTTAGGAAAAATAAAACCCTCTGTATTTGATTTTTGAACTTCTGACTTATCCCACAGTTTTATTCCAGATATCCAGTACAAAAGTAGTACAAAACTGATGCAATTATTATTAACTATGAACAAGATTGGTAAGAAAGCACAAACAGAACTGACATGGACTTAAGCAACTTCAAGACCTTGGTGATGATGGGGATAACAGATTTTGAAGCACAGTATTCAACCATGCAGGTTTTAAATTTCCCACAAGGTGGCAGAGGCAGCTTATGAGAGTTTTTGGAAGTGAAATGTTCCATGATTCTGAAAATCTATACAGTTCTTGAGAAGAAAGCTCGAGCAATGGTACAAGAATTCCACTGATTCTGATGAGAAAAACTTCAGATTTGCATAAAAATCTCGGTAAACCCTTAAGAAAAAAGTTTATAATCTTTTGAAACAAAAAAAAATCTTGAACACAAATTAGAGGATTGTTTTGGTTGATCTCTGCTGTTATTACTATTACTATTGTTATATTTCTTTCACTACTGGAAAACAGAAAATTATGTTTTAAGTTCCAAGAGGCTCCTATTTGCCCCTGAAAACCAAATGACTGAATCAGAAAGTAAAAGCCTGATGGATAATTTCATTCTTGGTTTTCAAGAAAACAATCTGAAAACAATCAAATGTCATTTCCCCACTTTCCTAAAGTTTAAAATAAATCTGGACGTATACTTGAAAGGGAAGCAAATGAACAATAAGAAATTATTTGAGAATTATATTTAAAAAGTTGTTTGCTCATGGTTGGTGTTGAAGGATGGTGACCAAGCAATAGATCATGAAGTCTTGAAGGGTTTCCTGAACAATTTCCCTGGACATGACAATTTAAGAAAAATCTGGAAAGTATTCAAATTGCCAAACTGCTTTTGTGTAGAAAATAGGATATATTTTTGAAAACTAGTATCCATATCATTCTAATAATTTTCTTCTTGTTCATATTTCCATATTTTTGACTTTATTATTTCAAACATAGAAACAATTACATTATGTGTTATGATGGAGTCTTAAAAGAAGCATAAAATCTGGTGCAATTTTCCTCCCATCTAAAAGGATGAAATCTATTTTGAGTCTGGAGTGCCATGTGGAATATATTTTTAGAAATATTTTTTCAAAACACTTTGAAGATTTTGAAATAAATATAATTTCAATAAGCCAGACTGGGTTTATGGACTTAACAGACTAGTTTATGAATTTTTTAACCTTGCTTTGCCTGCCAATATTAGAGCTCGGTAAGGCATTCTTTCCCCGCCGTACTTGTTTGTTTGCCAAAGCCAGTTCAGCACCACTGTGCTTGGACAGTTCCACCAGGGAAGAAATTGTTGTCCTATCTCGTGTATTAATAAATGGACCCTCTGGCTCGAAACTGTCTATTGCCATTCCTAATTAGAAATTTCCTAAGAATCTACAGCTTCAAACAGTTTTCTGCAAACTAATAGTCTTGAGTATAGTAATGACAACAGCAATAATCCTTTTTACAGTATTTAATTGCACCATCAAACAGTTTCCAAGATGTTTTGATTCTGTAATCAAGGATACAGTATTTAGGAATTGTGGCCGGTCTTCAGTTTAAAAGGGGAAAAAAGCTGGGAGGATATGATTTTGAAATTTTATTTGAAATAAGAAGTTTGGGAGCAAGATAATTTCTTTAAAATTATTTATTTTATTTAGAAAATTTATATGGCCGCCCTCTCGTTCTCAGCGACTCTAGGTGGCTTACAGGCAGTAAAAAACACAGTCTAAAAATAAATAAAAATTTTAATATATAATTCAAAGTAATGAAATTCAGAAGCAAAGTAAAATTTGAAAAAGGCATTTCACCGAAACTTTAATTTGAAAAGGCTACGGAAGGGGTCGCGGGAGGCGGGGGGGGGGGAAAGGAAGTGTAACTTAAAGCAAGTACTTATGAGAAGCTTATGACTCCTGTTGGCATCATCTTGGACATAGAGTTGTTATGTCCCTTGAGGAATTGGAGTGGTGACGTCTTTTCTGATACCGACTATTACGTGACTGCAACAACAAAAATGAAAAGTCATCGGCAGATAAAAATCCGAATGCCACATCAACAGCGAAGGGAAATAAGCTTGACACTCGGCAAGACAACACGAGAGAGAGAGAGAGAGAGAGAGAGAGACAGAGACAGAGAGAGACAGAGAGGTTCCTGTGTGCAACCGAGAGCTGTCGATCAGAAAGCCAAGTGTGCAAAAGACCTGATAGCTGAGAAGGCGGGTGGATGTCAGCGGCAAACAGCGGAAGGCTCCTCAACTTGGAAGACACAGAAAAGAAGAGCGGTGAAAATATCAACGAACGTCAGAAGCAGCTCGGCGAAGAGAGAAGCTCTGAAACCTCGGAAGAAAACAGCTAGCTCTCACCTGCTGCTACTCTGATCGGCTGGGCTCTTCCCACCTAAAGAGCTCGCTCTTCTTCTATTTCCCTTGCTCTCTGTGTCTCTAGACTCCCTGGCAGGCTCTACTTTCTGCAAACTTTTTTTTTTCTTTTTGTAATTTGAGCGGATTTCCTCTCCCCACTCCCCTTTTAAGTTAGGCAGACAACCAGTCGCTCTGCTGTCTTTCCCACACGCCCCCTCCCTTTCTGCGGTTTCCCTTTTGCCCATCAGAGGACGGAAGGCAGAGAAGTGGAGGGAGACAGCGATGCTTCAAGCGGATTAACGATAGCTGCCGAAACTTCAGAGGAAAGCCTTCGGGCTCCAGACTCAGTCTCGTTCTCACTCTCTCGAGTTGAATGGTAAGTTCCCCGAAACCAGGTGCGCCGGACGATCCTTGTCATCCTGCCAGCCGAAGAGTAAGGGAGTTGTAGTGCAAGCAGCTCTGGAGGGCGCCAGGTTGGGGACAGCTAAGCGGGATGAATGGCTCGTAAATCAGGAAGGGAGGGGGAAGGAACGGGGGAGGGAAAGGGGGAGGGGAAAGGCTCAATCCCAAAGGCAGCTTTCTCTGCTCCCGATGGGTCAACCTTAGGGAGCCTCTTTCTTAGCGGGGACCAGGGGCCCCAGGAGAGCCCAACTGTGACAGCCTCTTTCCTTCCTTCCTTCCTTCCTTCCTTCCTTCCTTCCTTCCTTCCTTCCCAGAGTGGCGATGTGCAGCAAAGCGTTTCTCGCCCTGCTGCTTTATGGGCTGATTATGCACTGCAGCGTCTACTGCTCACCTGCTGCCGCCGCCGCCGCCGCTGGACTTCAGTACCCCGCGCTGAGGTAAGTGCCCTATTCTCCCTTCCCCGCCCCCTGAAGCCAGAATCCAGCCTCGGCTGCCGTCGCCGCCCGGCGCTCCTTCGCGATTCAGCCGTCTCGCTCAGACGACTTGTCCAGGTGAAGGCTCGCGAATGTACGTCTCCCGTCCAAGGCGACTTCGCCACATCTGGCAAAGGGGGAGGGCAACTTCTGCTAAGACAGAGGTGGGCAGAGGGGCCATTGCCCGGTTCCTCCACTTGGATGACCTGCCTGGGGGGGTGGAAGTCCACTGGGACTCTTGGATTCAAGACAGGCCGCAGTTCTTAGGAGAACGGAAAGGCCAGGAAAACGTGCGAGGTGACAGTATTGTGACCTGGGTGTGTACATAGGCGTGTGTGTGTGTGTGTGTGTGTGTGCGTGTGAGAGAGAGAGAGAGAGAGAGAGGAAGAAGAAGAAGAAAACGCGCGTGCGTGCTGGAGTGCTTATGCATGTATGTCTGTGTGTGCGTTTTGCTTAATTAATTGCTCAGTGGAAACTTCCTTCCCTTACAGCTTGCCCCAAATTGGCAAGATTTATTCTCCCTCTGGTCTTCCTCCAGAACAATAATTTTGATTTGGGGAAGCGGGGTGGGGGGCAGTTCCTTCCGACTAGGCTGTTCAACCACAGTCTCTTGGGAATCCCTGACGAAAACACAAAGTCAGTGGCTTCCTCTTCTCAGGTTAGTGTCCTAAATAATCCTAGAATAGTCCTCTCTAGGTGCATGTTTAGGATCACAATGGATAAACAACGCCTTTCTAAGTATTATTTACATATCTTTGAGCTTATTCTCCAACATGAAGAAAAAAATGTAGAAATTCTTATTAATGCTAGGCATCAACGATGGCCATGCTTACTCGGAAATAAGTGCCAGTTATACCAATGGAATTTATTTCTAAATATGGGTACATAATTTCCCAGAAGTTAGGCTAAAACATTTTATAAATATTACTCTTAGATCAGTGTGTTACTTAGCAGCGTTACAATAAAACTATGTAAATATCTATGTAGATTCCAGGACATACTTATACACATAGAACTCTATTTATTTCTGATCTGGAATTTGGTTCCCCATAGCTTATTATCTTGTCTGGTAAGCATGAAAGAAGATACTAGAGGAAGGTATTTGGCTGCAGTTAAAACACTGCATCATCTGTTACATTGCTGGTAGTCTGAATCAAGGTTTGAAATCATACCTAATACACAATGAAATGATTCCTTTTGTACATGGTAGTTTTTCAGAGAATTGTCAAACCATCTGATTTACTTGATTAATGCCTGTTTATTTCAGTAGATCCTACTGAAATATTGGCTAATTTGAAAGAGGATTGATCCTGGTCATCCCAGGGCTGTAGGTTAGCGTGGGAAGCTGGAAACTGTGTTGGAAGAAAGCAGTGGCAAAACTAGTAATAAAACTGAGGAACCTGAGATAGATTCATTGGTGTCTTAATTTTCTAGCAGGCACCATTTTTAATTTTATGAAATTTAACTTAACTGAAGTGTAATGCAAACTGAAATCAAGCATTATATGATATAGGATCAAATCTTTTTCAAACGACTTTCTTTTAAGATTTGAAAGACTGGCATACACAGATTCTGAGAATGGAGTTATCTGATCCTCAATGATTTTCAGTTCAGTAGACAGTTGATTTCTTACCTCATTTCCTGTCATTGTAAGGAAATGTCGGAAGACTTTGGACTCCTTCCCTCCAGGCATGTCAGTTATTTTTTTCTCATGTAATTTGTTTCTGGAATTCCTCGGAAAAAACCCAAAAGGTTTACACCAACATGCCTTAGAAGGACATGATTCTCTTATAATATCTTCTAGGACCGTTGTTTAACTATCTCCCTAAGGTCAATTTCTTCCCAAAATTTCTGCCCAAAATGTAAATGTAATTGTTTAGCAATAAATTCCAGGTCAAAAATAAATTTACAATAGTCTATTGAATTAAAAAAACAACAACCACATTACTGTGAAGATTTAATACTATTAATTTCAAACTCTGACTGGTCCCAAGGATGTACAGAAGAATTTAATATGGGAATCTAGTTATTGTTATGTGCCACAAGATTTATTTCACAATCCACAGGGGAAAGTCAATGAAGGATGATTATTGTGCACTCCCCTTGCACTTCTTAATATCAAAGATTTGGTGACTTCCAAGCATAAGAGAGAACCAAGGTAGCATGCGACTGAAAAAATAGAGACCAGAGGAGATCTAACAAGATTTATACAGCTTTCTTGTCCAAAATAAAAAGAAATCGCTATTTGACTGAATAACGCCTCCTTATTCAGGGGCAGTCTACATTAATTGCCAGCTAAAGCCCAAATGAATCAAATTAAGGCTTGGCAAGGGACAGAAAGCGGACCTAATCGGAACATTTCGGAAAATCTCCAAAGCTACTTGAGGGAAACCAGCTTTCGTCCAGGGAAGCCGTCCGAAAGGTTGCTTCTGGAGGGGAAAACGCCCCACACTCTGCTTCCTCCCCACGCGGAGAGCTGCGAAGCCCTTGAGAGGAGCTTTCAGAAGTTCAAGGCATTGCTGGATTCTCGTCCAGACGAATTGGGGGGCGCCTCTGCGTGTGCAGAGAAGGGAGGGAGGGAGGGTTGGGTTTTTTCTCTCCCCCCCCCCTTTTCCACCAATCCTGGGGAGAAAAACAGGCTTTCCCTCCCATGGGAAAGGGGGACTGCGGCGCACTCTCGGCAACAGCAGAAAGGGCGGCCGAACAGCGCAAATTGCGTTGCTGCGCAGACTCCGAGGTTGTCCTGAAACGAACCAGCTTTGTCCACACCCACCCGGTTCTCGGGACGGTTATCCGCGTTTCTCCTCTTCCCTCTGCCCGAACCCCACCTGTATGGGATGGAGTGGGGGGTGGGGGCGCGTTGGAAAGCAGAGGCCCGAACCGGGTGAGAGACATCCCTTCCCTTCTTGGCTCAGAGGGCGAAAATATGACTGCCGGAGACTCACAGTGACCTAAAAGCAGGGAACCGGAGTCTCTCTCTCTCTCTCTCTCTCTCTCTCTCTCTCTCTCTCTCTCTCTGTGTGTGTGTGTAGGGGGGAGGAAGGGAAGGCTACAAGAAGGCGAACTGGGGAGGACGGAAGGGCCCTCTGTGTGTGGGAAGGGAGTTTGTGTGGGATGCACTCAGGTTGGAAGGGAAGAAGCAATGTACAATGGCAGCAGCGAAGCCGGCTCACTTGTGTCGCCCAAGGGCAATGGTATCGGTGTTGGGATCCTGTGTGTGTCCGCCTCGCCGAGAAACGCGCAGAGGCGGCCGAGAGAGTTGCGTTGCCGTGGGAGGCCGGTGGGCGAAAGGGAGCGAGCGACCTTCGGGTTTCCCCGAAAGTGCAAGTCCGACAGGGAGAAGCCTCGCTGCCCCGCGTGTCTTTTGTTCCGCGGCAAAAGCTTCGGTGCTCCACGACAACCGGACGGAGCCCCTGTCTCCGTTGCCCTTTCGGTTCCAGGGTTGGCGCCCAAGGCTCCCCCCTCCTCCTCCTCTTCCTCCTCCTCCTCCTCCTCCGCCCCCCCCCCCCCCGTTTCTTCCCTTTGGGGTTTCCATTGTCTTGGAGGGCTAAGAAATACACCCGCAGGTTAAGCCAAAGCAGCCTGGGTCAATGGCTTCTGAGTGTCTTTGGACCTGAGGGGGGAAAAAAACCCAGTCCCTACCCCCCCCCCCCCCCCAAAAAAAAAAAAAAAAAAAGTGCGTTGGTCTCTCAGATCCGCCTTTGTCCCTGGGCAGAAAGGGGTCTTTTGGCAGACTGAGCGGGGAAGGGCGTTACAAAGCGCTAGGCTAGGCAGGAAGGCGAGTCATCTTTCTTCCCCAGGCCCTTCTTCCCCAAAAGTGGGCAATCGTCCCAGAGTTAACTGGGCAACCGGTTTCAAATTCCCAGTTAGTGCAGGGAACTGTCGTTTCTCTCACTGGGAGGTTATCAGGATAGGCAGCGGGGCTTCTGCAGCAGCCAGCAGGTGTGTGATAGGGGTGGGGGTGCCGTTCTCTTTTCCCGGGAATGCCCCTCTTAACCAGTCAGAGGGGGCGGGTGGGAGCTTGACGACTCTCATCCGACCCCTTGCCAGATTGCCCCTCCGCTACATCCCCCCCCCCCCCCCCCCCCCCCCCCCCCCACAAAAAAAAATGAAAAAAAAAAAAATTAAGGCGGCGCATGTGCGTCTGTTCTCTCCTTCACTAGGCTGGAAGATGAAATGTACGACGAAGAGGGCAACACTCTTTCGGACTATGCCTTTGACAGCGAACCCCTCAGTATAGCCGACCCTTCCTCCATGCTGGACGACGTGTACACTTTGTATTACCCGCCGGAAAAAAGGTGATTTGATGTTGCATTGGTATCTTGTGAATGGCGCGCCCGGGATCAGCCGTCCGGGGCTGCTGGTGGCACTCGCGTCTCAGCCCGCATCTGTGGGTGTGGCGGCCGGATTTCCCGGGCGCTTCCCAGCTTTGTCTTGAAGGCGGGGGTGGGGGGGGGGGGAAAGAGGGAGCTGAATCAACTGGCGTTCCCCAGAGGCAGCCCGGGAGAACAAGCAAGCCAGGGGGAAAAGGTGCTTTTTCCTTTCAAAGGCGGACGTAAACCACACTCACCGCTTCTCCTCCACCTTGGAAAAAAGGGAGAATCGGGAGTCTGCAGCCATCGGCTTACTTCGTCCAGCCTTTGAAGGAGGGGGGGGGGGAGGAGGGAAGGGAAGGGAAGCAGCTGGTCTTGAGAACCAGGCGCCGCTGCCAAGATAGGCGCGGCCTGGCTTCCCTTCCCAAGGAGAAGTAGGGGCCAGACTGATGCCTGCGCCCTCCCAGGGGTCTTTCCCTGCTCTTCGGTGGCTTCTCGGCTTGGAGGTTGGCTGGGCGGAAAGAAGATGTCCATGGTGTCTATGGGAATTGGGTAATCAGCACCCCTTGTGGCTTATTCATCTGTGCTCTTTCCACTTCTCCCTTTTAGGCACACAGATGGGATACTTAACAAAGCCTATAGAAAAGTACTGGGCCAGTTATCTGCAAGGAAGTACCTGCATTCTCTGATGGCCAAGCGGGTGGGGTAAGATGCTGTCTCTTGTCTGCAGATTCTTGTTTGCTTGTGCTTGTGTTAAGAGGGCAAAACAATCAGCTTTTAAAGAAACAAGGCTTAACGACAAGCCCACCTTCACGACTGCTAAATGTATTAAACACCACTCACATATTATTAGATGCTCAGCAGTCTCTCTCTCTCTCTCTCTCTCTCCTTCTCTCTTCCTCCCGAAGATGATGTGTGCTTTAAGAAAAATGGACTTTCTTCCCACTGGGCATGTGCTTTGAATCTCTTGCAGTCCCATGTCTTTGATGAAGGAAATGAAAAAAGCATTTTGCACCGGAGTACTTAATCACATGCCTTCATTCATACAAATGAATTTTGATTTGAGTTGCCAGCCTCCTTGCTCGCCTGTGGTCCAATAGCTTAATTCATTCTAGATGCTATTGTGCAATGTATAAGGCTTGGGCTGTAGGGTTGTAATCCAAAATGTATTTTTATGGAAAGAAGATTTCCCTCATTTGGACTCAGTGGAATTTCTTTCTGGACAAATTTGACAGGAATATTGATTTGAATGCAAAAGTCAGGTCCTTTGTAAAATATTGCTTCCTTGGCCAATAATCTCCTTGCTATTTTTATCCCCTACAAAGTCTGGATGTAAAATTCAGAATAGTTAACACACCTCCCTCCACATGGGTGCCATTACCTTTTATTGTTACACTTCGGATACCAATCTGAACATCCTTGGCATGCAATTTATTGTTGGTGTACTTTGGAGGGGTCATTAAAATCAGTTGGACTAAGTTCTCCGATTTGTAACTCTGAATTGTGCCACTATTATTCCTAAATGCTGTTTAATATGATACCATTGTCACCACCTCTTCAGACTGACTGCATGAAAAGCTCAGCTGATAAAACAGCCTCAGTTGCTGTACACTTCAGTCCTTTATGGATGCTGCCCCTGCTGCCCCAACCTGCTCTGTGATGAATCAGTGCTAAAGGTCTCTCTCTCAGAGGAAGAAAAGATCACATTTCCATTGATCCAGGTATAGAGTTATCAAGAACGTTGTGGCTTGAAAATTAAATGGATAGGACAAGAGAAGGACTTGGGAATAGAACCTCTCAGTCTTAGTGGCTTGAAATCAAATCTCCCAGGCCGATATGAGCCCAGCATGCTCATATGTGTCACTGTACCCATCAGCAGAAGGCAACATTTTAATGAAGGGGGGAATGGATTACACAATTTATTCATGAATAATGCAGAATGTGAGGAGCTGGTCTCTCCACTGTCAGCTTGCATTGTGATCAACTTCCACAGCATGTTGAGAAAAATCCTTTGTCTCCTTCTCAAGGAAGAGCCTACCACTGATTCCTTTTGCTTCTACCCCACGGTCTACGTGTTGCTTTAGCCTTTCACCAAGCAACCACATAAAGAAGAACAAAAACAACACTCCAATTCCCACCCAACCAAAAATTCTTTGGGATATGTTTGAGTGAAGACAAATAATGATTGGAAAAAAATCCTTAGGTTATTAAAATGAAATAAAAAAGGGAACAGGGGTGATCAAGGCAGGCAAAGCTTTTGGGAGGAGGTTTGGACATTTGGCCTGGAAGAAAGAGAGGGAGTGCTTGCATTGCAACCTAAAATGCAAAGTGAGCAGGCTCATCAAAGGTTAAAAGGATTTGTTTAACAAAAGATACAGAGTTCAAATTGCAACAGTTCAAATTTAAGCAACAGAAATTGCTTAAACAATCCACACAGGTGTGAAAAATACCTCTCCAGCACCCAGCTATTGGGATCTTAGTCACTGCCATTTTCGTTGAAAGCTGACTGTGGGATGTTCCCATTCTATACACGTTTCTTCTTCTTCCTTGCCCTCCCCAGAGATTTCGCTTCTGCTTCTAGTGTCTGTTGATCCCAATGTTGCACCAACCATGGTTTGCTTTTCTTTCTTTGCCTTGCAGTGGGGCCAGCATCCTGGAGGACGACTCAGAACCCCTTTCCAAAAGGCACTCGGATGGCATATTCACAGACAGTTACAGCCGCTACCGAAAACAAATGGCTGTCAAGAAATACTTGGCAGCAGTTCTGGGTAAAAGGTATAAACAAAGAGTTAAAAACAAAGGACGGCGAGTAGCTTATTTGTAGCGATGAGCTCCCAACCACTCCTGTGTACACAAGAGTCCCCCTGGGGGAAAAAAAATCTGAGAGAGGACCACCCTTCCCCCAGTCATTTCCAAACTGACTGATCAATCACCACTCTCCTATGTTATCTAAACATGTATTTATGTATGAAGTAAAGCCATTAAATGACTATTTTGATAATAATATTGTTTTTCTTTTGTACAAAAAAATTAAATTAAGAGTAAGCACTAGAGAAACGCACAGATCTACTTTGTGGACCAACCCTTTAAATAAATAGATATAAAATAATAAATAAGTATTGGATAAGAATGCATTAGTGATAGAGCTTTCCCCAACCAGATTCCCTGCTTGATTACAACTACTATCATCCCCAGACACCTACCTTACTCTTTGGAAAGGTAGTGGTCTGGGTAACACTCTGGGGCAGTGAACAGACCAGACTAATAGTCCTTTAGTGGTTAGCTTTGCACAAAAAACTGAGGGCATTCTTCTAAGCTTATGTTTTTGTATAAAATAGAAGAGATAGAAAGAGGGAGACAATCATTGCTATTTTTGTAATGGAAAATAAAGGAGAGTATTTTTTATTTATGACAGGGCTGAAAGAATAACTGTTTTCCACTTGAAAATGTATTCACAAAAAATACTTTTTTTTCCAAGGGTTTTAGGATGCTCTC
The DNA here is from genome assembly GCA_015471245.1 of Laticauda colubrina. Classification (NCBI taxonomy): domain Eukaryota; kingdom Metazoa; phylum Chordata; class Lepidosauria; order Squamata; family Elapidae; genus Laticauda; species Laticauda colubrina. The sequence goes on from BLBF01000002.1 coordinate 58,816,963, forward strand.
GAAGAGAGAGCATTTCTGGCCCCTGGGAAGTCTTTCCTGAAAAGCCCTTGGCCATTACCCCCATTCCCATCTCAGGCTAGAGAAGGCTTTGCCTTACTTCCTAAGAATCAGCCGTCCGCCCCTCCCCGTGAAGAGGGAGCTTACTCCGGGCTGCACAATATGGCAGCATCAACCAGCCTGTTGCCCTCGAGTTTGTTTGGGGTTTGGTGTTTTTTTTTTGACCCTCCTTCTCCCATTCAGCAGATCTTCCTGCTACTTAGAAACTATGAGAGAAGTCGCCCATTTCGGCCAGCTTAAAGATTTCGGGCTCAGTACTGTAGCTGCTCCCGTTCAGTGAGTAAGTGAAAACGTACCACAATATGCGTTTTTCAGGGAAGGGTACCGTGGGGGAAGCCCTTCCTCCAAACCCGAAGAGTAGGTTGGTTTCTAAGTGCGTGTGCACATACGCACCTATTCATACTTCCTGTTTCTAGAAATAACGACAGGAGTTAGAAAGCTCCCCCTTAAGGAACGGGAGAAGTATCTCTTCCTCAGCCCTTTTGAGTTTAGATTGATGCAATCCTGGCTCCAAGTCAAGTAAATCGGTTCTCTTGCTTCCGCGCAGTGGGCGCGATATAGCGGATGGCACCGCTTCGACTCGGGCTGGGAGGAGCAGAAAGAAATGCTCTGCTGCTAGAAAACCAGTTCATCAGGGAGATGCTATCCAGATGGGGCCCTTCGCCTGGATGCTATCCAGACGGGGCCCTGGACTCGTTTTCGAATAAGGCACGAAATAACCCGAGGGGGCACCCCAAAATTCGCACCGTGTTATCTTCGAGCCCGCCCCAGAGATTTAGGGCCACCGCGCTACAAAGGATCCCGTGCACCTCTCCAGTGCTGCTCAGGCGCCCTCGCATTTTGCTCTATTGGCCGGCCTTTTCTCTTTGGCATCGCCCCTCCGGGCCTGGCCAGGGGGAGCCACGTTTTTCCGCCTTCGGTGTTGCCCGTAGATTTTATGCATCCCTTCCCTCTTGGCCTCTCTCGCAATGTTGTGTTTTCCATCCGGGTCATTTCAGTTTGTTTTGGCTTGAAAACAACAACGAACAAATTATATTGTGAACGCCTCAGGCATTTTTGAGTTTTGTTATGACGCGAGCTCTGATTGTAAGACCGTTTCAGGCCCCCTCCCCTTGTTGTAGCGACTATATATCTCTATATCTATTACTAAATACTTAACGCAGTATTACAGAGAAGGTTCTTTTAAAAATATATATATTTTAATTCTTTTGGTTCCTTGTTGATTTATTGAGTTTGGAGGTTTAAAATGTATTTTTCTACATCATGGCTTTAACCGCTTAGTAAAATTTATTTCATACAATCAACTTTTGTCATACTAGAATGTGTAGTGTCCATCTGCGCTTCAGTTTCTGATATTTATCAATCATCTTTCTGTATGGACGGGGATTTGGAAATGTGATGGGGAGGTGGGTTGAGGGGTGGGGGTGGACGGGAATGATTTAGAAATGGACTAGACAGGTACTTATTTCCTCCCCTTCCCTCATCCGGAGAATGAACAGCTCAATGTCTCTCCCGATTCAGTTGGCAGAATTTGGATTTAATCCAATAAAAGTGCTGCAATCAAAAAGCTTAAAGTATTAGGACTAAGCTAAACTCCTGTTCATTCACCTATCTAGACTATGGCGGGCCTGAGCACAATGCCTCTCACAGATATGAATAAACCGAAGTCATCCAAATAACTAGGTTGGAAAACGAGCAGGAAACCAATCATTTGGTTTCCACTGAAATCAAGGGCACTTGGTTTTTTAAACACCAGCACAATCTTCAGTATAAACAAAGCTTGTGGCACCTTCAACACCAACGACAACATTCCTTAGTGTTTAAGGTGTCACAAGACCTTTGGTAGTTTCAGATGATAGATTTACATAGCCTTCTCTCTGGAAAACCTTCAGACTTTTTCAGGAGAATTTCTGCCATTTCAATGAAAAAAAAAAATCCTATTTAGACCTATTCCTATTTTATTTCCAAAACGGGTGGTTAAGGGGGAAATTATTGGCAAGATATACTCCATTCCCCCACTCTGCACACTTGATTGTATATCCAGCCACTTAGAGCTGATTTCCTCAATATTGGTATATTACAAATGACAATGAATTAATTCAAACAGCTTAGTATTTTTAGGCTCCTCCAGTCCAAGAGATCCCTTCCTTGTTTACAAAGTGTTAATGGCTTCCCCTGTTTTCCTTCTAGTTATAAAGGCATAAACGAGCGACCACAACAAATTATTTTAAGATGCATGTAATTTTTTTTTTTTTTTTAAAGTATTCTCCTTTCAAAGGTGATCTTCAACGACCACTGGAACTGTAGTCTGAAATCACCGCTCCGTTTGGTTTTACCTCAATAACCCCTCCCATAGGAATCGCCAGCTGCCTTGCTCAGTGGGCGGGGGACAAGGGCTGACAATTTGGGAACTTCGTGCCCTGATCCTTGTCCCATCAACGCGATCAACCCTCCTGGGGCACCCGTTGGGAAGGGGCTGGAGTAAAGTGCCGCGGCTTGGAAAAATAGGACAGATTTTAAACCCGGTCTAGGCTTGGGGTTGACACCCTCCCCCTTTCCCGTTAGAGTAAGGAATTGCCCTCTGCCTAGCCGGGGCCCGGAGTATTTCAGCCAGGGCAGCTTTCCTTGGGGCTCCAAAGGGCCCGTCTGCAGCCCTCGGGCCTTCCACCCGAGGACGGAGCGGCGGCGGCGGGGCGGAGAATGCGCAACTTCCCAGGGAGTTTCGCTTCCCGCTTCAGGCCATGTGCCGTAGGACGCAACTTTCCGTGCCTTCCCTTCGCCTTTTAAAATCGCCACGAGATCACAGATGGCTATTTAGTGGCCCTACGATGCTGCAAGACGTCCGCTTGCCTTTCTTTCTTTCTTTCTTTCTTTTTTTTTTTTTTTTTTTTTCTCCCCCCCCCCCCCTCCACCCCTCCGACTCCATTTTCCCCTTTGGGTTGAATTTCTCGAGCCGCTTCGCTGAAGAAAACAGCGAGCAGAGCTTGTCCTCCCGCGCGCGGTTTCTCTCCTCCCCCCCCCCTCCGCCCTTTTAAAAAAAAATGTACGCTCGTGTGTAAGTGTTGTTGTGCGCGCGCGCGCGTCACGTGCTTGGCGCGGAGGGGGCGACCTCGCGGGCTCTGCCTTTGACTTGCTTGCGGCGATCAGCTTCGCCCCGGCGGTCGGAGAGCTTGGTTCCAGCCGGTCCGCCGGGGTACGTTTTTTTCTATCCGGCCAGTGACCGCCTGTTTGTAAAATAGCTACCGCCAAGAGCCTTAAATCCAGTGGATCCCCTTTTGGAAATCCAGTGATCACTGAGGTTAGATGTCAGTCTTTTGGAAATATTTATATCTATATCTATATATCTATTTTTTCCTCTCCTTTTTCTGTGTAGCAACTTGAGTATCACAAAAGCACTGCGGCAAGAATTTAAAAAAAAAAACAAAAAAAAAACAAAAACGATTATAAGCACTCATGGTCTCCGCTGGGACTTTGAGCAATGTTATTTTAAAGTGTGTAAAGTTTGTATTAATAAATTTTTGTAAACAATGCAATTTTGTCTACTGTTTGGGGGAGGCTGTGCAAAAGAGCTATTTAAGAAAGTCTTGCTTTTGAGCGTGCATGTCAAGTCCTTTGCAGTTATGGAAAAAGTCTGCTTTTCTTGTCCCTCTTTTTAGTTCCAATGCAGTATGTGGGTATCAGAAAAATCATTTCAAAACTCCTCCCCAAACTGTGGTTTCCAATAAAGATGAAAGTATGTCCAAAGATTTAATTGCAGCTATCTTGAAAAAAAGACATCAATGTTCAGCTGTCTGCTTTTAAGGCCAGTTTTTTTAGAATCCTCAACCAATTTAAATGTATCTAAATACATATTAATATTTATTGATCAATCCATTATTTTATCATGCATTTTTAAAAAATATTAATTTATTTTTAAATAGCGATAGAAAAGATGGATGATTGCTTTCACCATTTACAGGCTGGAATCATCTGGCTTAAAATTGTGGAAACTGTGGTTAGCTCTACCGATCAAGTCTGAGAAAGCTGATTGGGGCATTAGTTTATCCTAAGTAAGTTCACTAAAACAAAATAACTTTCATGGGGATTTTATTCTGAATAAACCAGGTTATTCAGATTAACCTGAATAAACCAATAAACTAATGCCTTCAAGATAGAAACATGGGTTGAATGCAGGAGCAAAGGCAGTAGAGGTGTTTATCCCATGAATGAAGTCACCTACATCACTGTCCAAACAGCAGAGAAGAGGAGAGTGGGAATGGTCACCTTGTTGAATGGTTAAATTAAGAATTTTAAATGATCTTACTACTGCACTGAGGAACAATATCCTGCACTTCTCCTGGAATTAAGCATGACTTTTTTATGGATTACATGCTAATGAGCTTATACTTATTCTGGAGCAAAACAAATGGAAATCAGTGGGTTGCTTCCAGAGTAAAACTTGCTCTTTTCTTTCTGGAGGCATTTCAGAGATATCCCTGAGGTGTTCAGCCAGACTTCACCTGTATGTACTTCTTTAGCCTCACAATCCTTGCTTCACAATAATCACAATTAAGGTTGCTATAATGGAACGTAATAGCTTTAAACAAATAAGCTTTGCTCAATAAAAACCACTGAACCACAATCCTTTTTGTAATAAAAAGGATACATTTGATTCTGTGGCCTCTGATATACCAAGTTAACATGTTTAAATACTTTTAAATTAGACCTGATTATTTTATCTCGTCACAAAACAATGACTATAACTGTAAAGCCGTTTAGTCTGTCACTGGATCTCCTCAAATTTTCAGTGTGACTCTTCAACGCCATCAGCGTGCAAAAAGTTAAAGGTTTTCCTTCAGAAACTGTGACTGCCTGTTGATTTGACAGCATAAGAATTCATAGCAGAGTATTCTAAAGGGAAATTTCAGTTAAATGTTTCAGGTATAATTGGAAACGTTCCAGTTCCCCATGATGACGACGATTGCTATTCCTAAAGTAGATTAAGAGCTGTATTGAACTAGTCTCTTAAAGACCCTCCAAATTTTTATTAAAAAGCGAATAGACAGCTGTGCCATTCTTCTCCTTAGAAGACGACTGTTGTATTAAATATTCAAGACAATGAGTAATCAAGCCACCCAAGAACTCCACACTAAGAAGCTTGGAGAGAAAAATAGGGAACAGAACCACAACCTTATCCTGTTATAGGCAAATTCATTACTGAACCTATGCATAGAGATGGTGAATTGACACTATGATGCTGAATACTTGGAAGAAAGTCCAGTGTCAATTTTAGATTAATTGACTTGAGGAATTAAATCCATTCAATCCCATGGGTTACTAAACAGAAGCCAAAGTGGGTTATTAATGTCAGTCCAGCAAGGTGCACCAGATCATAACCATCAACTCCATGGGAAAGGTATAATTACTTTTACTGAAGTTGGCTATAATAACAGAGTCTTTCAAGACTGACTATGCTATATGCCTCCTACTCCTTACAATTCAGTGAATTAGATCTCTGTCTATCTCAGCACTTCTCAATGTTATTTGACTGTGTTCTGGACTTAAAAAATGCATCAGTCCTTTTTGCGTAGGTAATAGCTTCTGCATATTCCCATCAAGGTTATCTTCCTTATTCTACAGTTAAGAAGCAGTTAACCATAACAATAAATTTAAGTATGTACATAATTTTGATTGTATGGACTAATCTCTAATTTTGGAAAGAATAGGGCATGGGATATGTGTAATGAGGTATTTTGGAAACAAGATGATGGAATTATAGCTGGTAGGATGCCTACAATCTGAAATTATTAGCAATTTACATCCTAAGGGAAGTTCTACAATACCTATAAACTGTGCTTTCAGCTGAAAAAGACAAACATATTGGTATCTTATGTTTGTTATCTTAATCAACAACCTTTATTTGTTCTCCTTTAAAAATATCCACACAATATTCTATCCCAAACAGCACTGGGCTGTTTGTATACACACAAAAGTCCTATCAAGAATAACACTTTGGTTCACATGTGCTATCATAAGTAGTTTTCTATTTCGGAAAATATTCCTAGTTTGCTAGGTTATTTTTGTAACACAGTATTTTAAGAATGTCATGCTTATATTATAATAAGGCAATATTGGGATAAGATCCAGTAACAGATAAAAAATCAGTTGCTCTTTTTTTTTTCATAGAACTTGAGATGAAGTTTGATGGACATATTGGTCCTAGGTTTTCAGTTGCTATGTTCCGAAGTCAAACATTTCAGCTTTATATATTCTTGTACCATACATAACACGAGGCTTATAGTGAAATGACCATTTTATTTTATGTGGAAAAAAGATGAAAGATTTTTCAACGGAGATAAAAAAATCAGAAATCAGATAGCACCTTTTCTAGTTAACAAATTTTACTGAAAGACATAAATGTTCATTCATGAAAATATGTTAGCTGGGAAAAATATGATCAGATTCCTCCTGATTTTTGTTGCTATAGATTAACACAGCTGCTCTACAACATTGTACTCAACAAGTAGTAAATACAAATGAAATTACCTTTAAAAAATAATAGGAAGACAACATAATAATTAACATTCTTATAATTAACATTTGTAGTAGTGTGCTGTCCAGACAGTTTTGAGTTAATGGGTTTGGGACAATTAGGATTTGTGAGCTGTCCCCTTAAGGGAATGCCTCATGGTAAATGTAGTTAAGGTATCCTGGGAAATGTAGCCCATGTCATGTGTCCACATCTGTAATCCTGATTGGTCACTAAATTGACCCTTTTTGGGTTGGGGGAGGCTCCCTCACTCTTGCCTGAAGCCACCATACCATGCGGCTTCTTCAATCATCATGGGGTTGAGACTTTATTATCTTCCTGCACCACAATTCAGATATGCAAAGGATTGGACATTAAGAAGAACCTTGTCATAAATGTGAGTTGACAGGATGCCTGATGAACCAATAAAAAAGACTTTGTGTGGATGCTTTGTGGAGTTGATCAATATGCTTTTGTACAGTATTTGTACAGGACAGGCAGAATAGAGGGAAGATATTAATCTTGATTCCTGGAAGAAGAAGCATCTGGAGTTCCAGTAAAATGACACTGTTTGATTTTGATACCAGGAGGCAGTAAAAACAAGATTAATTTGGACTCCCAAAAGTAAAATTTGAATTTTGTGATAAAGCAAAGTAATGTTGAAGCCAGGAGTGAATATGCAATGCTAATCTGAGCCTCCAAAACAGAGATATAGCTAATCAGATTACCTGAATTCTCATCCTCTCTCCCTCCCTCCCTCCCTCTCCCTCTCCCTCTCCCTCTCCCTCTCTCTTTGCAATGCAAACTTTAAAAAGCCTGTTTGGATGCTGGAAGGGGCAAATTCACCCCCCTCCTTTTTTCTTCAGAGAAAGAAGTGCTGGGTCTCAAGTTACAACTCCTAACTCAGAAAGAACCATAAGACTTTGGGAGAAGTTTTTAAAATGTAACACAATTTATTGATTAAAATATGGCATCTTATAAGTCTTTTCTTCATTGTACAAATAGGTTTTTGCTTGTGCAGTGAAATTTCTCCCCTTTCTTCCTTAAAGCCCTGAAGATAGTGCTAAGTTTTTAGTAGAAGACTCTTGGATTTCTAAAGCAGATCATTTCATATAGATCTAGAGGGCAATATAAGTCCCTGTGACACTCATACTATAGATAGAATACTGAAGTTGAAGAACCATCTTGTACATGATCATACCATGAAACTTGACATATGTTAACATCAGAAAGTCCTGGATGCTCACCTGAAATACACTGAACATACATCACTATGTACCATATAAATAGGTATAGAAAAGCTTATTTCTTGTTGCATTGATCTAATATGATCTAGTGCCATGATGGCATACCGGAAGTGGCACACAAAACTATCTGATGGCACGCCAGCTGTCGCCTGTTGTTCTTCCGGGTTCTGTGTGCACATGCACACTGGCCAGCTGGTCTTTGGGAGAGCTGGAAACTGGAAGAGCAGCTCCCCGGTCCTAGTGCGCCTGCTGGGAAGCTGATCTTCCGGTTTCCAGTACGCACATGCATGTCGGCCAGCTGGTTTTCAGGTGTGCATGTGCACCAGAAACTGGACGTTCAGGTGGCTGGTGCGCATGCGCATCGTGGAAACTGGAAGATTAGCTTCCCAGTGTGTGCATATGTGCCATAGAACTGTTCTTCTGACAGTCTCTGACAGTCTCACATGCGTGTGCTGGAGAGCTGTTCTTCCGGTTTCTGGTGTTCTCCCATGTGTCTACATGTGCTCCCCTTTTGGCACTTGGTACCAAAAAGGTTCACTAACACTGATCTAGTGATTAAAAATCTTAGGTTAGAGAGATCTAGATTCAAGTCCATTCTCAGCCATGGAAGTTCACTAATTGACTTTAGGTCAATGATTTTTTTTCTTAGGTCAACATGAAAAAATTGAAGGAGGTATCACTATGGTTACTGCCTTGGTTCAAAAGAGAAGTCGATATATAAATCTAACAAACAATAAATAAATTCATAATTCAAGCAAAATGAACAATAGTGGCCAATTTCTGCTCAAGCAAAGCTTATTGATTGTATGGGGGTTTTCTTTGGCAGATTAACTTTAATTAATGTTGGCTGGCATGCATCATAGAACTCACTTCATCAACAATAAAAGCTTTGTACTTGGATCAGTATGATGAAATTAAATGGACAAGTTATGCCAGCATTATAGACAAACATTGAGAAACTTGCAGTGGGGATGGATGATTTTTTAAACATTGATGAAGTTATGTGCTAGATGAAATTTACATAGTGACTTTATACCCAACAAATGCACAAATCAGAAGCAGGTTACATGTCCTGAAAAAATAATTTATGCAGGTATTTGTATTGAGATAATTATGAAACTGATGGTTTATGTACTCTTTGCTTCTAAAAATTTGGTTCCATTCAGCAACATCAAATTATAGACAGTCCTAGTGATGACCGTAAGACAATCACCGATGTCTAATTTAACTTGCTTCTCTAGAGTATTTGGAGCAAATACTTAAATTTCCAGCAGGGAGATGAGTTGTTTAGTAATGGAAGTTAAGCATCTGTGCCTCTTGTTTCCAAATTTCACCTTTCCAAAATGATTTTTAAAAACTTTTCACAATTATATAAATTAAGCCTGTTGTACCTCAAGCAACTTTTGAACTAAATTTCTAGATAGAAATGGTTGATACAGTAGTAAGATCTGGAGCTGTCATCTTTTGCTAATACATGTGGGTAAACATCAGGTTTGTAAAATTTAATTTGCTTTTTAGTGGACTCAAGGGTGGGTCCCCAGTTTTATTTAGGAGACATGTAGAGATGAAATTCGAGGGATTTCTGAATATTGGAAGCAACTTAAGTCTACATAACTTGAATAGAAAAACCATTTCTTGATACTTCTAAGTCCCCTATCCCCCCAAAATAATAGTATATTTCTAGAGGACCTCTGTGAAGTAGAATATAATTTTGTTATTGCTCTCATTAAAATATTTGGAATTATTGGCCAGTGTATAAAATACATCTTCACATGATCTACCATGATCTACCATGATCTACTTCCTTTTGTTCTTTTCTGCATAGAGGAAGTCTTTTGAATATAAAAACTTTATATAAGAATATAAGAACTTAAGCAACAGAGTGGTCAATGTCTGGAATACTCTACCTGACTCTGTGGTTTCTTCCTCAAATCCCAAAAACTTTAACCTAAGACTGTCTACTGTTTTTTTTTTTTTGACATTGTTCTCTGTGCTTTTTTTGTGTGTAAATTTTATTTGAGTTTTCACACAAAAAAAATACAAATAAAACATCTTTTTTGAAAGTAGCGTAATCCTGGGTTACATTTCTTTGTACAGACACAAATTCAATTTCATGCTCATTTTTATGTTCCATTCCATATCTTATTACTGTTTTACATTTTCTGCATAGCTTCTCTCCTCTTTTAATTTTCTCAATTTTATTTTAATTATCTCATCTCAATTCAAATCATTATATTTATATTTTTTGTCTGTCCTGTTTCAATTATTTATTATTTTTTCTCATAAACAAAGTTTCTCCTGTAGTTACTGATTGGAGTATGACGCCTTGATATCTTTTAAGTTTATCCATTTTACTCTTATTTAGGCTTCAGTATATACCCTAAAGTTATAACATTCAATATAATACATAACTTCCATTTGGATTTTGCTTGGTACATTCTTAAAATACACACTATATTCTTAAAAAAAGAAAAAAATATAAATATATGTAATTAAAATAACACATTCCATTCCAATTCTATTCTATTATTAATATTCATTAAAATTTTAACTTCTTTAACATTACTTTTCAATTAAATATCATACTTCTATGGGAACAATTATAAGCTTTCCATAATTAATTCCTCTCCTTCACTTATATGTTATAAAATGTTAACTAATTAAAATGTTCCCATCCCTTCCTAATTCAGTTTTCTCATTTATTTTATTTCACTTATTTTATTAACAAACATTTCACTAAATTACACTATTTTATCCCTCATTTTAATCATACATTGTTTCCAATTTTCTAAAGTTATTTCTATTACTAATATAACAATACAATCTTATGTACCTTTACAGAATCCCTTTTTCAGTTAAATTTTCACTCATTATCTCTAAAGAGGTCATGTTTCTCTATATCTTGTTCTGGTCCTTTGTAACTTCTTTTCCTTTCCTTCTTCCCTCTCTTCTCTCCCCCCTTTTTACTCCCGTGTCTCTCTACCTCTATTTCTCTCTTCTGTGTTCCCCACTTCTGTTGCTTTCCAATATTATACTTATTTTTTGAATTATTTTTCTTTTGTTTGGTTGTTTTTTTAAGTCTTAAATTCTCCATTCTCTTCCCCCCTTTCCTTTTTCTTCCCCACATAGAATTACTTGTTCATTAAAGATGGCTTCTTCTTTGTCCCAGTCTTTTTGTTTTGCAGGCATTTCTTGTTGTTTCTCGTAGTTCCAAATCTCCATTTCTAAGAATTGAAAAGCGAAGCCAAAAGAACCCCTCCCTTCTGGTGCATCTTCTTTATACTTTTTAAGTTCCATTTTCAATTCATCCAGAAGTAGTGCCATTGTATAAATTTTTAAACAACCACCCAATTAATTTTAGTCATTCAAATGCAATAACCAAGAATCCAAAGATCACCAAGTAATCTAAATACACGCAAGCTGTTTCTTTTTGCTCTTTTTTTTTCACTTTCTCTTCCAGGGGTTCTACTGTTTAGTTACAAACTTTCAGTTAAAATGTATCTTTTATAGGTCTTGTTGAAGTTTTACTGTAGATTCTTTTTAATTCCAGGCAGTTTCCTCCCTCTTTCCAGATCCTACCCTTTTATTTTTTTTCTCTCCTTTCCTGCTTATAAAAAAAATTTTTTTAGTGTCCAAAAATTTTTATTATCCCTTTGACATTTTGTTTTATTTTCAGCTTCATTGTCTGTTGATGTCAAAGCGGATTTTTCCAATTTCTTATTTAAGTCTCTTAGTTGCCAGTATAGGGAAAGGTAGAGAAGAAAAAAAACCAAACCCAAACCTTTCCCTTTTCACTTTGCTGCTTCCGACTCTTCTTTAGGAGCAATGTTATTTTTTTGTAAGTTTAAATTCCAGGGTACCTTAGTTGTTGCTTTTGCAATTTAACCCGGTCAGCCAAAACTTTCACTTCTTATCTTCCTCCTTCACATTCTTTTCCGGTCAAGTTCTTCTTTGAGGTGGCCATTTCTGACCACCACCGCAACTGCCTTCGGGAAAGGGAGTAATGGCCAGTTGAGGAGGAGAGATGCGGCTCTCCTTGACCCTGCTGGCAGTCTCCCCCCTCTTCACCACCTCTATGGGGTGGCTTAGCCCCGAAACCATCCGGCTCAGGATGCTCCAGTGGCAAGCCCAGACCGAAACCGCGCACGATCACGGATTTCTGTCTGGTGCCTAAGGCACTCAAACCGCCTCTCAGACTGTCTCCTACTGACCTCACCCCTTTACTAAGAGATCTGTAGGGGGCATGTACAAGCACACCAACGTGCCTACCGTCCCTGTCCTATTGTTTCTTTTTTTTTTCTTATATGTATCCATTTCATGTATTCATAACTATGTTTATACTTGTACCTGTTATCTTATAATCCCTTGACAAAATAAAATAAATACAAAAATTTAAAAAAAAACTGTGACTGATGGGTTCTGCCAGATGTAAAGTCTGAAAAGTCAGGAACAATTTGAATGGGCATTGACAGAAGTTACTGTGAACGCCTTTCTATCTATGCTGCGAGAGAGCCCAGGATGGGTTTACTCCTTCCTATGATGTCATTTAGCTGAGTCTGTACTAAGATATAAAAGCCAGCCCCCGGGAGAGACCCCAACTTTGGCGAAGATTCTTGACAACTGAAAGGTGTTTCTGAAAGCCCAAAATAAATACAGAAATATGTCTTACCCTCTGGACGAATCAAGGGAGAGGCTGGGCTCTCTCGCAGCATAGAAAGAAAGGGCGTTCACGGTAACTTCTACCAACGCCCATTCTCCTCCATGCTGCATCGAGAGCCCAGGATGGGACATACCAAAGCTTGCATGTCCACGGGTGGGTCCTCATCCGGCTCATCACATCAACTGTGGAACCACTTGTTGAAGCACCCGTCTACCGAAGGCTGCAGTCACCAAGGCAAAGGCATCCAGACAGTAGTGTCTGATGAAAGGACACGGGGATATCCATGTGGCCGCTCGACAAATCTCCTCCAAGGATTCTTGGGTTGCCCAGGCAGCAGAAGCAGCCGCGCTTCTGGTAGAGTGCGCCATCAGACGTTGGAGAACCAGAAGGGCCGCAGCTTTGTAGGCCTGCTCAATGCAAGACCTGACCCAGCTGCGAATAGTAGGAGAAGAGGCCTTGTGCCCAAAGTGAGAAGGGAAAAAGGAAACAAACATGGCTCCCGATTTCCTGAAGGAGGAAGTGCGCTTAACATTTATTCTAAAAGCCCTTCTTACGTCTAGTGTGTGTCACTGCTGCTCTAAGTCATGGTGCAGGAGAGGACAGAAGTCAGGTAAAACAATGTCCTGGGACCTGTGAAACCAGGTGTTAACCTTCCGAATAAATGAGGGGTCCAGACGAAGAACAACCCTATCATCATGAAAGGAACAAAGGTCCTGTCTGATGGAAAGCGCAGCAAGCTCGGAAACCCTCCTGGCAGAAGTGATGACAACAAGGAATACTACCTTCAGAGTCAGGAAACTGAGAGACACCGTTCTAAGGGGTTCAAAGTGGGGCTTTGTAAGGGCATTAAGGACCATATGAAGGTCCCAGGAAGGATACCTGTGAACCACCGGAGGGTGCAGGTTGGAAGCCCCTTTCAAAAACCTCCTACTGAAGTGTGATGGGATAAGGAAGGAAGCGAACCCCATGAAGAGACCGAGGAGAGGGCCACAACCTGCCTGCATAAGGTGTTGAGGACCAAACCTTTCTCCAGCCCATGCTGAAGGAAGCTAAGAACTGCCAACTGGGCTGAAGCAGGAGAAAGACCCTCCCTGAGGCACCATCGGGAAAAAGCCTTCCAGTGGGCATCATAGATGCGCCTTGTGGAAGGTTTGTGAGATGACAGGATAGTAAGGATGACCCTTTCTGGAAGATCAGCCTCCTCTAACTGCTGCCGCTCAAGTGCCACACGGTCAGCTTGAATCACTGGGGCTCTGGGTGGAGCAGGGCCCCCTGGAAAAGGGAGATTAGATGGGTGGGATCCTCCAAGGAGAAGCCACCGATAGGTTGACCAGGTCCACAAACCAGGGCCTCCTTGGCCAATAGAGTGCCAGGAGGAGGAGCTCCGCATGTTCCTCCAACATCTTCCAAATTACTGCTGGAATGATGGGAAGTGGTGGAAAGGTGTAGAGGGAGAGCCTTGGGCCATCTGCACCGAAGAGCATTGGTGCCTATGCTCCTTGGCAAGGAAATCTGGTGAAGAATCTGGTGACTTGGGCGTTTTGAGGAGTGGAGAAGAGATCCACCTCCGGTGTTCCAAATCTGAGGAAAAGATCTCTGAATACAGACGGAGGAATGGACCATTCTGCCTGGTCGACTAGGCTTCTGCTGAGCCAGTTGGTCTGGAAGTTGTCAATCCCGGAGATGTGGTCCACCGAGATCAACAACAGGTGGTTCTCTGCCCATAACACCAGCTGTAGAGCCTCTCTCATGAGGGCTTTGGACCTTGTCCCCCCTTGCCGGTTAACATGAGCCTTTGTGGCCATGTTGTCCATAAGGACTAGAACATGAGAGCCGGTCACTGATTGCCTGAAATGCTTGAGAGTCAGAAAAATGGCTCTGAGGTCTAGCCAATTTATGGGAAGGGTCTGCTCTGATCTGAACCAAATGCCCTGAGCTATCTGACCCTTCATATGGGAACCCCAACCCAGGAGGCTGGCATCGCTGGTTACCTCTAGCCTATCTGGGTCCCTGAACAGGAGTCCCCTCCAGATTGATGGGGAATACCACCAATTAAGAGATCCCTGGATTTGTGGCAGGAGTGGGACCTTGATGGAGGAGTGGCTGGTTCCTGCTTGTTGGTAGGGAAGCAGGAACCATTGGAGGGGTCGGGAGTGGAGCCGAGCCCATGGGATGATGCCAATACAGGAGACCATCTTCCCCAGAAGTTTGGACAGCAGCGACAGGGGGACAAGTTGATGTTGCTGGATCTGGCTGATGATGTCTGCAGGGCTCTTCCACGAGCTGGGACAGGAAAACCTGGCATGACATCATATCGATGACTGCTTCCAAGTGTTCCAATTTGGTTGTTGGAGAGAGCTGGCTCTTTTTGGTGTTGATGGAAAATCCGTGGTGACATGACAGGGTAATTTGCAGATCCCGATGGGCTGCATGGATGGAAGAGGATAGAATCAAAATGTTGTCCAAGTAGCGTTGGATCCTCACTGGAATAGAATGCAGAAATGCCACCAATGCTGCCAGAACCTTTGTGAAGCCCCTTGGAGCTGATGAGAGTTCGAAGGGAAGTGCTGAATACTGGTAATGGGTATTCTTATAACAGAAATGAAGAAATTGATGATGATGAGGCCAAATTGGGATGTGGAGGTAAGCCTCAGTGAGATCAGTGGAAGAGAGGAGGTCGCCCTCCCTCTAAAATAGAATGCAGAGTCTGCATTTTAAATCGCCTGTATTTTACAAATTGGTTGAGAAATTTTAGATCAAGGATGGCTCGCCACCCCCCTGAGGCTTTGGGAACGATGAAAAGGTGAGACTAAAGCCCACGTCCCTGTTGAGAGGGGGGAACAGGTTGAATAGCCCTGATTTCAAGAAGGTGCTGAATGGCCTGATTCATGAGGGCTCACCTGGAAATGTCCCGAGAGACAGGACAGATCAAAAATGTTTTGGGGGAGTGGCGTTAGGAAGTCCAATTGTAACCCTGACTTAATATTGCTGAGCACCCAGGTGTCCCTCGTTGACTCCTCCCATTTGGAGACAAGGCTATGCGACATCTGATGGGTGGGGAGAACGAGGGATTACTTAGAGTGACGAAAGGAACGACCCTCTCCCCCCCGAAAGGACCGTTTACCAGTAGAAGGTTGTTGCCTGCCAGATGCTTCTGCCCGTTGGTCTTGGCGTTGGGAGTACGGCCTGTGAGAGCGGGGGAAGTGAGATGAAGTCTCCGCTTGGAAGGCAGGAGGGTGATAAGGAGCAGGGCGATAGTTGGCTTTCTTCCCAGAGGAAGAGAGAATTTTATGTTTATCTCTGGTTTCGATGAGATAAAGTTCCAGAGCATCGCCAAAAAGCTTATCGCCTGCGAATGGAACTGAAGCCAGCTTCCATTTTTGGCGTGACTCCATCTGCCAATTTTAGAGCCATAAAAG
This sequence comes from Laticauda colubrina, assembly GCA_015471245.1. Classification (NCBI taxonomy): domain Eukaryota; kingdom Metazoa; phylum Chordata; class Lepidosauria; order Squamata; family Elapidae; genus Laticauda; species Laticauda colubrina. Next base: position 58,832,854 of record BLBF01000002.1, read on the forward strand.
TCTTCTTGCTGCTACAGAAGATGCCTTAGCCTTTGTTGAAAATTTGGCAGAATTCCACCACTGCGATAATTTTATTAAGGCTTTGGTGAAAAGCAGGCAATCTATTCTGGAGTTGGCGCAGCCACTGTTTGGATGCCCTCATGAAAAAGGATGCTGCTGTTGAAGCCCGAACAGCCCAAGCAGCGGCTTGGTGATTGCGCTTGAGGGTCTGTTCGGAACATTTATCATCCGGTTTCAGGATATCATCTGGCTCTGTGGGAGTTCCAGAAGATGAGAACGAAGCCAGAACTGGAATGTCAACAGAAAGCACTGCCAAGGCATTGTCCAGAGCTGTGCTGACATTGTATCCAGCTGATGCTTATCCAGAGAAGATGGGCGAGGACCTGCCGAAGGAGAAGTGCACTGTTCCTTGACCATGTCCAGGAACAAAATGGGAGAAGGCAAAACCTTTGCATGCGCTACAGGCTTGGAGAAGAGCGAATCCCATTGGCTAGAAGGATTTCCTTGTGGAGAGAGTAGTTTGAAGACCAATGCAGAGGATGTCTACTCTGGGCGAGAATTCTCTTCCTCTGAAAGATTTTGGTCAAAAATCTCATCCTCTTCACATTCTCAATGAGAGGTGTAACTGTGTTCAGATGGTGAAGGCCTTCCTTCCTCATCAACCTCCTCCAATTCTTCTCGGGAAGAATGGACCCTGAGGTTCTGGGGCCTGTGTAAATCAGGATGATGAGGCAAGGAACTTATAGATTGAGAAGGGAGAAGGGCCTGTACCCTTTCCAGAGGTTGAAGAATTTGCTTGAATTTGCCAATCCCTGCCTAATGGCTAATGAGACAATATCTTGGATATCCCCTGGTCTATGCTCAAAGGTAGAGGCAGAAGGCCAAAGCCCGCTGCTGTGGGAGTGAAGGTGGCTTCAGGCCTAGATTGAGGAAAGGTTCGAGGCCTGGAGGAAAGAGGAGGAACATAGGACCCAGAAGCCCTATGGAAATAAGGCCCAGATCTGCTTAGATCCTGAGAATCTGATTGTACTGCAAGAGGAGACCAGGATGGAGGATGGAAAGGCTCATAACTTCTCCTCCCTGGGAGGGCTTGGTTGGGGCCAACGAGTATCACCTGAAACATGCAACAGGTAGTTGCACACCCTTCTGTTGAATAGTTCAGTTGAACTGCCTCTCTAGAGCTGCATGTCTGCACTTCTCTGCCCTCAATTCAGCCTGAGTTGCCTTCTTAGGGGCTAGAGCCTTAGCTTTGATTTTAGCAGCCACCTCCCTTGGACTGATTGGATATGTTGCCTACGTCTTTTTCTCTTATTGGGCTTAAGAGACTGTTCCACTGGGGGGGAAAGCTCTGCCTGAGCCTTATCTTGCTCCATTTGTAGAATAAAGGCTCTTGCGTTGGAAAGAAACTTTAGAAATTTTTCTATTAAGCCCCTTAGGGTATAAATGGCCCCCGGGCTTACAAAATGGCCGCTCAACTCGTGATGGAAGGCTTGAATCCAAGATGGCCACTGACTACAGGGAACAGGCTCCAAGATCGAAGAATCGCTCCTGAGGCTGTACAGAGCCCCGAGCGAAGTCAGCAAGGGAAAAATGCAGCAACCAGCCACACGTTCAGCTGGCTTGTGCTCTTATCAGTTTGCTGATTGTTTTTACGATCGCTCAAAACTGTGGGCGTGGTGGAGGTCTACAGATGCTGTCCAGCTTGCCTACACAGCGCTCTGGTAACGCTGCTCCCAGCTTTGCAGGAGAGAGAGCCCTGCTGTCCTAGAAGAGCAGCTGCCCTGGGAACTGCTTGAAGCGAGGAAAGAAGTACTGAAGATCGCTGGTGATTGCTATCTAACAGAACGCTTTCAGAGACACAGCTACTGACTGAAAGGAGCTGAGTCAAAAGCTGGGGTCTCTCCCAGGGGCTGGCTTTTATATCTTAGTACAGACTCAGCTAAATGACATCATAGGAAGGACTCAACCCATCCTGGGCTCTCAATGCAGCATGGAGGAGAATATGTTTGTAGCATCATATCTGTTGAACTTATGGAATGTTTTTCATGCTCAGTAAATAAATATTGCAATTAGTTCCTTTATCTATTTAAAATCTCAGTTATGCAAAACCCTCCAGATATATTGGATTCCAATGTAACTCTTGTAATTCCCATTTCGAATGACCATGTGCTGACATCTGGATGACACCTACTTGAAAAGGAAATGTCACTAGTTGCTCCTGTCTGGAAATGAAGAAATTATTTTTCTGTGCAAAGTTCTCTGGTTCCCTCTTTTCTCTTTCTCTGGCATATGGTAGTGCTTAAATTAGTTGGGTATGTTTTACTCAGTATCTCTTGCCATAAACACTATTTATCGCAAAGGAATAAAGAGTTGCTGTGCATTTCCCAATCCATTGCCAAGGAGCAATTCTTATGTAGCATGAAACCTTGGCATTTGTTTATTCCTATTTTTGTTCTTTCTGTTTCTTGAGTGTTTATCTCAAACAAACTGGAAGATAAAAAGCAAGACCATACTAGCAATGACTCTTAGAATTTGGCCCTTGGGTTAGGCCAAATGGGGTAGGCTGGCTGCTTTTATCTGCTCTTAGGACACATGTAATTGATGCAATCTGCTTTGGATTTTATTTAGCAGTGATAATATTGGATGACACAAATGCACACATTTAAATAAAATCAGAACTTATTTTTATAGGAGTGAAACTGCAGGTTGGTTTCAGAAACAACCTTTCCTACTTTATGAGCCATGGAAGAAAATAAAAGTTTTTCATGATATTTCGTTCACGCCTCTGTTAACAGCACTGATGAGGCATATGAACACTTATATAAAAGATGTCTATGTGTTTCTTAATGCTGTGCTTAAAGGAAATTATGAAGGCTAATATTTTGGTCAACTAGTACATGAAAAGTGAAAATGATCATTGAGTTGATTGGGCTGCAGTGAAATGACTTCCAAAGGGTTAAAGCTTTAATCAGTTATGGACTGATCAAGAATGAAAGATGTGGATGGACACTGCAGTATTGTTCTCACTTTTTAATGATCATTCAAACTAATGGTTTATAGCTGCTTTTCATTTCTTTTTTTGTTACCTATTTCTCCAAATGGTGCTCATAAAAGTTAAATATTTATATGCTGGCCACAGCTAAACTAAGACAGAATTTAATTTACCTTGGTTTTGGAGATGGATGATTTAAATCCAGAACAGCAGAGTGAATCAGTTAGTAGCAGAATAAAGTTTGGTTTAACAACAAATTTTAATTCTTATTTTTATATAGTATCTTCCTTTTAAATTTAGTTTTTATATTTAATACAGTTAATGCAAAATAGAAACATGTAGATATTAAGAGTTGGTGTGTCTCCCAGAAAGCAGACAAACATTTATGAAATGATAAAGCAGAACATTTTATGTGCAAGTAAAAAAAAAAGAATTTTCAGAATTTTCCTTTATATCTTTATTGGTTGTTAAGCAGTTGGATTGGATTCAGAAGTGATTTAATGGTCTCATAACTATTTTTTCAAGAAAGGTGAAAGAAGCAAGGGGAAAGTGAAAGGGGGGCAGAAGAAAAAGCTGCATTCAAAAATCCATAAGGCAAGCAAGGAGCTTTGGTTGTGAAAATGTGAAGACCATTATTCTATTGAGTGCTGCTGCTGCTGCTCTTAATAGGTATAAATCTCTAAACAATGCGTCACATTCTGAGTGAAGGGTTTTGCTCAAAGCACATATGTGGAGAATAAATTACTTCCTTTTTACATATGTTCCAAGAATTATTTTATGGCTAGCTAAATGTCTGAGAGGCAAAGTATCCAGAGCTTCTATCTACAATCCTGATCTGAATCTTAACTTTTTCAGAAATGCCATAAGGTAAAGGATTGATTTACACTGCTCCTTATCAGAGACCAAAGTACTTACACCAGAGATGCTGCCTAGAGGTAACTTAGCAATTGGAGGCTTTGCCTTGGCAAGACACATATCATTTCTCAGATTTGTTAATCCAGTCTTTGTATTCATTTTTCTCAGGGTATGATCCTGACATTTTGCTTGCTTACTATCTATCTTTCCTCAGAGACATAGGAAGACAGGTTTTCTTTCAATTTAATTTATGAGATTGAATGTACTTGAGGCCATAGAAGTTGAATTTGGATTCTATTATTAATTATGTTAATTCTAGGTGGCCATGGGCAAATTGAACATGATAGATATAGAACAAGTATAAACAGATATGCATGGGTTTGAAAGGAAGTGCTAATTTAAAATGTCCAATTTCCTTTGACACTTGGAATTTACCAACCGCTATTCTGTATCAAAGCTTCTAAACCTAGTTTCATCCTGACAGTATTAACTTTATCATCATTCTGTTAATAAAACTAGTGTATAAGATACATTTTTAAAACAGATCATCAACTAAAAATAGTCCAGAGTGAGATGACAAGGGTTGAATTTTCAATATTCTGCATGAACGAAGGCAAATATACATGTCTCAGGATAATGTTGTAAGGTCCAACCCATATTGTTCTATCACATAGTATAACAGCAAGGTGATTTATATCCTTGTCCATGGAATATTTTACTCTGAAATTAATTTTTATAATGATCAATTTCAAAATTATGGATTCAAAAATGTTTCTTTTTCTAAAGTTTAGTAAATAACTCTGCAGTTCTTGTCTGCTGTGATATTTTTAGATTTTTAGATATTTTTGATAATATCTGGGAACTGATAGCCTTATCTGATTTCTCCCTCCCCTTTGCTGTAATAAGTGAAGACAGTAGCATTATTACCTGCTGGTAAGCTCTACTGAAGACTGGAGCAAAAAGTACATCTGACCAGAGTTGTAAATTGCAGGCAGATTGTAAATTGATGGCAGATTGACTTTTTGTGTGAAAGCAGCTACTGCATCCCAATTACAACGTTGGACAGACCATAATAGGCTTCATTCAGACATACCTGTCCCATTCACTTTTTCTGTCTGTCTGTCTGTCTATCTGTCTCTTTCTCTCTCCTCTCTCTCTCTCTCATCATTTAGTTGGTTCCAGAAATTTTTCTCATAAGGAATAATGTAGTGAGTCACAAGACAGTTTAAATAGTATAGGGTCTTTTGCTTGAACAGGAAGTGGGACTAGAAGACCTTCCAGGTCTATTCTGATTGATTGATTGTTCTAGATGAAGTAGTGTAAAGCATACATAGAGAAAGGCCCTGTGATAATATCAGTGTGGCAAAATTGGTGTTTTTTTTAATCTAATATGGTGTAATGTTTTACATATAAAATGTATGCAAACAGGTCTGTGAAGGAAGGCAGGAGAAGGGCAGATGAATAAGCTAAGACTTACCAAAGCACACAGCAGTCTAGTACAGAGATAATTCTGGAGAACTGGATTTCTGAGACAGGTCATTCTAGTAAAATGGATGGTCTTTGTTAAAACAGAAAAGAGTTTTTTAAAGAAAGGATCAGAATCTACTGGAAGATGAGATAATCTGGATGTCCCATGCACTTATCATAACGAATGAATCATAAAAAATCATTGCCACTGTTTTTGCTGGTTTCTCTAGGAGCAATTTTAGAACATGAACAATGAGGCTTGTGGTCTTCAGTGATGGGCTGATAGCATATGTGACAGCTGTATTTCATCATTCTATTAAAAAAGTTATTCTATTATTTTTTCCTATGATTTAGGACAAAATCCTAGATCCTCTTGGGTTTTAGCTGGGACACATGACCCTGGCTCATTAACAGTATTTATTGAGCTTTTTAACCATCCACATTTCCTGAAAGAAAGAGCTGGACAAAGAAACGTGCTGGTTTCAGCAGTCTGTGTAAAAGCATTTTGAATCTTGATGATGATAATTGAAAGGTATATGTAGGATATACTTTCTTAATGAATTCTAGCGATAGTATGGAATTTGCCATTCCTTGATTTGAACAACAATTTGACAGTCTAGTGTTTTGAATTGGATCTATATAATTCAAAGGGCAGTATGTTTTCAGATTTTTCTGGAATACATCCTGCCAGCTCTTCATTTTTTTTAATTCTTTTTTGTTAACATAATGAGGTATAGGAGGAAGAGCTTGCAACCAAGATAAAAGAAACCTGAATCCAAACCAGGGGGGTGGGATTCTACTGGTTTGGACTGGTTCAATAGAATTGGTTGTTACGATTCTGCACAGTTCAGAGAACCGGCAAATTGTGGCACTGGCTGGCCCCTCCCCACCAGCCCCTTCCCTCCCTGCCCAGTCACTCCTTAACTCACATGCATGCCATCCAACTTGCCTGCATTGTGCCTTTGACTAATTTTTTGGTAAGTTGCTATTTTTGTTTTTTTGGTAAATTGCTGTTTTCCGCCCGGTGATCAGCTGCTCCAACTATCAGCTGTGCTGTGCAATTTAGATTAGCTAGAAAGCAGGAAATTGTCGGATTTCTTGCTTTCTAACTAATCTAAATCGCTGTGGTACTGCTTTGCCTTCGTCCAGGAGGCTTCCCTGAGGCCCAGTCAGGGATGGTATTCAGGGGTTAGTGTGGGGAGAAATGGCCTGAGAGCAGAGCTGAAACTTTCTTAGGACTGAAGCTTCTATTTTTCAGTGCAGACTCAGGCAGCAGATTGCAGAAAGGTATATCTGTGAATGAATCTGTGATTCTGCAAGCAACTCAATCTGCCTGCCTGCTTTGCCTGATTTTGGTAGAAGTTGCTCTTTTTTTAATACAAAAATTCAATATTTACATAAATATTTACATTATTTACATACAAGCCATACCCAGCCAGTCATGTGATCACCAAACCACACCCAGTCAGCTAGCCACCCCCACCAAGTCACATGACCACCAAGCCACACCTGCAAATTAGGCCATACTCCCAGAACCAATTGTTAAGAAATTTGAATCCAACCCCTGGTCTAACCAGAAATATTATTTGAGAAAATGTCTCAGGCATGACCTTCCCTAGAAGTGAATTCAGAGTTAAAAGATGTTAGCTGCTATAATCTTATAATAAAAGAAGCAGTAGCTTTGGAGTTTATAATTTCCAAGTTTACTCTATATTGTAAATCTGAGTTGAGAGAATTAAGAAAAAGACAAAATATCTTATATTAGTTTCAGTTTCTTGATGTTTTTTGGGGGGGAGTTTTTAATGCAATTAGAATATGGTGGTAGGTTCGTCTTCTTCATGAAAGGTATTTACATCTCCTTGCTTTAATTATAAAAATAGATTTACCATCTGTAATAAAAGGAGTTCTCTGATAGTGGGGGTATCAGGAAGAAAACAGGTACGTTGAGGACAAACAATGGATCTGAATAAAATCCATTGTTTGTCCTCACTTCTGGTGAAGAAGAATTGAGAACACCCATATCTGACAGACACATGATTATCAGATGTCTAATGACACTTAATATAAGTAATTGTTCAATTTTCTATTTCTATGAGTCTGACATACTCATGATAAAGAAACTAATAAGATGCTAATTTACAAGTTATACAGAAAGTAAAGTACAAGCCATTTGCTATGATTCTACTCCCATCAAGCTGTGCAATAATGTTTGTATATATAACACACTGTATTATAATTTGATTTCATTACATTAATCCAACAAAAACATAAAGCGAACAGCAGATTCTAAGATGTTGGTGGACAAGGTACTCTCCAAGTACTACTGCATTCCAATCTGTATTAGCCTTTGTCATGGCCAGTGGTTAGAGACAATAGGAATTATAGTCCATGAAAACTGGAACCTGAGCATAAGAGAAGCAGAGAGAAGATATTGTCTTTACACACATAGTAAATATATATGTGCAAGGTGTATGAAATTATGATTAATTGTAAAGATTTTAGACCTAATTCACATCTGAAAAATGACCTGTATATGTTTACAGCTTGCACATAATTGGTGTTATGTGAAAAATGCCAAAATAACCAAAGAGAAAATCACCTTATCTGTAATGCAAAGCATGAAACTGTTAAGTCAACCTTATGTTATTTTCCACTTGGGTAAAATACTGAATAAATAATCAAACAAACAAACAGGCAAATGAAGAAAGCATCTTCCTGTCATCTAATCTTGATTAGGGAAGGTTAACAGCCTGCATATTTATAGGCATCAACAGAAATACAGAAACAATGGACTCATTTTTGGAGAAATCTATCACTGCTGCTTGTTAGATTTGGGATAGCAACATCAAATTTGCCAGGAGAAAGAAAGATCTAAAAGAGTTTAATGGACGTCTTATTACCACATGAGAAGGGATAAAATGCCCTGTTAAAAAAACTTATTTGTAAATAAAGGTTATTTACAATGCACTAATTACTGCTAAAATATGGACAATTAGAACTAATAGTTTAAAAGGTATGTTTATAATGAAATACACACACAAACACAAACATGGATGAATATATAGCAGATACAAAGTTCTCTTATAATTGTACACTCCCAAGAATTAAGATATCCTAGATAATGAATACAAGCTGAAGTTTGATTTAAAGAGTTTGGGCTTATTAATGATCAGCTATAAGTACAACTATAGGTACATTGATTATTTCCTAGGATTTGTGCTAATTGGGTTGGTTTGTTAGTGATGTATTTAAAAATACAGTATGGAACAATTTAGATTTAGTGATTGCTCACCAAATTAATTCAAGGAATTGGTGGAGTTTAATGGCACAGTAATGAATAGTGTTTCTCTAATTTTAAAAAATCTTTATTTCTGACTGTTTTGAAAGCAGTAACTCAAGCTCAGTCTCCAGTGAATACAAGTCGAATCCAAATACAAATTTAATGTAACAATACAGGAGAAAAGGGGCAAAGGATATAGCATTCAGTATAATTTGGGCCTTTATTTTTAATTTAAAAAAAGACAAACAGTAAAGATTTATTCATTTCTTTATTTAATTTGCATGCTGTTTGACTCCCAGTAATTCTTGGTGTTAAATGTTTAAAAAATTAAAACAAATAAACAGCATAAAAAAGAGCAAATATACAAAGATAACTAATCTACATGAAAAGAAAAAAAGGTGCTTCAATCAAATTTTCCAAATTCCTGGGAGAACAGCTAGTTTTCAGGGCCCTTTGAAATAGTGATATGGAGAGGGTCGTCTTATGGGTTTTTTTCTTGAATCTTACAGACTAGTATAGAGAGGATTATTTGAATCTAATTTCAGATGGAAGCACTTTGGCAGAAAAGGCAACACTTTGGGGTCCTGATTAGCAAAACAGTTGAAATCAAGGGAAGGACAAACCTGAATTCCTTTTGTGGAATATGTGATTAACTGGTAGTGAATACTGTAAGAAAGTTTGGTTATGTAAAACTGATAGGATGGTGTAGCTATTCCCTATAACTCCATAGAACAAACTTCACTCTTTATTTTATTTTTGCACTTATGATAACACCTCATTTGGGATGGTAGAGATATTTGGGAGAATGTTGTGCATGTTCTCACAGAATGCTTTTTGCAGACAGATTTGCCTGCTCATAAAATTATTATCAGTCACAAACTAGTCACAAACTTCAATTTTATCACAAAACAAACTGGTGAGCTGTTCCCTATAGGTATTCTAAGCTCCAAGGATATTCTGTATCATTGTTTTTATGTGATTGTGCAAGTAGGACTATTTTTAAACAAATCATTCAGCTTTTGACACTCAGGATCATCTTCATTTCTGAGAATGGCTGTAACATTATGATTATTATCACATTTTTATAATTATCATGTTTATTTGCCACTGATCTCTGGGTTCAAGGCAACTTTCACCTTCTTGAAAATGATGCTGGAAACTTTTTATTTTTTTAAAAAGTCTGAAAAAAGAAAAAAAGTCTGAAAAAAGTAAATTAGTAAAAGAGATTGCTTTTCTTTTGTTCAAATAAGCATATGATATGACATAAAGCTAGTGTTATTGATTAATCTCATGTATTTGCTTCCATCATTTGATTCAGCCATACATAATGCATTAAAGTGTTTTGCTATGAGCATCTTTTAACAGTCTTTTATAATGCAGTCTTCTTAATGCAATGAGTACCATGTATTTGATCATATCTATAAGCTTTTTAAAACAGGGAATTTACTGGAATGTATTCTAATTTAAGATAATTAATGTATTACTAGGGAATCATGGGAGATTTTAGGCACATCAGTAAACTCTGGCTACAATCCAGCATATGGTTCTTTGGATTAGTCCCATGCTAAATTAAGCATTTTGCTCAGATTGCTTGTTACCAAAATCCCAGCACTTTTTAAAAGGAAACTTATAAAAATGAAAATTCATTGAAATAAGAATGTGCTGTATTTTTATTAGTATTTTCATAACCTTAATGCACAAGTATTATTTTAAATATGCTTTTAAATATCAGATTAACAAGTTTGTATGCCTATTCTCCTATTACATTGTCATGTAGAACAAAATCTGCACACATCGGCTAAATAGAAGGATAGTTTCAGGTACTACAGGACATGGTACTAGACTAAACTTCTCGAGGGTATTATGTTATCTAATAATAATATCTAAATGAGATATTACAGGTGACTGATAGGATACCCATTGCTTTCTGTGTTTTTTTTTAGTCTGAATCTATGACATATTGCATAGAAAAAGTAAATATTTGTTATTTATTTAATTTAGAAATTGCCCATCTCCCTTACAAAAAGAACCCTATGCATTCACACATGCATTCACACTTGCAGAAAGATATCATGCTTCAATTTTTACCATATAGATAAAGAATATAAGCCTTTGTGAGCTTCTTTATACGGAGGGAATATTGAAGCATTTATTTTGATTGTGGTGGTTAAATGTTTTGCATCCAATAGCAATAATTATTAGCAAAGTTGTGTTGAAAATTTTACTTCAGGAACATCAAGAGATTCTCAGGCTTGTTGGTTCTGCACATTGCTGGACTGGTTTATTTCCACAGAAATACACAGAATTTAAATTGGGGCACATGAAAACAGTCTACATGCTCCTTAAATACTCAGAAAAGTTTAATAAGTAAAAGGAAGTTTCACACATTTATGTGGCAATACATTTTTGAAATTCAATGGGCCTTCTAAAATTTACAATTCAGACTTGAATAGGTTTGTCTTTATAATTTTTTTATATTTTTACCTGCTTATCTTCAGAAGAAAATGTTGTAAACGAATCAAAAGGATGTTCTTGGCAATCACTGGGCCTTTATAGATTCACAGTTACCTGACTCACAGCAACAACATGTCACAAAGCTGAAAAAAAATCTATACTGTATGTTTGGGACCTGGAGAGAAGAGAATCAATAATAAAAAACTAAAAATTATGAGCTTCAAATGTTTCTGTGATGAAGTGTGGAATCAATTACCACCTCTGAAGAGAGAAAATGGTTATAACATTATTTCTGATTTAACAGATACCACCTATGAGAGCTATGTGTAATGATTTAGAATATAGTGATTCAACTTGGATCAATTCAATCTTTTCCCCTAAGGCTGTTTCCAAGGTCTCTCTGGTTGTCCTATTGATCAGATCAAGTCATGATGATGGCTCAAATCTGCGATTGCAAAAGAACTTTGTAGTGTGACAATAAAGGGTTGTTTTATTATTGTTTGGCAATCATTAAAACATAAGACAATGTTGTGTTTATATTGAAATAAATAAAATATTTTTATTCAAGTAACTATGGATTTACCTGCCCTTAAGAATACTCACAGGGAGAGTTAAAAATTGAAGATCTTTGCCAAAACTGTGCATTTGAACCCTAGACCCCTCTTTTGACATGCTGTTATAGTTATATTCCAGTTACCTTTTAAGCCAATTCCAGTAATCTGTTCTTACTACATGTAAATCCCTACATGATTTAAGCACCTCTTCTTTGGAGTAAGGTTTCTTGGTTGCAATGCTGCCCAGCTCTATGCAAGTAATCTTTGACTTACAACAGTTAATTTAGTGACCATTCAAAGTTACAATGGCACTAAAAAGAAGTGAGTGATGATCATTTTTCATACTTATGGCCATTGTAGCATCTCCAATGTCATGTGATCAAAATCCAAAAGCTTGGCAACTGACTCATATTTATGATGGTTGCACTGTGCCAGGGTCATGTAATCAATCACCTTTAGTGCCCTTCTGATCAGCAAAGTCAATGGGAAGTGCAGATTTACTTAACAGCAATGTTACTACTTAATAACTGCAATGATTCATTTCATAACTGTGGCAAAAAAAAGTCATAAACACATTTTGGAAACGTCTCACTTAGCAACAGAAATTTTGGGCTCAGTTGTGGTTGTAAGACAAGGACTACTTGCAGTCTTTTGTGTATGCTGCCCTGAACATATGACTCTATGGCATCAAGTCAGGCTACAGTCTGTTTGTGGTGCTTCCAACTTTTAAATAAATAAATAAAATAAAATAAAATTAAAAAAAACAAACATTCTAGAATTCCTTCCCTCAGTCGATCAGGTCAGTCTTAAGACATGTTTTTGCTGTATAGCTTTCTTTCATACTAACTAAGCTTAATTTGCTGCTGGATTTTAATTGTTGACATCTTTATTGTTGATGTACTTTTAATTGTGTTTTGGCTTATTATTTTGATGTTGTAGATAATTTAAAATGTTAGCATTTTATGAGGGGAGGGAGGATTTTTTTCGGTCCTGGCTCATTATTAACCCTGTTATTATTCACTGCAGGCTAGCTATTAGGCTAAAAGAGTGCACGATTTAACTAAATTTAATTACACAAGATGAAATTATATTAATTGTAATTGAATTAGATGTAAGTTAAATCATATTTAGTTTTTCTCCTGGTCATGCCCATGTTTTGGCATGTACCCAAAGGCTAAGAAAGTTATGTCTCCTCATTTTTTTTTTCAAGTTTTGCTTGAATGAGTAATATGGGGAAGTAAAATTGGAAGATGAAATAAATCTTCATGATTGTGGTTAACAACAGAAGATAACGATATACCTTGATTTGCTTGTCTCCATGTAATGTTTCCTTTTCTAAGGGATTGTATGACTGCTTATATCATTCAAAAAGAAGTATTACTCTTATTTATTTTTTAAAAACCCAATCTTTCTCTTTCTGATTTAATATTAAAGTAGGAAACTAACTGACTGGATGCTGCTGTCTGGATGAATTCTAACTGCTTGTTTAAAGGATGCCAAAGCAAAAGACAGTTTGGATATTTTTCATTAAACCTTTGGAATACAGTTTACCCAATTAACACTAAATGAGTTGCAGCTGATTATGCAACTGCATGGTAAATTAGCATTGGAACTAGTTTTTTTTTCTGTATCTTCTCAAATAAGTAACATTTTATTCTGTTTTCTTTTAATTAAAGACAAAAAGAGAAATGGAATTCAAGAGATTTTGGTTTTAGAGACAGAAGCTGAGAGTAATAACCTGCAAAATTCATACTTTTCTCGACTGATAAGTCCTGCAATTCCCAATCCACCATGTAAATCCTGTTATTTTCTTCCTTGCATTTACACTAATGTTTCCAACTGTTACTCCAGAAAGTATTCAGGATGGCTCTCAATATTATATTCTGGAAGGGATATTAATAATGCATGCAGGAAAAAAGTGTTTTCCAATGTACATGCTATATAAAAGCCCTGAGAGGGAACACAGCAAGATTTTCTCATAGTTTCATTGTTAGCCCCCATCCATCTTGAATTGGATTTGGGGCTGCCACAAGGGAGGATGGGTAACCATGGGAATGAAAGTAAAGTGAGAGGGGAGAATAGCCACAACAGCATTCTTTCGCCGGAGCTCAAGGCTGAGTCGCCGGAGTTTGAGTGTGAGTTTAATATAGTGGGAAAATGTGGGAATTCAGATTTGGGTTTTCCCAGATATGCCAATATGACTTTTGTAATAAATTCTTACTTGGATGGACTTTGTCTCTGGGTGCTGAATTGAGATGGAGAGTTTGGTTGGAACACTGACATTTTTTTTTTTTTTGCTTTTCTGTCATTTTGATTGCTACTTTTTTGTTTTTTTCTGAATATGACATGGAATTCTGAAAGTGATCTTATTCTTCGCATACTTATCATCCAGATACAATATCTGAAGTGCCATTGTTTTCAGTATGTATTTAATGCAAGAATTTTCGAGCCTCTTCAACCTGCAGAATTTATCAGTTAAGAAAAAAAGCCTGGATTCTCTGATCAAGGAGTACAACCCAGAGCCAATGATAAAGAATGGCTGCATTTAAATAAACTATTTTCCTTTTTAACCTTTCACAAAACTCCACCAATATTGCATGGAACCCAAGGCCTCTGTAGAATACAGTGGGAAAAAAACCTTGCCTTCATGTAGACTCCTATTTAAAATGGAATGGTTGCCAAAATGCTTACAAAAAAGTTGGCTTGTCTAGTAACGCAAATGTGAAAGTGTAGGCACTAACACTGCAGTTGTTAAAGCCCATGTCACACTGCACCAACGGATGGAAAGAGGATGTAAAACGGAGAAAAACACTTGCCATCCGTTGGTTAATGTGATGCTTCCGTTTTGTACTCACTGCGTCCGTTTTTCTTCCTCTTTATCCGTCCAGCATCCGTAGACTGAGATTCCATCTGCTCAAAAAGTTTTGAGCTGCTCAGAACTTTTTGAGCAGAAAATGTATCCAACGCGTCTGTTCTGCATCCGTTACGTATACGGGGAACATCCATTCTGCATCCGTCGGCATCCGTTACGCGTCCGCTACATCCACTAGGCATCTGCTGCGCATCCGCGCAACTCAAATCCGCTCCAGCGGAATGCGGACAAAGGGAGGAAGCGGAATGGACGCAGAATGGACACGCAGCGTTAGTAGCACAGACGGAGAAAGGATGAAAGCGGATGCAGCTCACATATAAAGCATTTAAAACGGAAAAAACATTCACAGAGGGGACCTATCTTGGATATTAAGGATGTCTAGAGGATGCCTAGAGGATGCCTAGAGGATGCCTAGAGGATGCAAAAGGACACATAGGGGAAAGCCTATATTGCCTATAAAAAGGGGGAGCAACTCATCTGGATCTCACTTTCAGACCAGCAGCCCTGCTGTGCAGACCTCTGCAGCCTTCATCTGCCTCTTGCTTTTCCACAGCATCTAGTCATGTCCACCATGGATCGTAACACAGTCCTTTTGATAGCCACCATCGTTCTGTAACAGTGCAAAGCCATCTACAGGCTCTTTCAACTCTACTACGGGAAGAAAAGGAGGTGGCCAAGAAGCGTCTGGGTCCGAAGATGGATCTCCAGAAGAGCAGAGTACGGACTGTACAACAAGCTGATGGTGGAGCTGAGGAACGAAGACCCTCGTGCATTCCAGAACTTCATGAGGATGCCTCCAGCCATGTTTGACGAAGTTGTGGAGCGGCTGAGACCCAGGTTGACCAAGCAGAGCACCAACTTCCGGCCCAGCCTGGACCCTGGACTCAAGGTGGCACTAACTCTGGGCCACCTGGCCTCACGGACCAATTACAGGAGCATGTAGTACGGCTGGAGGGTGCCACACAACACCATCAGCATTGTGGTCAGAGAAGTGGTGCAGGCCATCATCGAAGAATACCTCGAGGAGTTCCTCCAGTGCCCCTCCACTGAAGAAAGTTGCAGAGCAGTGGTATCAGAGGTGGAACTTCCCCCACACCGTTGGAGCCATAGATGGGAATCACGTGGCCTGCAAAGCGCCAGCCAAGTAGGGGTCCACTTATTTCAACTACAAGGGCTTCTTCAGCATCGTCCTCTTCGCCATGGTCGATGTTGACTACAAGTTCATGTACATCGATGCTTCAGGCAACGGGTCAGCTTCAGATGCCCAGTATACAACACCAGTCACCTCAAGGAGGGGCTGGAACGCAACCTCATCACGGGCTTCCCAGATGCAGAACCCCTGCCCAACGATACGCAAGATGTGCTCGACTTCATCATGGGGGATGACGCCTTCTCCCTCAGAACCTACCTCATGAAGCCCTACATTTCCAGACTCCTCACCCGTGAAGAGAGGATCTTCAACTACAGGCTGTCCAGGGCAAGGCGGGTGGTGGAGAACGCCTTTGGCATCCTGGCCAACAGGTTCCAGGTACTTCTCACCACCATGCAGCATCGCCCAGAGACCGTGAGGAGGATTGTGCAAGCTTGCTGCATCCTGCACAATCTCATGCGCACCCGCTAACCAGTCTTGCAGAACAGGCTCGTGGACCTCCAACAAGGCAATGGGGACATGGAGCCTGGTGAATGGAGACACTCAGGATGTGCAAGGCCCCAACAAAGCCTCACGTGAAGGGAAGAAGCAGCGCAACCTCCTGAAACACTGGTGCAACTCCCCAGCTGGAGCAGTGGAGTGGCAAGACAGGATGATAGATGATTAATGGATGCTTCCTTCAGCCTGTCTCATCACACTGATGAGATTGGGCCATGTATGTAGGGTGGGCCTATAATGAACAGGGCATTTAATAAAGAGTTATGTTTATGTTGACATGTGTGGATCAATGATTACATTAGTATTGATAATGAAGGGCCATAGGTGTGGCACCTGGGAGGGTGGACCATACAGTCCCACTATGCTTGCACTGGAGGTTTATCTATCCCCACAGCTATCTCAACCCATCCCACAGCTATCTTAACCCATCCCACAGATATCCTAACCCATCCCACAGGTATCCCTGCCCATCCCACAGCTATTACCCATTCCAAAGGTATCCCTGCCCATCCCACAGCTATTACCCATCCCAAAGGTATCCCTGCCCATCCCACTGCTATCCTTACCCATCCCTCAAGCATGCAAAGGCTTAAACCATTTCTAAAAGTTTCCACCAAGACTTTATTTACAAAAATAAATGAAGCAAGTGTGTGAAGCAAAGATAATTTTTATTAATAACAAGCTGTAAAAGAAAAATGACCCAAGTCAAGTCCAAATAAAGTCTACAGGTAGCCACCCAGTCTCTGGCACTCTTCTCTGTCACTCAGAGGTGTGCCCAGTCTCAGGGGTGAAGGGTCCAGGTGCTGTGGAGGTGGCTGCTGCTGGAGTGCTGGTCTGAAGCGCCACTGGGGTGCCTGGCCCCAAGAGGACAACAGGTGATGGTGTGTTGAGGAAGCTTTCAGACAGCTGGCTCAGCCCCGTGATGTTGAGAGCTCCTTCCTCCATGCCATGGGGTGTCAGCCCCAGTACCGACGACAGATGTACTGAGGCTGGGCTTGGCTGTGGGGTGAAGGAAGGAGCAGTGTAGTGGGGCTGTCTGGTCTGCAGCTGTGTGAGGACTGGCGTGGGTGGCATCGGTGACGTGGGTGGCATCAGTGGCGTTAGCATCAGTGGTGTGGGTGGCATCAGTGGCGTGGGTGGCATCGGTGGCATCAGTGGAACCGGTGGCAACGGTGGCGTCTGATGAGTCTGTGCCTGGACTGGGAAAGGCTGCTGCCTGTGCTGCTGGACCTCCTTGTAGCCATAGCCCTGGTAGGTGAGGGCCTGTGGAAAGCCTTGGAATGGGAGGGACATCACCTGGGGTGGAGGAGCAGACCTGGACTGGGTGGGAGCAGGTTCATCTGGATCTGGAGGGTTGTGAAGCAGATCGGTGATCCTGTCCTTCACCACCTGGTACTGGGGTTCCGCCATGTCCATGAGGGTCTGGTTGACATCGGTGAGGAAGGGCTTGTGATTGGAGGATGAGGAGTCGGTGTGGACCAGCTGAGAGAGGATATCTATGCTGCTCCTGATGGTGTCTCTTATCTCCAGCAGGACAGTGTGGCTCTGCCCCTCCTGTCTGGCTCTCTGCCTTTCTGTGGAGGTGGAGCTGGGGATGGATGCGGGTAGGACTGGTGGAAGTGCCGTCTCCTTTCTCCCACTGCTCCAGGGAGTCTTCCACGTGCTCCGCCATGGTTACAACAGCTGTCCGCAGGTTCTGCGTCGTGGCACGCTCCACAGACACCTGCCTGGAGACAGGAGCTGACGCTCAGCCGGAAGGGGACTGGCTCTCAGCAGGCTGCCTGAGAGAGAGGGTTGTGAGAGGGGCTGCTCCTCGGTGGCGGACCTCACCCTCCAGGAAGCTGCACTTGGCCATGATGTAGGTCTCTCTGTTCATCAGCTTGACCGCAGCCTGGCCAGATTTCTTGAGGTGCAGCTTCCCGTACCAGGTGTGCATGTGCTTCCACCAGCTGAGGAGCACCTCCGAAGTGTAGCCCAGGCTCTCCGCCTTCTCTCTCTAAGCAGCCTGCTTCCTTTTGGTGTCCCTGTAGAGCCTGTGTCCCTTCCGCCATAGATACTCTTTCTCTCTCAGCCACTCCAGCACCTCATCCTCATGTTCCTCTTCAATGGAGTATTGCCTCCTCTCCCGTTCTCACATATGCCTCTTCCTCCCTTTGGCAGGACCACATGGGCCCTTATCAGAAGGGCTTCCAGGTTGTAGGGGCTGCTCCTCCACCCCAGCAGCAGCAGCAGCAGCAGCAGCAGCAGGATCATCATCATCATCATCAACAGCAGCAGCACCAGCAGGATCATCATCATCAGCAGCAGCAGCAGCACCAGCAGGACCAGGATCATCATCAGCAGAGTAAGCACCAGCAGCGCCAGCAGCACCAGGAGCACGAGCAGGACCAGGAGCACTAGCAAGACCAGCAGGACCAGCAGGACGAGCAAGACCAGGAGAACAAGCAGGACCAGCAGGACGAGCAAGACCAGGACCACGAGCAGGATGAGCAGGACCAACAGGGCGAGCAGGACCAGCAGGACGAGGAGCAGCTACAGCAGAGTAAGCACCAGCAGAAGCACTGCCATAAGCAGCAGCATCAGCTCCTCCAGAAGCAGCATCAGCAGAAGCACCACCGCCAGAAGCAGCATCAGCAGAGTAAGCACGAGAAGCACCACCGCCATAAGCAGCATCATCAGCTCCTCCAGAAGCAGAAGCAGCAGACGCCCCAGCCTCAGAAGAGCGAGCCCATGCTACCGAAGCCCCAGCAGAAGCAGAGTGAGGGCCAGGTGATGGGAGGGTGGCCCTGTCCCTCTTGCCAGGGCTGGCAGCAGATGGCTGAGGCTTCCTCTTCTTCCCCATGGTTGTGGGGTTGCTGGCTGGCAGCAAGGCAGGCAGGCTGGCAGGCAGGCACCAAGGCTGGCAGGCAGGCTGGCAGGGAGGCTGGCAGGCAGCAAGGCTGGCAGGGAGGCTGGAAGGCAGGCTGGCAGCAAGGCTGGCAGCAAGGCTGGCAGGCAGGCAGACAGCAAGGCTGGCAGGGAGGCTGGCAGGGAGGCTGGAAGGCAGGCTGGCAGGCAGGCTAGCAGCAAGGCTGGCAGGCAGGCAGACAGCAAGGCTGGCAGGTTGGCTGGCAGGCAGGTAGGCAGCAAGGCTGGCAGGCAGCAAGCCTGGCAGGCAGCAAGCCTGGCAGGCATGCAGGCAGGCAAGGCAGGCAGGCTGGCAAGGCAGGCGATGTGTCTGGAAGCAGATCTTTCCTCTGAATGGTGACCTGCTTGGGAGCTGCTTCCCTTTATATCCGCGTGGCTGACGCAATGCATCCTCCCCGCATGCACAGTGAACGCTAGGCATCCGCTAGACTTCCGCTGTGCATCCGCTTCATCCGCTCGGCGTCTGCTCTGCATCCGCTCTTTCCATTCCGCGTCCGCTTTGCTGCAGCCCCCTGGAAGCCTTGCGGATGTGCCATCCGCTCTCATCTGCTTCCATCCACTAGGCTTCCGTGGAGCATCCGCTTTCCATCCGCCCTGCGTCCTCTCCCCCGTCCGTTCCTTTCCGTGTTATCCGCTCTGGTTTTGCAAATTTTTGCCCCTTTTGAGAGCGGATAACAACGGATAGAACATTTTTCTCGTCCGCTGTGTCCTTTTTACAAACGTTTTGCATCCGTCGGCCAGTGTGACAGGGCCTTAAGTTAGTAACATGTTAAGTGAATCTGGCTTCCCCATTGACTTTGCTTATCAGAATATTGCAAAAGGTGATCATATGACTCCAGGAGACTGCAACTGTCATAACTATGAGTCAGTTATCAAGCCTCTGAATTTTGATCAAATGAACATGGGGATGCTGCAACAGTTGTAAGTGTGACAAAGTTTTTTCAGTGCCCTTGTAATTTCAAATCTCACTAAATGAACTGTTGTAAATTGAGGACTACCGGTAAAGAAAACATAATTAGAAGAAAAAAGGGTGATCATATTAGATTTATTCTAATTGCAAGTGATATACCTCTTTTATCTATTCTGGGATGTCTGTGTTTCAGAGAAGCAGAACACCAGGAATCCATTCATGATGGTTGGTAGGCTTATCAAATGGGGACCTAACTTTGTCAGGAAGTGGTGATATGCTTTTAAAGCTTTATGCTCTACCAATCTCAGGAACTGGCTTCAGGAAAGAGAAAAAAGTTATTATACAATACATATTATACAATGCATATAAATACAATGGGTAAAGAAGATAGTGAATATTTCAGCTTTTAAAATTATAAGCTCGTTAAGCATTATAAACAACGTAAACAAATTATTCAGAATAGATAACAAAGTTGAACATAATTCTTGACTCATGCACCACATTAACTTAATTATTGCTTTTTTTCTGGCAGTCTGAAATTGATAGGAGTAGATAATGTAGATCAAGTATATCTAAATAAGGAAGAGTTAGATATTGTGGGGGAAAATCAAAGACATGTATCACTGCTCAAAGCAAGCGTCCTGTCTCACACATAAATTTCATGTTAATTGAGGATTTGAGCTACTCAACTGAAGCCAAGGTTTCAAAGTGGCTGGTGAAGTCAATCATTATAAAGCTTGTTAGTATGGCAGCCCTCTGGGTATTGTTTAACTGGAATCAAAGCACACATATACAAAATCCCAGCAGTGTCTGTCTCATGGTACATAAATCTATTCTGCATTCTGTTATTTGGCATTTGATAGCAGTCAACTAAGCAGCAGAGAAAATGCTTGCATATACAAGCAGACTATTGTCTTGGATGAAGGGGAAAAAAACCAAAAGGTCAATAAATACTGTGATTCATTAAAAAATTGAATGCAACAAGAATAGGTACAACGGTTTCCTGAATGTAGAAAATCACAACATGATTTCATCATTTTGTCCAACAAGAGGGTAAATTTGAAACATCTGGATACAACTAAATAAGGCTACACGGGAACTGACCTTCATGAAGAACCTCTGTATTTATTATGGTGATGTTTGCATTTTGTGACTGCTCTCCAAATAGTGTTATAATTTAACAGAAGCCCAATTTTTCTACAATGTAGTTGGCATGAAACCATCTGGCTGCTTTGATTATAGTTGCTATGGAAGTATGCTTGGAAGCTGACAGTTTACAAATGTCTAATATACAGTAAACTAAAACTTGGATTACTCACAGAGTTAATTTGGGTTGGTGGTTAGAAGCAACATAAAGATCATGACTGGTTAAATGTCCCCAGGATTTTAAACCAAGAAAACATCAATTTATCAATTGGAAAGTGTGAGTTGATTAAAAAAAATAAAGGCCTTGAAATTTTGTTTTAGGACTTAAGGAAAAGGAAAGGGAGCAGTAAACCTTCCATTCTTATGGAATGTTAGAAAAAACAAAAAACAAAAGCCTGCAAAATTGAGTTAAACACGGAAATTGCAAGATCTGTTAGGAGATGATGAATAAAAAGTTTCATCCTTCATAGATGAAACTATATATTTCTCTATGGAGGAGATTCAGCCATTTGCATGCAAGATCTTTAACTCATCATTTCATATGGCAATGAATTGCAAGGGCAATATTATCATAATTGTAAGAAGGACAACATTGTCTATTACAAAGGATTTGAGCAACAAATCCAAAATAAGAAAGATGTCTGATATTCAAGTTAAAAAAAACTGATCTAATAAAATATGTACTAATATCTTATGAATTGAATTGAAAAGATGCTTGTGTTATAGTAACTAGACTCTAGACCAATTAAATTTATTTAGAATTACATTATTCTCCTTAGTACATCATTCTATTGACAAGTACCTTATTTTTATTCCCTGAACAGGTTATCTTTTGTAGTGATATCCCTCCCATGCCTGTAACATTGATCTTGGGATTCTGTAGCATTTATTTTAGTGTCATTCATTGAAGGATTTGTTTCACACTTTATATGACAACTTTATAAAGACAGTATTAGGAATGAATTTTTCTGTATATTAATCCTGTATAGTTTTAAATAGACTGGGGAAACATATAGAAATGTACACATTCATACATGTTTCAGCAGGAAAAAAAATGAAAAACTAGGATGAAAATAGGATAAGAATAAGAGATAGCTTCACTGAAAAGCAAGGGGAAGAAAATGGGTAAGTAAACACAGGTGTGAATGAGCACTTAGAGACTTAAGGAAAAAGAATGAAGCCTTACAGATATTACCAACAAGGTTGAAATTTGCAATAGAATTCATTTGGAGAACTACTTTAGGAAATGAACAAAATACCTTCTGAATATTCTGCTTGGAAAGTCTGCAGCTCTAGAAGGCTTTCACTTGACTCTTTGGAGTCCTTCCTATTGTGATCCTTTAGGAGAGATGACTGCCTTCCATTACTGAAAGATTTGGACAACTCCATTTAACTTATTTCACATGTTTTCCTTTTTGTCTAACAGAAGGTGAGTTCCTGTGGCACAAAAGGAGGAAGAAAAGTTCTGGATTCAGTGTGTGTATCCACATAATAAAAGAGCACAGCAGTAGAGTGAAAAATGTGAAAACAGAGATTAGGCTAGATTCTTTAAGTATTTGGAATGGAGTCAAAGACACCCACAGAAGATACTAAGAAACCATTGTGATATCTCAGAGAAAGACATTTCAGATATATAGCTCTACAGTACTGAGTGCATTTATAAATACAGCATCCTAATTCATTCCTCTATGGAAGCATTCCCCTCCTTTGTGTCAGGTTATAATCACAGGGAGGATAGAAAGGATAATTCTGAAAAAATGATTCTGTTTCTGTGTATCTTATCTGTTTATTCATTCATTTATCATTTCATGATAATGATTCAGATAGATAATAGAATATTCAGATTATTATGTAGATGTTCTATTTAGTAAGTACTTCAGAGGTGGTATTCAGCAGCCTCTGACCAGTTCTGTAGTATCGGTAGTGGAAATTTTGAGTAGTTCAGAGAACTGGCAAATACCACCTCTGACTGGCCCCGCCCCCATCTATTCTTTGTCTCCCGAGTCCCAGCTGATCGTCTGGGTCTTCTTTTGTTGCACTGCACAGAATGGAATGGGAAAGCAGGTTAGTGGGGTGGGAGGGAATGGGATTTTGCAGTAACCTTCCCCCAGAAGTGGGGAGGGAATGGAGATTTTGCAGTATCCTTCCCCGCCATATCTACCAAGCCAAGCCATGGCCACCAAGCCATGCCATGCCCACCAAGCCAGCCCATAGAACTGGAAGTAAAAATTTTTGAATCCCACCCCTGAAGTACAAATAACTATTATTAAATTACCCCTGGGTATTCTCTGTGACGTTATACACTTGTTACTTCCTCTGCAGTATTACAGTTTTCTGCTCATGCCATTCCATTGAATTCAAACAACTAGTCTGCTATATTTAAAAGTATAAACCTGCCTTTAAAGTGAAGCACTTGATGTTCTAGGACAGAAAAAAGTGAAGAAACTTCACAGATATTCTCTTGTCACTTGTTCATGAACTCCATAAAACTAGTGAAGTATCACACACAACAAATCAAAACAAAGTCATAAACAATGAAATATTTAAATGCTGCACCATCTGTGTTAAAACAGCAGGGAATAGCATGAAATGGCATTTAGTCCAAAGACAGCAACTTGGTACAAATAACTCTCCTCTCTAAGTAAGCTGAAGTCTGATGGTGCTACAGAGTAATCCTATCTTTAACTTGATCGGTTTAATACAATTATTGCTAAACTTCTTCATTACTCTGGTAAAAAAAACTTGAAAAGACAATTTAGTAGAGTGACTGCTTTATACCTGAGGAATTTTATTGCCAGTGAAATCAATACTTCTGATGCATTCTACCAATGTAAAAGAAAAGAATAAGATTAATCATGCAGTTTAGATGTGCAAGATCATTTTTGAGTTATCAAAGCAATTTGATGAATCAAACTGATGGAGCACTTTTAAAGAATCCGATAAACTATTCTGGCTTTGCAAAGAATTTGAAAAATAATGTTGTACATTTTTTCAGTATATACACAAAGCTAAAGAGGTGCTTGAGAAATGGGATCAGTCCTTGACCCTCTGGGCAATGGATTTCACCACCTTTAGCATCGCTTATCAGAGCGCTTGGAAGAAGGAGACATGTATTTCCATTTGTATCTCTGCTCTGACTTTTCAGCTAAGATGGTTCAATCAGGTTAGCTTGATATAAATAGAAACAATTTTCTTGCTCTTGTAAGAAATTGTTCTTACAAATCTGTACCTTTGTATACATTCTATTTATCCTTTTACTTATCTGAGCTGTACTTCTATGCTTCTTTCATTCTTCTCACTTTAAAAGGTTAAAAACCAGTTCTGTTTTCTGTCTGCTCATTGTTTTTCTCTGTCCTTCGTGAATGACTCTTGCTTGAGCAGGCCAAAGAAGAACATTTTGCACATGTAAGCTAGAACAATGATGGCGAACCTTTTTGGTGTGGTGTGCCGAAAGCTTGCACGCAATAGTGTACAAGTGTGCGTGTTGGCACTCACAATGCAATGCGCCCGTCCCCTGTGTATGCGTATGCAACACCCCCGCCCCTTTACCTGCATTGCAAATGCACATCTCCCAGCTGATTTTCAGCCCGTTTGAGGCCTTTTTTGACCTCCATGAGGCTCAAAGGAAGCCTCTGCAGCCTCTGGAGGCCGAAAAATGAGCCTTCTGGAAATATCTGAAGTGCCATTTTCAACCTCCAGAGGGCCACCGGAGCCCAGGGGAGGCCATTTTCATGCTCCCAAGAGCTCAAGGAAGCCTCTGCAGCCTTTGGATGACGAAAAATGAGCCCGTTTCGTCACTTATTTTTGGAAATTTTTGGAAATTTTCAGAAAGTTCAATTGTAGTAAAAGGATTCAATAGCCATGGAGACCTGATGAAAGCAGATAAATATGATATCCCAGGATCCTTTACAAAGTTCTATTTTTGTAATTACAGAAATGTGGAGGAATTCTGGTGCTGGGGAAATTTCAAAGACAAGATACCATATATAGTTATCTACAGAAAGCAGGTGAGATCAAACATAATTCCACATTTTATGCATTATGCTTTCAAGAAAGACACCAGAATACTTTTCTCTAATCTAGCAATGCTATTAAGGCACAGCTGAATGGCTGTGCAACCTGAAAAGTCTCCAAACTTGTTATCATATATTTTATCCTCTGTAGATGGCTCCTTTTTCTCTTCTTTTCTTTTCCCTTACTTTTTGTCTCTGGAAGGGAATGGGAGAAAAAGAGATTTCTGTCAACATTTTCCATCTATTCCTACCTTGGAGGCAGCACCTAAAGCAATATTAGAGCTTTGGGTTTTCTTTTGATTGCCTCAATAAAGATGTGGTTCCTACATCTTCCTCCACCTCCCTTCCTTTTTCTAATAAGGCATAGTTTTAATTATCTTTAAGAACTCTTTTAGTGTGGTAGTTTTTCCTATCCCTCATAAATCAAGCACAAGTCCTACCATGCTAGAGGACAACATTTACCTTAGGTTCAAGGCAAGGGTGGGATTCAAAATTTTTAACAACCAGTTCTGTGGGCGTGGCTTAGGTGGTCGGCATGGCTTGGTGGTCATGTGACTGGATGGACATCGCTTGGTGGTCATGTTATTGGCTGGATGTGGCCAACTCAATATCACTCACATTGAGGCAAGCATCTCCTCACCTGACCTCTCATGACTGTGGGGATGCTGCAACAGTCGTAAGTGTGAAAAATGGTCATAAATCACTTTTTTCAGTGCCATTGTAAGTTTGAATGGTCACTCCAAACAAGCAAAGTACCAGCAAAGGAGGGAAAAAAACTCAAGATAAATTCCTGAGACAGGAAGTCTCGTCCTGCAAAGAATGTAATAAGGGTTAATGAAGAGGCAGTTTCTGTAAGCAACACCAGAATGTTTCCTTCTTGCCTTCCTTACAGGATTAGGCCAGGAATTTCTTCTAATAACCGGTTCTCCCAACTGCTAAGAATGTTAAGGCCCTGTCACACTGCCCAACGGATGCAAAACGTTTGTAAAAAGGACACAGCGGACGAGAAAAATGTTCCATCCGTTGTTATCCACTCTCAAAAGGGGCAAAAATTTGCATAACCAGAGCGGATAACACGGAAAGGAACGGACGGGGGGAGGACGCAGGGCGGATGGAAAGTGGATGCAGAGTGGATGCGTAGAGGATGCGTAGAGGATGCAGAGCGGATGCAGAGCGGATGCGTAGCGGATGATGCAGATGCAATTTGCATCCGCTTTCATCCTTTCTCCGTCCATGCTACTAACGCTGCGCGTCCATTCCGCTTCCTCCCTGCATCCGTTTACCACTGGAACGGATTTGAGTTGTGCGGATGTGCAGCGGATGCCTAGCGGATATAGCAGATGCGTAACAGATGCAGTACGGATGTCCCCCGTATGCCTAGAGGATGCAGAACGGATGCATTGGATACATTTTCCACTCAAAAGTTTTGAGCAGCTCAAAACCTTCTGAGCGGATGAAATGTCAATAGGCGGATGCTGGATGGATAGAGAGGAAGCAAAACGGAGGCAGTGAGTACAGAACGGAAGCATTGCGTTAACCAACGGATGGCAAGCGTTTTTCTCCGTTTTACATCCTCTTTCCATCCGTTGGTGCAGTGTGACAGGGGCTTTAACAACCGGTTCTAGAGAATAGGTGTGAACTGGTAGAATCCCACCTCTTGTTCAAGGAAAAGGTTGACGTTGGAGGCATATTTGATTCTTTAAATGGAAATATTTTATCAGGACCAGCCCAAATAATTTTGCTGACTAAAGGAAATACAAGCCAGCAAATGAATTAACAGTGCAGATAATCCTCGACTTATGGCCACAATTGAGCCCAAAATTTTTATTGCTAAGTAAGACAGTTATAAAGTGAATGTTGGCATTCCACCCCTTTTTTAGGACCTTTCTTGTCAAAGTTTTAAAGTGAATCACTGCAGTTGTCATGTTAATAACATGGTTGTTAAGTGCATTTCCAGGTGAGTTTGCTTGTTAGAAGGGTGCCAAAATATATCAGTTGAGAAGATTCCGCTATGCCTTAAAATAAATATCCACCAGACAGTTGTCCTCCCAGTGGCACTCTATGGGACAGAATGCTGGCCAACAACAAAGAGACATGTCAAGGCATTGGACACAATGGAATTGTGAATAATTGGGTGGCCATTGGGAATCATGTATCTGCAGACGAGACAAAATGGTGGGTGAAATTCAATATTGCAGACCCTGTGATATGATAGGAATAACACAAAGAACAACAACAACACAACAAAGAAGGTTTCAGTTAGGAAAGCTGCTATAACTGCTGTTCTAGTGATTCATGAGGAGGAGGGGGAGGAGGAGGAGGAGGAGGAGGAGGAGGAGGAGGAAGAAGAAGAAGGAGAAGAAGAAGAAGAAGAAGAAGAAGAAGAAGAAGAAGAAGAAGAAGAAGAAGAAGAA
>BLBF01000002.1:58860375-58911796 GCA_015471245.1 Laticauda colubrina
AAGAAGAAGAAGAAGAAGAAGAAGAAGAAGAAGAAGAAGAAGAAGAACTGGGTTCATACATGTTGCATTAAACCACAATGTGGTTTGTTTAGATTAATACAGTGTGAAGTCCAAGGATTGTGTTGTAGTCAGTAACCACAGTTAAACAAGTTGGCATAAAGGAATGAATAATCTTAGTTTGTCTTCAGTGTTGATGTTAAATTATTTTAGATTCCAGATTTAATGACTTTTTCATTGGGCCTCTTTTTAGATTCATTATTTCACTGATAGAAGATTGCCACATGTGGTGAATATCTCAGGAGTTCACCCTAACATTTCAAGCCAAATGAACCACCAGATTCATTGAGTAATCTGTGATCCTGAAATTAAAAAACCCTTGAGTTAAGTCAAGGAAAACTTCTTAGCACAAGAAATGCTTTTCCTTTTCACACATTTTTAAGCTTTTCAATTTATATCACACTGTGGTGATGTGTCTTTGTTGCTTTCTCCTCCTGTTTTGGCAACACTAAACATAAATGGAGAGGAAACTGAGCTTTTTATTAGGAATTTCAGATCACCGGACTCAGCTGAAGTTGGTACATTTCCCAGGCTTAACCTGTAATAATATGTTAAATATATAGTATCAAAATGTCTATATCTTTCCAATCTACAGCACTTCAATATCATATTTCTGGCAATTATGGAAGGCCATAGGACTAGGCCTGTGCAGTGTGCACAGATGGTGTAAACTGGCATTATGCCACTGACTGACATGATTTGCATAAGCTGACCTCGTTCATAATTACAAGTTGTCACAGACAAGTCTCAGAAGGTTAGAGGTTGGTGTGACAGACTGGAATATGATTGAACTTTGTCATGAATTACATTGGTACCATATGCTGCTTAGCAATGAAACACTGAGTTTGAAGTGCTCTTGTTCAAAATGGACAGAAAAGCAGTCTATTACGTATCTTGCATTTTAGGAAGAGACATCTCATAGCTTTTTTTAAAAAAAAAAACATTTTTTTTCATATCTATTTCTGGCAAACTCAGTAAATCTGCTTGTTAAAGTGATAATGATAAAACTATTAAGTAGGACTATGAAATAAGTGGTATTATGATTATTAATTGGATTGATATCTTGCCTTTCACAAGTAAAAGAACATTTCCAGTGGTTAAGAATAACGAATAAATATAGAACAGATTAATTAAACAAAATACAAACATAATATCCTTACAAATATAATCCTGGAAAATTATTATCATAAAGCATTAAAAGTCATTAAAAAGTGCAAAAGGCTAAGTAATCGTTATGGATTACAAAAACTCCCAAGGAAAAAGCAAATTAACTGTCCTATTTAAATTTCAGGATGTGTGTTCTTGTAATTATTGCTGCAGTTTCATTGACTCTGCTGAGCAGTGTTATTTACCACACCGGGTGCTGAATCAAACTTATCCAAAATGAGTTGGTTGTAACTAACAGGGTCTTGTAGGCAGGAGACATCTGCTAAGGCAGAAATAGCACTAAATGATTGAGATAGACTAATATCTATATATTATCCAGACACTTGTTTGTGCAGCTTAATAGATGTTCCTTGCAAATAATGAAAGTCAGAAAATTAATCTTAGAAAGCTGACATTCAAGCATGAAAAATTATATTTCACCCTATATCTTTTTGGAACCAAAGACCATGTATGTAACTATAAAAGAAAGAGCCATATTCATAGTGGAATAAAATCTGAAATGACGTTTTAGTGGAGACCCTTTTCAAACCCTGCCCTTATTATGTTGGATATCGAAACACTATGACAACCCAAATACAGCTTTTCTTTAACAGTGAAATTTGACAGAAGTCAACTCTTGATGAAATGTATATATGCATGTTTGTATGCATGTATGTATGTATATGTATATATGTGTGTGCATGTGTATTTCTTAAATTACAGTTGGGATTGGAACTTCCATTGCAGTCATAAGTCTATTTATATATATTTTAAAACAATTGTTATGGTAGTCATTAAGCAAGACATATGATCAGTAAGTGAATCCAGCTGTCCTAATGGGTATTTTTGCCATCCTCACTCCGCCCCCAAAACAACAATTCAGCAAAAAATGTTGCAAATTGTGAGCACCAGATTATAGGATGTTGACTCCTTCATAGTACATAATACCAGTCAGCTGTAATAGGATTATAACAGCATAAGGAGAAGATTGAGTGAGTGGTAATGTGGAAAACTGTCCAGTTCTGGTGATCCGGAACATAACTAATAAAGTGTCATAAATAATTACAATGTGATTGTTTTGAAAGAAGCAATTAGAATATATCTTTAGATAAATGTGCTTATTGAAAAAAAATCTTAAGATTTTCAATGCCTTTCCATTTTAATATTGTGCTTATGAATCATGATTCTTTGGAAATTTATTGGTGGTTCCAGGTTACTGTTGTCCTGGAAAACAATTATAGGGAGCACTGAAAAATAACCTTGAATATTATTTTCTTGTTAGGCAGCTCAGCTGTTAATATTTTTGGAAACAGCAAAAGCTCTTTTGAGTTCACTAGTCTGAAATCTAATGTAATAATTTTAGATGCACTGGATTAAAGCAAAAAGTAAAGATGCTGTTAGAGACTGATGTGATCAAAAGAGAGTGACCTGAATTATATGATGGAGTGCATAATTATGAAAGTTTAATTAATGACGGAAACTTGAATGCATGAAGCTATTTGATCCTCCAGCTAACCTAACACTCTCTCATTTTTAAAAGTTTGCAATGATCCGGTAACACATAAGAGAAACTTATACTCTGCATGTGGAATATCACGTTGTGTTCCTTGCAGTAAGTCAATGGTGAAAACAAGCCCATTTTCTCAAGCAACCGATGATAATTTAAAAGCACAGAAAGTAATCAATACTCAAGTGCAGCCTTTGTTGTAACAACAATTAACTTTGATTTTTCTTAACTTGGCTCAGTGAAGATATTTTAACACAACAGATGCAATGCACAGACACACAGACACACTGAAATCACTTTCATCAGCTCGTATAAACAAATGTTCAAAACGGCAATAGATAACATGCCCATTCTCCTCCCACCCCCCATTTTAACTACTTTGTTGTTCATCATTAACCTGCTGGGGCAACAAAATGGTAGATGCCACTGCCTTGCCTTCTCTAATCTAGTGTCTTCTGAATGTGTTACATTAAAAACTTCTAGTTAGGCTGTCCTATAGCCATCCAAAGTCTTGTATGTGGGCAACAATACATTTTTTTTTAAAAAAAGCCATTAATCCTTGGATGATATTTCAACACATCTATAGTATGTTAGGTTAAAGAAGATATCTCTCTTGACAATACAAAACAGATGACAATCAACAGGATTGTTAATGTCTTGACCTGGATGCCTATAAAGGGCCTGTCACATTGGCCGACGGATGCAAAACGTTTGTAAAAAGGACACAGTGGATGAGAAAATGTTTCATCCATTGTTATCCTCTCTCAAAAGTACCGTGAATTTGCATAACCAGAGCGGACAACAACAAAGGAAAGGAACGGATGGGGGGAGGATGTAGAGGGGATGTAAAACGGATGCTCCATGGAAGCCTAGCGGATGGAAGCGGATGGGAGCGGATGGCACATCCACAGGGCTTCCAGGGGAGCACAGCGAAGCGGACGCACAGTGGAAAGAGCGGATGCAGAGCGGATGCCGAGCGCATGAAGCGGATGCAGAGCAGAAGCCTAGTGGATGCCTAGCGGATGCAGAGCGTTCACTGCGCATGCGGGGAGGATGCATTGCATGAGCCCCGCGGATATAAAGGGAAGCAGCTCGTAAGCAGGTCACCATTCAGAGGAAAGACCTGCTGCCAGACACAGCTCCAGCCAGCCAGCCAGCCAGCCAGCAAGCCAGCAAGCCAACAACCCAACAACCATGGGGAAGAAGAGAAAGCCTCTGCCATCTGCTGCCAGCCCTGGAAAGAGGGACAGGGCCACCATCCCACCCCCTGGCCCTGACTCTGCTTCTGCTGGGGCATCTGCTGCTCGGGCTGACTCTTCTGATGCTGGAGCTTCTGCTGGCGCTGCTCCTGGTGCTGGGGCTTCTGCTGGTGCTTACTCTGCTGGTGCTGCTCCTGGTGCTGGGGCTTCTGTTGGGGCTTACTCTGCTGGAGCTGGTCCTGGTGCTTCTGCTGGTGCTTATTCTGCTGGCGCTGGTCCTGGTCCTGGTGCTTCTGCTGGTGCTCACTCTGCTGGTGCTGCTCCTGGTCCTGCTGGTGCTCCTGGTGCTCCTGGTCCTGCTGGTGCTCCTGGTCCTGCTGGTGCTGCTGGCTCTGCTGGTGCTTACTCTGCTGCTGCTGATCCTGGTCCTGCTGGTGCTGCTGGTCCTGCTGGTCCTGCTTTTGCTGCTACTGTTGTTGCTGCTGCTGCTGCTGGTAGTGTGGAGGAGCAGCCCCTACAACCTCGAAGCCCCTCTGATGAGGGCCCATATGGCCCTGCCAGAGGGAGGAAGAGGCATACGCGTGAACGGGAGAGGAGGCAATACTCCATTGAAGAGGAACATGAGGATGAGGTGCTGGAATGGCTGAGGGAGAACGAGTATCTATGGCGGAAGGGACACAGGCTCTATCGAGACACCAAAAGGAAGCAGGCTGCTTGGAGAGAGAAGGCGGAGAGCCTGGGCTACACTTCGGAGGTGCTCCTCAGCTGGTGGAAGCACATGCACACCTGGTACGGGAAGCTGCACCTCAAGAAATCTGGCCAGGCCGCGGTCAAGCTCACCGACCAGGAGACCTACGTGATGGCCAAGTGCAGCTTCTTGGAGGGTGAGATCCGCCACCTAGGAGCAGCCCCTCTCACAACCCTCTCTCTCAGGCAACCCAGAGAGAGCCAGTCCTCTTCTGGCCAAGAGTCAGCTCCTGTGTCCAGGCAGGTATCTGTGGAGCATGCCACGATGGAGAACCCCCCTACAGCTGCACTACCCATGGTGGAGCGCATGGAGGACCCCCTGACACAGTGAGAGCAAGGAGAGGGCACTTCCACCAGAGGCCAACCCACATCCACCCCCAGCTCCACCTCCACAGAAAACAGGCAGAGAGCCAGACCGGAGGGGTAGAGCCACATTATCCTGCTGGAGATCAGGGACACCATCAGAAGCAGCGTAGATCTCTCTCAGCTGGTACACACCAACGTCCCATCCTCCAACCGCGAGCCCTTCCTCACCTACGTCAACCAGACCCTCATGAACATGTCGGAATCACAGTACCAGGTGGTAAAGGACAGGATCACCGGTCTTCTTCACAACCCTCCAGACCCAGCTGAACCTCCTCCCACCCAGTCCAATGCTGCTCCTCCACCCCAGGTGATATCACTGCCCTTCCAAGGCTTTCCACAGGCCCTCACCTCCCAAGGCTACGGCTACCAGGAGCTCCAGCAGCACAGGCAGCCCTTCCCAGTCCAGGCACCGGTACATCATACGCCACCAGTGCCACCGATGGCACTGATGCCTCCGATGCCACTGATGCCACCGATGCCACCCACACCACAGTTGCCACCCATGCCACAGATGCCACCCATGCCACAGATGCCACCCATGCCTCACCTCGCTCAGCTGCAGACCAGACATCCCCACTACACTGCTCCTTCCTCCACCACACAGCCAAGCCCGGCCTCAGAACATCTGTCATCGGTATTGGGGCTAACACCCCATGTCCTGGAGGAAGGGGCTCTCAACATCACAGGACTGAGCCAGCTCTCTGAGAGCTTCCTCCACACACCGTCCCCTGTTGTCCTCTCGGGGCCAGGCACCCCAATGACGCCTCAGACCAATACTCCACCAGACCAGTCCACAGCACCTGGACCCTTCACCCCTGAGACTGTGCACACCTCAGAGTGACCAAGAAGAGTGCCAGAGACTGGGTGGCTACCTGTTGACTTTATCTTTGCTTAAGACACTTGGGTCATTTTTCTTTTACAGCTTGTTATTAATAAAGATTATCTTTGCTTCACACACTTGCTTCATTTATTTTATTAAATAAAGTCTTGGTGGAAACTTTTAGAAATGGTTTAAGCCTTTGCATGCTTGTGGGATGGGTTAAGATAGCAGTGGGATGGGCAGGGATACCTGTGGGATGGTAATAGCTGTGAGATGGGCAGGGATACCTTTGGGATGGGTAATAGCTGTGGGATGGGTTAGGATACCTGTGAGATGGGCCAGAATACCTTTGGGATGGGTAATAGCTGTGGGATAGATAAACCTCCAGTGCAAGCATAGTGGGACTGTAGGGTCCACCCTCCCAGGTGCCACACCTATGGCCCTTCATTATCAATACTAATGTTAGCATTGATCCACACATCTCAACATAAACACAACTCTTTATTAAATGCCCTGTTCATTGTAGGCCCACCCAACATACATGGCCCAATCTCATCTGTGTGATGAGACAGGCTGAAGGAAGCATCCATTAATCATCTATCATCCTGTCTTGCCACTCCACTGCTCCAGCTGTGGAGTTGCACCAGTGTTTCAGGAGGTTGCGCTGCTTCTTCCCTTCACGTGAGGCTCTGTTGGGGCCTTGCACATCCTCAGTGTCTATCAGGTTTTGCCCTTGCCTCCATTCCCCAGGCTCCATGTCCCCATTGCCTTGTTGGAGGTCCACGAACCTGTTCTGCAAGACTGGGTAGTGGGTGCGCATTAGATTGTGCAGGAGGCAGCAAGCTTCCACGATCCTCCTCACGGTCTGTGGGCGATGCTGCATGGTGGTGAGAAGTACCTGGAACCTGTTGGCCAGGATGCCAAAGGTGTTCTCCACCATCCGTCTTGCCCTGGACAGCCTGTAGTTGAAGATCCTCTCTTCATGGGTGAGGCATCTGGAGGTGTAGGGCTTCATGAGGTGGGTTCTGAGGGAGAAGGCGTCATCCCCCACGATGAAGTAGGGCACATCTTGTGTGTTGTTGGGCAGGGGTTCTGGATCTGGGAAGCCCATGATGAGGTTGCCTTCCAGCTCCTCCTTGAGGCATCTGAAGATGAGCCGTTGCCTGAAGCATTGATGTACATGAACTTGTAGTCAGCATCGACCATGGCGAAGAGGATGATGCTGAAGAAGCCTTTGTTGTTGAAATAAGTGGAACCTGACTTGGCTGGAGCTTTGCAGGCCACGTGCTTGCCATCTATGGCTCCAACGGTGTGGGGGAAGTTCCACTTCTGATACCACTGCTCTGCAACTTTCTTCCAGCCTTCTTCAGTGAAGGGGCACTGGAGGAGCTCCTCCAGGTATTCTTCGATGATGGCCTGCACCACTTCTCTGACCACAATGCTGATGGTGTTGTGTGGCACCCTCCAGCCGTACTGCATGCTCCTGTATGTGGTCCCTGAAGTCTGGTGGCGCAGAGTCAGTGCCAACTTGAGCCCAGAGTCCAGGCTGGGCTGGAAGTTGATGCTCTGCTTGGTCAACCTGGGTCTCAGCCGCTCCACAACTTCGTCAAACATGGCTGGAGGCATCCTCATGAAGTTCTGGAATGCATGAGGGTCTTCGTTCCTCAGCTCCACCATCAGCTTGTTGTACAGTCCGTACTCTGCTCTTCTCCCGATCCATCGTCGGACCCAGACACTTCTTGGACGCCTCCTTTTCTTCGCATAGAACAGGTGAAAGAGCCTGTAGATGGCTTCCACTGTTGTAGAACAATGGTGGCTACCAAAAGGAGTGTGTGATGATCCATGGTGGACATGACTGGATGCTGTGGAAGAGCAAGAGCAAGATGAAGGCTGAAGAGGTCTGCACCACAGGGTTGCTGGACTGAAAGTGAGATCCAGGTGAGTTCTTCCCCCTTTTTGTAGGAAATATAGGTTTTAGGCTAGATGTCCTTTTGCATCCTCTAGACATCCTGCAG
The DNA here is from genome assembly GCA_015471245.1 of Laticauda colubrina. NCBI lineage: Eukaryota > Metazoa > Chordata > Lepidosauria > Squamata > Elapidae > Laticauda > Laticauda colubrina. Next base: position 58,868,233 of record BLBF01000002.1, read on the forward strand.
ACGTCCTAAATATCCGAGATAGGTCCCCTCTGCGAATGTTTTTTCCGTTTTAGTGCTTTGTATGCGAGCTGCATCCGCTTTCATCCTTTCTCTGTCCGTGCTACTAATGCTGCATGTCCGTTCCACGTCCATTTCGCTTTCTCCCTGTGCCCGTTTTCCGCTGGAGCGGATTTGAGTTGCGCGGATGCGCAGCGGATGCCTAGTGGATATAGCGGATGTGTAACGGATGACGACGGATGTAGAATGGATGTTCCCCCTATGCGTTGTGGATGTAGAACGGACGTGTTGGATACATTTTCTGCTTAAAAAGTTTTGAGCAGCTCAAAACCTTTTGAGCGGATGAAATGTCAATAGACAGATGCTGGACGGATAGAGAGGATGAAAAATGGAGGCAGTGAGTACAGAATGGAAGCATCGCGTTAACCAACGGTGGGAAGTGTTTCTCTCCATTTTACATCCTCTTTCCATCCGTTGGTGCAGTGTGACATGGGCTTAATCTCTGCAGGAGATTGTATGGTTTATAAGTCATTACCATTTCCTTCTATCAACAGTTTGGCTTGGGAGAGAGCACAGTAGAACTGAAAATACTGAGCAATTATAATAAAAAATTGGAATCAGACATATATTTCTGATTAAACACTCAACATGTTTAGATGTTTGGGTATACTAACACAAAACAAACATATGGGTGACATAGGAGATTCCTCCTTCTTCATCCTTTTTCTTGTCAGAATTACTTCTCTGCACTTTCTGTTTGCAATAGGCACAGTTGAAGTTTGTCCCTTTGTATGAACAGGTATTGGTGTTTTTTTTTTTTATTTATTTAGTGTACAGCATTCACTGTTAGCCAGGGATCACTGAGGTGGCTGTTAGCTCTCTGAAAGGAATTTTTTCAGATGGTGTTATCTTTACCCAGAGATGCCTAAATGGTAGTAGACAACCAGGGGAGGCTCCTTTCTTGTCCGTCCACAGTTTATTCATTCATGGGAATTGAGCTGTCGAGCTGCCAGTGTTAGCGGTGCGCAGATCCAGCATCTTACTATATGAGCCACTATAGTCCCTGGTGGGTGGTCTTGCTTAGGATCCTGAGGACAAAGGATATATAGCACAGAGTATTTGGTGAAAGCTAGGATCAGTAATTCTTCTGTGGAGCTCAAAGAAAGCATTTACCTGCTTAGGATCCTGTTACAGATTTTTCTCAGATGAAAATGCTCATTGAGATGTTCTCAGAGTCTTCTGCAACCTAGAGCAGATGGTGTGATGAAGGAAATACAGGGAAAGTTATCTCTCTTAAAACAAGAGCCTTCCCAAAGGATTCAACCCACTGGCTAAAGCAGTTTCTGGGCCAGAATTCCACACAGTGGAATATACATTGATACATTTTTAAAGGTGATCACGAGTTGTCTAATGTCATCATTTCGTTTGAAATCCTGTCTTCATTGTAATGATTTCTGTCTATTGAGCCCTTTTTGCTTGTGTTGCTAAACCAGTAATTTCCACAGTCTATGATGAGGAAAGTATGACTGCATTGTCTTGTGAATGTATTTGTTCATCTTCCTTGTTTGGTTTCCTTTATTGAAAATGAATAGAAAAATAATTCATGCTGTTTCTTAGCCTGTGCAATGGTACTGTGAAGCTCCTTACTGACTGCGAGAGAGCATATTCCTGAAACTATTTTCTGTTTCCTTTTCAAAAGGTTACAGCTGATTGTTAAACTACATGATTCTATAGTCTAGACTAGGATACTGTACAGAATTGGGTACCAATATGTCCTGCTGAAATCAAAAGGACATGTGTATGAACAACAGTGTGAGAATTTGTGTGTGGCTTTCTTGCTGGTAAAATTGTGGAATAATAAATGCCAGTGAATAAACTAGAAATCTAAAGATGGACAGAACAATCCTTCATATCAGTGGGAGGGAAAAGATACATGGCAGAGCTATTGGTGGCCCTTTTCCATTTCTCCATTCTCTTTCTGTTAATTTTTCTTTTTCCCCTATTCATTTCTGCCAGAAAAGGAAGATCTTCTCATAGAAGATCAAAATGGGCGATGTAAAAAGAGACAGGAAAGAAGAAGAGGAAAGAAGAGGAAAGTTACCCAACACCTAAGCCTTATTAACAACAGGGAGATAGCCACACTACTTGTACAATGGTAGACAAAGCTGTTGATAATCCCAGAACAATTTCCAATCTACTGAATCCAACAGGATATATTCTCCTTGGATTTGGATTTAGCACATATTCATTTCAAGCCACAGACACCAGTTCAGCTGGCCATTGGTCATTTTGCATATTTAGAATTGCAAATTCACCAGACCTCTTTTAGGTCCTTGCAGTCATTGAGGCTAGTTATTCCTACAAAAATATCCTTGCATGAAATTCAGTTTGATCAGGTTCAAGTATGGATAGATCAAAACAAGTCCCAGAAATGATTTAGAACATGGAGATCACTATGCACTTATTGTTCCCATTAATGAAATTTATTTAATCTGTCTATATTTCATATATTTAGGTTTCAGATTATGAGAATATTAAACACAAATAATTCATAATCATGTGTTTTAAATCTTAATTACCACAATTTTCCATTTACATTAATCAAATACTTAATTTAAGACTAGATAGTCATGCCATTTCTATTTGAATTTTTTTATTCTTTTTTTAATAATGTATATCTTCTTTAATTAGTATAATGAAATTCTACACTGGTAATTAGGGATTGGTCTCTCTGGAATTGTTTTTCTAATATTTGGATACATTCATTATTCATTTTGATTATGATGGCGATGATGATGATATATTCATTGATTATATTTCTGTGTCGTTTCTGATAGATTACAGTTAAAACTAGTGTTGATTAATTGCAAACAGTTTAAAGTAGCAATCTTTAATTAAAGTATGTTTACTTAGGATGTACAAATAAAAGCATTGAAAATGTGTTTTCAAAGAGCTGCTAGGCAAATATTTCCCTCGTACAATGTAGCAAGAAATATTTCATAAAGCTAAATTTTCTATAATCCAATTCATCCATTTTTTTCATGAGACTTTTGCTCTGGAATTGTCTGTACTGCTTGCTTCATCTTTATTCACATTCCTTTCTCATTAGTTTCTCACGTCTCATTTTCAGTTCTGATGACATGCCCTCTTCTCTCCTTCTCAAGAAACTATGTCATCTGTAGTTAATAAATCTGGCAACAAGACCATGTTTCCTTATTTTTGATAACCATTTGCAAGTCCTACCTAATGAGCTACGTCTATTGGCATCCAACCCCAGTGCTGCAGAGAAGCAGAGAGAGGATGACTTTTGTGACTTACTGGTGACCTCTTTTTCCACGATGGGTACTTTGGCATAGATAATACATCATGCTTCTTAAGTAGAATATGAGTAGCTGCAGCAATCTCTCCCTTTCTTTTCTTGTCCTTTTGAGTTCTTTATTGCTCTCCCTGCTGTAAACAGTGAGCTGGGGTTATAATGAGAGCAGTCTGAAAGCTTTTTGAAGAATTGTGACAAGTTGGTTACTTTTAACTAAAGTTTGTTAGAACCAACCAACCTGAAATCAGAATTAAATAACCTAAATGTTAAAAGGTAATTAAAATAAAAAATGTAATTAAAATAAACTGTGGTTGGGATTCTGATAATATGCTTAAAAGATTTTATTCTTAAATAGAAGTTGTAGCTCTGGACTTTTTCCATGACTATATTGAAGAAAAGGGAAACAACCTGCATGGTTCCTTTTTATTAATATTAGTGCATAAAATACGTGTGTGCCTGTTGTATAAACTGCATTCCTATGCTGTAGTTCTTCAAGACCATCTGAGAAGCCTGAGCAAGGTCCATCTTGTTTAGGACAAGGGTCCAGATGTTTAACTAGTATGTCAGGTATGTTTCCTATTGCCTGACATACTATTTAAACATCTGGACTCCTGAAAAAAAGAAAAAAGATGCTGGGGCTTGAACTCTGCCTGTCCCTCCCTTCCCAGTTTTTTTTTAAAATCTGGCCAGCATAAAATGTTGCTCCCTGTTTTCTTACATGATTTTCATGTGAGCATCTGGCAGAGGAAGTAGTCCTTGATGGGATATCTTTCACAAGACCACCAAAGGAACTAATTATGGGTGTCTTTCCTTTCTCCCATGTTAAAAATTAACAAAAAGACAAAGAATTCCCTATTAAATTCTTTTAGAAAGTGAGATAAGGTGGGTTGGTAGTAAACCTTTAAGTTTTTCGATGGTTGCAATGAACTTGTATAGATAGTTAGTGACAAACTGTGAGAATAGAATAGCTATTAAGTTGTAAATAAAATCAGTATTAACTTATTCATAACTAGAATAATAATAAAGTTAGTTTATCACTGAATACATACATGGAATAAAGGAAGCAGCTAAATTTTATGGGGCTGAATCATTGGTTATTGCGGAATATTTAACTTGAACCATGATTTATTAAATATTACGCAGAATCACCCAGACTTTATATATTGAATGTTAATTTTTGCTTAATAAAATGATGCACAAGATAATTTTTGGTTCAAAGGATTGCTTTATAATTTAGAGACTTTCTATTTCCAATTTGTACTTTTAATCCTGTTGGCTTTATGCCTATTGAAAACTAAACATATGGCAATCCATCTCCCTGAGTTTTTAAAATAGCAATCAGAAGACAAAGTGGAAGGTAATGCCAATTTTAACATATTGTCAAATCACCTCATTTGAAGACCTTCTTGGGATTTTCAACTTTTCAGCTCTGCTAAATGCTGTGTCCATTTGAATATACATCATGGTCTCTGATCATTTCAAACTGATTTTTATCTTGCTTAAAGTTTTCAGGGAAATCATTTGCTGCATATTTGCCCTCGTTCACCAAACCAACACATTGTGGACTAGATATTGAACAGATGGAAAAATGGCAGTTAATGGCACAGGACTGGTAAATAGATATCAATATTCCAAGGAGATTCACTGTGTGATACAGTGGTTAAGGTAGGTAGACTAAGGTTTAAGACATTTCCTAATCATGAAAACTCACTTCATTGCTTTGGGCCACATTGTATCTTTCAGCCCAACCTACTTTTTGGGATTGTTAGTGAAGAAAAGCTGGAAGGTGTGTCTGGGGGCCAGCTCTTGGATAAAAGGAAGAAAATAAATTAAACAACAGCTATTACCCCCATCCCCAACTTTTATGGATTGTATGTACAAAACCCCAGTTCACTGAATCTTCCATATAAGGAGGAAAGAAACTCTATTTAGAAATAAGTTGTTGAGCCTCATTGAGTCTAGAAGTTTACAAGTTGTCTCACCTTTCCAATGAGAGTGGAAAGCCCACAACTCTGACAAAATACAGGTAGGCAAGAAGATTCAGTAGTTATAGAGTTAATTCTTTGAAGCAGGCAGTGTTCTTGGCAGTATCACACACTCTGCCTGCCAAGTCCGACAAGATAACAGCAACATAAATCAGGAAACAGAAATACACCAAAGCTCCACCGCAAAAACTCACACTTTGTCCAGTATGGGGCTTTCAGAGAAAACACACCCACTTTTATCCCCTGTTGGGTGTGTCAGTCACTCAGCTCAGTCTCTGATTCTTCCCCGCTTTCTGCGTTGCAGCTCACACTTTTTCCTGCGACGTTGTCTAGCATCAAGCCAGCATTCGTCTACTTGATTCTCTGTCAGAGGCTGCTCCAATATGCCCTCCTCCTTCTCCTGATTAGCCTCAGGCTTTCCCTCTTTGTTATCTGCCAACACCTGAGGCACAATCAGGGAGGAAGGTATTGCCGAAGAGGAAGGTTCTGGGGAGGAAGGCATTCCCAATTCCTCCTCTTCCCCATCATCCGAGTCTTCTTCCTCTACCAATGCAGGCTCAAGCCTCAGAGCCACAACACTATCCCTCACCGCAGGGCCCTTCCCCCGAGTCTGACGATCAGGACATGGTTTCAAAGGGAACTGAGCATGGAAGCTCCGTATAAGGTCCGGGGCATGGAACGTGGAAGCATCTACCCAGGAAAGGGCCTCTGGTCCATCCCCCATCCTCTCGAAATATTGAAACCATCTTTTCAGCCAGCGGGAATCCCGAATGCTGACCACGGTGTCGTCAGCAGCGGTATCATCATCGGGTGCAGGTGGAGGAACCGCAGCAGCGCGAGAACGGAGACCACATGAAGGGGTGTCAGGAACCAGAAGGGAATGGTGGAAGACAGGATGAATGCGCATTGAGCGCGGTAGGGTGAGCCGATAAACTACGGGATTGATGACCACCTCGAAAGAGAAGGGACTGATGAATTGATGGTTCAACTTCTTGATCGGGTAGTCGACCCGTAGATGTTTCGTGGACAACCACATTCAGTCTCCCACAGCCAGCCGGAGTGTCTCCCAGCAAGAGCGATCCACGAACCTTTTATAGTCCTCCTTAGCCCATAATAATTGCTGTTTAATCAATTGTTGAACAGAATGCAGTTCCGACAAGAATTCCCGCGTCTCGGGAACCGAGTAATCCAAGACCGACAATGGAAAAAAATTTCGGGTGGAAGCCCACATTCGCATAAAAAGGTATCATTTTGGTGGAGGTGTGCTGAGAGTTGTTGAAGGCAAACTGCACCAGAGGGAGATAAGCCACCCAATTGTTCTGTTGGTGGTTGACAAAACACCATAAATATTGTGCAAGAATGCCAATCACCTTCTCCGTCCCACCATCAGTCTCCAGATGGTACACCGACGATAAACACACCTGCACCTGCAACGCGGTCATCAGGCTCTTCCAAAATTGAGTGGTAAATTGGACACCACGATCTGAAACTACCCTGTCCGGCAGACCATGAAGACAGAACATATGCTGCAAAACCAACCGGGCAGTAGTACGGGCCGACGGTAATTTACGACAAGGGATAAAGTGGGCCATTTTGGTTAATATGTCTACCACCACAAGTACAGTCGTAAATCCAGACGAAGAGGGCAAGTGTGTTAAGAAGTCCATAGAAATTGCTCCCCATGGTCTTTCCGGAGTTGGCAGAGGTTGAAGAAGACCAGGAGATGCATCCGTCATGGCTTTCGCTTGCCTGCATGGTACACAGGATGCAACATAGGCGTGGACATCATGCTGGACTTGAGGCCACCAAAAAGTCTGCGTGACAAGATGAAGGGTCTTAAAAAACCCAAAATGGCCGGCAGCAGGGTTGTCGTGACACTGAGTCATAATAAGGGCTTGCAGCGGCCCCATGGGTACGTACAACCGGCCCCGATATCGGAGTAAGCCCTCCTCCAAAGTCCATGGGGAATCAGGTCCAATCTCCCCCATCCTCTGCTGCAACCAATCGTCCAGGCGCTGCCCCTCTCGCACCCAAGTCTGCAAATCCACTGGTTACTGGACTATGACCAAAGATTCTGCTGGCAGCACCATCCACGGAGGAAGGGAGTCCTCGGGGCAAAGGTACTCATGTTTGCGGGACAGAGCATCTGCTCTCCGATTGTGACCACTGGGAATATAGGTCACAGAAAAGTAGAACTGGGCAAAAAATAGCGACCACCGGATCTGCCATTGGTTCAACTTCCTCACCATGGACAAGTGTTCCAAATTCCGATGGTCCGTCCGAACCTCCACCTTGTGCCGGGCCCCCTCAAGATGATATCTCCAGGTCTCAAATGCAACCTTGATCGCCAGCAACTCTTTTTCCCAGATAGTGTGGTTACGCTCGGAAGGAGTGAGTTTCTGTGAATAGTAAGCACAGGGAAAAAGAGGTGCACTATCTGCCAGGCCTTGCAACAGCACAGCCCCAATAGCCACGTTGGACGCATCCGTCTCCACCACGAAAGGATGATGCGGATCAGGATGCCTCAGGACAGGTTCTACGATGAAGGCCTTCTTGAGAGCCTCAAAAGCCTGTTGCTGCGGGGGCCTCCACTGGAATGGGACCTTCTTTCGAAGGAGCTGGGTTATGGGACCTGTCAGCTTGGCAAAACCTGGGATAAAGGTCTGGTAATCGTTAGCGAACCCCAAGAGGCGTTGAATGTCCTTCACGCGACGAGGGGGTTCCAAACTACACAAGGCCTCCACTTTACACGGGTCCATGGCGATGCCTTCGGGAGAGATGATGTGCCCCAGGAACTCTATGGAAGTCTGGAAGAAGAGGCATTTCTCCAGCTTCGCATAGAGTTGATGCTCCCGAAGACGTTGCAAGACCAGACGAACGTGTTGAAGGTGGCTGTCCCTGGACCTGGAATAAATCAAAATATCGTCCAGGTACACCACCACGAACCAATCCAACATGTCACGAAACACGTTGTTCATTAAGTGCTGGAAGACCGCGGGGCATTGGTCAACCCAATGCATCATGGTGTACTCAAAATGGCTGTATCGGGTGCCAAACGCCATCTTCCATTCGTTCCTCTCTCGCATCCGCTCCAGGTTGTAGGCCCCTTGAAGATCGAGCTTGGTGAAGACAATGGCCTCCCACAACTGCTCCATCAACTCTGGAATGAGCGGCAAGGGGTAACTATTTTGCACCGTGATGGCGTTCAACTGGCGATAATCGCAACACAAGCGTAAATTTCCCGTCTTCTTTGTAACGAAAAGAACGGGAACTGAGAGAGGGGATGACGGCCGGAAGAACCCTCGGGCCAAATTCTTGTCCAAAAAGTCACAGAGGGCGGCCAATTCGGGCTTGGACATGGAATACAGACATCCTTTGGGTAGTGGGACATCGGGCAGAAGGTCCACCGGGTAATCATAAGGCTGATGTGGGGGTAACTGGTCCGCCTCCTTCTCACTGAACACATCCGAGAAGTCCGATAGTTCAGGAGGTATGGAGATGGTGGAGGTGATGATGGCCTGGCCAGCATAGGTGTGGCATAAATGGTCCACGCACTGTAAACTTGCAAAGGAAATGGCATTCTGTGACCATGCCACCTGAGAATCATGAATCCGAAGCCAAGCCATACTAAGGACTAATGGGAGATGGAGATCCGCGGTGATATAAAAGCGGATTGCCTCCTCATGGTCACCAATGACCAGGCACAACAGCTGGGTAGCAAATTGAATGGGTCCAGCATGAAGCTCCCGCCCGTCAATAGTTTCGACCCTCAGCGTAGGGTCCACCAGAACCAAGGGGACATGAAAATGGACCGCAAAGGCCCGGTCCATAAAGTTCGTCGTGGCCTCCGAATCCACCAGTGCAATTGTGGGAATCCCTTTCGACCGGGTCCTCAAGAAAACCTGAGTGTCCAGAAGCTTATGCCGAGGGGGCCCAGAGTCTACCTCCGCTACTTCAGGCGGGTGTTTGGTACGTGCCCAACCTAGGGTTTGCCCAAAGTCGGGCCTGCCCCTTTGCTTAATGGGACAGGAATGAGAAAAATGTCCTGGTCCCTCACAATATAAACACAAATCTCCTTGACGTCTCCGTGTGCATTCTTGGGCCGTCAGGGAGGTCGGACCGCTCCCAACTCCATTGGCTCCTCAGTCATAGCCACAACACTTTGGGTGACCCTGTGCACTGGATGCACAAGGCGCTGTGGCAGAGAGGTGGATGGCTGCTCCTGGACGGTGCATCGAGTCCTGCACCATTGAAGTTGGACGTCGAGGCTCAAACATTGCACCACCAGAGTGTCAAGGGTCAGGGCCGGTTCCACCCAAACCAACTCATCCTGTAGCACCTCTGACAGGCCATCCTGAAACGCGTCCATCAAGGCTGCATCGTTCCAATTAGAATCCAGACAGATCAGCCGAAATTCCGAAATGAATTCCTGCAGGGTCGCTTCCCCTGGCAAAGTTCCTTCAGATGTCTGGCTGCCGTCTGCACCTGTATGGGGTCCTCATACATTTGGCACATATGTTGCCAAAAACCCTGATAATCTGTTAACAACGGGCTGTTCTGCAGTAATAAAGGAGTGGACCATCTGGCAGCCAAGCCCGAAAGGAGGCTTATTACAAACCCCACCCGATCCCGGTCATCTGGGAAATCCTCCGGGCTCAGAGCCAAAAACAGTTGGCACTCTCCCATGAAAGCCGGGAACATCTCAGGCTGCCCAGAAATCTTACACGGCACAGCCACCGGGCATTTCCGACAGGGAGGGACAACAGCAGCAGTAGCAGCAGCAGCAAGTCGATTAGTCAGCTGGGCCACCTGCTGTTGCAAAGCCTGGTTTTCATTCTGCAGCTGATGGTGATCCATCTTGGTCAAAAGATGGTTTACATGTGAGGTATGGGACAAAAATGTTATGTCTCACCTTTCCAATGAGGATGGAAAGTCCACAACTCTGACAAAATACAGGTAGGCAAGAAGATTCAGTAGTTATAGAGTTAATTCTTTGAAGCAGGCAGTGTTCTTGGCAGTATCACACACGCTGCCTGCCAAGTCCGACAAGATAACAGCAACATAAATCAGGAAACAGAAATACACCAAAGCTCCACCGCAAAAACTCACACTTTGTCCCGTATGGGGCTCTCAGAGAAAACACACCCACTTTTATCCCCTGTGGGATGTGTCAATCACTCAGCTCAGTCTCTGATTCGTCTCCACTTCCTGTGTGCAGCTTTCCTGCGACGTTGTCTAGCATCAAGCCAGAATTCATCTACTTGATTCTCTATCAGAGGCTGCTCCGATATGCCCTCCACCTTCTCCTTATTAGCCTCAGGCTTTCCTTCTTTGTTATCTGCCAACACCTGAGGCACAATCAGGGAGGAAGGTATTGCCAAAGAGGAAGTTTCTGGGGAGGAAGGCATTCCCAATTCCTCCTCTTCCCCATCGTCCAGTCTTCTTCCTCTACCAATGCAGGCTCAAGCCTCAGAGCCACAACACCAATTGTTCTTACATTTCTTTGTAAAGCTTTCTTTTTTTTTTTTTTTTGAAAATTTTTTTATTAATTTTTTAACAAACAAACATATATCAACAAAACACAAAACATAGAAAACATAAAATATCTTTTTGGACGGCAGTTTGATCCCGAGTTACATCTTTTTGTACAGACATAAATTCAAGTTCATGCTTACTTTTATATAGCAGTTCCATTTCTTATTTACTATTTTACATTTTCTATATAGCTTCTCCCCTCTTTTCACTCTCTTAATTCTATTATATTTATTTCATCTCAATTTAAATCATTATACTTGTATCTTTTGTCTGTCCTGTTTCAGCTGTCTATTATTTTTTCTCATTAACACAAAATTTCTTCTGTAATGACTGATTGGAGTATAATGCCTTGTCATACTTATCCTTCCCCTAATTTTAAAGCTTAACATAACACATAATTTTCATTCGGATTCTGCGTAATACATTCTAAAAATAAACTCAATATTTTAAAACAGAAAGAAAAAAGTTTTTTTTTTGATATATAATATAATTAAAACAACAATCCATAGCAATTGAAATTATATCATTAAAATTAATATTCATTTAAGTCTTAAACATTTTACACAATCCTTTCTAAATAAATATCATACTTCTATGGGAACACTTATAGATTTTGCTTAGTTACTTTCTTTAATTCAATTCTCTCATATTTAATTTCATTTATTTTATTTAAAAAAAAAAATTCGCTAAGTTACATTAAATATTTTGTCCCATTTTATAATAATATATTATTCCAATTTTCTAACATTATTTCAAATACAGATACAACAACACAATCTTATGTACCTTTGCAGAATCTCTTTTTCAGTTATATGTTTACCCATTATCTCTAAATAAAATCTGTTTCTTTACATCTTGTTTCAAACCTTTGTAGCTTCTCTTCCCTTCTTTCCTCCCTTGTTTCTCCACTCTACCCTTTTTACCCCCTTGTCTCTTAATCTCCACCCTCTTGTGTATTCCTCTTTTCTGTTGCTTTCTGATATTGTGTCCACTTTTCACCTTGTTTTTCCCTTTTTTGGTTGTTTTTTTAAGTCTTAAATTCTCCATTCTCTTTCTCCTCTTTCCCCTTTCTTCCCCAAATAAAGTTGCTTGTTCATTAAGGATGGTTTCTTCTTCATCCCAATCTTCTTGTTCTTGTAGTTTCTCATATGTAGAAATTGCCATTTCTAAAAAATGAAAAATAAAGCCAAAAGAATCCTTCCCTTCTTGTTTCTCTTGATTATATTTTATAAATTCCATTTTCAGTTCATCCATAAGTAATGCCATTGTAAAAAAAAGAAAAAATTTAAATGACCCAAATTATTTTAATCATTCAAATAAGAATTTCCAAAAGTCCCAAAGTCACCAAGCAATCCAAATACACACAGTCTATTTCATTTAACACTTTCTTCTTTTTCTCACTTTTTTTTTCATTTTAATGCTTCAAAAAACTTCAAATTCTTTTTAATCTTCAATCCATCTGATAGAGTAGTCAATTATGATCCAAAATGGAAAAATCCAGTAATAAAAAGGCCCAAAAAACCAAAGAAGAAAAAGGATCAAATAAAAAGCAAAAATAAAAATATTACTAAAATTGAAATATACAAAAAAGCTGGCGAGTAGAGGTTTCACAAGTGTGTATATATATATATATATATATATATATATATATATATATATATATATATATATGGACTGCACACTGCACTTATTATGACTCTCTTCTCCAGCAGCTTCAAAGCCAAGCCTCAAGTGTTGAAATATTGATAAGAGTCCAGGAAAACACCTGTAATAATATTTTTCTGTGCTCTCCCTCCATCTTATCACATTAAAATGTCCTTGAGAAGGAGTGTTTATACATTTCTCCCCAATTCAAATAAAGTACTTTCAAGCCTCTAGTTGGCAGTTTTGCAAGGTCTCTTAATACTTTTCCCCCCCTCAGCCAGAAAAAAGAGTAATGTATACAAAACTCAGAAGAAACAAAGGGGGCCTCTATCCTAAAGAAAATTAAAAAATCAAAAGAAGCATAAAATATATATATAAGAAAAAATTCAATCTGGTTACCTACAAAGTCACATTAAAGTCCTCAGAAAAGAGAAAAAAAAATAGTAAGGAAAGAATCCAAGCCTCAATTTGACATCACTTAAAAAAACGCCGCTCAACCAGGTTCCAGTCAGACAAAAATAAAGCCACAGGTTTCTTCTTTGTTCAGGATATCCTTTCAGGTCTCAGCCAATTTGCAATACAAAAGAGGTTTCTCACCCAGCCGACACACCCTCGCTCCAGCCACTTTCTTTTCGGAGCTGTCCCGACTTCAGCAGCTTTGGAGGCTGCCTTTCCACCGCCAGCAAAAGGGCTTCTCCCGGATCAAACCAGAGATTTAAGATATCTCTGGCATCCTGGGTCTGTGCCCTTCACGATCCCCGTCTCTACGGGACGGTTTAGGTCCGTTAGGACCGACCAGGGGTGAAAATATCAGCTGAGATCTCAGAGCCCTGAGATCTCAGCTGTAGCACCGAGACGAAGCTCCGCCTTCTTCATTTCTTTGTAAAGCTTTCATTGCACCATGGTATTTACTGCAAAGTAATATTTCATTTCTTAAATAATTTCTGGCCTGGAACCATGCTATTAATTATAAATGGAAGCTTGACTTTTTAGCATTAACCAAGCACAGCAGTCCCATGACCCCTAATACAGCTATTTCCTTTTCTGTAAATAGTTAATAGGGTTTGATTAGAACGTATTAATCATGGGAATGATTGATATCTTGGTAACCTAAATTTAAACTATGATTCAATGAGTCACAAGACATGGCATATAAATGATACTGGCTTTTCAATAGAGTTGTGCTGTAGACAAATGTACTTTTCAATATTTCAATTAATTTATTTTAAATGTGTTTAGTTATGCTTCTTAGGCCATGTTTGCTAAATGATTTGAATGCAAGATAAATTCTGGCATCAGGAAGGAAGGATGTAACTATCATAGCTATTTTCAATATGTACTTTTATATTTCCTTTCCTCACGTAGTCTTGACTGTTTACACTGGATGAAATTCAAATACTAATTAAAACATCCAAGAAGATATCTCTCTAACACCAAACAGTTAGATATGCCAAATAACAGAGAAAGCCTTTTGACTTCTCTGGGTGATGTGTTTGCTTGTTACAGCTATTGTGAAGCAACACAGAAAACCAGACACTTGTAGGAGAAAGTGTAGCATTATCTTTGATAATAATCTGAACAGATGATCAATCAATTTAATGGAAAATTAAACAATATTTTGGACATTTAGAGCTTGAGATACAGAAAGGAATTGTGACTAAGTTTGATTGCATTTAGTTTGGTTTGGTTCATGCTAAGTTGTATATAGTTTGTTTAATTCTGTTAATGTGTTTTATAAAACCAGACCTCATAGTTTATGAATCATGGTTTGGGACAGGATTGTCCAGCCTTGGCAATTTTAAGACTTGAAAGTTCAACTCTCAGAACTCCCCAACCAGCATTGACAAGTTTTAGGGCATCCTATGAACTTGAATATTGAGATTTATTCAGGGGTGGGATTCAAATTTTTAACAAACGGTTCTGTGGGCATGTCTTACTTGGTGGGCATGGCTTGGTAATCATGTGACTGGCTGGGTGTGGCCAACTCAACATCACTCACATTGAGGCAAGCATCTCCTCACCTGACCTCTCATGACTGTGGGGATGCTGCAACAGTCATAAGTGTGAAAAACGGTCATTAAGTCACTTTTTGTAGTGCCATTGTAACTTTGAATGGTCACTCCACACAAGCAAAGTACCAGCAAAGGAGGGGATAAAAACTCCAGAGAAGTTCCAGAGACAGGAAGTCTAGTTCTGCCAAGAATGTAATAAGAGTTAACAGAGAGGCAGTTTCTGTCAGCAACACCAGAATGTTTCCTTCCTGTCTTCCTTACAGGATTAGGCCAGTAATTTCTTCTAACAACTGGTTCTCCAAACTGCTTAGAATGTTAACAACCGGTTCTAGCAAATAGGTGCGAACTGGTAGAATCCCACCACTGGATTTATTCAAACTATGGTAAGGCAATACTATGGTAAGGCATGATGTCTGTACTCTTAAAAGTACATTGTTTTTGTAAAAGAAAAAACTGATATTGTTTGATACTCTTTAATAAATGTATGAAGTCAAAATAAGGTCCCCGGAAAGAATCTTTTCATGCCTCAGTAATGTTATGTCAGTCTCTTAAATTTCAACATAGAATATTTGAAAGGGAATTCCCTCCTCCCTCAGCGGTGCTGACACAAAGCCAAAGCAGACAAAGAGTAGCTTGACTGAAATAATGGTGGTAATCATAGCCTAAGATTTGTTTTACATCTTTCTTGAAATGGGAGAATGATCAATGGGAGAATGAAAAAAACACCCAACTTTCTTACAAAAAATATTCCATAATCTTATTTTATGGAATGAAGTTTACACAATGAAATTTAAATGTCCCTGTAAAGGTGAAATTAGTGGGGGTTTTCTCCAGTGTCAATATCTTTTAAAGCTAATTCTATGTAAGAGATTCTGAAATTACTACAAGCCTATTCAGTCCTCGTTTCCTAGATGGAAATCTGTTCCAAGTCAGAAAATAATTCAATAAGATAATGTTTATAAGCACCCAGTTATTTCTTTCCTTGTCACTCCAAGAATCTATTCAACTCTTATTTTTTATTGCTTATTAATCTCTTGCCCTTTTTTGAAAATGAAATATTGCTTGCATTGTTGCATGAAAAATCAACATGGTAGTAGCATTCTTCTTCTTTTGACTATAAAGCAGTGAACACTCAAAGTCTGAAAATGGATTTAATCTCCACTCTAGGAGCAGGAAGGCACAGATAATTTTAACACTATGTAACGGTAATTGTAAGAGTAAAATTTTGCCTTCAAAGTAAGTTAAGAGTAGATAATCAAAGGTCCTACAATGGTGATTTTAAAAACTTGATGAGAGATATTCAGATTAGATATTAAGATTTCAGCTCTTAATTCCAGTGCAATGTGGGCACATTGAATAATAAATGTCCTAAGCTACTAAAGAACTATGAATGAAATGCATCTCTTGGGAGTTGAAACATAGACAGTACTGATAAAGGAGAATAGTTGTAACTCAGGGTTGAAAAAAGGGGTCTTTGATGCTCTCTGACTTTG
Source organism: Laticauda colubrina (assembly GCA_015471245.1). NCBI lineage: Eukaryota > Metazoa > Chordata > Lepidosauria > Squamata > Elapidae > Laticauda > Laticauda colubrina. The sequence goes on from BLBF01000002.1 coordinate 58,884,215, forward strand.
GTTGTTTTATTCAGACATTTCATTACCCAAACTAGATAACATCAGTGCTAGTAAGGAGTGGGATTTGTTCTCGGTTTATGTTCTAGTGGCTTGCCCTGTCAGTGTTGGGATGGGTCTTATGATCTTATGGATTCTTTGGTTGGTTGAATTGTTGGCTTATTTAGCATTTTCTTGACTGGGGTTTTGTTTACTTTATTGTTGGTCTGATGTTTATCTTGAAGTTAATTTATGCTCATCTGGGTACTGATTAAGGTAGAGAGGTACTTAGTTTTTTGCAGTATTTATGAGAACTCAGTAGTTAAGATGCTGGGCTTGTTGGCTGAAAAGACCCAAGTGTTGTGCAACATGATGAGCTTCTGTTACTCACCCTAGCTCCTGCCAACCTAGCAGTTTGAAAGCATGGTATCACTTTAGTGGGAAACTAACAGCACTCTATGACATCATGCTAGCCACCTAACTGGGGAACAATCTTCAGATAATGCTAGCTCAACAGCCCTTGAAATGGACATGACCACTGCCCCCTATAGTCAGCAACAACTAGCAGAGTAAAATCTGCAGGGGCTTATTTACCTTTAAATATGTAATTTAAATTATATTCATAATTACCTTTACACCACAATGGAGCTTGAGGCACAATACAACCTTAACTCTCAAGGAATGCTAAGAGATTAATGCTGCTTGCCCAAAGCCTTGAATTCAAGATCCAATTTTTATGTGTTATAATTGATGCTATTTTTTGTCAAGATGGCACAGTATGCCATCTTACCATGCATTCGTGAGCAGCTGTTGAATTTTATCTCACAAGTAGACATGGTGAGTCTCAGCAAGTGATGAATCCATTAGCTCAATGGAAGCAAATCTGAAATTTGCTAGAAGTTAGAAACTAAGGTACATTAGTTTATACTTGTATACCTCAATGCATGTTAAGTTTAGTCTTTAAAAATCACGGAGGTCATGAAAACATGCAGTCCTAGCCTCTAAAATGTATTCCTACGTATGCTTGACTAGTGGGAGGTTGGTGAAGTAGGGCAGATGCAAAAGCCTACACACAGCTGTTATTGAATTGTTGCAGGGATGGCACTCAGAACATTTTTGTGGGTGGCTCTAAGTGAGTGGGATAATCACTTCAGGGAACTATCCTGACATCCCCAACTTTGATTGGTTCAGAATAAAAAAAAACCTTATAGAGTAATATTTCAAATATTTGATGGAAAGGTAACTTAAGCGTCTTCAAGGAGAAATACATAGTACAAGCAGGTAGGATATTGGGCTATTGTCAGCACTGCATTATTCAATATATCCAGCACAGCAAATACAAATTTTGTTTGCCATATTCAAGCAGCAATTGTGTTTTCATAAAAAGAGTTAAGCCCATGTTACACAGCACCAACGGATGGAAAGAGGATGTAAAACGGAGAGAAACACTTGCCATCCGTTGGTTAACGCGATGCATCCGTTCTGTACTCACTGCGTCCGTTTTTCATACTCTCTATCCATCCAGCATCCGTCGACTGAGGTTCCATCCGCTCAAAAACTTTTGAGCTGCTCAAAACTTTTTGAGCAGAAAATGTATCCAATGCATCCGTTATACATCTGCTACGCATATGGGGAACATCCGTTATAGGTCCGTAGTAATCCGTTACGTGTCCGCTATATCTGCCAGACATCCGCTGCACATCCGCACAACTCGCATCTGCTCCAGCGGAAAACAGAGACAGGGAGGAAGCGAAACGGATGCGGAACGGACACGCAGCGTTAGTAGCATGGACGTAGAAAGAATGAAAGCGGATGCAGCTCGCATACAAAGCATTAAAAACAGAAAAAACGTTCGTATAGGGGACTTATCTCGGATATTTAGGATGTCTGCAGGATGTCTAGAGGATGCAAAAGGACATCTAGCCTAAAACCTATATTTCCTATAAAAAGGGGGAGAAATCACCTGGATCTCACTTTCAGTCCAGCAGCCCTGCGGTGCAGACTTCTTCAGCCTTCATCTTGCTCTTGCTCTTCCACAGCATCCAGTCATCTCCACCATGGATCGTCACACACTCTTTTTGGTAGCCGCCATCGTTCTAAAACAGTGCAAAGCCCTCTACAGTCTCTTTCACCTGTTCTACGGGAAGAAAAGGAGGCATCCAAGAAGTGTCTGGGTACGAAGTTGGATCGCAAGAAGAGCCGAGTATGGACTGTATAACAAGCTGATGGTGGAGCTGTGGAACGAAGACTCTCGTGCATTCCAGAACTTCATGAGGATGCTGCCAGCCATGTTTGACGAAGTTGTGGAGCGGCTGAGACCCAGGTTGACCAAGGCAAACACCAACTTCAGGCCCAGCCTGGAACCTGGGCTGAAGGTGGCACTGACTCTGCGCCACCTGGCCTCAGGGACCACATACAGGAGCATGCAGTACGCCTGGAGGGTGCCACACAACACCATCAGCATTGTGGTCAGAGAAGTGGTGCAGGCCATCATCGAAGAATACTTGGAGGAGCTTCTCCAGTGCCCCTCCACTGAAGAAGTCTGGAAGAAAGTTGCAGAACAGTGGTATCAGAAATGGAACTTCACACACTGTTGGAGCCATAGATGGGAAGCACGTGGCCTGCAAATCTCCAGCCAACTCAGGGTCCACTTATCACAACTACAAGGGCTTCTTCAGCATCATCCTCTTCACCATGGTCAATGCTGACTACAAGTTCATGTACATCGATGCTTCAGGCAACGGCTCATCTTCAGATGCCCAGGTATACAACGCCAGTGACCTCAAGGAGGGGCTGGAACGCAACCTCATCATGGGCTTCCCAGATTCAGACCCCCTGCCCAACGACATGCAAGATGTGCCCTACTTCATCGTGGGGGATGATGCCTTCTCCCTCAGAACCTACCTCATGAAGCCCTATACCTCCAGATGCCTCACCCGTGAAGAGAGGATCTTCAACTACAGGCTGTCCAGGGCAAGGCGGGTGGTGGAAAACGCCTTTGGCATCCTGGCCAACAGGTTCCAGGTACTTCTCACCACCATGCAGCATCGCCCACAGACCGTGAGGAGGATCGTGGAAGCTTGCTGCCTCCTGCACAATCTCATGCGCACCCGCTACCCAGTCTTGCAGAACAGGCTCGTGGACCTCCAACAGGCAATGGGGACATGGAGCCTGGTGAATGGAGGCAAGGGAGAAACCTGATAGACACTGTGGATGTGCAAGGCCCCAACAGAGCTTCATGTGAAGGGAAGAAGCAGCACAACCTCTTGAAACACTGGTGCAACTCCCCAGCTGGAGCAGTGGAGTGGCAAGACAGGATGATAGATGATTAATGGATGCTTCCTTCAGCCTGTCTCATCACACTGATGAGATTGGGCCATGTATGTTGAGTGGCCCTACAATGAACAGGGCACTTAATAAAGAGTTGTGTTTGTGTTGAAATGTGTTGATCAATGATTACATTGTTATTGATAATAAAGGGCCATAGGTGTGGCAGCTGGGAGGGTGGACCATACAGTCCCACTATGCTTGCGCTTATCTATCCCACAGCTATTACCCATCCCACAGGTATCCCTGCCCATCCCACTGCTATCCTTACCCATCCCACAAGCATGGAAAGGCTTAAACCATTTCTAAAAGAACTGAACCAAGTGTGTGAAGCAAAGATAAACTTTATTAATAACAAACTGTAAAAGCAAAATGAACCAAGAAAAGTGTCCCAAGCAAAGATAAAGTCAACAGTCCCAGTCTCTGGCACTCTTCTTAGTCACTCTGAGGCGTACCCATGGTCTCAGGGGGAAGGGTGACAGATGTTCTGAGGGCGGGCTTGGCTGTGGGGTGGAGGAAGGAGGAGTGTAGTGGGGCTGTCTGGTCTGCAGCTGAGCGAGGTGAGGCGTGTGTGGCATCTGTGGCATGGGTGGCATCTGTGGCGTGGGCGGCATCTGTGGTGTGGGTGGCATCTGTGGCGTCGGTGGCATTCGATGAACCTGTGCCTGGACTGGAAAGGGCTGCCTGTGCTGCTGGAACTCCTGGTAGCCGTAGCCTTGGTAGGTGAGTGCCTATGGAAAGCCTTGGAAGGGCTGTGACATCACCTGGGGTGGAGGAGCAGACCTGGACTGGGTCGGAGCAGGTTCAGCTGGGTCTAGAGGGTTGTGCTGGGTCTAGAGGTTCAGCTGGGTCTAGAGACCTGTGATCCTCTCCTTTATCACCTGGTACTGTGATTCGGACATGTCCATGAGGGTCTGGTTGACATAGGTGAAGAAGGGCTTGCGGTTTGAGGATGGTATGTCGGTGTGTACCAGCTGAGAGAGGAGATCTACGCTGCTTTTGATGGTGTCCCTGATCTCCAGCAGGACAGTGTGGCTCTGCCCCTCGGGTCTGCCCCTCTGCCTGCTTTCTGTGGAGGTGGAGCTGGGGGTGGGGGTGGGTTGGTCTCTGGTGGCGGTGCCCTCTCCTTGCTCCCACTGCATCAGGGGGTCCTCCCTGCGCTTCGCCGTGGGGAGTGCAGCTGTCAGGGGGGTCTCCGTTGTGGGACGCTCCACAGATACCTGCCTGGACACAGGAGCTGACTCTTGGCCAGAAGAGGACTGGCTCTCTCTGGGCTGCCTGAGAGAGAGGGTAGACAGAGGGGCTGCTCCTCGGTGGTGGATCTCACCCTCCAAGAAGCTGCACTTGGCCATCACGTAGGTCTCCTGGTCGGTGAGCTTGACCACGGCCTGGCCAGACTTCTTGAGGTGCAGCTTCCCGTACCAGGTGTCCATGTGCTTCCACCCACCGAGGAGGACCTCCGAAGTGTAGCCCAGGCTCTCTGCCTTCTCTCTCCAAGCCGCCTGCTTCCTCTTGGTGTCTTGATAGAGCCTGTGTCCCTTCCGCCATCGGTACTCGTTCACCCATAGCCATTCGAGCACCTCATCCTCATGTTCCTCTTCGATGGACTATTGCCTCCGCTCCCTATCTCGCATATTCCTCTTCCTCACTCTGGCAGGGTCTTCTGGGCCCTCATCAGAGGGGCTTTGAGGTTCTAGGGGCTGCTCCACCACAACACCAGCAGCAACCACAGCAGCAGCAAAAACAGGACCAGCAACACCAGCAGCACCAGCAGCACCAGCAGCACCAGCAGCACCAAGAGCACCAGCAGCACCAGCAGGACCAGGATCATCAGCAGAGTAAGCACCAGGAGCACCAGCAGGACCAGGAGCACCAGGAGCACCAGCAGGACCAGCAGGACCAGGAGCAGCACCAGCAGAGTAAGCACCAGCAGAAGCACCCGCACCAGGAGCAATGCCAGCAGAGTAAGCACCCGCACGAGGAGCAGCGCCAGCAGAGTAAGCACCAGCACCAGGAGCACCAGCAGCACCAAGAGCACCAGGAGCACCAGCAAGACCAGGATCATCAGCAGTAGAGTAAGCACCAGCAGCACCAGCAGCACCAGCAGCACCAGCAGGACCAGAATCATCATCAGCAGAGTAAGCCCCAGCAGAAGCCCCAGCACCAGGAGCAGCAACAGCAGAGGAAGCCCCAGCAGAAGCCCCAGCACCAGGAACAGCAACAGCAGAAGCCCCAGCAGCAGAAGAGTCAGCCTGAGCAGCAGAAGCCCCAGCAGAAGCAGACTCAGGGCCAGGGGGTGGGATGGTGGCCCTGTCCTTCTTGCCAGGGCTGGCAGCAGATGGCAGAGGCTTTCTCTTCTTCTCCATGGTTGTTGACTGGAGATGTGTCTGGCAGCAGGTCTTTCCTCTGAATGGTGACCTGCTTGCGAGCTGCATCCTTTTATATCCGCAGGGCTGATGCAATGCATCCTCCCCGCATGTGAATGCTTTGAGTGTGCTAGGTGCCCACTAGGCATCCGCTAGGCATCCGCTAGGCGTCTGTGATGCATCCGCTGTATCCGCTCGGCATACGCTCTGCATCCGTTCCTTCCGCTGCGCGTCCGCTTCGCTGTGCTACCCCGGAAGCCCTGTGGATGTTCCATCCCCTTCCATCCGCTAAGCTTCCGTGGAGCATCCGCTTTACATCCTGGCTACGTCCTCCCCCCGTCCGTTCCTTTCCCGTCCGCTCTGTTTATGCAAATTTGGGGTACTTTTGAGAGCAGATAACAGATGGAAAATTTTCTCGTCCGCTGTGTCCTTTTTACATACTTTTTGCATCTGTTGGCCTATGTGACAGCCCCTTAACAAGGTAAATGATCGATGGAGTGTGAGGCTCTACAACCATATGCTTCCCCCATCTTTAGTTATGCAGCAAAGATTCTCCCTAAAGGCCCTGTCACACTGGCCGACGGATACAAAATTTTTGTAAAAAGGACACAGCGGATGAGAAAAATGTTCCATCCGTTGTTATCCACTCTCAAAAGGGGCAAAAATTTGCATAACCAGAGCGGAGAACACGGAAAGTAACGAACGGGGGGAGGACGCAGCGCGGATGGAAAGCAGATGCTCCACGGACGCCTAGTGGATGGAAGCGGATGAGAGCGGATGGCACATCCACAAGGCTTCCGGGGGACCGCAGCAAAGCGGACACGGAACGGAAAGAGCGGATGCAGAGTGGACGCCGAGCGGACGCCAAGCGGATGAAGCGGATGCAGAGCGGAAGCCTGGCGGATGAAGCGGATGCAGAGCAGAAGCCTAGCGGATGCCTAGCGGATGCCTAGCGTTCACTGCGCATGCGGGGAGAATGCATTGCATCAGCCCTGCGGATATAAATGGAGGCAGCTCCCAAGCAGGTCACCATTCAGAGGAAAGACCTGCTTCCAGACACATCGACTGCCTTGCCAGCCTGCCCTGCCTGCATGCCTGCCTGCCAGCCTTGCTGCCTGCCTTCCTGCCTGCCTTCCTGCCAGCCTTCCTGCCAGCCTTCCTGCCAGCCTCCCTGCCTGCCTGCCAGTCTTGCTGCCAGCCTGCCTGCCAGCCTGCCTGCCAATCTGCCTGCCAGCCTTGCTGCCTGCCTGCCTGCCTGCAAGTCTGCCTGCCAGCCTTGCTGCCTGCCTCCCTGCCAGCCTGCCTGCCAGCCTTGCTTCCTGCCTGCCTGCCAGCCTGCCAGCCTGTCTGCCAGCCTTTCTGCCTGCCTGCCTGTCAGCCTACCTGCCTGCCAGCCTGCCTGCCAGCCAGCAACCCCACAACCATGGGGAAGAAGAGAAAGCCTCAGCCATCTGCTGCCAGCCCTGGCAAGAGGGAAAGGGCCACCCTCCCACCCCCTGGCCCTCACTCTGCTTCTGCTGGGGCTTCTGTAGCATGGGCTCGCTCTTCTGCGGCTGGGGCTTCTGCTGCTTCTGCTTCTGGAGGAGCTGATGATGCTGCTTATGGCGGTGGTGCTTCTGCTGGTGCTTACTCTGCTGATGCTTCTTCTGGAGGTGGTGCTTCTGCTGGTGCTTACTCTGTTGATGCTGCTTCTGTCGGTGGTGCTTCTGATGCTGCTTCTGTGGGAGCTGCTGATGCTGCTTATGGCGGTGGTGCTTCTGCTGGTGCTTACTCTATTGAAACTGCTTCTGGTGGTGGTGCTTCTGCTGGTGCTTATTCTGCTGAAGCTGCTCCTTGTCCTGATGGTCCTGCTCGCCCTGCTGGTCCTGCTCGTGCTCCTGGTCTTGCTAGTCCTGCTGGTCCTGCTCGTGCTCCTGGTCTTGCTCGTCCTGCTGGTCCTGCTCGTGCTCCTGGTCCTGCTCGTGCTCCTGTCCTGGTGGTGCTCCTGGTCCTGCTCGTGCTCCTGGTGCTGCTGGTGCTGCTGGCGCTGCTGGTGCTTACTCTGCTGCTGTTGATCCTGGTCCTGCTGATCCTGCTGCTGATGACCCTGGTCCTGCTGGGGCTGCTGGGACTTCTGGCACTGCTGGTGCTTACTCTGCTGCCACTGATCCTGGTCCTCCTGGTGCTGCTGCTGTTGACCCTGGTCCTGCTGGTGCTGCTGGTGGTGGTGGTGTGGAGGAGCAGCCCCTACAACCTGGAAGCCCCTCTGATGAGGGCCCATGTGGTCCTGCCAAAGGGACGAAGAGGCATATGGGAGAACGGGAGAGGAGGCAATACTCCATTGAAGAAGAACATGAGGATGAGGTGCTGGAGTGGCTGAGAGAGAACGAGTATCTATGGCGGAAGGGACACAGGCTCTACAGGGACACTAAAAGGAAGCAGGCTGCTTGGAGAGAGAAGGCAGAGAGCCTGGGCTACACTTCGGAGGTGCTCCTCGGCTGGTGGAAGCACATGCACACCTGGTACGGGAAGCTGCACCTCAAGAAATCTGGCCAGGCCGCGGTCAAGCTGACGGACAGAGAGACCTACGTCATGGCCAAGTGCAGCTTCCTGGAGGGTGAGATCCGCCACCGAGGAGCAGCCCCTCTCACAACCCTCTCTCTCAGGCAGCCTGCTGAGAGCCAGTCCTCTTCCGGCCGAGAGTCAGCTCCTGTCTCCAGGCAGGTATCTGTGGAGCGTGCCATGATGGAGAACCCGCGGACAGCTGTTCTAACCGTGGCGGAGCGCATGGAGGACTCCCTGGCGCAGTGGGAGAAAGGAGACGGCACTTCCACCACAGTCCAATCCGCATCCACCCCCAGCTCCATCCCCACAGAAAGGCAAAGAGCCAGACAGTCGGGGCAGAGCCACACTGTCCTGCTGGAGATAAGGAGCAGCACCATCAGGAGCAGCATAGATATCCTCTCTCAGCTGGTCCACACTGACTCCTCATCCTCTAACCGCAAGCCCTTCCTCACCTATGTGAACCAGACCCTCACGGACATGGCGGAACCCCAGTACCAGGTGGTGAAGGACAGGATCACCGATCTGCTTCACAGCCCTCCAGATCCAGATGAACCTGCTCCCACCCAGTCCAGGTCTGCTCCTCCACCCCAGGTGATGTCCCTCCCATTCCAAGGCTTTCCACAGGCCCTCACCTACCAGGGCTACGGCTACCAGGAGGTCCAGCAGCACAGGCAGCAGCCCTTACCAGTCCAGGCACATACTCATCAGACGCCACCGTTGCCACCGGTTCCACTGATGCCACCGATGCCACCCACGCCACTTATGTCACCGACACCACCGATGCCACCCACGTCACTGATGCCACCCACGGCAGTCCTCACCCAGCTGCAGACCAGACAGCCCCACTACACTGCTCTCCCTCCACCTCACAGCCAAGCCCGGCCTCAGTACATCTGTTGTCGGTACTGGGGCTGACACCCCATGGCATGGAGGAAGGAGCTGTCAACATCACGGGGCTGAGCCAGCTCTCTGAGAGCTTCCTCAACACACCGTCCCCTGTTGTCCTCTCGGGGCCAGGGACCCCAGTGGTGCTTCAGACCAGCACTCCAGCAGCACCCACCTCCACAGCACCTGGATCCTTCACCCCTGAGACTGGGCACACCTTTGAGTGACAGAGAAGAGTGCCAGAGACTGGGTGGCTACCCAGCCACTTGACATGGGTCATTTTTCTTTTACAGCTTGTTATTAATAAAGATTAACTTTGCTTCACACACTTGCTTCATTTATTTTTGTCAATAAAGTCTTGGTGGAAACTTTTAGAAATGGTTTAAGCCTTTGCATGCCTGTGGGATGGGTAAGGATAGCTGTGGGATGGGCAGGGATACCTTTGGGATGGGTAATAGCTGTGGGATGGGCAGGGATACCTTTGGGATGGGGTAGGATATCTGTGGGATTGGTTAAGATAGCTGTGGGATGGGTTGAGATAGCTGTGGGGATAAATAAACCTCAGTGCAAGCATAGTGGGACTGTATGGTCCACCCTCCCAGGTGCCACACCTATGGCCCTTTATTATCAGTGCCAATGTAATCATTGATCCACACATGTCAACATAAACACAACTCTTTATTAAATGCCCTGTTGATTGTAGGCCCACCCAACATACATGGCCCAATCTCATCAGTGTGATGAGACAGGCTGAAGGAAGCATCCATTAATCATCTATCATCCTGTCTTGCCACTCCACTGCTCCAGCTGGGGAGTTGCACCAGTGTTTCAGGAGGTTGCGCTGCTTCTTCCCTTCACGTGAGGCTCTGTTGGGGCCTTGCACATCCTCAGTGTCTATCAGGTTTTGCCCTTGCCTCCATTACCCAGGCTCCATGTCCCCATTGCCTTGTTGGAGGTCCACGAGCCTGTTCTGCAAGACTGGGTAGCGGGTGCGCATGAGATTGTGCAGGATGCAGCAAGCTTCCACGATCCTCCTCACGGTCTCTGGGCAATGCTGCATGGTGGTGAGAAGTACCTGAAACCTGTCAAAGGCGTTTTCCACCACCCGCCTTGCCCTGGACAGCCTGTAGTTGAAGATCCTCTCTTCACAGGTGAGGCATCTGGAAGTGTAGGGCTTCATGAGGTAGGTTCTGAGGGAGAAGGCGTCATCCCCCATGATGAAGTAGGGCACATCTTGCGTGTCGTTGGGCAGGGGGTCTGAATCTGGGAAGCCCATGATGAGGTTGCGTTCCAGCCCCTCCTTGATGTCACTGGCATTGTATACCTGGGCATCTGAAGCTGACCCGTTTCCTGAAGCATTGATGTACATGAACTTGTAGTCAGCATCGACCATGGCGAAGAGGACGATGCTGAAGAAGCCCTTGTAATTGAAATAAGTGGACCCCGACTTGGCTGGCGCTTTACAGGCCACGTGCTTCCCATCTATGGCCCCAACGGTGTGTGGGAAGTTATACCTCTGATACCCCTGCTCTGCAACTTTCTTCCAGCCTTCTTCAGTGGAGGGGTACTGGAGGAGCTCCTCCAGGTATTCTTCGATGATGGCCTGCACCACTTCTCTGACCACAATGCTGATGGTGTTGTGTGGCACCCTCCAGCCGTATTGCATGCTCCTGTAGGTGGTCCCTGAGGCCAGGTGGCGCAGAGTCAGTGCCACCTTGAGTCCAGGGTGCAGGCTGGGCCGAAAATTGGTGTTTGCCTTGGTCAACCTGGGTGTCAGCCGCTGCACAACTTCGTCAAACATGGCTGGAGGCATCCTCATGAAGTTCTGGAATGCATGAGGGTCTTCGTTCCTCAGCTCCACCAGCAGCTTGTTGTACAGTCCGTACTCTGCTCTTCTCCCGATCCATCTTCGGACCCAGACGCTTCTTGGCCGCCTCCTTTTCTTCCCGTAGAACAGGATGGCTTCGCACTGTTGCAGAATGATGGTGGCTACCAAAAGGACTGTGTTACATTCCATGGTGGACATGACTGAATGCTATGGAAGAGCAAGAGGCAGATGAAGGCTGCCGATGTCTGCACAGCAGGGCTGCTGGTCTGAAAGTGAGATCCAGGTGAGTTGCTCCCCCTTTTTATAGGCAATATAGGTTTTCCCCTATGTGTCCTTTTGCATCCTCTAGGCATCCTCTAGACATCCTTCATATCCGAGATAGGTCCCCTCTGCAAACGTTTTTTCCGTTTTAAATGCTTTCTTTGCGAGCTGCATCTACTTTCATCCTTTCTCCGTCCGTGCTACTAACGCTGCGCATCCGTTCCGCATTCGTTTCGCTTCCTCCCTGTGTCCGCTTTCTGCTGGAGCAGATTTGAGTTGTGCGGATGCGCAGCGGATGCCTAGCGGATGTAGCGGATGCGTAACGGATTACGACGGATGCAGAACGGATGTTCCCCGTATGCTTAGCGGATGCAGAATGGACGCATTGGATACATTTTCTGCTCAAAAAGTTTTGAGCAGCTCAAAACTTTTTGAGCGGATGGAACCTCAGTCGACGGATGCTGGACGGATAGAGAGGAAGAAAAACGGACGCAGTGAGTACAAAACGGAAGCATCGCTTTAACCAACGGATGGCAAGTGTTTTTCTCCATTTTACATCCTCTTTCCATCCGTTGGTGCAGTGTGACATGGGCTTCAGGTCATTACCAAATAATGATTTTTAGTGTAACAGAAGAGATAAACTATTAAATGTACGGGGAGTAATCATGCTGATTGCATTTAAATTTAATTCCATCAATTTTTATTTTTCTAGTTCCATGTTCTTCTTTCTGGTAGATGGTTTATTTGGGGGGAAATTTTGCCTTGGTACATCACTCAAAATCTGTGTATAGTCCTTGGCTTGAAAAAAGAGATGCAAATTTTTGAACAAGAACATCCAGGCCCCCCTCTAGAAGTCAGATCAGCTACTGAGATAATTATGGAAGTATGTTTCCATTTTACTATTTTTAATATGTTTTAAAAATTCAATTTTAAACAGAAATAATAAATGTACTTAAATATTGTATATTTAACATTAAACTAATTAATCAATTAATTAATTAATTTGCATATGAAGAAGGAAAGTTGTCCAACATGAATCAGACTATGTAACAAAAAATACCTGTAATCAAATTCTATTCATTATTATTTGTATATGGACAATAGTTTTCTGAAAAAGGAAAAAAATATAATCAATGAGAAGACTGAACTTCTTGGTGCCACCCATAGTTTTGCCCATATGATGTTTACTTTTCTTGAATATCAATATAAACATGTTTTATCTTTATTACATAGACATAATATCCTTTTTTTTCTTTCATGATCCGAATTCCACAACTGAAAGCATTTTCCGTTTTCTGAAAACCCATTTTTAAAAAATGTCCTTTGGCAAGTATCCCAAGTATGTAAATTTATAGCAGTTAGGAATGTAGTATGTCAAATCTGTCAATAGAAACTTTGCCAATTTAATAGTTGGCTCTGTTCTACCACTAACAAAACATTATTGAAATTATAAGAGGAAATAAGATTTAAATTTGGTTTATAGATTTTTAAATTGATATAAGTAAACAAAATATTTCTCTGTTAATACCACATATATTGATAATGTGGCCTGAAATCCACAGCATACATGATTAATTTTCTTTGTGAGGATTTTACAAAGTAGTTCACCATGTCTTACCTCAAATGTCTCCGTTTATCTCAGCTTGAAACTTTGAATGCAAATGCATGGGTGTTTTTTTTTCTTTTTTCTTTACTAACAACACTTAATTTAATTAAATATGAGAAGGAAGGAAGGAAGGAAGGAAGGAAGGAAGGAAGGAAGGAAGGAAGGAGGCACTAAAGGCATGTAACAAATATTTCAGTACGAAAAGGAAATATTTTATTATTGTTAATTAAGAAAAATATAATAGTGAAAGGACCTACTGAGTGAATAAAAATGCCAGATCCTGTTGAAACATCTGACCATGTGACCAACCATAGTAATAATAAAATAATTAAAATCGGAACTTACTGAAGGTGCAGGAAACAAAGCATAAATATTGAAATAATGCAATAACAACAAGAACAGACTACTAGCAAGGAACAACATCACACAGTCTATTTCTACAAACAGCCGAGGAGAAAGTAGATAAAGATAAAACCTGGCAATGGCTTACAGCTGGAATATTAAAAAAGGAAACCAAAGATTTGATTTTGGCAACTTAAGAGTAAGCTATTCAAACGAATGCAATCAGGGTCAGAATTGAAAAAAAAGTCATCAACTGATTCAGATTTTGTAAAGATGCAGAAGAAACAGTAGATCATTCAGCTCATGTAAAAGATTGCAAAAGCTTGCAGTCACCAGAGTGATTCATGGGATCATCTTTAAAAATTATCTTGTGCCAGTAATGAAAAATGTGGGAATATAGAATTCAAAAAATAGTTGGGAATGAGCCAGTTAAAATATTGTGGATTTTCCAAATGGGTAGTCTTGAGTTATTGCACACCAGATTTAACTGTGATTAAAAAGAAGAAAGTGTGTGGGGGGGGCAGCTGTTGGAGAGAGTGGCGGTACAAGTGATCTTCTCTGTTTTGAAGCTGCTTTTCCTGTGTCCGCGGAACTCGCTGGAGTTGACAAAAGTCCAGGAAAGACGGCTGAAGGAGTGGGGTGTCCTGTGGACTGTTTGCAAGCGGTAGCTGGCAGCAATCAGCAAAAGAAACCAGGATCCGAGCAGACCGGGAAAAGGTGACCAACGATGGCCGCCGAGATGATCTGATGGCTGGACAGAACAAGCAGTTAATAAGCAGAATGACAATGATCTAAATTTGATGAAGGTTTTCCCCTAGGCTTTTTGAGCGAAGCAGTGGAAGGAAGCACAGATAAGAGATTGGAGCCATGGTACCCGATGAGAGGTGAGAGCTGCAAAAGTTTTAACAGTAGTGGCGAGGGTACTGGACAGCAGAAGAACTTGTGAAAAGGAAAATTATAACTATGAATATGACCAGCACACAAAGATAAAATATTGTTAAGTTATTATATATTCAAATAGTACAAAAAATAAAATATCTAGGAATTAATATTTTGGCACGCTGCTCAACAGTTAAGGAGGATAATTATGAGAATTTATTGAGACAAATTAAAACAGATTTAGAAAATTGGAATAATCTTCAACTATCATTAATCGCCAGAATTTTGACAAATTTAATGTATGTACATTAAAATTTTGTTTTAGTCCAAAACATACTGATTAAATTAGAGAAAAAATTCTTTAAGGAACTGAATAAAATAATGTTAAATTTTGTGTGGCAAGGTAAAAGACCAAGAATCAAAACATCTACAATATGTGAAAGAAAGGGGGACTAGGTTTTCCAGATTGGGTACTATATTATCAAGTGGCCACCTTAATAAGGGTTAAGGATTGGATAAACTTGGAAAATAAAATACTTTTATTCTGAGAAGAATCTTCTCAGATAGGTAGGGCTGGCATGCATATCTGTGGCCCAATAGACATACGACACATCAATATTTTTTGAGACATAAAACACGACAAGCTCTAATCTCAATTTGGAATAAAATAAGATTGCAAAATTATATAGAAACTCCAAACTGGCTTTCTCTTAGAAGCTATATCATACCCAAAACTCTACAACCAGAAAAAGGCAATCACATACAAAGATATCCTAACAGATGAAGGAAGATTAAAACAAAGACTCAAACTTAATCAGCAGGGTTTAACATTGGAATGGTGGGCATACCTCCAAGTATAATCCAGATAAGAAAGGGATTAAAAAGAATAGGAAATAAATTGTCAAGATACAATATTAGATAAAATATTATTAGGATCAGAAAAGAAAAAAAATTGTATAACTATCTATTAGATTATAAGATATATGAGGAGCAGGTGAAATAACCAATGTTAACTTGGGCTAGAAATTTCAGCTATAACATAAATCTGGATCAATTGCAGCAAATCTGGGATAAGAATAAAAAGATTACTTTAGCCACATCTAAATAACTTGTTTAAGATGTTCTACAGATGGCACCTCCCACCTACCAGATTAGTTAAAATGTATAGTTCTCAATCATCGATATGTTGGAAATGTTTGAAAGAACGGGACACTTATTATCATATGTGATGGGAGTGCAAGAAAATACAAGAATTTTGGAACAAAATTTGGCAATGGTTAGAAGAAATGTTAAACCTAAAAATAAATTATATACCAGAAATGTTCTTTTTGGGAATAATAAATGAGAATTTTAAAAAAGTAGATATATATCTAATTATTCATGTTATCACAGTTGCAAGATTGATTATCAATTGCCCAGACATGGAAGTTAAAAGAAATACCAAATGATGAAGTAATAATAGAATTTTTTTTCAGTGTGCCGAGTTAATTAGTCTGACGTTAGAACTGAAGGAGCAAGATACTTCAGAATTCTATGAAATATGTAAAAAATTTTATAATTGGAGGGATATGAAAGGAAGTCAAAAAATGTGAAATAGAATTTAAGAAGAGTTTATACTGCAACAAAATGTCTAAGATAGAAACTGATACAAAGATTTACAATGTAAATATATATATACAGTAGCTGTATATATGTACATAAATGTTAATACTGTTTGATGACATTCTGCTCTTACAATGTAAAGACTGATATATTTCAAAAAGATCACCACGTTCAATGTTTTTAAAACCTAATTTTCAATATATATATTTTTTTAAAAGAATAAAGTGTGGATAATTGATGTGGCAATGTTAAGAGATAGTGGAATAAAAGACTAAGAATTGGAAAACTGTCATGATCTGAAAATTAAAATTGAAAGATTATAGCATAAACCAGCTGTGGTAGTCCCAGTGGTTATTGGTGCCATAGCAAAATATCCTAGATGGCACTTAGAAAATATGCGTATTGATAAAATTTCCATCTGTTAATGATAAAAGTCCACATTGTTTGGGCCATTTATCTAATGTATGGCCCAAGATATTGATCTGTCTTTACCCTACAACTAACATTCAAATAATATATTGTATGTGCTATGTCCTCTCTGGAGCATCACAAATACACGTACATGAGTAAATACTGTCCTGAGATGCTTGGGTATTTCTATATTTAGATATTTTCCAATTTGAAAAGTGTGTTTGTATAGTCTACTGCACCAAAGGGAGTCAATGCCTTTTCTTTCTTTTTTACCTTTGCCCTACACTTTTCCCTGCCTTCCTTTACTTTTCCACTATTTTCTTTTGTATTTTTGTGTTTGATATTATAAACTAATTAAAAAAAGAAACAAAAGAAAGGTGTGCTTGTAGTGGTCATCCATGACCTTACTGAGGATAAATATATCTCTTTGAACCTTTGTACATCTAAGACTCTGTCTAGAGATAGTTGGATAATAAGCAGTAGGGCCATAATGTAATTTTTAAATGGTACAGTCTAAGAGGTCTTTAGTTGAAGTTTGTTTTATCAGATACAATTTTGAGAGAGTATCAGTTTCCATGGGACTAGTTGTGTCCCAATAATTATATGTTCTAATTTTTGTCAAAGAACAAAGTGTATAAATTCCTGGTTCAGCTCTACTTTGTCATGTTCAAACATTCACCAAATGCTGTGATTGTGTCTGCATGCATGTGTTACAGTTCTTAATTGGAGCTAAGAAACTAAGGTTATTCATTCTGTACCTTAAGCCTATTACTAAATAAGAGCCAATAATGGCTTTTTAAATTTAAAATTCTCTATTTATGCCAGTACTTTCCCCAAATCAATAAAACTCTTAAAGTAGCTCATGGTATATACTTGGAATTATTTTTCATTTAATTATTTCATTTAAGCAGCACAGATTAAAATGCAAATCTTATTTTATCATGGCTCAAAATTGCTTAATAAACCCATATTAAACAATACAGGAAAGTACTAAGTTGAGTGGATGGATAGTAGCTTTCCTCTATTAAATTTAAGTACTTGCAATTATTTTCAGATATTGTTTTCCCAACGAATATGAAAGATGTGGAGTACAATCTCTTCAGCAGATTTTACTCAGAAGAAAGCCTACGGGGGATCTTATTTCTTAAAGTGTAGCAACAGTGCAACTACTTCCCTAGTTATTAAACTAGGACTACAGTATCAGGACACATCCACACCACCTTAATGCCGCAGTAGGAGGCTTTCTGTTAGCACTTGCCATTGCCTGTACTTTAAGGTCAAAGGATAAGGCAGCAGGGGTAGCTTAGGTGATATGTTACCCAAGTCAGCTTTTCTTATTATGATTGCTTCAGGAAGATAATGTAGGACTTATTATGTAAATGGAGAGACAGCTTACCATGATGTTTTCTGCATTAGCAATCTGGTGGATCCTATTGGCTATGATTGCCTAGACTTTATTCTCTTTCTTCTGATCCCTGGCTACTGTGCCTATGATGTGCACCTGGAGCAACAGCGAACATAATTGGTGTTTGGTTTTGGAATCCCAGATGACTTCAGCCACTTTGCCCAAGGCCATCGCTAACTGGCACCCTGATTTTTTTTTTTTTAAATATAATTCCTTCCAAATGTAGCACCAATAGCAGTTCCCACAAGATTAAGTTGTGGACTGCTCATTAAAAATATCAATTAAAAAAGGTGGGAAGGAAGCTACAATGATCCAGGCTTTTAGTTTAAACAAGATTCTCATATTTTTATTATTTTTTAGATGTAGCATTCTGATGCTTTGAAAGTTTGTTTCTTTTCTTTTGAGGATTGTAGATGTTGTTGTTAGAAATGACACCCAAAAGCAGTGGAAGATGCAATTGTCACTGGTGACAATTAAGCACTAAAAGTGCATGGCAGATAATGACAGGGAATAAAACGTAATATTAAAAAAATAAAATGCTAATATCAAGATTAAATTTTATTAACTTCACAGAAAATTGAATGTAAGGAGAAAAATCAAATATATCAATCTATCTATAACAATCTATCTTTCATTTAACATATACAACCATATAAACTTCATTATCTGTAGACCAAATGTAATGTCCATCTTTCTTTTATTTTTACAAAAGAAAGCAGTAAACATTTTATTTACTCCTCTGTTGCAGTGATATACTTTACATACTGCACATTTCTATAGGTGTTTTTCAATAGAAAAAAAATCAAACAGAAATAGAACCACATGCTCACAGTGAATAATTTTTAGAGAACAAGAGCAGTTTAAAAGGTACATTTCACACTAGCTTTGAGATTAGTGTCAAAGTGTTGCTCGTTTGCACTACTATTTATAGGCTGAAGTATAAATACTCCCATGTGAGCATATTCCATTAATAAATAAGAACTAGGATTTTTTTTCACAAGGAATAGAAATATGAAGCAACGTGCTACAAATAAGTCTGGAAAGTCACGTTTTATTCACCTGATTTGTTTTCAGATCTTGTTCTTCTCCCCCGCCCTGTTGTGTCAATATAAAATGCTAATATTGACCTTTATAGTTCATGATGCCCTGTCTAAGTTATTCAAAAGATTACCTTCTTCCACATGAACCAGTTTGTAGCTTAAGCTCTTTGTCTGCTCCCCACAAATTAAGTGACATGGAAGTAGACTTCCCTCTAAAGGGCTGCCCTGTGCCTTTCTTCTGTTCCTTGATGAATAGTGATTTACCCAGGTTTTCACATTAAAACCAACCCTGAGTTTTCTATTTTTTTATTTTTATCTTGTAATAGGAAGAAACTCCAGGAATAAGGTTTGTTTTAATCAGAAACAGATTAAGTGAACTGCCTCAGGTAATTGCTGGGTGGTGTGGAAGAGCCACACTTTCTATATTTGTAAATTTCACTTCTCATCTTTTAGATTAGGCAGAAGGGAAAGACTGGCTCTTAACAATCACCAATACATTTGGGCCAGTCTAAATAATTTCTTTCCATAGTGCAGCGGGAGCAAAATACTCCTTTGAAATTGATGGAAAATTATAGTTTTCCTGGCATTCTAATTTTTGCTCTCCCAATCTGCAAATGCCTGAGCTCTTGAGTCCTTCGAGTATTTTGTGCCCTGAATTTTATTTATTATTGCTTTTCCATTTTTAGGTGTCACAGTATTTTCGTTGTTATTGTTGCTTTCTTCTGGTAATTGAATAACAGAAGTATCCTAGCTTTTTTCCTTTATTCACAAGTCATTATTTCTAAGCCTCCGATGGCCTATTTCCGATGTTGCAATTCCATTTGTTACTTCTGCTTTAGCAAATGTCTCCTTAACGTCATAAGCAATCATAAAATAAAAAAAATGCAAAGCTTACTCCAAGTTTCTTTCTCGATCAAAGATAAAATGGCAAGTCCCCCAAAGGTTAACAAAAGTAAAACAAAGATAATAGTATAATAATAACAAAAAGCTTACATAAATAAAATCATGCCAGCTGATTTCTTGTCCTTCAGACAGTAGTATAATAAACAGCATAAATAGTCTGCTCGCTTTGTAAAAAACATACATCATATTAATAAAAGACAATCCTGCTACAAAAATATGTATCTGTACACACTAAATGTGTGTTTATTTGTCATAGTTGCACTGCATCCTGCATGGATTGTTGAATAAAGGACTAATGCTGTTGAATGTGAGAATGTTAACCACAGGGCTGGATTGAGGCAGTCTTGTGTTTTCAATTCTTTGTTTATACTCTATGTTTAGGTTTAGAATGTTACTGAGAGAAAGTGAAGTTTTTGCAGAGCAGTGAGCATGTAACTGCAGATGTATTGCAGAAGAGTGTCTTTTCATTTGGGGAAGTGGAAATAGGACAACTCCTTATGAGAAACGTATGATAAATTGAAAGATTGGGGACAATCCTATTACAGCACCATCCAAATACTTAAGCTTGTCAATGCCTATATTTTGTATGCTAACTGGGAATTCTGGGAATTGTAGATATCACATCTTGATCAGAAAGTTGCATATGAATTAAGAAAAATAATGAGAACAATCTTTTTGTTCTAGGTGAAATTTATTGCATTATTTTCAGTATTGCAGTCTGAAGTTTGAGCTTTCATGCCAGCTCAACAGGATTTTTACATCCATTTTAAAACAAACAAACAAAAATAAATAAAGCTGAGCATAAAAAAACATAATTCAACCTTGGTGCATCTTGCCCTTTCTATTAAAACATTAATTGTTACATTTAGGCAGTATAAAGTATATGTCTGGGTGTCCAAAATCCACATTTTATATAAGATTCAACATAAGTAGTTCCTGAAAGCTTAGAGAAAAGCTCATTCAAGGAATCATAACTTTTATCTTTTACATTTTAATGAAGGACAAGTCAAAAATTCATTGTAACCCAATTACCCCGTAGATTTATTGTTACTCAGTTATATTCTGCACATTTTATTTCAGATTCAGAGCTAGGGCCGAGAAAAGATTCCGTCGAAACCTTGAAGACCTGATATCAGTACAGGTAATGCTAAACTAAATAAGTTTTTTTTAATTATAACTTCCTTTCAGTCTAAATTCCCAAGTTACATTCATCCATAGGTTAAGACTACAATTCTAAATATCCAAACTGAAAGTTAGATTACAGTACTTAATATAAATTCATTTGTTTTCCAAAGTTACTTGTTCATCTAACAAGGTTTTTGCTATTAATTGATTCAGAAAGAAATAGGTATAAGGTCAGTCCTACAGTATTAGAGGCTTCCTTTGAGCTATCACATTACTATGATGATTGTTATTGTACTAATCTAAATATTCCCACATGGAATTACAGTATGAATCTTTCAGAGGACAAAATTTACGTCTTTTGATTTGTGATCTATCAAAATTATGTTCAGTTTAGGACTGGAGACAACATTGAAAGACTCTATATGGTTTAAGGACTTTAAGGAGAGGTTAAAACAAAGATGCAAATTGCATACTACACATATAAATCCCAGCCTCCCCCTCAAAATACCCTTTAGTGTGTTCTAGACTCATAAGAGAAATAACTGACAAATCTGTTTCCCATTCAGATAATCTGCTAATTCAATCTTTTGCTTTTCCCATGTACTGGAACAGAATTTTATGAACAAATAGAAAAATTTAAAATAGATCTATTCACCCTCATTAATCAAGAGGTCTGCAGCTATTTCCTATGCTGCTGCAGGGGACTATTGCAGCATTAGATCTTAAACCAACTAATTCCACTGGCAATATGATTCCATAGCTACAGCAAAATAGCAAAAAAAAAAAAAAATTCTGTCTCTAAAGCCCCTGTCACACTGCACCAACGGATGCAAAGAGGATGTAAAACGGACAAAAAAGCTTGCCATCCATTGCAAAACGCGATGTACTCACTGCCTCCGTTATGCTTCCTCTCTATCCGTCCAGCATCCGTTTATTGACGTTTCATTCTCTCAGAAAGTTTTGAGCTGCTCAAAACTTTTGTGCGGAAAATGTATCCAATGCTTCAGTTCTGCATCCGCTAGGCATCTGTTCTGCATCCGTTCTGCATCCGTTACGCATCCGCTATATCCGCTAGGCATCTGGTGCGCATCCGCGCAACTCACATCCGCTCGGACGCAGGGAGGAAGCGGAATGGATGCAGAACGGATGCAGAATGGATGCAGAACGGATGCCTAGCAGAAACAAAGCATTTAAAACGGAAAAAACGTTCGCAGAGGGGACCTATCTCGGATATTAAGGATGTCTAGAGGATGCCTAGAGGATGCCTAGAGGATGCAAAGGGACACCTATACTGCCTATAAAAAGGGGGAGCAACTCGTCTGCATCTCACTTTCAGACCAGCAGCCCAGCGGTGCAGATCTCTGCAGCCTTCATCTGACTCTTCCTCTTCTACAGCATCCAGTCATGTCCACCGTGGATCGTAACAAAGTCCTTTTGGCAGCCACCATCCTTCTGCAACAGTGCGAAGCCATCTACAGGCTCTGTGAACTCTACTACGGGAAGAAAAGGAGGCGGCCAAGAAGCGTCTGGGTCCGAAGATGGATCGGGAGAAGAGCAGAGTACGGACTGTACAACAAGCTAATGGTGGAGCTCAGGAACGAAGACACTCGGGCATTCCAGAACTTCATGAGGATGCCTCCAGCCATGTTTGACGAAGTTGTGCAGCGGCTGACACCCAGATTGACAAACTTCCAGCCCAGCCTGGAACCTGAGCTTAAGGTGGCACTAACTCTGCGCCACCTGGCCTCACGGACCACCTACACAAGCATGCAGTATGGCTGGAGGGTGCCACACAACATCATCAGCATTGTGGTCAGAGAAGTGGTGCAGGCCATCATCGAAGAATACCTGCAGGAGCTCCTCCAGTGCCCCTCCACTGAAGAAGGCTGGAAGAAAGTTGCAGAGCAGGGGTATCAGAGGTATAACTTCCCACACACCGTTGGGGCCATTGATGGGAAGCACATGGCCTGCAAAGCACCACCCAAGTCGGGCTCCACTTATTTCAACTACAAGGGCTTCTTCAGCATCGTCCTCTTTGCCATGGTTGATGCTGACTACAAGTTCATGTACATCGATGCTTCAGGCAGCAGCTCATGTTCAGATGCCCAGGTATACAACGCCAGTGACCTCAAGGAGGGGCTGGAAGGCAACCTCATCATGGGCTTTCCAGATCAAGACCCCCTGCCCAACAACATGCAAGATGTGCCCTACTTCATTGTGGGGGATGACGCCTTCTCCCTCAGAACCTACCTCATGAAGCCCTACACTTCCAGATGCCTCACCCGTGAAGAGAGGATCTTCAACTACAGGCTGTCCACGGCAAGGCGGGTGGTGGAGAACGCCTTTGGCATCCTGGCCAACAGGTTCCAGGTACTTCTCACCACCATGCAGCATCGCCCAGAGACCGTGAAGAGGATCGTGGAAGCTTGCTGCATCCTGCACAATCTCATGCGCACCCGCTACCCAGTCTTGCAGAACAGGCTCATGGACCTCCAGCAAGGCAGTGGGGACATGGAGCCTGGGGAATGTTGGCAAGGGCGAAACCTGATAGACACTCAGGATGTGCAAGGCCCCAACAGAGCCTCACGTGAAGGGAAGAAGCAGCGCAACCTCCTGAGACACTGGTGCAATTCCCCAGCTGGAGCAGTGGAGTGGCAAGACAGGATGATAGATGATTAATGGGTGCTTCCTTCAGCCTGTCTCATCACACGGATGAGATTGGGCCATGTATGTTGGGTGGGCCTACAATGAACAGGGCATTTAATAAAGAGTTGTGTTTATGTTCAAATGTGTGGATCAATGCTTACTAATGAAGGGCCAAAGGTGTGGCACCTGGGAGGGTGGACCATACAGTCCCACTAGGCTTGCACTGGAGGTTTATCTATCCCACAGTTATCTTAACCCATCCCAAAGGTATCCCTGCCCACCCTACTGCTATCTTAACCGATCCCACAAGCATGCAAAGGCTTAAACCAATTCTAAAAGTTTCCACCAAGACTTTATTAAAAAAAAGAAATGAAGCAAGTGTGTGAATCAAAGATAAACTTTATTGAACAACAAGCCATAAAAAAAAAATGACCCAAGTCAAGTGTCCAAATAAAGTCCACAGGTAGCCAGCTACCCAGTCTCTGGCACTCTTATTGGTCACTCGGAGGTGTGCCCAGTCTCAGGGGTGAAGGGTCCAGGTTCTGTGGAGGTGGGTGGTGCTGGAGTGCTGATCTGTATTGTCATTGGGGTGCCTGGCTCCCAGAGACAACAGGGGATGGTGTGTTGAGGAAGTTCTCAGACAGCTGGCTCAGACCCGCAATGCTGAGAGGTCCTTCCTCCATGCCATGGGGTGTCAGCCCCAGTACTGATGAGAGATGTACTGAGGCCGGGCTTGGCTGTGGGGTGGAGGAAGGAGTAGTGTAATGGGGCTGTCGGGTCTGCAGCTGGGTGAGGACTGGCATAGGTGGCATCGCTGTCATTGATGGCATCATTGTCGTGGGTGGCATCGGTGGCATCAGTGTAACCGGTGGCAACGGTGTCGTCTGATGACTCTGTGCCTGGACTGGGAAGGGCTGCTGCCTGTGCTGCTGGACCTCCTGGTAGCCGTAGCCCTGGTAGGTGAGGGGCTGTGGGAAGCCTTGGAATGGGAGGGACATCACCTGTGGTGGAGGTGGAGGAGCAGACCTGGACTGGGTGGGAGCAGGTTCCTCTGGATCAGGAGGGTTGTGAAGCAGCTCGGTGATCCGGTCCTTCACCACCTGGTACTGGGGTTCCTCCATGTTCTTGAGGGTCTGGTTGACATCGGTGAGGAAGGGCTTGCGGTTGGAGGATGAGGAGTCAGTGCTGACCAGCTGAGAGAGGAGTTCTATATTGGTGCCAATGGTGTCCCTGATCTCCAGCAGGACCTTGTGGCTCTGCCCCTCCTGCTGTCTGGCTCTGTGCCTTTCTGTGGAGGCGGAGCTGGGGTGTGTGGATGTGGCTATGACTGTGGTGGACTCGATGTCTCCTTTTTCCCACCACACCAGGGAGTCCTCCACGCGCTCCACCATGGTTACAACAGCTGTCCGTGGGTTCTCCGCCATGGCACGCTCCACAGAAACCTGCCTGGAGACAGGGACTGACTCTCGGCCGGAAGAGGACTGGGTCTCAGCAGGCTGCCGGAGAGAGAGGGCTGTGAGAGGGGCTCCTGGTGCTCCTCGGTGGCGGATCTCACCCTCCAGGAAGCTGCACCTGGCCATGACGTAGGTCTCTCTGTCTGTCAGCTTAACTGTGGCCTGGCCAGATTTCTTCAGGTGCAGCTTCCCATACAAGGTGTGCATGTGCTTCCACCAGCCGAGGAGCACCTCCGAAGTGTAGCCCAGGCTCTCCACCTTCTCTCTCCAAGCAGCCTGCTTCCTTTTGGTGTCCCTGTACAGCCGGTGTCCCTTCCGCCACAGATAGTCATTTTCTCTCAGCCACTCCAGCACCTCATCCTCGTGTTCCTCCTCAATGAAGTATTGCCTCTTCTCCCGTCCCCGCATACGCCTCTTCCTCCCTTTGGCAGGACCAGATGGGCCCTCATCAGAGGGGCTTCCAGGTGGTAGGGGCTGCTCCTCCACACCACCAGCAGCAGCAGCACCAGCAGGATCATCATCATCATCATTATCATCATCACCAGCAGGATCATAATCATCATCATCATCAGCAGCAGCAGCAGGATCATCATCATCATCATCGTCATCATCATCAGCAGCAGCAGGATCAGCAGGACCAGGATCAGCAGCAGCAGAGTAAGCACCAGGAGCCCCAGCAGCACCAGCAGCAGCAGCACCAGCAGCACCAGCGGGACCAGGAGCACAAGCAGGACCAGGAGCATGAGCAGGATGAGCAGTACGAGCAAGACCAGGAGCACGAGCAGTACGAGCAAGTCCAGGAGCACGAGCAGGACCAGCAGGACCAGGAGCAGCTTCAGCAGAGTACGCAGCAGCAGAAGCACCACCGCCAGGAGCAGCTTCAGCAGAAGCTCCAGCACCAGAAGAGCGAGCCTGAGCAGCAGAAGCCCCAGCAGAGGCAGAGTCAGGGACAGGGGACGGGAGGGTGGCCCTGTCCCTCTTGGCAGGGATGGCGGCAGGTTGCTGAGACTTTCGCTTCTTCCCCATGGTTGTGGGGTTGCTGGCTGGCAGGGAGGCTGGCAGGCACCAAGGCTGGCAGGAAGCCTGGCACCAAGGCTGGCAGGAAGGCTGGCAGGAAGGCTGACAGGAAGCCTGGCACCAAGGCTGGCAGGCAGGCACCAAGGCTGGCAGGCAGACTGGCTGGCAGGGAGGCTGGAAGGCAGGCTGGCAGCAAGGCTGGCAGGCAGGCAGAGAGCAAGGCTGGCAGGGAGGCTGGCCAGGAGGCTTGGAGGCAGGCTGGCAGGAAGACTGGCAGCAAGGCTTGCAGGCATGCAGGCAGGCAGGGCAGGAAAGGACTCGATGTATCCTGCAGCAGGTCTTTCCTCCGAATGCTGGCCACGTGCGAGCTGCTTCCCTTTATATCTGCGTGGCTTACGCAATGCATCCCCCCCGCATGCGCAATTAACACCAGGCATCTGTTAGGCTTCCACTGTGCATCCGCTAGGCTTCCACTCTGCATCCGCTTCATCCGCTGTGCATCCGCTGTGCATCCGCTGTATCCGTTCTGCGTCCGCTTTGCTGAGGCCCCCCGGAAGCCTAGTGGATGTGCCATCCACTTCCATCCGCTCGGCTTCCGTTCCGCATCCCCTTTCCATCCGCTCTGCGTCCTCCCCGCGTCCGTGTTATCCGCTCTGGTTATGCAAATTTTTGCCCCTTTTGAGAGCGGATAAGAACGGATGGAACATTTTGCTCGTCCGTTGTGTCCGTTTTGCATCCGTTGGCCAGTGTGACAGGGCCTTAAATAGTCTATAGGAACAGAGTCTTAATAGGCATATAGAGCTCATAGATTCAGAGAACACTCATAACCATATCTTGGAATTGTAAGAAGTTGTTTCTATTAAAGAATTCTGAAGGTGGCAATCTGTGTAATCATTGTTGATGGGAAGGGGATGTTATGAATGTCAAATGTGAAACATCTTCAGAGAAGCACATACATCCTGTTTACTTTTGTCATGGAACATATGTCAACATAGGACAATACAGTAAATTCAGGAATTGCCTTATTAGAACAACTCTGACCTTTCTATATCAAATCATCTGTGTTCAACTTATGACAATGATTAACACCATCCTCACAATTTGAAATGCTATTTTAATGCTGCTAAATTTTGTAAGGAGAAATATTTAAAATGGAGCTCCTATACAGTGGAATCTGGCTGTCCATGATGGCTTTGGAGAAATTCTGTTAATTTTGTGACAGCTTTGTGCAGAAGATTAACCTGAGACTTCTAAATAGACAGCTAATTAAATGGCTTTTCCCTTAAAGTACATAGAAAACACAAAAAGAACTGAAACCCTATACAGAAAAAAGTACACAGTTTGACACGCAGGAGGAAACTTTAGTTTATACCAGTCTAAAATGTTGCCATTAAAAAGGTTTATGAAGACTCGCTCAATTAAATGACAGTGAGTATCCTTCATTTAATCCGATCCATTTCAGTGATTACACTAAAGATGTGCAGAACTAGTTTCTCATCTTCTTGTTAATGCAAATATTTCTTGACTTCAATAGAGAAATGAAATGAAATGAATATATATATAAGTTTTTTGAAGTTTTCGTAGGTACTTACATGATGCTGTTCAGCTTCCTTCGGGTATTATCCTACGTCATTGTAGTTCTGTTTTTAAAGTTGTAGCAACGTTTCGGCAGAATCTCATCTGCCATCATCAGGCTTCTGTATTGAGTTTGTACGAACTCAATACAGAAGCCTGATGATGGTAAATGAGATTCTGCTGAAAAATTGCTCCAACTTTAAAAGCACAACTACAATGACGTGGGATAATACCCGAAGAAAGCTGAACAGTATATATACATATACATATACATATACATATACATATACATATACATATACATATACATATACATATACATATACATATACATATACATATACATATACATATACATATACATACATACATACATACATACATACATAC
>BLBF01000002.1:58911896-58925910 GCA_015471245.1 Laticauda colubrina
ATATATATATATATATATATATATATATATATATATATATATATGTAATTAAACATATTATAATTAAATAGCCCCTGAGGTAGATACAGTTTTAGTCTTTAAGAAATGTAGCACTTGAACAGAAACCAACAATCCAACTTTATAAAGAATTAAAAACTAACATGGAAATTAGTTTTATCTATCTAACTTGTAGAATAAAGAATTTGAATGTTTAACTTTAGTAAACCAAAGAATTCAAATATGACCATCTCTGTTTCTTTGCAAAGGGAGAATGTGTTCTCCAAAGATATTTTCCATGGTCGTGTGGCCAGCATGGCTATATGCTAAAGGCACATGGAATGCTATTTACCTTCCCACTGAAGTGATACCTATTAATCTACTCACATTTGCATACTTTTGAATTTCTAGGAGGGCAGGAGCTGGGGGAGGAACGGGAGCTTCCCCAGTTGCATGGCGCTCTGATCTCAAACCTGGATTCTCTTAGGATTAAAAATCCTAAAAGGATTTTAAATTGCTCAGCCACGACCATTTTTTTCAGTGTACAATCACTATTTTTTGATGATGTAAGTTGTATTTAATATTAAATTTTGTTTAAAGTTTTGCTTGGTAAATTATTTGCAAACAGCATGCTTTTGAAAGAAAGAACCTAATTTTTCTGGCTAGAGCTCTGTAGTGTTCCTATCACTGACCCTATACAAACTCTGCAATAGAATCTTTTCCATAATGAGCCAGAGTCAATACAGCAAATATCCCTGGGAACATTTCCTGTTGCCTCCATATGAATGAACAACATACATGTGGGTGGTGGATTTCAAATTTCTTTGAAATAAAAGTTGTGTTCCATATGATCACAGTCTAAACTGCTGAGGATAATTTTAATTCTTGGTTTAGGTTCCCTTGGATGGTTCCTCTTATGGAACACAGAAACTGGAGGATATCTGGATTTTTGTTATGTCAATATGGTAAAGCATTCTTTATGATAAATAATAATTAATTTCAGTTATAAAGAACCTGTTTTCCAAGCAGAATAAAGGGTAGTATTACGAAATGAAATACTTTTATTTTAAGGAATCTAACTTAACAAAGTTTGCTATCTTTTTGCTCTTGAATATACATTTAATAGCATACAGGTAAAACTAGAACAATTAAAATATCGTGCAAAAGTTCATTTATTTCCATAATGGAACTTAAAAGGTGAAATTATGTATGAAATAGACTCATTACATGCAAAGTAAGATAGTTCAAGCCATGATTTGTCATAATTGTGATGATTATGGCTTACAGCTCATGAAAGCTCCAATTCCACAATCTCCGAAAATTAGAATATTACATGCAATCAATAAAACAAGGATTGTACATAAAACAGTATCAGACCTCTGAAAAATATAAGCATGCATATGTACTCAGTACTTGGTTTGGGCCCCTTTTGCAGCAATTACTGCCTCAATGCGGTGTGGCATGGAAGCTATCAGCCAGTGGCACTGCTGAGGTGTAATGGAAGACCAGGATGCTTCAATAGCGACCTTCAGCTCTTCTGCATTGTTCAGTCTCATGTTTCTCATCTTTCTCTTGGCAATGCCCCATAGATTCTCTATGGGGTTCAGGTTAGGCAAGTTTGCTGGCCAATCAAGCACAGTAATCCCATGGTCATTGAACCAGGTTTTGGTGCTTTTGGCAATGTGGGCAGGTGCCAAGTCCTGCTGGAAAATGAAGTCAGCATCCTCATAAAGCTTGTCTGTGGAAGGAAACATGAAGTGCTCCAAAATCTCCTGGTACATGGCTGTGTTGATCCTGGACTTAATGAAGCACATGGACCAACACCAGCAGATGACATGGCTCCCCAAATCAACACAGACTGTGGAAACTTCACACTGGACTTCAAGCATTTTGCAGTGTGTGCCTCTCCATTCTTCCTCCAGACTCTGGGTCCTTGGTTTCCAAATGAGACACAAAAGTTGCTCTCATCAGAAAAGAGGACTTTAGACCACTGAGCAATAGACCAGGTCTGTTTTTCTTTAGCCCAGGTAAGACGCTTCTGACGTTGTTGTTGTTCAGGAGCGGCTTGACAAGAGGAATACGATATTTGAAGCCCATGTCCAGGATCCATCTGTGTGTGGTGGCTCTTGATGCACTAACTACAGTCTCAGTCCACTCCTTGTGAAAGTCCCCAACACTTTTGATTGGCCCTTTCCTGGCAATCCTCTCCAGGCTGCGGTCATCCCTGCTTCTTCTACACCTTTTTCATCCACACTTTTCCCTTCCACATAACTTTGATGTGCTTTGATACAGCACTTTGGGAACATCCAACTTCTTTTGCAATTACCTTTTGAGGCTTTCCCTCCTTATGGAGGGTGTCAGTGATGGTTTTCTGCACAACTGTCAGGTTAGCAGTCTTTCCCATGATTGTGATTCCTACTGAACCAGACTGAGAGACCATTTAAAAGCTCAGGAACCTTTGCAGGTGTTATGGCTTAATTAGCTGATTAGAGTGGGACACTTTGAGCCTGGAACATTGAACCTTTTCACAATATTCTAATTTTCTGAGATTGTGGATTTCAGGTTTTCATGAGCTGTAAGCCATAATCGTCACAATTATGACAAATCATGGCTTGAACTATCTTGCTTTGCATGTAATGAGTCTTTCTCATATATTAGTTTCATCTTTAAAGTTGCATTACTGAAATAAATGAACTTTTGCACGATATTCTAATTTTTTGAGTTTCACCTGTATCTGTTGGAAATATTTTTTAATTTATGCACACATCTTTCTAACTGATTGTAAATTTTAATACTTTATTTGAAAATGTTATAAATTTTTCTTTTTCAAATTACTTAATCTGGAACTAGCTAAATGAGATTACTAAAAGCCAGAGCTCTTGAATGGTATTTACAGACAGAGGGAATTTGCTGGTATATATAATATTTAATATAACATTTAGCTAACTTGAAGACAATATTAGTTAAGTATACTGATAGAAGAGAATGTATGTAGCTCAGGGTTCCATTCCACAGCCAGGTAACTTCTTTAGTGCTTAATCCACTATGTACTGAAGATGTTACTTAGCTGAGTAATGAAATATCTGCATGAAAACAACCAAGCTCAGAAAGCACCCAGGATTCTATATTTGTTAACTGCTATAGTTGCCTATGTGGTGTTAAATATTATTTTTGAGTATATTCATTATATTATAATGATTTTGTATATATATTTAGGAGGACTGCATGTATGGAAGATACTATAGGAAGACTTTATAGTGAAATTCATATTTCTTGAGTGAAGGCAATGCAATCAGATTTCTTCTGTTGATGCTTTAGCCTAGAAGGAGAGAGTTTCCTTTTCTAGTGTAGGAAATAATGGTTTGTTTGACAGAGGCCATTAAATGTGGTATCTGTAGTAGAGAATAATGATGAGACAGCCAATTATTGTGGCATTTTTGGATGCAATTGGGCATGTGCTTCCTTGGAACCAAGCTAAAGCCACCAAATTAATTTTAACCATGACATCATTTTCCCTTTCTCTCTTAGAAAACTGCTTTGAAGCAGAAAGAAAATGAAATGTGAAACTTTAGTTCCAACAGCAAAGATAGAAACCTGTTCTCTTGTGTTTTATTCATGTCACCTTACACAATAATATCTAAGGGGCCCTCTTGTTCCCTTTCCTATCCTTAATCCTCCACTTTAAAAATGGGCTTCAAAATTATCTGGTCCCCATTTCTCATGGCATTTCTACATCTCCAAAGGCCTTCAAATACCCTCTAGAATGTTAGGAAATGTCACTTCACTTCCAGAGGTTGCTTATTTTGAACTAGAACAAATAATTTTGTGTATAATATAAATAATTTCATTCGTGCATTTTCTATTTTATTGTCCATAAGCCCTAAGCTTTCAAGATAGCTTAATTCTTGCTCATTTGAGAAATCAACATCGCTATTGTGTAAATATCTATTCAGAAGTAACATCCACCGCATATAGTCCCAGAAATAGATTTATCACAACACAGAGGAGAAAAGCCTGAATATTTTAATTAATGTGTGACTTCACTATTTTATTTGGTTCCATTTAAATACATTTCGATGATGTAGTGTTTTCAAAGCGGGCAAAAACATTAAGAATACAGATTTCTTCACAGTAATACTTATGTATGCAAGTTGTCTGCATATTTTTTTAAAAAAAGATCAGGTATGTTCCCCATTTGCATTATGTAAATATGATCTTTCAGACAATGCCCTAAGTTTGACTGTTACACATAAAGAATGACAATAAAATATAACAAACAAAGCTAGAATAGAGCAGTCTCTGTTAGGAATCCTGACAGAAAATTGACTGATTCTGTCTGACTTATGACTGGACACTTAGTGACCATTTGAAGTTAAAAAAAAACCTCCCAAAATTTTCATATGACCCTGTTCTGAAATCGCTGCCCTACCATTTTGAGCACAACCTGCAATTTTTTATGTCCACTTGCAGTATCCCACAGTCACATGATCCTGATTTACAACATTTTTTTGCTGAAAACTGGTGTTTTCTTCTTGTTTTTGGCAAAAATGCCCCATAGCAAACAATGGGTTTGCTTAATGATCACATATTTACTTAACAATCACGGTGGTTTATTTAGTATCTTTCTGCAAAAAAGGTCTTAAAATTAACCTTATTTATTTATTTATTATGGCTATGACCTATGATCATAATGGGCAGACACCATTATATTGTAAACTACCTGACAGAAATGAAAATTAGCAGGAGCAACAACTGGCGAATCTGCATTCAAAGTGACCTGAAGTGTTTGGGACAATAGGTCAGGAATAAAAAACAAGGGTGCTCAGGACAACGATGAACAGTGAACTCCATATCTGCCCAGAGATACCAGGTGCTTATCTATCTTCCACATGTCAGTGTTCCAGAAAACCTCCACTCCAACAAATAACTCTGAGGAGGACATCCTTTCCAAGGTTCTTTTTATAAGAGTAGTAAACGGGTACATCTGGGAAATCCTGAAATCTGAAAGTTCTGGGTTTCCTTGCAAAAAGTAAAAAATTACAAATCCACCCCCTGCACCCATCATTGCATTACATGCCCCAATCACCATCCATCCCAACTTGAGATATCCTCTCAACAAGTGCAGAAATAACATGACCTTGACTTAGAAGAAGAATGCTATTATGTCTAACCATATAGACTCAGGGAAATTCCCCCCTCCCATTTTCCCAGGCTCAAGAATGTGGCAGTGTGAAAGCTGTGTAACTCAGCCTTCCATCCTTCTGAGGTCAGTAAAACGAGGACCTAAATTTTTGGGGACAAGATGCTGACTCTGTAAACCACTTAAAGCATCCTGTAAAGCACTGTGAAGAGATATATAAATCTAAGTGCTATTCCTATGATAGTGCCTTGCCAATAATAACTGATTGTATATTGTAGGAAGAGGAAAGGCACATATTCATTTGTGAACTTGAATTTTAATTAGAGAAGAAACTACATTGACTTCTTCACATGGAGGACTCCACATAATCTAATTATATTAAAGCACATAAAGAAGGGAAATATAATCTATACCTGCTATTCCCACAAAAGATATTATACAAAGAGATATACTAAATCAATGATATGTCACATTTGGTTATTGCTGAGGAGGGAGATTGATAAAAAAACCCACATTGTTATGTAGTATATCAAACCACATGACTTAGTACTTGTGTCATGGTGCAAGTATTAAAGACCTGGATTTGTAAATCATGTAGCACATGTATTTCACCTTCTTCATAAACTGAAGAAGTTTTTGGATGAGAAGCAAAACATTTTCAAGAAAAAATAGTCCAGTTGTTTTTTGAAAAGCACCTTTAGGACATATTTCACCAGTTTTGGTCATTGTGATTTATTTTGGAGGTCTATGTGTCACATTTAAAAATATTAAAATGCAGATTCATTTATGAAATATCACATTGAAGATGCCCTAAAGTTACAGTTGAGCAGAAAAATGAAATTGTTTGTTGTCTTAAACCAATAGCAGTTAATTTGCTTAACTTGCTTAATGAGAACATTCCACAGGAAATTTAAAAGGTATATTTAAAAACGTATTCAATCAGTTTTCAAAACTATAGGAATGATTGGTGGGTTTTATTAAATTTATTTCAAGACTGAGTTCACACATTACTCTTATCCTATAATGTGGTTTTTTGGTTTTCAGTATGTTGTGTTAACTCATTTGATGTTTTTTTGCTGCTTAGAATATATGAACCATCATTAATCATCGTTTATTTCATCAACCTTATTTTCATAAACTACAACTTAGCATAATGTGTAAATTCAAGGTAAATCTTTTTCAGTATCCCAATTGTAGCAATGTTTGTAACCAAGCTTGCAAGGAGTATTTATAGTCACATTAGGGCTTCTTCACACCTACCTTTTAAACTGTTCCTGACTGGTTCCATGCCTGAATCATTTTGATTTGACAGTTCAGCTTATTTATTTCTGGCTCTGTTTTGTTTCCACAGGAGAAGATTTGGCACATTGCCTTTTTCATCAAGAGCTATGAAGTCTTATAGGATTTGGGGAAAAGAAACAATTCCCTCACTCACAGCTCCTGCTGTTGAGCTACTATTTCTCTGTCATTTTAATAAATTGAGTGGGAGAATGGTAACTTGTTGACATGGTGTCTAGTGACTCAGTAGCTAGCACTGATTGTGGAAACAGACCAGGAGTACCAGCGTCTTCTCTTGATGAGATATGGGATGCTCTAATTGACTTGACATTCTCAGTGTTTTAAAATCAGCGGCAGGAAGGTGACTGTATGTTGTTTAAACCAGTTTTTGAACATGGGAAAAGGGGAAACAATGGCGGCAAGGAACAGATCCTAGTTCTGCTTTATTTTTCTAAAATTTTCAGGAATTTAATGTTCCATCATAAATTCTGACATCCAAAACAAGAAGTACAGAAACTGCTAATAACACCTTGTAGGTTCCTGAATAGCTAACAGGAAGCAACTTTCAGTAATCTCAGAAGTGATTATTTCTGACAGCAAAGGGTCACTCAGAGTTAGATGGGTGGCATCTAAATTTGATGAATGAATAAAAATAAATAAAAATACATTGGACACTAAAGATATTGAACAAAGGACACTGAATAAATGTACTGCAGTAGCCTAGAACACCAGAAAAAAGGAAGCAGACCACCTATACAACATTTTCCAATGAACTCATGCAACATTATCAAAAAATGCCATACTACTCAGTCCAACCAACACAAGCTATGAAAAAGAATAACATTACCATACATCAGAAACATATCAGAAGCTATCAACAGACTACTTTGATCACATGGTCTCTCTGTAGAAAACCAACTAAAATCCTCCAGTCTTAAATAAACCAAAAGATGTAATAATCCCAGGAGAAAAAAAGGAGTCATTTATAACATTGAGTGTAAGACTATATTGGACAGACAAGACTAGCAGACCAGAAAAGCACACCCACAAATGCCAATTCGCGGAAAACACAATGAAAACACCTTCATCTCACAATCCATGGGCAAACTCAACCATAGTTTCAACTGGGAAACTAGGAGCATCTGAGACCAGGCCAAATCCAAAAATACTAGGGGATTCCTAGAATTTTGTTATTCAGACAAATTATCCATCAATAGACATATAGAGATAAATCACCTTTATACATTGTTCAAAAAGACAGTTAAAAGCTAAGAAAGAAACCAAAAGTCCAGAACTCATCCTCTTCATTAGCCAACACCCAGATAAGCAGATATTATCACCAGACAGTCAAGCAGATACAATATCCTAATCAAGGCGAAAACCATAGCCCCACCAACTCTGGCTGGGCAAAAAAAAATCCCACACTTATTGGCATTGATGTTGTTATCTAGTTTGATAACAAAATGCCTGAAAGCCAACAACCAAGCTCAGAGAGCATTATGTTTCATGATGCAGAGTCTGAATCTGACAGTGTTTCAGCTAAGCCTGTGCTTCAGAATTGTCCTTCAGAGTAGGAATTAGTAAGCCAGGATTCAATTGAGGCTAATTACAAGCATTTCCTGTTCAGCTGGAATAGTCAGATGATGAAGCATAGCCACCAAGCCCTAGGCTAGACACATATAGAAGTGAGCAGAGCAATGTTCCTCTGTGAAGCTTCTCGTGAAACAAAAGGCAAAGCATGAGTATGTGTAGTCAGCTGGCTATAGACTGATTTAGTTATTTGTTGTAGACAACTGTTCAGCTTTCCAGCTGAATCATGTTCCTATTTCTTGTTTGTGACTCTTGACCCTTTGAACTGGCTATGTTGTACCTGATTTGGCATCCTGTGACTTTTGGAACATCTCTGTACTACACTATTGCTTTTGGGACTGTATTTGGTTCTCTTGGGCAAGCTTTCTTTACTAGGCATTCAAATCACAATCCTGCCTGCTGTTTTCTGCTTAATCTGAAGTAAATATTCCTGCTTCCAAAGTACAGTTTTTGTATGTACATCAGGGGTGGAATTCAAATTTCTTAAAAACTGGTTCTGTGGGCATGGCCTAATTTGTAGGTGTGGTTAGGTGGCCATGTGACTGGCTGGGCGTGGCTAGATGGTCATGTGACTGGAGTGGGTAAGTCTAGGTGGTCAGGTGACTGACTGGCAAACCAAATATAAGTGGTCCTCACTTAATGGCCAGTTGCTTAGGAAGTGTTCTAATTTACGACTGACCTCCCCAGAGCTAATTGTCAAAACTGTTTTTGTAGTTTTGACAGCATTGCATATTCTCTCTCTCTTTCTCTTATGACCAGTTACAACATCCTACACAGTCATGTGACTGAGGTTTTCTATGTTTTTTGCCAGTTTCCGACAATTCCTTCTAGTTTCTGGTTAAAAATACCCATTGGGGAAAAGGGACTTGTTTAATAACCAGTGTTTGGTTAATGACCACAAGCTTCACTTAATGACCATGGTGTTTGCCTAACTTTAAAGACTCAAAGAGCCATTTTTCTATTTTCTTTTAAATAGATCTCTCTCTTTGTCTCTTTCTTTGTCCCTCCTCTCATTTTTTCTCTCTCTCATCACTCTCTTTTTCTTTCTCCCCTTTCCTCTTTCTTATCTGTTTCTCACCTCTTTCTCCCTCTCATCTCTCCCTCTCTCTGTCCTTGTGGGGGAAGGAACATCCCCCACCTGGTGCAGGTGGTGAGAATCTGATGAGCCAGGACTGAAGACCAGATGGCTGGCAGGGAGGTGGAGCAATCCCTCAGTCTCCTCAAAAATAATGCTTCTGATGAGGAGAAAGAATCGCATTGGAGGAGACACTGGAGGTGTCAGAGGGGTGGCAAGCATTTCACAGCTTCTGAGGGGGTCGAGCCTCCCTGTTCCCAATATCTTCACATGAGGCCATCGCTGGCAGCTGCTTCCTGCTTCTCTGCAGCCCGTTAACAGCATTCAACTTGGCTACTTCCCTCCTCCTTCTCAGCCACATACATACAGAGCAAACACTCACACATCTCATGGTGTTGGAGAGACTTGCTCATGCATCGTCCCCTTGCAGAAAATCCTCCCGGCGTTGTGTGTGTACTCTACCTGAGAAGGGGCAGAAGAGTTGCCAAAGTTTTCTTCCTCTCTTCCCTTCTCAGCGGAGTGTTTGGAAGGCAGCTCCTGTGGCCTGGTTGTCCCTTTATGGTACCTCCTTACCACTGTTAAGAATATAAGTCACCTAACAGATATTTGGGTTGGAAATATATAAACTAGGATAGACATTTTAATACTGTATCTTTGAGAAAGTGCAAAAACTGTAATTGGGTGTGGTTTCTCAAATGGCCATAAGATGGAGTCAGAAACCTGAGTTTTTCAGAGTGAGAGAATCTCAGAATGAGTGAGTCTCTGTTTCCTTCTGTTGGAGAGTATTGCCGTTCCTCCTAATTGACCATTATTCTTGGATTTGATGTAAGTCTGTTACTGAACTGTTTTTGATACTGGACGTTGTTATTGGATTATCCTTGGACTGAAAACTGATTTAACCGTGAATGACTTGGACTGCTTATTTTGAAATGTGCTTAAACATTTATTGGAAGTAAAAACTTACATTTACTGTACAGTGTATCTATCTGTGTGCTGTTTGTGTATTATTCTTCACCACTCTCACTACGTCTTCCTGTATGCACTCATTCTCCTAACGGGGAATTATCTCAACACTGGTTATGGGCCCAGGCCATACCAGGCTCAGATAACTGAGAGTTAGTATGAATGCACAGTACTGTATACAGACAGCTTTTTACTGTTTAATTGTGGGTTACTATACTGGTAAAGATGGCACAAGACACTTCAACAAGTCTATCCCTGATGACCTGGTTGGATGGAACAAACTATATTTCCTGGTCTATGAAGTACAGTTTACTTCTGCTTAGAGAAGGTTTATGAAATGTAGTTCAAGACCCACCGGATGTAAATGCTTGGGATCCAGAAAATGAGGACAATGCCAAGAAGCTTGCTGACTTTAAACAGAACAATGAATGAGTTCTTTGTATAATTGGACTAACACTGAGTGACCAGTAGCTAGTCTAAATTTGTGGAGAAGAGTCTGCTGCTAAGTGTTGGGAGAATTTGAAGAAGATTTATGTTTGTGACAGTGTAGGTGCACACATACATCTTACATGTAAACTGTTGAGAGCATGTCTTCTGAAAGGTGGAGATATGTTAGCTCATTTGAACTTCATGAAAATAACTTTTCAAGAGCTACATGAAAAGGAATTGATATTTTCAGAGCTGCATCAAGTTTACATCATTTTTCCTCGTTGGATGAAAGTTATGATGATTACATATCTTCACTGGAAGTCCTGCCCAGAGATAAACTGACATTGACTGACATAACCGGAAGGTTGTTAGAAGAGGCAAGAAGACGGCTGGATAGGGACAAACTGAGGAAGGAACAACCACAAGAAGAGGATTTGTCTTCAACTGCCTATACTGTTTGGAAATGTTTTTCTTGTCGGGCTAGGGGACATATAGGTAGATTCTGTAAGAAAAGGAAAAGACAGAATACTGGTAATCACCAGAAGATCAAGAAGAATGTTAGCTATGTCTAGCAATTCAACTGTAAACCATGATTTGTGGGTTGTTGATAGTGGAGCATCACAATGCGTTACTAAAGATGCATTTAAGTTTGTAAATATGTCCAAGAGTAAGCAACATGTATCATTGGCAAATGGATGAAAGACTAAAGCATCAGGTGAAGATACTGCATATTATTCTTGTATAAA
This sequence comes from Laticauda colubrina, assembly GCA_015471245.1. Taxonomy (NCBI): domain Eukaryota; kingdom Metazoa; phylum Chordata; class Lepidosauria; order Squamata; family Elapidae; genus Laticauda; species Laticauda colubrina. Next base: position 58,923,115 of record BLBF01000002.1, read on the forward strand.
TGAACATTTAACTATGTTAAATGTACTAAACTGAAATTCAATTTGCTATCAGATTTAGTTAATCTTGGTTATGTAGTAACCTTTAGGGGAGATAACTGTATAATAGAGAAAGAGGGTAAAAGTATTACTCCTACTTTAAAGAATGATTTATATGTGATACATGATGACCAGTTGAAGATGGCTAACTCAGTTTATAACAATGTTAAGCCACATGATGAATATATACATTTACTGCATAGACATATAGGGCACATTAATTTCAAAATGCTCAAACAAACTGTTGAATTATCAGAGGGAGTAAAATTGAAACCCTGTAGCAAGTATTTAAGTGTAACGTCCCTGTAATGCTTATAGTCAGGAGAAAAGTAAGGTTACTTCTGCAAACCAACTTAATGGATTTAAGACCAAAGAACCTTTAGAGGTTGTGTTTGCTGACATAATTGGTCCTAAGAAACCAAGTTTAGGAGGTGCCTGTTATATTTTGAGGATTATGGACCATTACGATACAGTTTCTGCTATCTTATGAAAAACAAAACAGAAACATTCCAACATTTCTTTAACTGGCTAAGGTTTGCAGAGAGAAAAATGAGAAGTAAAGTAATTACTTTAGTCACTGATAATGGGACTGAAATTGTTAACAAAAGATTCCAAACTATGTTGAAATTGGCTGGTGTTGAGCATAAATGTTCTGTACCCTACAGACCACAACATAACGCATTTGTAGAACAAAGAGGGCAAACATTACAAGCCATGGCTCGCACGATATTATCTGATTCAGGTTTGCCTGAAACACTGTGGGGTGAAGCCATAATGTGTAGCAATCATGTTTTGAACAATGTAGTTAACACAACAAATGGAGAATTGCCATTCACTCGTTGGCATGGCAGAAAGCCAAATTTAAGTTACCTACACACATTTGGAGCTCCAGCATGGGTGCATATTGCCTCACAAGTAAGACTGAAAGGGCAACATAGAGCTAAGAAGTTATTTTTTGTGGGTTACGAAGTCAACCATAGATCATTTAGATTTTGGGATCAAGGCAAAGCTCATGTTTATAGTAGTGCTAGTGCAAAATTTCTCGAGCACGTTGGGTGGGATAAATTGGAACAGGAATCTAGCAATGATATTATTATTGACACCCAAATAGTCCCTAAAAATAAAATCAGTGAACCACAAATAGCATTAAAGAGGAAGAGGAAGCACAGGAGGAAGTAGGAGAACAGGGACAGGAAGAGGATGAAGAACAGGAGCAGATGGCACAGGAAAGTCAACCAGGTATCAAAGATGATAATACAACTGATTGCTGGAAATTGAAAAAGAGTCTTTATAGTTTGAAGCAATCAGGATATGAGTGGAACCAATGTATAGTTAAAGAACTAACTAAGATAGGCTTTGTAGCTGGCATGGCCGATCCATGTTTGTTTAAAAAGGATACAAATGGTATAGTTTCATTGTTGCTATTATTTACTGATGACATAGCATTAATCACAAAAACTTTAACAACCGGGAGTTGCTGCTTTGGGTTCTGTGGTAAATGGCTCTGTGTGGCAGAGAGGAACAGGATTCAACCTGGATGCTTTTCTGTTGCTCGGAGCCATTTCCTGATGGGGACTTGCAGGACCCAAAGCTAAATTTTGCTGTGTCAGGAAAGAGACTCTCACTCTGCCAGCTAGACCACTAGGGGAGAGAAGCAGCTGCTGACCCTCCTGGAGCCAACATGAGTCTGTCCACATGATCTCCTGCTGCTTTTGCTGGGAGAGCGAGAGAGGTTTTTTTTTGCACAGCAATAAGCTGAATTTTGCTATGTCAAGAAAGTCTCTCTCACTCTCCCAGCTAGATCAGCAGGGGAGAGAAGCAGCCACTGACCCCGCCGGAGTTGACACAGACCTGTTCCATGTGTTCATCTGGTGAAGGCAAGTGGGCGGGAGAAGGTGACTAGCAGAAAAAGGCAAGTGGGGGGGGAAGGTAACTAATGGTGACAGGTAGGTGACCAGGGCTTGCTTGCAGAGCCTCATTCACCGATCACGAAGGGAGGTAGCAATGGCTGGCGTGGCGGGCAAAAGCAGGCTGTAGGCAGCCTTGTCACATGCATGATAAGAACTGACTGGACGGGGAGGGGTGGGTAGGGTCAGCAAGTGGTGCAATTTGCCGGTTCTCCGAAGTGTGCAGAATCATAACAACTGGTTCTATAGAACCGGTCTGAATCAGTAGAATCCCTGGTGTACATGTCAGCAACCTTGAAACAGAATGGAGAGCACCAAGGATTTCATGATACTGAACTTTAGCAAAAGATCATCTGCAAGCTGAAATGGAAACATTAGCTTTTAATTATAAATGCAACTAATCTTTTCAGTAGTGATAATTTCAACTGCTACAGTGGGGAAAAAAAGAATCTGGTCAAAGGAAAAGAATTATCTAGCCAGTTGGAAATTATTTTACACCTGCCTTTCTTAATGCTACTTTGTCACAAGAGCATACTTGAAAGCTACTTCAAAAAGGAAGGTTTAACAATGATCCCAATGCCTCAGCATCACTGCTCTGATTCAAAACAAGCCCTGACGTTGTATCCTGTCCCTAAAGCTACTGGATATGTAAACTGGTCTAGATCTGTGAAAAAGAATAATAATTTGCAATTTATTCTAAAATAAAGTCTTTTGCTGGTGGTGCTAATTCATTTTCTGATAATCCTTATACCAAAGAAATAACCACAAACTCAATGACACACACACACACACACACACACACACACAGAGAGAGAGAGAGAGAGAGAGAGAGAGAGAGAGAGAGAGAGAGAGA
>BLBF01000002.1:58925920-58976129 GCA_015471245.1 Laticauda colubrina
AGAGAGAGAGAGAGAGAGAGAGAGAGAGAGAGAGAGAGAGAGAGAGAATGAGGAGAGTATTGGAATAAGCAGGAAATTTTTGTGTGAATCATTCTTGTCATTTTTTAGAAAAAGTATTTTAAAGAGGAAAGGAATGGGATTATTTCTATCCATTGAATTACTTTCAATATTGTTTGCAGCAGTAAGATTCTTTCTTGAGTTTATGGTAGTCAGTAGCTTCCTACAATGGAGAAATGTGAAGAATATTAATCTCTTTTAAGCTTCTTGAATCTGTACAATGGCTGAATGATCAAAAGGACAGGTTCTTACTCAGAATACCTAAGCCATAAAATGTCTGTCACAAAGTTAAAAATGTTTTTCTATTCATAAAAATACTAAAAGGCACACCTACTATAAACAATATTTTTGATATTAAAGAAGTTTGAAATAAACATGTTGTAATTAAACAACAAGGTCTGGATACTGAAGCTGTCTCTGAAGTAGAACATAGAAATACTATCTTCTAACCCAGTGTTGTCCAACTGTCGCAACTTTAAGATAGATGGACTTCAACTCCCAGAATTCCCCAGCCAGAATGGCTGCCTGAGGAATTCTGGGAGTTGAAGTCCTCAAGTCTTAAAGTTGCTAAGGTTGGGAAACACTGTTCTAACCTCTAGCAAGTCACTGTAGCTAACATGGTTCTAAATATCAGCTACATTTCTGCTTAAAATCAACTTTCAAACATTGGCTCATAATATTCTGTTTTGACAGTGTTCACAGAAATGGACATTCTGTGATCTTTTTGCTTCAAGTTAAAAGTGTCAATGTTTACTTTTCTTTTACATTTAAAAAGTCATTTGATATTTTGATGATTATGACACTGAAGTAATGTTCTTTCAATCAAGGACTTTCCAATTTTTTATATGTTAATAAAGACCCAAGCTCAATGACCACCTACAATAAATGGATTTAGTTTCATTCTTAGTTAATTTCCAATGTATTTGAAAAATATATATAATAAAATCTTATTAGTGAAAAATAAAATGTGAATATACAAGGACCGTTGATTCCAGTTGAAGAAACATATTTTATTTCCCAAATATATGAGCCCATGTTATTTATGTTCTAAATGAATGAGATTTTTTTAAAAATTAAATGTTACTCGGTTTCATGTTCAAACCTTGAATTTCTCTTTTGATGCTTCTGTAAAGTTTGTATAATTTTAATAAAACTACAAAATATATTATAATATTAAACTGCATATTTTAAAGAAAAAAATGCTAGGACTTGTGTCTTTCCATGGGCATATTTTTTTGTATTTTGGGTTGAAACTTGTGTCTTTTTAAGTAAGTTGGTGTTTTACAGCTATTACAGCTATTACTTTGACTTGGGCAAAAGTAAAGCTGAAATACAACTTCAGAGGTTATTTTTTCAGGAAAACCAGAAGAAAAGGTCTCCTAGACCAGGCTAAAGGACTATCTGATCAAGCATTTTGTTTCTCACAGTTGCCAGACAGAAACCTAATATATCTCTTAAAATCATACAAAATAATGGCTGTCATAACATTTCATTAAAGTGCATCTTGCAAGCTTACTTTGGTGTTTCCAAGATGCCCATTAGTGTTGAATGAAACTGAAACTGAATTACAATAGATATCTGTATCTATCTGCATTGGTATTTATTATATCTATCTACACCTGTATTTCTTTAACAATTTTTAAATTATTAGATATCTTTAACAATTGCAATTAGAAGCTTCTTCCAAAGTTTTACTTTGAAGATGTAAAGAGCCAGAACTATAATTTCTATTTTGAACAGTAGTGTGTTGCAGAATCAAATTGAATAAGACAAAGCAGCAAGTTAAAATAACTAGTTTATTGTTCTAGTGCTAATATTTTCATAGAAAAAGAGTGGCTAGGTTGTATTAAGCCCATGTCACACTGAACCAACAGATGCAAAGAGGATGTAAAACGGACAAAAAAGCTTGCCATCCGTTATAAAACATGATGCATCTGTTGTGTACTCGCTGCATACGTCTTTCATACTCTCTATCCGCAAAACATGTGTCTACTGCTATTTCATCCGCTCAAAAAGTTTTGAGCTGCACAAAACGTTTTGAGAGGATGAACTTTCTGCTGCGTACGATCTACATCTGTGACACATATGGGCAACAAACATTCTACGTCCGTTCTCATCCGTTACACGTCCGATGTATCCTCTCAGCATCCTCTGGACATCCGCACAACTCACATCCGCTCCAGCAGAAAGCAGAAAGAGGGAGGAAGCGAAAGGTATGCGGAACGTCCACAAAGGGTTAGTAGCACGGACATAGAAAGGATGTTAGTGGATGCATCTCGTATATAAAGCATTAAAATGGACAAAACGTTCGTATATGGGACGTATCTCGGATATTTAGGATGTCTGGAGGATGCCTTGAGTATGTGGAAGGACACCGACATATTCTATAAAAAGGAGAAGGAAATCACCTGGATCTCACTTTCAGTGCAGCAGCCCTGCTGTGCAGACCTCTTCAGCCTTGCTCTTGTTCTTCCACATCATCCATTGATCTCCACCATGGATCATCGGACACTCCTTTTGGTAGCCGCCAGCATTCAACACCAGAACCAAGCCCTGTTCAGACTGTTTCACCTTTTCTACGCAAAGAGAAGGACACGTCCAAGAACTATGTGGTTCCAACGATGGATCGGGAGAAGAGTGGAGTTTGGACTATATGACAAGCTGATGGTGGAGCTGAGGAATGAAGACACTTGTGCATTCCAGCATTTCATGAGGATGCCACCAGCCATGTTTGACGAAGTTGTGGAGTGTCTGAGACCCAGGTTGACCAAGGCAAACACCAACTTCCATCCCAGCCTGGACCCTGGACTGAAGGTGGCACTGACTCTGCACCACCTGGCCTCTGGGATCGCGTACAGAAACATTCAGTATGCCTGGAGGGTGCCACACAACACCATCAGCATTGTGGTCAGAGAAGTGGTGCAGGCCATCATCAAAGAATACATGGAGGAGCTCCTCCAGTGCCACACCACTGAAGAAGGCTGTAGGAAAGTTGCAGAGCAGTGGTATCAGAGGTGGGACTTTCCCCACACCGTTGGAGCCATAGATGGGAAGTACGTGGCCTGCAAAGCTCCACCCAACTCAGGGTCCAACTATTTCAACGACAAGGGCTTCTTCAGCATCATCCTCTTTGCCATGGTCGATGCTGACGATAAGTTCATGTACATCAATGCTTCAGGCAACGGGTCAGCTTCAGATGCCAGATATACAACGCCAGTGACCTCAAGGGTGGGCTGGAATTCAACCTCTCATGGGTTTCCCAGATCCAGACCCCCTTCCCAATGACACGCAAGATGTGCCCTACTTCATCGTGGGGGATGATGCCTTCTCCCTCAGAACTTACTTCATGAAGACCTACAGTTCAAGATACCTCACCTGTGAAGAGAGGATCTTCAACTACAGGCTGTCCAGGGCAAGACGGGTGGTGGAGAACGCCTTTGGCATCCTGGCCAACAGGTTCCAGTAACTTCTCACCACCATGCAGCATCACCCACAGACTGTGAGGAGCATCATGGAAGCTTGCTGCATCCTGCACAATCTCATGCGCACCCACTACCCAGTGTTGCAGAACAGGCTTGTGGACCGTCAACAAGGCAATGGGGACATGGAGCCTGGTGAAGGGAGGCAAGGACTAAACCTGATAGACACTGTGGATGTGCAAGGCCCCAACAGAGCTTCACATGAAGGGAAGAAGCAGCGCAACCTCCTGAAACACTGGTGCAACTTCCCAGCTGGAGCAGTGGAGTGGCAAGACAGGATGACAGATGCTTAATGGATGCTTCCTTGAGCCTGTCTCATAACACTGATGAGATTGTGCTATGTATGTTGAGTGGCCTTACAATGAATAGGGCATCAATAAAGAATTTTGTTTATGTTGAAATGTGTGGATCAATGATTAAATTGTTATTCATAATAAAGGGCCATATGTGTGGCAGCTGGGAGGGTGGACCATACAGTCCCACTTTGTTTGCACTGGAGGTTTATCTATCCCACAACTATCCTTTCCCATCCCACAAGTATCCTTATCCCACAGCTATCATTGCCCATCCCACAGCTATCCTTACCCATCCCACAGCTATCCATCCCACAGCTATCCTTACCCATTCCACAAGCATGCAAAGGCTTAACCCTTTTTTCAAAGTTTCCCCGAACACTTTATTAAGTAAAAAAAATGAACCAAGTGTGTGAAGCAAATATAACCTTTATTAATAACAAACTGTATGACTTTATTAAAAAGCAAAATGACCCAAGTAAAGTGTCTTTAAGCAAAGATAAGGTGAGCAGGTAACAACTCAGTCTCTGGCACTCTTTTCAGTCACTCTCAGGCATGCCCATGGTCTCAGATGTAAAGGGGCCAGGGACTGTGGAGGTGGATGTTGCTGGAGTGCTGGTCTGAGGCGCCATTGGGGCGCCTGGCCCCGAGAGTACAACAGGAGATGGTGTGTGCAGGAAGCTCTCAGAGAGCTGACTCAGTCCCGTGAGGTTGAGAGGCACTTCCTCAAGGACCTGGGATGTGAGGCCCAAGACGACAGATGTTCTGAGGAAGGGCTTGGCTGTAGGGTGGAGGAAGGAGGAGTGTAGTGGGGCTGTCTGGTCTGCAGCTGGGTCAGCTGAGGTGTCTGTGGCGTTTGTGGCGTCCGAGGAACCTGGGTCTGGACTGGGAAGGGCTGCCTCTGCTTTGGGAAGTCCAGATAGTGGTAGGTTTGGTAGGCGAGAGGCTGCTGAAATCCATGGAAGGGCTGTGACATCAGCTGGGGTGGAGGTGCAGACCCGGAGTGGGTAGCAGCTAGTTCAGTTGGGCCTGGAGTGTGATGCAGAAGAGCTGTGATCCTCTCCTTCATCGCCTGGTACCTGGCCTCGGGCATGTTCATGAGGGTCTGGCTCACGTACGTGATGAAGGGCTTGCAGTTGGAGGATGGTATGTCAAAGTGGACCAGCTGGGAGAGGAGATCTGTGCTGGCTTTGATTGTGTCCCTGATCTCCAAGAGGACAGTGTGGCTCTATCCCTCCGGTTTGCCTCTCTGCCTGCTTTCTGTGGAGGTGGAGCTGGGGGTGGGGGTGGGTTGGTCTCTGGCGGCTGCCTCTTCTTGCTCCATCTGAGACAGGGATCCTCCACGTCCTCTGGCACGGGAAGTGCAGCTGTGGGGGGGGGATCTCTGTCGTGGGGTCCTATAAAGACACCTGCCTGGACACGGTAGCTGTCTCCTGGCTGGAAGAGGAGTGGCTCTCTGTGGGCTGTCTGAGGGAGAGGGTTGACAGAGGGGCTGCTCCTCGGTGGTGGATCTCACCCTACAGGAAGCTGCACCTGGCCATGACATAGGTCTCCCGGTCAGTTAGCTTGACAGCGGCCTGCCCGGATCTCTTCAAGTGCAGCTTCCTGTACCATTTGTGCATATGCTTCCACCACCCCAGGTGGACATCTGAAGTGTAGCCCAGGCTCTCCGCCTTCTCTCTCCATGCTGCCTGCTTCCGCTTGGTGTTGCGATAGAGCCTGTGGCCCTTCCTCCACAGGTACTCGTTCTCCTTCAGCCATTCCAGCACCTCCTCCTCATGGTCTTCGGAAATGGAGTACTGTTTCCTCTCCCCCTTCTCCTTGCCTTGCGTCTTCCTCCCTCTGGCAGGGGCTTCAGGGCCTTCAGCAGCAGGGCTTTGAGGGCCTTGGGGCTGGTCCACCACAGCAGCAGCAGCAGGAGAAGCAGCAGCAGCAGCAGGAGAAGCACCAGCAGCACCAGCAACACCAGCAGCAGCACCAGCAGGAGAAGCAGCAGCAGCACCAGTAGCTTCAGAGTCAGCGCCAGGGGGTGGGATGGTGGTTCTGTCCTTCTTGCCAGGGCTGGCAGGAGTAGGCACAGGCTTCCTCTTCTTCCCCATGGTATTCTCTCAAGATGTCTCTGGCAGCAGGTCTTTCCTCTGAATGGTGACTGCTTGCGAGCTGCATCCTTTTATATCCACAGAGTTTACGCAATTCATCCTCCCTGCATGCGCAGTGAACGGTTTGCATCTGCTACGCATCCGCTATGCATCCTATAGAACAGAGTCCGTGATGCATCCGCGTCATCCGCTACGCATCCGCTACGCATCCGTTCCTTCTGCTACGCGTCCGCTTCGCTGTTCTCCCCGGAAGCCCTGCGGACATGTCATCTGCTTCCATCCGTTTTCATCCTCTAGGCTTCCTACGAAGGTCCGCTTTACATCCCCGCTACATCCTCCCCACGTCCGTTCCTTTCCGTTGTTGTCCGCTCTGTTTATGCAAATTTGGGGCACTTTTGAGAGCGGATAACAACGGATAGAAAATTTGCTCATCCGCTGTGTCCTTTTTACATACGTTTTGCATCCGTCGGCCAGTGTGACCTAGCCTTTATCAACAGATATTCTAACAATAGCAATAGCACTTAGACTTATATCCTGTTTCATAGTGCTTTACAGCATTCTCTGAGCAGTTTACATGTCAGCATATTGCTTCCCAAAACATGGGTCCTCATTTTATTGACCTAGGAAGGCTAAGTCAACCTTGTGACAGTCAGGATCAAACTTCTGGCTGTGGGCAGAATTAGCCTGCAAAGTTCCAATATTGCATTCTAACCAGTGCACCTGGACAGTTATTTTGAAGAAGTTTTTCCTTTTTCAAGAATGCCAGTTGCCTTTAAAAAGCACCTTTGGGACAACCATGACTTGGATGATTGGGAATCTCCATAGGCATTTTCCTCCGGATTGTAACATAAACCATTAGCAAAACTGAAATTAAATTACTATATATCAGATTTATCTGAATAATGCAATAAATTCATAAAGAAAAATATCTATTTCTTGCCGGTACAGATTTCTTTCCAAAGTCATAAAATATCTTTATCAAGCATCTTTATCAATGAATACAATCTGAGGTAGATTTATGTATATATGAAAAATTATGGTTCCCACTTTTTGAAAATTCTGGACTCTTTCTTTAGAATTTTCTGTGAGTTTACAGAACCTGACATCTTAAGAAGTATGAAATGCATTCATGTCAGGAATATTCTCCTTGTAAGGAACTTTCTTAACTTTGATTGCGTTGTTATAGTGGATCACAAGATGCCAGACAAAATATTTCATGCTACAATGGTTTCTTTCAAGTAGAAAAGCCTTTTCTGCAACTCATCAGACAAAAGGCTATCTTTCTAAGTTAATATATGTTGGATTCATCAAAATTTATTTCCAAATCAGATATTTTTTGTTGTATAATTATAAAGAATACTCTTATTTGTTCACCCTTCTCAAACTATATATTTTTAGTCAGTTTTAAGTTAAAATAATTGGGCAGAGTTCTGAAAACACTGCAGGTGAATTTATTTGAATTCCTTGTAGAACAGAAATTAGAAACAAAAGCTTTTTGGAAGAATTGCTTGACCTTCCTTTCAGAACAACAACATACGTCCCTCATCTTTTCTTCTAGTATCTGTTCATGGTTATGCATGTAAGAAATTTCTGATCTTGTGTTGACCTCCTTATTTCCCCAAAGACCTGTTTAAATGAATTTTGAAAGCTTTTCCATTCCAGTTTTGACCAAAGAAACATAATCTAGTGGCAAGCAACTAGCTGCTATGGATAATAACATAAATAAAGGTAAAAGCACCAGATGGTATAATGATAATTCAGCTGAATTTGCATCTTTATATTCCTCTGATTTGTAAGATATACTAAGTCATCAACAGCAGTCTTTAGATAGGAATGCTTTTTAAAACACAGAGAATATAGGTACAATACAAAGGAGTGCATATTATGCTATGTAATAGCTTTCTCACACTTATATTGGGATTGTAACATCCAGACACCGGCTGGCAATTTTGCTAGTTGCAAGACCAACACATTGAAGGTCCTGAAGTGGGAAAAGCTTCTCTATGCTAATGATGACCAGAATCTTTCAGATTACAACAATTGACTTCTGCTTTATAACCTAGTTAGAATCTCAGTATCCAGTTAACTGCTAATAAAACAACTTTAATACAGTCATATATTTTTATAGTCTATCTGGCATCCCCTCTTCCCAATAACATGTTCTCTAAGCAGGTCAGAAAGCAACAAAGATATGCTAACAAAATTTAAAACCCCAGGAAACCATAAGCCAATATAATACAAGTAATACTTACAGAGTCTAAGCTTGTTGGGTTTTTCATTACCAAATTAGGTAACATTCTTAATGTAGTAGAGAGTGGGTTTGCTCTCATTTTATATACTAGTGGATTGGTGGGTAGGTAGCAACTCAAACAAAGAAGCTAAGGGTAAATAGCAGCCCAATCATTGAACCACAAAGACCACTCCCTCAAACCTTGAAAGGGGAAGCTACTAGTATATAAAATGAGAGCAAACCCTATTCCCTACTTGCACTGAAGAAGTTAAAGCCCCTGTCACACAGCACCAACGGATGGAAAGAAGTTGTAAAACGGAGAGAAACACTTGCCATCCGTTGGTTAACGCGATGCTTCCGTTCTGTACTCACTGCGTCCGTTTTTCATCCTCTCTATCCGTCCAGCATCCGTCTATTGACATTTCATCCGCTCAAAAAGTTTTGAGCTGCACAAAACTTTTGGAGCAGAAAATGTATCCAACGCATCCGTTCTGCATCCGCTACGCATACGGGAAACATCCGTTAGACATCCGTCGTCATCTGTTACACGTCCGGTATATCCGCTAGGCATCCACTGCACATCCGTGCAACTCGCATCAGCTCCAGCGGAAAATGACACAGGGAGGAAGCGAAACGGACGCGGAACAGATACGCAGCGTTAGTAGCACGGACGTAGAAAGGATGAAAGCGGATGCAGCTTGCATAGAAAGCATTAAAACAGAAAAAACGTTCGCATAGGGGACGTATCTCAGATATTTAGGATGTCTGCAGGATGTCTGGAGGATTCAGAAGGACACCTAGCGGAAAACCGACATTTCCTATAAAAAGGGGGAGGAACTCACCTGGATCTCACTTTCAGTCCAGCAGCCCTGCTGTGCAGACCTCTTCAGCCTTCATCTGGCTCTTGCTCTTCCACAGCATCCAGTCATCTCCACCATGGATTGTCACACACACCTTTTGGTAGCCACCATCGTTCTACAACAGTGCAAAGCCATCTACAGGCTCTTTCACCTGTTCTACGCGAAGAAAAGGAGGAGGCCAAGAAGTGTCTGGGTCCGAAGATGGATCGCCAGAAGAGCAGAGTACGGACTGTATAGCAAGCTGATGGTGGAGCTGAGGAACGAAGACCCTCGTGCATTCCAGAACTTCATGAGGATGCCGCCAGCCATGTTTGATGAAGTTGTGGAGCGGCTGAGACCCTGGTTGACCAAGAAGAGCACCAACTTCAGGCCCAGCCTGGACCCTGGGCTGAAGGTGGCACTGACTCCGCGCCACCTGGCCTCAGGGACCACGTACAGGAGCATGCAGTATGCCTGGAGGGTGCCACACAGCACCAACAGCATTGTGGTCAGAGAAGTGGTGCAGGCCATCATCGAAGAATACCTGGAGGAGTTCCTCCAGTGCCCCTCCACTGAAGAAGGCTGGAAGAAAGTTGCAGAGCAGTGGTATCAGAAGTGGAACTTCCCCCACACCGTTGGAGCCATAAATGGCAAGCACGTGGCCTGCAAAGCTCCAGCCAACTCAGGGTCCACTTATCACAACTACAAGGGCTTCTTCAGCATCATCCTCTTCGCCATGGTCGATGCTGACGATAAGTTCATGTACATCGATGCTTCAGGCAACAGCTCATCTTCAGATGCCCAGGTATACAACGCCAGTCATCTCAAGGAGGGGCTGGAACGCAACCTCATTATGGGCTTCCCAGATCTAGACGCCCTGCCCAACGACACACAAGATGTGCCCTACTTCATCGTGGGGGATGATGTCTTCTCCCTCAGAACCTACCTCATGAAGCCCTACAGTTCAAGATGCCTCACCCGTGAAGAGAGGATCTTCAACTACAGGTTGTCCAGGACAAGGTGGGTGGTGGAGAATGCCTTTGGCATCCTGGCCAACAGGTTCCAGGTACTTCTCACCACCATGCAGCATCGCCCACAGACTGTGAGGAACATCGTGGAAGCTTGCTGCATCCTGCACAATCTCATGCGCACCTGCTACCCAGTGTTGCAGAACAGGCTTGTGGACCACCAACAAGGCAATGGGGACATGGAGCCTGGTGAATGGAGGCAAGGGCGAAACCTGATAGAAACTGTGGATGTGCAAGGCACCAACAGAGCTTCACGTGAAGGGAAGAAGCAGCGCAACCTCCTGAAACACTGGTGCAACTCCCCAGCTGGAGCAGTGGACTGGTAAGACAGGATGATAGATGCTTAATGGATGCTTCCTTCAGCCTGTCTCATTACAATGATGAGATTGTGCCATGTATGTTGAGTGGCCCAACAACGAACAGAGCATTTAATAAAAAGTTGTGTTTATGTTGAAATGTGTGGATCAATGATTACATTGTATTGATAATAAAGGGCCAAAGGTGTGGCAGCTGGGAGGGTGGACCATACAGTCCCATTATGCTTGCACTGGAGGTTTATCTATCCCACAACTATTACCCATTCAAAGGTATCCCTGCCCATCCCACAGCTATTACCCATTCCAAAGGTATCCCTGCCCATCCAACAGCTATTACCCATCCCAAAGGTATCCCTGCCCATCCCACAGTAATTACCCATCCCAAAGGTATCCCTGCCCATCCCACAGCTATCCTTATCCATCCCACAAGCATGCAAAGGCTTAAACCATTTCTAAAAATTTCCACCAAGACTTTATTTAATAAAATAAATGAAGCAAGTGTGTGAAGCAAAGATAATCTTTATTAATAACAAACTGTAAAAGCAAAATGACCCAAGTGTCCCAAGCAAAGATAAATCAACAGGTAGCCACCCAGTCTCTGGCACTCTTCTCAGTCACTCTGAGGCATGCCCATAGTCTCAGGGGTGAAGGGTCCAGGTGCTGTGGAGGTGGCTGCTTCTGGAGTGCTGGTCTGAGGCACCATTGGGGTGCCTGGCCCCGAGAGGACAACAGGGCTTGGCTGTGGGGTGGAGGAAGGAGGAGTGTAGTGGGGATGTCTGGTCTGCAGGTGAGCGAGGTGAGGCGTGGGTGGCATCTGTGGCATGGGTGGCATCTGTGGCGTGGGTGGCATGTTAAGCGTGGGTGGCATCGATGGCATCAGTGGCATCGGTGGCACCGGTGGCGTACGATGTACCTGTGCCTGGACTGGGAAGGGCTGCCTGTGCTGCTGGAGCTCCTGGTCGGCATAGCCTTGGTAGGTGAGGGCCTGTGGAAAGCCTTGGAAGGGCAGTGACATCACCTGAGGTGGAGGAGCAGACCTGGACTGGGTGGGAGCAGGTCCAGCTGGGTCTGGAGGGTTGTGAAGAAGACCGGTGATCCTGTCCTTGATCACCTGGTACTGTGATTCGGACATGTCCATGAGGGTCTGGTTGACGTAGGTGAGGAAGGGCTTGCAGTTGGAGGATGGTATGTCGGTGTGTACCAGCTGAGAAAGGAGATCTACGCTGCTTCTGATGGTGTCCCTGATCTCCAGCAGGACAGTGTGGCTCTACCCCTCCGGTCTGGTTCTCTGCCTGTTTTCTGTGGAGGTGGAGCTGGGGGTGGATGTGGGTTGGTCTCGTCGTGGAAGTGCCCTCTCCTTGCTCCCACTGCGTCAGGGGGTCCTCCACGCGCTCCGCCACGGAGAGTGCAGCTGTTGGGGGGGTCTCCATCTTGGCACGCTCCACAGATACCTGCCTGGACACAGGAGCTGATTCTTGGCCAGAAGAGGACTGGCTCTCTGCGGGCTGCCTGAGAGAGAGGGTTGTCAGAGGGGCTGCTGCTTGGTGGCAGATCTCACCCTCCAAAAAGCTGCACTTGGCCATCCTGTAGGTTTCTCAGTCCGTCAGCTTGACCGTGGCCTGGCCAGATTTCTTGAGATGCAGCTTCCTGTGCCAGGTGTGCATGTGCTTCCACCACCCGAGGAGGACCTCCGAAGTGTAGCCCAGGCTCTCTGCCTTCTCTCTCCAAGCAGCCTGCTTCCTCTTGGTGTCTCCATAGAGCCTGTGTTCCTTCCGCCAAAGATACTCGTTCTCCCTCAGCCATTCCAGCACCTCATCCTCATGTTCCTCTTCGATGGAGTTTTGCTTCCTCTCCTGTTCTCGTTCTCGCGTATGCATCTTACTCCCTCTGGGCCCTCATCAGAGGGGCTTCGAGGTTTTAGGGGCTCCTCCAGCACACCACCACTACCAGCAGCAGCAACAACAGTAGCAGCAAAAGCAGGACCAGCAGCACCAGCAGCACCAGCAGGACCATCAGCACCAGCAGGACCAGGATCATCATCAGCAGAGTAAGCACCAGCAGGACCAGCAGGACCAGGAGCACCAACAGCACCATCAGAATCAGGAGCACCAGCAGGACCAGCAGGACCAGGAGCAGCGCCAGCAGAGTAAGCACCAGCAGAAGCACCAGCACCAGGAGCAGTGCCAGCAGAAGCTCCAGCACCAGAGGAGTCAGCCCAAGCAGCAGAAGCCCCAGCAGAAGCAGAGTCAGGGCCAGGGGGTGGGATGGTGGCCCTGTCCTTCTTGCCAGGGCTGGCAGCAGATGGCAGAGGCTTTCTCTTCTTCCCCATGGTTGCTGGCTGGCTGACTGGCTTGAGCTGTGTCTGGCAGCAGGTCTTTCCTCTGAACCTGCTTGCGAGCTGCATCCCTTTATATCCGCGGGGCTGACGCAATGCATCTTCCCCGCATGCGCAGTGAACGCTCTGCATCTGCTAGGCATCCCCCTAGGCATCCGCTAGGCATCCGTTCCTTCCGCTGCGCTTTCGCTTTGCTGTGCTCCCCTGGAAGCCCTGCGGATGTGCCATCCACTTCCATCCGCTTCCATCCGCTAGGCTTCCGTGGAGCATCCGCTTAACATCCTGGCTACATCCTCCCCCCGTCCGTTCCTTTCCATTGTTGTCCACTCTGCTAATGCAAATTCGGGGCACTTTTGAGAGCGGATAACAATGGATGGAACATTTTCTCGTCCGCTGTGTCCTTTTTACTTACGTTTTGCATCCGTCGGCCTATGTGACAGGCCCTTAACTAGTTTGATAATGAAATGTTTTCAACAAAACAGCCCAGCTCAGAGCACCAAAGCACTTGCAGATCAACCATGAGCTATAAATATTCTATCAGTAATAAGTACCTAATCCAGCTATTATATAAACATGCAATATATAAAATCTACTATCCAAGAATAAAATCCAAAAGGATTTAAAGTTTTAAATTTAAAAATTAAAAAGGGTTTAAAGTTCTAGGTGGCTATAAAGATACCTGGAATACAAGGGCTAAGAAGGTGGGCAAACTTTGCTACCCATTCTTGGCATTTCAGACTTTCGTAGAAAGGCCTCCTCACTTTATGGTCATCTGAGGCAAGGGAAACTTCATGTTCTGTTTTTCTCACTTGCTGACAACTATTTTTTTGTCCTCCCACAATGCAGTTGTGAAGGTTGTCTTTTCTGGCAGGGTTCCCAGTTTGAGTCTTGTAGCACCTGATACTTCTCAATATGATACAGCATATGCCAGAGCAGCGATTGTATTTTAGATGCTGTTAGATTTCTTTTTATCCCAGTAAATAAAAGATGACAAATTTCTTTAAAATATGAATGGTGTTTGATAAAATAAGGCTTTTAATGTAACATCTAATTTTAAAAGATGGAAAGTCAAGTATGCTTTTTAGACAAAATTTGGTTTAATCCTAAAACCTCATATGCAATCTAATAAGATTTAAATACAAGTACACAGATGTACACACAATATTTTAGAAAGAGAATTATATACAAAATAACAAGAATTATATATAAAATTCAGAAAGAGAATTACATATAAAAAGAAGCTAACAATTGTTAATTTGTCTTACTTGAATATAATGCACATGCAATTTTGAGAAAATGTGGAAAAAATAGGTACAAGGGTCTTTAATCACAGTGGGGATTTTATTTAGAAAGGTCTTATTGTACAATTATCTATGTCTTCAAATAGTTTCAAACTTCTTCCATTTCTTTTTCATCCTAGTAAACAGCAGGATCATTTTGTCTGAAAATCTTTGCCATAAAAGAAATCACAGTGATAACAAGCATTCAAAAATAGATACATTGGCACAGAAATCTAGAAGCTGGCATGAAAAATAGCCAACTTACTCAGCCCAAACAATGGGTTTTTTTCCCCCAAAGTCTTGGCAGTGGCATTTTATTATAAAATGGACCTCCTTTGCTCTTTGATTCAACAATGAATTGAGAAACATAAAATAATGAGACAACTACAATTATGTGGCAAATTGCAATGATACATGTATGCTGTTAATCCGTTTTATGCATACAATGATTATTATCTTTTAGTGGGCCTTTTTAATGGGCCTTTTCCAAATATACACACCTCTTTTTCCCCTGTCCCCACCTGTTGTTCTTCTTCCAGTGTTGTAAATTGCAGAGGTGGAAAAATATATTAGAGAAGGATAGGAAAGCAGAGGAAGTGATCTGAATGACAAATGAAGTTGGACAGACTTGGTGGCATCAGTTGCTCCTGTCAGTGTCAGTGACAGCAAGAACTGAAAATAAAATGGCTACATTAAAAGAGACCTTTAATATAAACAGCATGTGCATTAAAGGACCTAATATAAAACAGACTGAGGAAGCCTTACTTCTTACTTATTAGCAGCTTGGGAGATTTTTCAAACACCACCAGAACAGTCTGTTTCCAAATTTTGTTCATGAATATTAAAGCCATCATGTTCCTTTCAGTAAACTCAGAGCAGTGGTAAGTAGGATTCTATGGCAAGAAATACTAATTGGACAAGAAACTCAACATGTCTGGGAGTTCCTAAATAGGAAGGTATTAAAAGCACAGTACTAAGTGATTCTACAGAGGAAAAAAATGAACATCAGGGAAGAAGGTAATATGGCAGTTCAAAAAGCTTAGTTGAGAGAAAAACTTTTAAAAGGCTCATAATAGAAAATGGAAGAGAAGCAGATAACAAGGAAAAGTTCAGACTGGTCAGGTATTCTGGAACTGTGGAGCTTATGTAAGGAAAGCAAAAACAGAATGAAAGATGTTAAGATGTTTTAAGTGAAAGATGCTAAGAATAACAAAGAAGACTTTAGACTTTAAAAGAAAAGAATCAGTACAGCTTAGAGAAGCTTACGGCTTAGAGAAGATAGAGCTGTTAAAATCTTATTACCTAAACAGAAAATTATGAAGAACAGAATGAATGGGAATAATAGAAACTTGAGTTTGATTTAAAAAAAATCTATTTCTTTGACTCAGTTTATGCCTATTGGTCAAGATGAATTGTATCTAGTTTGCTGAAGGAACTTGCAGATGGTTTGACTGACTGCTTATGTATTATCTTTAAATAAAACTGGAGAACGACAATATGTCGGATGACCGGAGGAGATTGAATGTTGTTCCTATCATTAAAAAAAAATGGAAAATGAAGAATCTAGGGGATTTCTAACCAATTCAGTGTGACATTAATACCTGGGAATATTTTAGAGCTAAACAGAACCACTGGGTCACTGCCTCTTATAAACTTGTTACAATTACCAAAAGCAATTCCCACCTACACCCAAACTGTTTCTAGACACTGGTTCTGGTTTCTTGTTTGGCCTTGAGTCCCTTGTATAACTGATGATCAGTAGTACTGTTCTGTATGTTAAGTGGATGACTCCAAATCTACAAACCTGATTGGCTAATAAAATGAACACTGGATTGGTTCACTAGGAACCAATCCAAAGAGCTGCCAAAAAGGCGGCAAATCTAAACAACTGCCATTGGCTGCAAGCAGGCAAGCCAGCCTGTATAAAAGGCTGGCCCCGGCTTCAGCCAAGTGTTCCTTTTTACTGACTAGTTTACAATAAAGTATTTGTTGTTGGAACCCGGTCTACCTCGTGTGTTTTCCGAACAAAACACTGGCGACGAAGGTGGGATCGTCCTGAACGGAAAAAACCTGCACGCGGTGATAAGAAGTCCAGATTACACCCAAGATGTCTGGAAACAACGCACCGCCCGCGCCCTTCAATCCCAACGAAGAGGATTGGGATTCCTATGCTGATCGCTTCCAAATGTACTTGGAGAGCAATGAAATGGAAGGCATTTCAGAGCAACGCAAGAGAGCTGTGTTCCTGACGCACTGCGGGCCAACAGTTTTTAAGATGGCAAAGGCCCTCGCGAAGCCCCGGGATGTTAAACAACTAACGTGGACAGAATTGCAGAGACTCCTCAAAGCACACTACGCTCCGATGGTGTCTAACTTAATAAAGCAACACGAATTCTACCGCAGAGACCAGAGAGAGGGAGAGACCGTCGCCGATTTCATTGCTGCCCTCAGACAAATAGGGGGTGAGTGTGAATTTTTGAACATAGACGAGGCAATGAGAGATCGCGTGGTGCTAGGCCTGAGAGACTCGACCGCACAGAGTAAAATGCTCAACAAGCCCAACATCACCGTTACCGAAGCCATCGCGGAAGCTACAGCCGCTGAAGCCGCGAAAAAATCTGCGGTAGCCATTAAAAAGATGAACACACACAGCGAAGAAACACCAGCCAAAGACAGAAAGCACCCTGCCACCACAACCCACTACGAAGAGTCGGGCGAAACAAATGAATCGAGCGAAGAGGACGACGAGGTCCACCGTTTGCTCATGAACAAAAAAGAGCGCGAAAAGAGAAATTGGCGGGAATGCGCTGGCTGCGGAGGAAACCATCCACGAGCCGAATGCAGATTTCTCGATGCCATCTGCCGACATTGCAAAAAACGAGGGCACATCGAGAAGGTCTGCAGAAACAAAAAATTCTACAGCCCGACGAGACGCAGAAATTCCCCAACACGAGCCGAGCCTAAACGAGCCGAAAGAAAATGGCAACAAGAGAAGCGAGCCAATACACACCAAACTGTCATTATACAGAGCGCTCAGACGGAAAGTGGGAGAAAAATTAAAGTCATCGTGGAAATCGAGGGGAAACACTGCAAGATGGAAGTGGACTCGGGGTCCTTCCTCTCCATGGTATCATGGGACACAATTAAACAGTTAGTCCCAGGTATCAAACCCAAAGAATTGAAGAAGCAGCACCTAACCCTCAAGGACTATCAGGGAAACCAAATCCCTGTGATTGGCATGGGACATTTCCGAGTCGCCTACAAAAATCACATCAAGGTGCTTCCGCTGACCATAGTCGACCAAGACAGACCAAGCCTCCTGGGCATCGAATGGTTCGCGCCATTGGGCATCGGGATGACCGGGGTCGATCGAGTGACTACAACCGGCTGGGAAGATGACCTCATCCGAGAATTCCAGGACGTTTTTGACGGCTCACTTGGCAAGTATCGGGGAAACCCCATTTCTTTCAATCTAAACCCCCAAATAGCCCCACGAAGAATAAAAGCCAGGCGAGTTCCTTTTGCACTAAAGGCAAAAATAGAGGAACAGCTGGACAAATTAGTAGCCCAAGGGGTGTTAGAACCTGTGGACCATGCCAAGTGGGAAACGTCTATTGTCACACCCATTAAACCTGACGGGTCCATCAGAATCTGTGGTGACTATAAGGCTACCCTGAACCACGCATTACAACCAAGCGCATATCCGGTGCCAGTAGTCCAGCATTTGCTTCATTCCCTGGGAAAAGGCAAAGTTTTCGCCAAACTCGACTTGGCACAAGCCTATCAACAACTCCCAGTGGACCCAGAAACAGCAGAAGCACAGACTATAGTCACCCATAAGGGCGCATTCAAATGCCACCGGCTCCAATTTGGAGTAAGCGTAGCCCCTGGCGTCTTCCAGAGTCTGATGGAACGCCTTCTAAATGGCATACAAGGAGTCGTTCCCTATTTTGACGACGTCCTAATCTCGGCCAGAGATGAAACTCAATTAAGGAACAGACTGAAAGAGGTTCTAACTAAGTTTAGGGAATCTGGCCTCAAGGTTAAAAGAGAAAAGTGCTGTTTAGTTAAGAACAGCGTCGAATTCCTGGGCTACTCAATAGACGGAGAGGGTATCCACCCCACAGATAAAAAAGTTAAAGCGATCAAAGACGCTCCTGAACCAAGAAATAAAACAGAACTACAAGCGTTCTTAGGATTGATTAATTTTTATAACGTGTTCCTGCCAAACAAAGCCACTATAGCAGAACCGTTACACCGTCTGCTAGACAAAAAGGCAACTTGGACTTGGGGTTACAAAGAAAAAAAAGCCTTCCAAAATATTAAAAGCTTGCTAACATCAACAAACGTTCTCATCCAATTTAGCGACACTCTGCCATTAACAGTGACCTGCGACGCCTCACCATATGGAGTAGGTGCCATCCTGAGCCACCAACTACCTGATGGCAGAGAAGCACCCGTCGCATATTATTCTAGGACTCTATCAAAAACCGAGCGGAATTATAGCCAATTGGACAGGGAAGCTCTAGCAATTGTCGCTGGAGTAAAACGATTCCACGAATACTTATATGGGAGGACTTTTCAAATCATAACGGATCACAAACCACTAATGGGGATTTTGGCGGGAAACAAGCCAACACCTAATATACTGTCCCCAAGAATGACGAGATGGTCAGAGTTCCTAGCAGCTTATTCCTACACTCTGACACACCGGCCAGGGAAACAAATTTCCCATGTGGACGCTTTGAGTAGAGCACCCTTACCAGCAACCGACGCAGACCCGGCACCAGCGATGACAACGCTACAAATCGAGACTTGCCCCGATCTACCCATATCGGCGTATGATGTCGCCAGAGCCACCGCGAAAGACTCATTGACTGCCCGCGTTCTTAGCTGGGTAGGTAAAGGCTGGCCGGAGAATCAAAAAACTGAAAACTTTAAACCTTTCCGGTCCAGACAGACTGAACTTTCTATCCAAAAGGGGTGTTTGTTGTGGGGTGATCGGGTAGTAATCCCTGCCAAATTACAGCCCAGGGTACTTAAGCTGTTACATGAAGGGCACCCGGGAATGGTTAAGATGAAAAGCCTTGCCAGAAGTTATGTGTGGTGGCCGGGTATTGATAAGGACATAGAGTATTGGGTAAGCTCATGCCACAAATGCCAGGCAATCAGACCATCCCCACCAAAAGCACCCGTTAAGGACTGGGAAACCCCTCGAGGACCGTGGTCAAGAATACACATTGACTTTGCGGGGCCTACAAAAGGGCATACCTTTCTGATTGTCGTTGATGCCTATTCAAATTGGCTTGAAGTAAAAATTATGCCATCAACGACAACAGAAGCTGTAATAAAAAAACTGGACAGCCTTTTTGCCACCCATGGCATACCGGACGTTCTCGTCTCAGATAACGGGCCACAGCTAACCAGCATACCATTTGAGCAATACCTAGCCTCCCTAGGTATAAGACATGCACTAACTGCGCCGGCTCACCCGGCTGCGAACGGCAGGGCTGAGAGAATGGTCCGGTTTACCAAAGAAGGGTTGGAACGAATGGACGCTGGAGATATCCAACAGAAAGTAAACCGTTTGCTCACACTCCAGCACATAACGCCCAGTACTATAACAAGTCACCAGCAGAATTACTCATGGGGCGAAAATTAAGATCTCACCTGGATAGGTTACACCCAAATTTTACCCCAGAAAACCCCCCTGACTCCTCTACACGGTTCAGACAATTCGAAATAGACGATTTGGTATACGCCAAAAACTTCACCAGGGACCCGGTGTGGCTACCAGGACAAATTATCCAAATTACAGGCCCCAAATCGTACCGAGTAAAAGTAGACGATGGCAGGGAATGGAAGCGGCACATAGACCAGCTTCGATCTCGAATTATAGAAAGAACCACAGACTTACAAACATTCACCGAAAAAACCGGCGAAATGCAAACCAAGGTGGGGGGGGAAAGGCGAGAAACAAATAAAGAACTGTTTAAAACCAAACCTAACAAACAATACGAACAAAAAGAGCAAATAAAAGACTCACTGTTTGAAGAGACTTGCGGAAAGAGCCCATCGGAAGGGGCCAGCCAAGCCAGCTCGACCTGCCCCGAGGAAACGGGAGGGAGCGGCAAAACCGCCGGCCTAAGAAACTCAGGCGGCGGTAAAATGGCTGACTCACCCTTCCAGACGGTTCCAGAGAGAAGGACGGACGACACAGCAGCCCCATCCGAACCGGTCGAAGTCTTCACTGAAAATGAACCGCGCAGGTCAAGTCGAGTCCGGAAAAGCCCCACCTACCTGCGAGACTACGTCACCACGTAGGACTGAACTAAGGGGGGAGGGGTGTTCTGTATGTAAAGTGGATGACTCCAAATCTACAAACCTGATTGGCTAATAAAATGAACACTGGATTGGTTCACTAGGAACCAATCCAAAGAGCTGCCAAAAAGGCGGCAAATCTAAACAACTGCCATTGGCTGCAAGCAGGCAAGCCAGCCTGTATAAAAGGCTGGCCCCGGCTTCAGCCAAGCATTCCTTTTTACTGACTAGTTTACAATAAAGTATTTGTTGTTGGAACCCGGTCTACCTCGTGTGTTTTCCGAACAAAACAAGTACACTCATATTAACTACCTCTGTGCCAGCAAACAATCACTCCTAGCACTTTTAGGTAGATGTTACACAATAGGGTTATATTTCTTATATTCAGGAACCTTTTCAAGCACAATGGGTGGTTTGTGTGACAGTAGTAAATTCCAGTAGAATATACTGGAAAGACAAAGATGTCTAAATGTTTTAAATGTGCCAGACATAGCTTCTATCGAGTTTCTTTTGCTACTATTACTAACCACATAATGAGTTTTGCTTCCACATCAAGTCTGGTCCCAAGCCTCTGTCTCTTCCTCAAGAAGCAAAGTTGAGAATTAGAGATGGAAAATAAACCAATATATCAGATTTAGCAGTGGAGCTAAGTTGAACAAAAATTAGGAATCTGACTTAGATGACTTTACAATATTTCCAAAAACATGTTTGTTCTTATGATTCAGTTAACTTTAAATTCTAATTCTAAATTTTGTTGTTAAGATTATTTAAGATGCAATTATTACATAAAGACAGGGGATAATATTTGCAAAAGCCAAATATAGCTTGTTTCCTATGGTAACTAATAAAATAATTTGCTAAATTGCATATACTATAAAATGGATCAAGTGAAAAGCTTTCAGTACATTGCACAATATGCTCGATCTCAAAGGAGTTATATAACTGCACAATTTAGTTCATGTATATACAAAGACTCTTGTATGTGAACTAAAGAATATTTGAAGCATCTGCATTATGAAATAATATTTTCTACAATATCTTTTTTCAAATATAATAAAACATGCAATATTCTATTATTAGCTCAGTGACATTTATTTTGCTACTCTTCACATCAATCTCTTTTAATAAGGGGACATGTACAGTTAAATGTATTTTGGAAGAATGAAGGAAACATCTTTCACGATGGTGCTGATTACAGAGGTGTCAGAGCATTTTGAGCAAAGCGAGTTTCCATTCTTCACACTTTCTGTTCACTCATAGGCAGTTGTTTTATTCCCCTTTGCCTCTATTCCATAGCTGCTTTTGCTTGCACAACTGGGAATGCCTTAGAAGAAGCTGTCAGATGGTGAAGAGTGAGCTACTATTTATATACAGCAATGCTCCAAATATTAGGTATAAGAAAAAACACTGGTACAACTTCAAGAACGATGGCTTTTGGTCTGTCATGTTTCCTGTGCAACAGATATTAGAAAATGGTGTCAGATATTTCACCCTGCTCTATGTACGACCATTAAAATGTATAGGTTCCTCTTTTTTAATGCTATTCATAATATTGTTAGTGTACACACAAAATATTATGGAATCTTTTTAAAACCAGAAGTAAATAAACAATTGCTCTTCTTGAAACATAGATTCAGAGGTTAGTAACAGTGGAACAAGAAATAGTTTTCTCATTTTGGATATTACTTTGTTTCTCCATTTCTTTTTGCATATTCAGGGCTTGATTATAAGAAAGATCAATGTGCTTTTTAATTTTTCCAAAATTTAATTTGCAGAGAAGGAATTAGAAACAATTTTAAGAGAAGCTGGATTAGAAGTAGAAAAAAGTATTTCTTTTTTTTTAAATTGGAGGAAGAAATATCAATAACCTTTGCCACACTAAATGCAAAGAATCTGCAAGGACTAGTAATAAAACTTGAGGAGCAGAGTCAAAAAATGGAATTAAGATTAAATGTAAAAAACATTAAATGAACCAAATAAAGCACAATATCCTTAAAACAGACAATGATGAATTTAAAATGTAGATAGCTGCTGCCCTTTAGTACCAACCAGCAACAGTAAAGTAACAAGCAATCAGACATACACTGCAGGCCGGCAAATGGTAGAACAAACAAGAAAAGATATTCAAACCAATAAAGAAACCTATCATTTCAAGTAGATTTCTTTATTATTTCATACTTATAGATATAATCTTGCAAACTGAAGTACCCTCTTATCTATGACAACCATATACTCGGACAGCTATTAGGGAAAGGCTCTCTACACCTCGTTTCTCTCACATAAACTATAGGAATTGAGCTATCTCTCACTGTCCTGCAACAGATTGTGCAAGCAAATGTATTTTCTGTGATACTCAGCGGAAACAGAAGTTGGACCTTGAAGAAGCAGAATAGAAAGTACTGACACTTTTGAAATGCTGGTATGGATAATGTCAGCGTTCCAGAGATTATCCATTCCAGCCAGTAACTTCAAGTCGACCATAATATCAAAGCACTTTTATTGGAATAGAATTTGGTACTTCTGTGGAATTCCGAAAATAAAGTTTCCCCTAGACTTCCCACAAGGACCCAACCTACAACCCATTCCCTTTTCCCCACATAATACATCACATGAACCAATCCTCCTTCAGCCCCAATTCTTGCTGCGCAATTCACAATGACCTTGAATACTACAGAATCTATTTTGTCTACTGAGAGCTACTCAAACAACATCAGCCTCTTCCAATCCTCTGCAGCTGTGTGGCAGCTTTTAATAATGATTCCAAGGCTGACAGATAAAACTTGAAAGAATACCATGGACATCTAAGAAAATAAGGACATGAACAACTGAACAAATCAACCAGTTTTCACTTAAACTACCAATGGCAGACTCAAATGAGATATACTGTACTTTGGACACATTAGGCCAACACCTAGCTCTCTGGAGAAGAGTATACTGTTGGGAAACATGTCAAGAAAGAGTGGAAGGGGAGCAGCAGCAGTAGATAGATGACATGGTAAAAGGTGCATCATTGGAATACTTGAAGCTGCAGTTTAGAGACAAGCCACAAAATCTATGTACATGATCTACATACCTCTAAGAGTAAATCTATGTACATTCTAAGAGTTAACAAAGGCTCTATGACAAAATATTAAATGACACCAGTGCACGTAGGCCTCTTGTCAGTAGTAAACCAAATAAGCTTAGAAGATTGGAGCACGCAGAAGACCCCCAAAACAGAGTAAAGGTCTTCACATTTTGTTAACTTCAGAAATTAGAACCAACTGCTTGAATTTTATTAAAAACAGAATGCATCCACAAGAGGAATGTGAATCAGCTGGTACTGATTCAAAATTGGGGTTCCATTTGAAAAAAAGACTTCAAATTCAAATTATGCCATTTGAAAAAGGAAACTCAGTTCAAATGTATAATTTGGACTGTGGATACAAGAATATATGTGCCCAAAAATCAGAATTATTTTTAACTGAATCAAAGATACCTGATTCAGTTTGATGCCTGATTCAACAATGCAGTATGAAATCCAGTAACTTCTGAGTGGTGTATTTCAATAGAAGCTTTTCAGAGACTTTTAATTAGTGCTGCTCTTTTAATATTTCAAAATGAAATAATTTGTCAGTTCTTCTCAGACTTCTGTTCAATTTCTGCATAATAAAGAATAATCAAGTATGAGGGTGTGAAATTAGGTAGACTTGCATTAACATGAGGATTGAATAACTTTGTCACTTGTCTTTCTTCAGTCCTGCCATGAGATACATTGTAGTTCTACCTGTTACTACCCTAAATGAACACTTCTCTTCATTTAGAGTTTCTTAGCTCTTAAAGGACAATTTAGTAATATTCCTGAATGTCTCATTTCATGTCAGTAGAAAAACAGATAAAAAGTTTTTACAAAAAAACATGGTGTCAGTGGAGAAATGGGGAAAAAAAACATTGGACAGAATCTTTCTAAAGCCCATGTCACACTGCCCAACGGATGCAAAAAGGACACAGCGGACGAGCAAAATGTTCCATCCGTTGTTATCCGCTCTCAAAAGGGGCAAAAATTTGCATAACCGGAGCGGATAACACAGACGCGGGAAGGATGCAGGGCGGATGCAAAGCGGATGTGGAACGGAAGCCTAGCAGATGGAAGCGGATGGGAGGGGATGGCAAATCTGCAGGACTTCTGGGGGGCCTCAGCGAAGCGGATGCAGAACGGATACAGCGGATGCAGAACGGACGCCGAGAGAATGAAGCAGATGCACAGTGGATGCACAGCGGATGCACAGCGGAAGCCTAGAGGATGCCTGGCGTTAATTGCGCATGTGGGGAGGATGCATTGCATCAGCCCCGCGGATATAACGGAAGCAGCTCGGAAGCAGGTCGCCATTCAGAGGAAAGACCTGCTGCCGGACACATCGACTGCCTTGCCTGCCCTGCCTGCATGTCTGCCTGCCAGCCTTGCTGCCAGCCTTGCTACCAGCCTTGCTGCCAGCCTCCCTGCCAGCCTTGCTACCAGCCTGCCTGCCAGCCTTGCTGCCAGCTTCCCTGCCAGCCTTGCTGCCAGCCAGTCTGCCTGCAAGCCTTGCTGCCTGCCTTCCTGCCAGCCTTGGTTCATGTCTGCCTGCCAGCCTTGGTGCCTGTCTTGGTGCCAGCCTTCCTGCCTGCCTTGGTGCCAGCCTTCCTACAAGCCTTGGTGCCTGCCTCCCTGCCAGCCTTCCTGCCAGCCTCCCTGCCAGCCTTCCTGCCAGCCTTGGTTCCTGCCAGCCTCCCTGCCAGCCAGCAACCCCACAACCATGCGGAAGCACAGAAAGCCTCAGCCATCTGCTGCCAGCCCTTGCAAGAGGGACAGGGCTACCATCCCACCCCTTGGCCCTCACTCTGGTTCTGCTGGGGCTTCTGCAGCATGGGCTCACTCTTCTGGGGCTGGGGCTTCTGCTGCTTCTGCTTCTGGAGGAGCTTATGACAAGCACTCCAGCACCAGCCACCTCCACAGCACCTGGACCCTTCACCGCTGAGACTGAGCGACCAAGAGGAGTGCCAGAGACTCATTTTTGTTTTATAGCTTTTTGTTAATAAAATCTAGTTTTGATTCACACACTTGCTTCATTTCTTTTTTTTTAATAAAGTCTTGCTGGAAACTTTTAGAAATGGTTTAAGCCTTTGCATGCTTGTGGGATGGGTTAATATAGCTGTGGAATCGGTTGAGATAACAGTGGGATGGGCAGGGATACCTTTAGGATGGGTAATAGCTTTGGGATACATAAACCTCCAGTGCAAGCATAGTGGGACTGTATGGTCCACCCTTCCAGATTCCACACCTATGGCCCTTTATTATCAATAATAATGTAATAATTATCCACACATGTCAACATAAAAACAACTCTTTATTAAACGCCCTGTTCATTGTAGGCCAACCAAACATACATGGCCCAATCTCATCCGTGTGATGAGACAGGCTGAAGGAAGCATCCATTAAGCATCTACCATCCTGTCTTGCCACTCCACTGCTCCAGCTGGGGAGTTGCACCAGTGTCTCAGGAGGTTGCGCTGCTTCTTCGCTTCATGTGAGGCTCTGTTGGGGCCTTGCACATCCTCAGTGTCGATCAGGTTTCGCCCTTGCCTCCATTCCCCAGGCTCCATGTCCCCATTGCCTTTCTGGAGGTCCACGAGCCTGTTCTGTAAGACTGGGTAGCGGGTGCGCATGAGATTGTGCAGGATGCAGCAAGCTTCCATGATCCTCCTCATGGTCTCTGGGCAATGCTGCATGGTGGTGAGAAGTACCTGGAACCTGTTGGCCAGGATGCCAAAGGCATTCTCCACCACCCGCCTTGTCCTGGACAGCCTGTAGTTGAAGATCCTCTCTTCACGGGTGAGGAGTCTTGAACTGTAGTGCTTCATGAGGTAGGTTGTGAGGGAGAAGGCGTCATCCCCCACGATGAAGTAGGGCACATCTTGTGTGTCGTTGGGCAGGGGTTCTGGATCTGGGAAGCCCACGATGAGGTTGCCTTCCAGCTCCTCCTTGAGGTGACTGGCGTTGTATACCTGGGCATCTGAAGCTGACCCGTTGCCTGAAGCATTGATGTACATGAACTTGTAGTCAGCATCGACCATGGCGAAGAGGATGATGCTGAAGAAGCCCTTGGAGTTGAAATAAGTGGGCCCCGACTTGGCTGGAGCTTTGCAGGCCACGTGTTTGCCATCTATGGCTCCAACGGTGTGTGGTAAGTTCCACTTCTGATACCACTGCTCTGCAACTTTCTTCCATCCTTCTTCAGTGGAGGGGTCCTAGAGGAGCTCCTCCTTGTATTCTTCGATGATGGCCTGCACCACTTCTCTGACCACAATGCTGATGGTGTTGGATGGCACCCTCCAGCTCCTGTAGGAGGTCCCTGAGGCCAGGTGGCACAGAGTGCCACCTTGAGCTCAGGTTCCAGGCTGGGCCGGAAGCTGGTGTTTGCCTTGGTCAACCTGGGTGTCAGCTGCTGCACAACTTCGTCAAACATGGCTGGAGGCATCCTCATGAAGTTTTGGAATGCACGAGTGTCTTCGTTCCTGAGCTCCACCATCAGCTTGTTGTACAGTCTGTCCTCTGCTCTTCTGGGGAACCATCTTCGGATCCAGACTCTTTTTGGGTGGCTCCTTTTCTTCTTGCAGTAGAGTTCACAGAGCCTGCAGATGGCTTCGCACTGTTGCAGAACGATGGTGGCTGCCGAAAGGACTTTGTTACAATCCACGGTGGACATGACTGGATGCTGTGGAAGAGGAAGAGCCAGACGAAGGCTGCAGAGGTCTGCACCGCTGGGCAGCTGTTCTGAAAGTGAGATGCAGGCGAGTTGCTCACCCTTTTTATAGGCAGTATTGGTTTTCCGCTAGGCATCCTCTAGGCATCCTCTAGGCATCCTCTAGACATCCTTAATATCCGAGATAGGTCCCCTCTGCAAACGTTTTTTCCGTTTTAAATGCTTTGTTTCCGTTCTGCATCCGCTAGGCATCTGTTCTGCATCCGTTCCACTTCCTCCCTGCGTCCGGGCAGATGGAGTTCCGCGGATGTGTAGCAGACGCCTAGCGGATATAGCGGATGCGTAACAGATACGTAACGGATGCCTAGCGGATGCGAAGCGGATGCAGAATGGATGACCTGGATACATTTTCCACGCAAAAGTTTTGGGCAGCCCAAAACTTTCGGAGCAGATAAAACGTCCATCAACGGATGCTGGACGGATAGAGAGGAAGCCAAACGGAGGCAGTGAGTACATCGCGTTTTCGAATGGATGGCAAGGTTTTTTGTCCATTTTACATCCTCTTTGCATCCGTTGGTTCAGTGTGACATGGGCTTTAATGGCAGCTACATACTGTTGTATTATTTTTACCCAGCACTATATATATTTTAGTAGCTTAAAAATCATACTGAGAATTCATTAGCCAATTAACAATATACTGCAATATCATTTCAGTGATCTGAATCTGTAATTCAAAAACTTGATAATATTTCAAGAGATACACAAAGGGAAACTCCATGATGTTATGCATATGTTTAAAATAGACTTAATATATTTTTTATTTAGGGTTATGAATAATTCATCCCCCAAATACATCTGACTGACTGATGATGAAATGTATAAATATGATTCTTAAGAATACAAATATACAAAAAATATCAGTTGTGAAGTCAGAAGAAAAATCTCCATCTTCTGTTTTAAAAAGCAACATAAAATAAATGCCGATTTGTCCTGGAAAAAGTGATAGAACAAGTTTGGCCACTAGATATATATATATATTGTTAGAGTTTGATGTATTTGCCTGTTGGAATTATTTCAGAATCATGTGGAGCTTCTTGTGAATAGTTACATAAAACCCTAATTCTCTATCATGCTGCAGTCATTTCAGTATAGCTCTATCTGAGGCTGTAAGTGGTGTATTATAAGTTTAGCGGAAGATAAGTTGCAGGCATTCCTTCATTTTTAGAGCAAAAATGTAGTTTCTATGTAAATCTATCTAGTAATAAAAACACAGGATAGGAGCTTTAAAAATATTATGTCTCTCCCTAACTCCCAAATAAATGAATCTCATTTTAAAATATTTTATTGTTTCCATTTATCTTTACTTTCAGAAACTTTCTATCTAAATACTATATTTCACAGTTTAATGAAAAAAAAATAATGGGAGAATTCGTGAGGTTGCTTCATGTTTTCAAGGTGTCTAGATAACAGAATGTGAATCTTAGAAACCACAAGTTGATATCTATCATCTGTTTATATGAATAGAGGAAGAAAGCAGATCCTATTCAGCTTCTAGTTATAATAGTGATAACTGTGAGAAGGATCTTGGAGTCCTAGTGGACGATCATTTAAATATGAACCAGCAGTGTGCTGCAGCTGCCAAAAAAGCCAACACAGTTCTAGGCTGCGTTAACAGAGGGATAGAATCAAGATGATGTGAAGTGTTAATACCACTTTATAATGCCTTGGTAAGACCTTGGAATACTGCATCCAGTTTTGGTCACCACGAAGTCAAAAATATGTTGAGTCTCTAGAAAGAATACAGAGAAGAACAACAAAGATGATTAGGGGACTGGAGGTTAAAACATAAAGAATGGTGCTCGAATTTTGTATCTCTAGTTTAATGGAAAGAAGATCGAGGTGTGTGTCACATGATAGCAGAGTTCCAGTTTCTCAGGGGTTTCCACAAAGTAGAGGGAGTCAAGCTATTCTCCAAAGCACCTGAGGACAGGACAAGAAGCAGTGGTTGGAAACTAATCAAAGAGAGAAGCAACAGAACTAAGGAGAAATTTCCTGGCAGTTAGAACAATCAATCAGTGGAACAACTTGTCTCCAGAAGTTGCTCCAATGCTCCAACATTGGAATTTTTAAAGAAGAGATTGGATAACCGATTGTCTGAAATCATATAGGGTTTCCTGCCTGAGCAGGTGGTTAGACTAGAAGACCTCCAAGGTCCCTTCCAACTCTACCTATTCCATTCTGTCCTGTCCTATCCTATCCTATTCAGTTGTCCCTCAAAAATTACTTATGGTTTCTAAGTTCTGGTATTAGGCATTCTATCACAGTCAAGTGACCACATACTGATTTATGACATTTTTGCTGGAAACTGGTCTTTGGTGTCTGACAAAAAACACACCATATCAAACAATGGATTTGCAAACAACTACAGTGTTCACTTATTATATGGTGTGCTTGCTTAATGATTGCCGTGTTTGCTTAATACTGCAAAAATGGCCTTAAAATGGGTCATGTGGTGACTTTCTTTATGACCATATAATTGCCAGTTATGGATGCAAGTTGAGAACTACCTGTAATCAGACTGTCTATGGGAGAATGATATTAGGAATGAAAGAAATGTGATTCCAAGTTTTAAAAGATTGACTTAATACCTTGATAAATGAGTACCGCTCAGAACTGTCAGGCCCCTCTTTCAAGTAGTTAATACAAATAAATAACCAAAGCCTGAAGCAAGTTTATGCTATTCTTTGCAAACCAGATTCACTAATCTAGCACTAGCAACTACCGTGCAAGTCAGTAGCCTACTGCCTATATTATATTTTCTTGAACAGATAAACATCCTATCAACTTTTGTCATGCCATTCAATACACTCTTAATCAAATGTCATGGAATATTTTGAAAATATTCAGCTGAAATGAAAAGAGTACAACATTCCCACAATCCATTAAATCAGCTGCATGGTTAAGAAATGAGGTAATAATAAGCAACATTTGTTCTTGACAATTTGACACTGACATCAGATAATTACTACAGTGTTTTTAAGATGGAGCTCTTTGATATGCTCTAGTATCTTTCCAAATGTGGATATGGTAATTGAATGTATCCTCTTTTTAAAGATGGGAAAACACTAAGTCTTTTACAATCATTTGCCACTACAATTCTCTACATTTTCTTAAAACACTCTAAAAGGATCCATGCAACCCATGAAGGTGGCCATGTTTGTATGAAAATCAGACTGACACCTCTTCCCATCATGGCTATCCCTGAGCAAGGCTCAGCAGTTCCTTTATAATTCAAGATTTAGGATTTTCCCTGATTACATAGGATTTAAAAATATTTTATTTTATTTTGCAATTCAACTTATACTTGCTTTAATTGAATGACCCTTGGTGGCTTCCACAGTGTAACAATATTAACATATCTATTGGGCAGTTAAAAATAGTAACTTCATATAATCTCATGATGGAAACCACTGAATTTCCAGCTGTTGGAAAGCAGACTCAAAAAAAGAAAAACAGAAAAGCAGACAGAAAAGGAGTAGAATAAACAGTGGAGTGCTTGAAGTCCAGGAAAGAGGTCCTTTATTGCAGAGCATCAGAGCTGACACAGAAGATTGGTCAGGTGTTTTCTAGTTTTGTTTTTTCCTACCCTTGATGGTGTGGGTGGAATTAATTCTAGTTGGGTCAGGTGATCCTAGATATTCATGTCCCAAATACCCAGATGTAAAGTTGTTAGAACTTAATAGGTCAAACTCAGCATCTTAAATTGTACCTAGAAACTAGTGCACAGGCCACAGAATTAGGGTTATGTATTCCCAAAGTTGGAGCCAGTATGAACATCAGCTGCTGCCTTCTGAACTAGTTACAGCTTCTGAGTTGTCTTTTAGAACGAGCCATGTACAGTATAAGTTATTGTGATTATGTCTTCCAGTACTAGTCCAGGTCAGTTGGTGCTCCTCTAGCCAAGGCATCTACCATCTGTTTAGGCATGAGCTCTGAGTCCAGGATCCTAATACTGTAATTGACAGAGAATGGCGATATACAAGCAGCAGTTCTTTTTTCCTGTTTGGCCCTGTCCATTATAGCATCCAGGCATGGGCATCGAAGCTTTCCACTATTATATAAAAACATAATTGAGAGGTAAAAGGAAAGTCTATTTCTGTACCATAGCAAAGTCAGCTGTGAGAAACTCATTATTGCCATATCTGATGAGTTTCATTCACTGGAAAGCAATAGAGGTAGTCCTTGGCTTTCAGGCCTGAGACACTTAAAAAAAACCTTGCTTAACAACAGAAATTCTAATCTCAGTTGTGGTGGTGGGTCAAGGACTACCTGCAAATCGTTCAATATGAATTAAAGTAACAGGCAACGAATATATCTTTTAAATAGAAATCTGTGAATATGTCCAATATGAGAACAAACCACAAATTAATTAGTTTGAGTTCTGAGTAAAGAAACAAACTTATAGAACTGAAAATGTAATTTTCCTCGGAAGCCAAAATTCCAATCTAATTAACCATGGAGAAAACATAAATGAAAATACTTGTATTTCCTTAAAAAGATAATAGATCTATCCACTAGGCAATTTTACAACCTATTCTGTTTTCCTATTTACATAACTATTAATATTGGTTGGTGTTTGCAATATAAGAATAATTCCTTTTAATTGATATTGATCCTAGAATATACAGTATTTTGTTGTTTTCTATCATTTTAATCCAATACAGAATTAAATCAATTTATCACACGTATAACATTAATGTGTGTATGTGTGTATGTGTGTGTGTGTAAATATATTAATGTATATGGCATTAATTCAATTCTCAGAACTCATAATTTATTGTCTGTTATATTACAGGGACATATAGGCTAAATTTAACCAATTTGTGTGAAAATCTTGGAGCCTCTGAATAATGGAAATAATTATTCATATGTCATATTAAGCCACTGTTTGTTAAAGACATAGATACTAGCTTAGATATACTTGTGGAATGGACTTCTAGAATATATCTAACTAACTTTATCAGTGTTCTATGGAACCAGGAATGTGTAATTTTTAAATGGCACTGCCAAGAATTTAATCTTTATCTTCCTACAAGCAAAAAAAGTAGTTTACCACTACTATAACTTTATCCTTCGGTTTACTAGATTATTTTATTGTCTGTTGTTTTCCTTCACCAAACTTGCATTCTATTATTTGAACTTTATTCAACCTGAGCTGTTATTTAACTCGACTAAAAGGAATTTTTAAAAATGCTGTTTAGCAAATATAAATTGTTATGCCATATTAGATATCTATCATGGTAGAATGGTAGTATTCCTATATTAAATGACAATATTTAATTAAGAGATTAAATTTATTTATAATATTGAAGCTAATGTAATTATAAGCAGTTATTTCACATTTCAGTTTGCTTTAGCTTCGTGTATTTTCAAATAAATCCGATTAAATCCAATATTTTTTTTCACTTGTTGTGATTAGCATAAGAAATGCTGAATAAAAAAAGCCACCCATGTCTAGATGTGTTAGAAATACAGTATGTGTTACAGAAATAGTTTTCAGTATTTCAAGATATGAATTTCTTGCACTTCATGTATTTGATACTAAAAAATCTCATGCTGTGTATGTTCAGCAGGGGAAAAACAAAAGAACATATGAATTGTGAAACTTAACAGATGGTTTTTCAAGAATGATAAATATGTTGTTTGCTTTTTGGGTGGCATATGGTCTCAAACATTAATTCAAAAACTATATGCTCTGAAAACTATGAAATAGCTCTTGCACTCTATCTAGTATATGTATCTTTTATTTTTTCTTTAAAAACTTATTATAGAGAAATAAATATATAAATAAAGCAGCTAGAAATATATTAGCAGCAATGTTTGTTTATATTGTGCAAAGAAAATTATTAATAGCTGAGTCTCCCATTTATTTTTGCAAATACAACTGTTTGCTGACTGGCTTGGGCTTTCATTGCAATGGAATAAAGGCTGCTTAGCTACATCAGTCCAGGGATAATGCTTTGAATCAAGTCTCTGCTATTGCATTTCAAAGGATGTGGCATCAGATCAGTTATTTATCACAGATTAGTCAGATTGGCAGGCAGGTATCAAAAGACTTCTGTTGCATTGGTTAAAGCAGCATAAAGGTTATCAGGCTCCTCATGAATCTCTTTGGAGCTCCTGACATATAAGACCAGAGGTTTGTTCATCTATTTGCTTGTTAAATTGATATCTTCGCTTTTCTCTTCAGGAGCAGTTTACATGAAATGAAGATTCTATGCATCACCGCTGTGATATGGAATCCAAGCGTTAAGATTTTTTTTGTTCTTTAAAAGCAGTTATTGTGCCAAATGCTATAAGCTACATTCTGAAACAGCCCATTTATATACATCTTTTGGCAGGGATGGGATGCTGTCAGTATAACAATTGTTTGGTGATCGTGCTCTTTGCACATTTTGTGAGCCTGACACGTGCTGCACATGTGTGAACAGCAATGCAAAAATCCTTACCTGCAATGTAACTTTGGGGGAGTAACATACCTGAGGAGCAGCAATCAGCTCTTCTGTGCTGATCAGCTGGACAATAAAGGTCAGTACAGCGCAGGAGTGGGCAGGCAGGCCCACATGATTGTCGGAGCGAACTGGTTTGCTCCCAGCTGATCTTCGGAGCTAGAGGTTTGCCTGAACCAGTATGAACTGGCAGAATCCTACCCCTGTTTTTCAGCCTCTGTAGCTCTATCAAGTTAAAAAAATATAGATTATAAAACCTAAACAATCATACCCTTTTATGAAAATATCTATGGACAAATTTAAAAATTAAGATAGTAGCAATATTTTAAATCTGTTTTAAAAACATGTTCCTCTGCAATAGATGGGGATGTGGACAATGACCAAAATAGCACAATCTTTTTGGGATATAATATTCCCCCCTTTTATACAGGTGTCATTGATGGGTCAACTGCTAAAATAAAGCCAGGTCACGACACACACTTCAAAATAAATCAGGACGCCTGTAATTGTAGAGTCTGCCTGGCAAGAACAAAAAATGCTTATCCACAGGAAATATGCATGTGTAAATCTTGTAACAATCCTGGCTAATTAGAAAGCTGATAAAAGTAACACAAGTTAGACAACTTGCAGACCTCAGCTAAAAGTTAGAAATAGAGATGACTTGCAGCAAATCAAATGTGTATTAGATAACTCCTAGGGATTTCATTAGCCAAGACTTAGGAATAGAGATAGAGATCAAAAGAACAAATTGTAGAATTATTACTAAAATGTTTATTAGATTATATTTCTTATTATCGTGCTTTGTCCCGCCTTCTCCTTTACTGAAAAATGTATAAAACTTACTTAATCCTTTGTTCTTGGCTCTTGGTATTTTGACCAGGAGCCCTTTTCCTCAGAGTACTCCAATAAAAAGCAATCAGAAAACCCGCACCTCATGTCTGTTGTTCATGACTGGCTTCGGCACCAGGCTCAGACCTGAATTGGGGATAGCATCATGATGTCACATGCGCGTGTTGCACTGTGACAATGAGGGATTAATTTATTTGTAGCCCATCTTTATTATTTTTACAAATAATTCAAAGCAGCAAACATATCCAACATACTTTCCTCTTCCTATTTTGCCCACAACAACAACCCTGTGAGATTGCTGAGGGTTGAGAGAGAGGGACCAGCCCAAAATCACCCAGCTGGGTTTTATGGCTAAAATAGGATTTGAACCATAGTCTCTTGCTTTCTCTCCTAGTGTTTTAACTGCTAGATCAACTGCCTCCTTTATTGTTTGCTTTTATTGTTTTATTGGATTTTATTTATTTATTTGTTTTGTTGAATGCTTTTATTATTTTGATGAAAGCCTTTAATTAGCAGATTCTTCTTTTCAAAAGAGTCGGTCAATCTCAAACAAATTATTTCAAACTGTGAGTATTAATCTTGCTGCCTTGTATGAGTACATTTTTTTCGTTCTGAGTGGCTTTAATTTCTAGTTATCATTTCACACTATGGAGTAGAAGACAATAGCTATTTTTAAAAAATGTAAGATACTGTGGTGAAGCCACTTCTGACTTCTTCAGAAATGAATCTCAGAACTATGTCATTAATCACATTTTTGCTCTGGATTTGACCAATGTGGTTACAAAATCCAATGGAAGTAAATAGCAAAGGTGAAATAGCTCCCGTCTACTACCACAAATACTACAATGTATATATCAAGAAAGTTCTGTTAAGTTTCTACCATACGAAGAAGAAAAATGAATGATGCTTTCATGAGGGTATGGTGGGATTTATTTATTTTTTGATACATGGGTCCAAGTCTTTCTGTTATGACTTTGCTTCTTTTAAATATTTCACTTCTCTAAAGCTTGTGGAGCAATTGGAATGTAGTTCATTTTATCCATTGCCTAGAGTTGTGATGGTGAACCTTTGGCACACATGCTGGAAGTGGCATGCCGAGCCATCACTCTGGGCCCCCCCAGCCATTGCCCATTGCTCTTCAGGGTTCCAGCGCGCACACATGCATATGCCGGAAAGCTGCTCTTCCAATTTCCTGCACTCCGCACTTCCTTTTCAGCACTCAGTGCCAAAAAGTTTCACCAACATTGGCCTAGAGACTGTGGATGTGTTTCCATGACTATTTTAAAAATTCATATTATAGAAATGCTGTATATTCTTAAAGAAACTATAATAATGTTGACGTTGGAATCAACAGAAAAATAATTTAAAAATCAAATGATAACTTTAGTTAAAGAGCAAGTAAATGCTCTTCAGTGCTTCCCTTCCTTCCCCCCCCCCCCCCATTTATGAACATTTATTTTATGTGGAACATGATCCTTGGAAAATGGTTGTCCCTTTTTACATCAATGTTTTATACCCAGGAGAATCTATACTACATTCCCAATGGTATCATGAAAATTGGGAACAAAATCACAGTCTCAACCCATAATTTTTCAATGGTATCTACTCGATATGTATCAGAGATGTATCTCTGATACATCTACTCTGTATCAATGAATAAGATACAAGTAGTCCTCAACTTATGACCACAATCGAACCCAAACTTTCTGTTGCTAAGTGAGACATTTGTTAAATGAGTTTTGCCCCATTTTACAAACTTTCCTTCCACAATTGTGAATCTTAACATGGTTGTTAAGTGAATCTGGCTTCCCCATTGACTTTGCTTGTCAAAAGGTGATTGGTGATTGGATTAACCTGGAACTGTCATAAATATGGTCCAGTTACCAGGTCTCTGAATTTTTATCATATGACCATGGGGATGCTGCAATGGTCATATGTGTGAAAAATGGTCATTAACCAATTTTTCAGGGCCGTTGTAACTTCAGACGGTCTCTAAATGAATTCTTGTAAGTTAACTACCTGTAATAAGAAGGAGTAGCCAGAAAAAAAGTACATTTTATGAATTTTCTCCTATTCTTTTTTGTGCAGTTTTCTTTTTATAACACATCATGAGAGCGTTGAATGTAAAGGTAGAAACATTTTCCTACTTTAATCTCATTTTCCCAGTTGGAAGGAAGCTATTGCAATTATATTTCATGGCTGACTTTCCTAAATGAATTCAAAGAATTAATAGGCTCCTTAAACACTTTTTTATTTATTGTGTTACCATTTAAAGTGAGGAGAAAGACATCTTTACGGAAATATAATTTATTCTAAAACGAGCATCAGTTCCTAAATTACTTCTTACAAACCAGCTACACAAATGCAGTTATCTTTTTGTTTTTGGCAAACAGAAAATTTATTCTTCTCCCTTTCCTATTTCTACTGCAAACTTATCAATATAACTCAGGGTATAGTCCTAATGCTACCACATATTTATCACTTCTTTCCATAAATTAATATTCATTTTAATAGCTAAATCCCTAAAAACATTATTCCTAATGCAAAATCAATTGAATATCAAGGGATAAGCAAAGTTTACTTTCTTTTAAATCTACATTCATATATTTGCTTAATATAATTTGTTAACCTGAGAGCATTGACTTTAATTTCACTTGGCTCCAAGGAAAGAGCATCTAGTTCTGCATTCTTAATTATTAATGTATTTTGCATTATTAATTCATATATACTGAAATAAATGAATTAATAGAGTTTTGGTTATTAGTGATATATCATAACTTTAAAAGTTTATATTATTTCAAGAAAAAAATAACATAGCATGTCATAGGCGAGGTATCAATTATTATCTGAAAAAGAATTTAAGCCTGATGTGTAGGCCATATAATAAATGGTAACTGTCAACTTCCAATTAATACCTAATCCTTATTTTTATACCTACAGTTGTAAGAAAGGTGACAGAGAAAATCATAGTTTAGATAAGAGAAAGGTCTTTTTTAAAATAGAAATTAGGCAGTCAAAATTAGTATGGTAGTAAAAGATAATTTTTGCCTAAACAGTACCCTTCAAAAACAAAGAATAATGAATATCAACCTATTTAAATTCTGTTAAAGTAGCTAAACAATATAAAAAACAGGATGTTGCACAATATTGAGCATAATAAGGCTCAAAAGAAACCCTGAGACCTTATCTGATGTGATAGATCCATAGTTGTCTTAAGACAGGGGCGTCAAACCCATGTCGTTATGGTGCTGTCATGTGACGTATCAGGACTTTTTCACCTTCACTAAACCGAACGTAAGCATGGCCAGTGCGTGATGCATCTGGCCTGCAGGCTGCAAGTTTGACAGCCCTGCCTTAAGAGCATGTTCATAGTTCTTTCCTCCCTTATTATCTTTGGCCCATAGATCCACAGAATGTGGAATAGGCTTCATTGAGAACAAACCTAACTGAAATTTTTTTACTTATATTTTATGTCTCTTTTCTTATGTTTTTAAGATGGATTCAGTGATAAGTAATATAACTGATATTGTGATAAGTAATTTGGCAAGGGAGGATTAGTATTAATATCTGTAAATATTTGGCAGAAAGAGAACCTTCATTATATAGTGTTCAATAATTGTATCCTGATATTGTCAACTTTTTGGGAAGTTAAAAGCCTCAGTTTGAGTGCTCTTTTAAATTTCAGCTATTACAGAAATGTTGCCTTCTTCATTTCTTAAAAAATACAGTTGTTCTTGGGAACCATAGAATAAAGCCAACAATTAAATCCTAATACAAATAAATGCAGTATATTAAATGAACCACTATGCACATATATATTTTTTCAGATATTCTTACTTTTACTATATCTAGCTATTCATTTTTTGAAAAAAATATTTGAAAGTACAATTATTGGTCCAATTTCAGTTTAGTCAGAAGTGACAAGTCAAATTGTTGAATAAAATAATCTAAAGGCTTAAATAGATAACTGTAGTAATGCTGGACAATAAATAGCCTGGCTGAGAAGAACAGAGATTTTTGATTGCTATCCAAGAATAGAATCTAGTCACAGGACATCCAATTCATTATTAAAACTTCATATAGTGGCAAATGTCCTAAATATTTGTCAGCACGTACAACCATTAGCAATACAATCATATTGTCACTTAGTAAACTGGAGTCAAATACTTGCATTTGTGCATGATAAACAGTTACAACAATAAAATCTTTGTTTTCTTAAAGAGAAATGAAATTTGTTTGTTTCACTCAGCTTTATTTAGAAAAAGCAATAGTTGAAAAGCAAACGGTAAGTTGAAGATCTTAATGTCAAAACTGCTATATCTCAAGCATACACTTTCAAGCATCCAGTTGACAGAATTTCAGTTAGATTATGACATATTATTAGCTGCAGGTAGGAAGCTAAAATATAAAAAAGAGGATGTCTTGCCAAAGTATAAGGGCACAATAATTTAACAGCTCAGTTGGTGAATATTACCACAGATCAATGAACATATTAATCAATAACCTGCCAGACAATAAGAAAAAAAGTTCTTGTAAAAAGCTGACACATTTCTCACTGAAAGACCACAAATGTCAACATGACCATCAAGATTGATTATTGTGTTTTCAAGTATGTTCTGCTTCTATAATGTCAGTGCCACTCAGGAGCTAGATATCATCTTAAAAGGCCAGAGTCTGAAGTGTGATATTAATACTCTTTACTTCACTCTTTCATTTGACAAAATAAGAAACCTCCATAAAAACTGATCAACACTGCAAGTATGAAAACATGTCCTCTCCTTAGCTATTTTTGCAGAGGTACATTCTATGCAACTGCCTTGCCACTATTACT
This sequence comes from Laticauda colubrina, assembly GCA_015471245.1. NCBI lineage: Eukaryota > Metazoa > Chordata > Lepidosauria > Squamata > Elapidae > Laticauda > Laticauda colubrina. The sequence continues at coordinate 58,965,110 of BLBF01000002.1, forward strand.
ACCTTTGCTGCTGTCATGTGAATAATTGAAACAAATGTATTCTGAACTCTACAATTACCTACATGACAGCAGCAATGGTAGTGATATTTACATTTATATATATATTTCCCATTTTACTATAGCTCCTACGTACTCTTCAACAACTTTATGTCTGTTTTCTAACCACTTATACCATTGTGTATTTCTGCCAACCAATGGAATTTAATGGGCCAATCACATGTGTTTACAATGTTTGCAAGGTTCTGGAGTCATATAATTGTGACTTTCCCAGTCAGCTTCTGACAAGTAAAGTCAATGGGAGAAGGTGGATTTGCTTAATGACCACATAATTCACTAAATGATGATGGCAAAAGAGGTCATAAAATTGGGTATAAAATTCACTCAATTGGGATCTTTCAGAGTAGTAGATGTTCTAGTTGCAGTTGCAATCATAAATCAAGGACAACTTATGCAAAGTGAATGTAACTAAAGCATGTATTGTCTATGCCCAGTATCTTCAGGATGCAAATGGTACACAAGCCTCAGTTGTTTTAAAGGTGCTTTTGCAAGAGGCAACTGGACTTTCTGTTTTTTCTTTGAAGGGCTTCACTTCTCATCCAAGAAGCTTTTACAGTGAAATGTCTTCAAAGAAAAAAACAGAAAGTCTAGTTGCCTCTTGAAAAGGCATTTTTTGGACAACTATGACCTGGATGACTGAAAATCTTCATAGACACAAACATCAATTGTTTAAATGGACCATCCAAATTCTAGGCTGATTCTAGATCATCTAGCGGTATAAGTAGCCTATTTCTAGTTTTTCTTGGCCATGAAAAATAATATTTATCTCATTCACATGCAATGTAGTGTTTTCTTTAATAAAACAGAACAGTGGCTTTGAATGCTATTGTACTTCCAGTACAAACAATGAGACCTATCATAACTCTGAGAGGAAGTTATAGCTATATCAATTTTCATTCCAACTCTCCACCCACATTCATAGTTTGAGATAGTTTGAAGTGAGATATTGATGAAAACAAATTTTGTGGTCCAAATTCTTATCACAGCTAGACTGATAAATGCCAGGAAGAAACATATAGCTTTTGTTACTGTTGATTCTCAATCCATGCTCTGCTTATACTGAGAATAGAAAAAAAAACATAGCTGAGACAAAGCATAAAATATTTGATTCAATACTTCACATTTTCACAAAATCGATAGACAATATTTTTCAAGATTCCCTATGTCATTCCAGAGTAAGTAACTGTTCCTTCAACTGTTCCATCCCATTGGAGAATGAAAGAGAAATTCAGCACCATCCCTCCTCAAGAAGACCTGTGTAGCTGCTCAAACAATAGTCTCAAATTGAGACAATTTCACAGGTTCTCCTGACTTGCCTCCTTACTAGGCCTGGTACTTCCCGTTCATCTATAGATGCTTAGACTGGTCCAATCAGATATACAGTACTTTTCCTATTGGGGAATCAATCCAGTGCAATCTTCATTAGCCATGGAATTAGGGCTATTAAGAACACCTTTTTACTCTATACCAGGGATCTGTGATGTCACAGTGGGGCCAGGAAGGCTTGAAGAAATTTTATGATTTAAAACTTGAGTTAATTTTTTTTGGGGGGTGTTAGTCACCATGATTTGTGGCTACAAAAGGTATTTAAAGGGGTCTGTGGTGAAGAAAAGGTTGAGAGCCACTGCTCTTGATGAGACAATGTTTTATCACTCTTTCTTAATACACACAAACACATTTTTACACACAAACACATTTTTTTCCTCTTTCCTTTTGTTCTTTTTTGTCACCCATTGTTAATTGCATTATGTGATCTGTACTAGATTTTACTCTCCTTTTGATGTATGATCATACAGCAAACAAATACGGTCAATCCTTTTAAATGCAACTAATGCTATTTAAGTTGTCTTAATATATAATATTGCTATTTCTAATGTAGCTAATATTTTCCAAAAAGAAGAAATAGAAGACAGTGAAAAGAATCTGAATCCACCCCTCTATTATCAAAGTGCAAATGTTTAAGCATATTACTAATTCATCACTGTATCAACAGTCTTTTAAAAGTAGATGTTTTAGAATGGCATTCTATTCCCTACATAATTTCTTTCTTTCTCCTCACAAGCCTTCAGAGGTTTTTTAAGAATAATGAATCCATTATCCATTGTTTTCTTCTGAAGAAAACATTTGCCTTGTATTCTAAAATACAAATTTGAGGAAATGGACTAATAATTCAAGCAAAATTAAGTAAGAGGCTTATGCAGATTTCCTTTCTAACCATAAACAAAAAGTTTGTAGTGCTGAAAACAAAACAAAATAAAGAAACAAAAAAGCCAGAGACAGGACAAGCATCTTTCTTTATATACTCCAGAGCAGAGGTGGTATTCAGAAGGTTCTGACCAGTTCTGGAAAACCAATAGTGGAAATTTTGAGTAGTTCAGATAACCAGCAAATACCACCTCTGGCTGCCCCCACCCCCATCTCTTCTCTGCCTCCAGAGTCCCAGCTGGGTCTTCTTTGGTTGCCCTGCACAGGAGAAAGGAGCTGGAAAGCAGATTAGTGGGGTTGGGAGGGAATGGGGATTTTGCAGTATCCTTCCCCTGCCATGCCGACCAAGTGACACCCGCCCACCAAGCCATACCCACAGAACCGATAGTAAAATTTTTTGAATCCCACCTCTGCTCCAGAGGTGGTATTCAGCAGGTGCTGACCAGTTCTGGAGAACTGGTAGTGGAAATTTTGAGTAGTTCAGAGAACTGGCAAATACCGCCTCTGACTGGAGATTTTAAGGTATCCTCCCCCTGCCATGCCCACCAAGCCACTCCCCCTGCCATGCCCACCAAGCCACGGTAGTAAAAATATTTGAATCCCACCACTGATATATTCATATTATGAACTGATAGAAGATAATATTTGCAGCTCAGGGTTGAATTGTAGAATCTTTGGTGCTCTCTGACCTTGGTTGTTTTCTTCTAGATGTTTCATCACCAGATTTGGTAACATCATCAGTTATACTAGAGGATGTGGTTTGCTCTGAGAGCAAATACCTTCTGCCAGAGGTCCAAAGTTGTTCAGAAAAGAGTTAGTATGGAACAGTGATGGAAAAAGATTGATTAAACCCCCTGTAGCAATGTTGCTGGTATGTTGGGTATCATAATCACATATATGTATTTCTGTTTTTTAGATTTGAATACTTGAGCACTCTTCTGTTGAGAATAAACTTTTGAGATGTGATAAATTTTCCTTGGTATTCTTTCTTTGCCCCAAGGACTATTTTGAGACAGACCTGGGAAGGAAGGTTCGGTCAGACAACGGCAAAGAAAGATTTAGTGGAGCAGTCTTTGGCAATACAAGAATGATAGCAAATACTATCAGTATTGGACACTATATTCCCTGTATCATAAGTATGTTAAAATGTACAGTATATTATATATGAACAATAAATAAGAAACAAAATACAAGTTTAGTGCTAGAGATAAGTCAATGTCAATTAAATCATAAATTTACAAGAAGTCACCACATTTCTGTCCCTGATGTTTGTTAAAAATTCCAGGTTCTCATGGCCTTGCAAAAACCAATCTGGCTTGAGGAGAATGCTGATTCAAAGAAAAGAAACAGCACTTGAAAAGAATTAGCTCTGAGGTTCCTGATGGTAGCAATTCCTGAGTGAAGGAACCTGAACAATTCCTCTGCTAACTGACCTTGATGGATGGATAGAAACTTTTGAAAGAACGTAGTCCTAAAGATATCCATGATGTCCTGCTCTATGAATACCATTAATATGAACAAGGAACATGAATTCTATATTAGTAATTAGTATAGTTCTCAAAGGAGCAATATCACATGGAGATATTATGAAGTGTTCAACATTATTAGACCACTACCTCTGTCCAGCTGTAGTTCTGAGTTGGTTTTCAAGGCACCTCTATCTGCATTACAAGAGTCCAAATGACAAATGACTAAAGAAGAGATGGGTGCAAGAAAGTTGCAACTATAGTCCCAGATTGGGTTGTTCAAAGACTTGTGACAGATGCTATCTACTACCTGCTTCCAGACAGGAGCTGAAGTCCAGACTCACCCCCGCCCCAAGTTACAAAGTAATTTGGATTAGGACAGCCAAAAGATGAAATGGATTTAATCCACGGCTATGTAGAAATTATAGGCATATTCCTCTTTTGACTCCTCCCTCACGTTCTACCACTCCTTCTCCTATAGAACCAACCAGCACACTTCATTTGAGAGGTGAAGTCTTTAGTTCACATTCTGAAGTATTCATTATTATTTGAAATTTTAACTCTTGTATCCCTTATACACCTGCCAAATAACAAAATAAATTAGGGAAAAATCTTAACCTTCACATGCTTTAAGGAGTTTTCACAAATGGCTTTAGAAAGGAGATATAATGGCATCCCATTCAATTTCAGACTTTGTTCATCTACTGAAGGAGCCACCAAACCATGTGTTTTATTATATTGTTCTATACCAATGTTCATTATGAACTGTTAACCTCATATCTAATGAAATATTCTGGTCACTCTTGTAAGTTTTATTTACTGTCAGATTCAAGTGACTGTTTCCTTAAGTGTAGCCAAATGTCATGTAATAGATAAGATATGCAACTATCTGATTAATCTGTTTACCTAAGTATCTAATTAATAGAAACGTATCCAGTCTGTTTTATGGACTGACATTAATGTCAACAAAGATTTGTGCCTTATCTTGAAATTTGAATTTGTTGTTTTAAAGATAGACTGAATACTATGTAGATGGTGTTATTAAAGTTCCAATGTCTCTTATCAGTGTGACTTCTTTCCATATGTTTTAAACTAGCTTGATGGCTATACTATTACGGCAATATCATCACATTCTTGATTTTATAATATTCACTAAGTAAAGTCTGTAAAATGTATGTGTCTAAATTTAAAGCATGTAACCAACTATCTGTTTGTATGTACTGTATAATCAACATTTAAAATATGAAATATTACCAATACTTATTCATCACTCCATATAATGTTCATAATTTTGAGAAATTCAAAGGCATAATTTTTAACTTCTGATATGTATACATACTTTTCTATGTGCTCACAAATATCTCGAATGGAAAGCATCAAGTCATTTATTTAAATAGCTAACAAAACACTGTTACTAAGAATCTTTATTTATTTATTTTGATAAATCTTGTATTCAGTATTATTGTACCTCCTCCTTGCTGTAGACTCAGCCATGTATATTTAAACTGGTTTTCTATTTTCTTATGCTGCAAATTTCTAGATAGTAATATTTTGGGAGTATTTTTTTTAACCCTTATTTTTTTAAAATATTTTAAAATATAAAAATATTTCCATTACAGTACTTAGATAATTACTATCTAAGATAAAGACATATCTCTTAAATAAGAGTCACAGTTAAAGGTATAACGGTTCAGTTCTCCACCTGAGCTTTGAAAATAAGTCTACACTTCCTGTTTCCAGTATGGTTAATTAACAAGCCAATCAGCTTCCTCTTATTAGTTCCACCACCATGCCTTGCACAAAGGGAAGTAGTAATTATTGGAAAAATTCAGCCAATAAGAAATCAGGTCCTTGAATAGGAGACTGGAAGACAGCCCTGGAAGGAAGAAAATGACTGAGACAGTTTGGTCCTATCCTGTCCAAGAGACCTGGAACTGATTCAATAAAGATGCAATCATAAGGTGTAATGTCATGTGCAGTGGTGGGCTTCAAATAATTTAACAACCGGTTCTCTGCCTAATGACTGGGTGGGCATAGTTGGGTGGTCATGTGACTGGCGTGGCCAACTTGATTGGTCTTACCCTTAGGAAATTTCTCCTTACAATAAAATAGCACAATAAAATAGCACTGCTCCAATGTTCAGAATAGAATAGAATAACAGAATTGGAAAGGATCTTGGAGGTCTTCTAGTCCAACTCCCTGCTTAGGCAGAAAAGCTTATACCACTTCAGACAAATGGTTATCCAATTTCTTCTTAAAAACTTCCAGTGTTGGAGTGTTTAAAATTTCTGGAGGCAAGTTGTTCCACTGGTTAATTGTTCTGTCAGGAAATTTCAGGGGCTCCTACAATAATGAGGGAGTCAATCTATTTTCCAAAGCACCAAAAGGCACAACAAGAAACAATGGATGGAAACTAACCAAAGAGAGAAGTAATTCTAATGTCCACTGCTTGCTCTTTCTGTCATCCTGCCTGCACTCGCCCTGATAGCAAGCCATCCCAATCCTGAGGAGCCCTGGGCTGTCTTGTCCTGCTCCACTCCACATTTCTCCAAAGCCAACGAAGCTGCTCCCTTGATCTCCATCGGCTCCAGCTTGTCTTCTTCCACAGAGTCAGGCTCCGACAGGTTGCAAATAGTGATTATGTGATCCTGGGACACTGCAGTTTTGTAATTGCAAGCTGGTCAAGATTCAGAATCGTAATCTTGTGAGTACAGGGAAGCTGTGATGGCCGCAACTCAGTGGTGGGATTCAAATTTTTTTACTATCAGTTCTGTGGTTGGTGGGCGTGGCAAGGGAAGGATATTGTAAAATCTCCAATCAGAGGTGGTATTTGCCAGTTCTCCAAACTACTCAAAATTTCCACCACCGGTTCTCCAGAACTGGTCAGAACAGGTGCTGAATATCACCTCTGCTGCAACTACAAAGACATGTCATAAGTTTTCCCCTTCATTCAGTGCTTCAAAATTTTGGTCTGTTGGCTCAATAAGTTAACTTTAAGCAAGTGCCACCAATAATGTAAAATCAATCTAGGCTCTAGATATAATTATATTAATATTCCCTTGAGGTAGATCAGCCCCCCTTGAAGGCATTTAGAAAACTCCAAGTTTTTCACTTTCTAAATATCAGGCATAAGAGTGTAGGTCTTTTTTCTTGTAGTAAATAAAAGCTGTGAAGTAAGACCATTGTACCTTCCAGCAAGTATTTGTAAGTATTATGCTTCATTTCCAGGAACTCTTTAGAAACCAAGTCATCTTCAAAATATGAGAAGAAGCCACTTAGGAGAGATCCTATACAGAACCTCTATTGCCTCTCTATTCTGTAGAGTCGGAAAAAAACTTCTGAAGAGTTGCCTGGGTAACTCTGTAAATGCCATTTGGAAAATGTGCACTAACCTGCAATGAAATGCTCAGAGCTTGAGAAAGACTTACAGTTTGGTCACCTGGATATTCTTCTATCAGTTCCAAGAATAGCATTCTTGCCAGTTCACACAGATGATGGGAAAAAGCCTCAGTTAGCAGAGAGAGCAATTGTTTTTAAATGTTGGTTGCTGAGTTTTCTGAAATTTTCATCTTTGTTAAATCTTGTTAAAAGAAATACAAGAAAAATCATGCTTTCTGATGGTGCGAAACCAAATGAACATATGGCAACAAAAGCTATCCTCTTCTTTCCCATATAACTTCAAATGAAGGTCAATAATATCTACAGACCATAAAAACTGAATAAGTTGAAATCAAACTTAGGATGGAGTTGTTATTGATTTGGAGGGAAGATTTCTGGATTCAGGGGATATTCCATGAATGGAAAGAAAAGAACCATTCCTTTCTTATAACAATCAGAAGCAATCACTGTTGAGGATTCCTTGGTTAAGGCTTGCCACATTTTTTTTTTTACTTTGGGTCTGGAATGAATGCAGATTCTAAATTTTTGTTCTTAAATGTGAAAAATTTTCCTTCTATAGAAGTGTGTGAGTATGTTGCATAGAGTTACCTTCCTCTTCCATAATTATAATTTTTTTCTTGCACAGATGAATACAAGTATATATGTGCATAGTTAATGTATACATATATCTATATGTTCCTTCTAGTTTTTCTTTAATTACAAGCTCAAAGAGAAAATTTAGTAGCTGTCATTTAAACAAAGACAATTAGAGGACTGAACGGCTGCTGGAATAGGTTATGTGTAGTTTAATGAAAAGAAGGACTGGGCCTGGGGTGTTATGGCAGCAGTGTTCCAATAACTCAGGGGCTGCCACAAAAAGAGGGGGGGTTAATTTATTCTTCAAAGACCTGAAGGAGGACAAGAAGCAATGGATGGAAATGAATAAAGGAGAGAACCAGTCTAGAAATAAGCAGAATTGTTTCTGATTGTTACAATTAATCAGTGGAATGACTTGCCTCAGAAGTTGTAGGTGCTCCAACACTGGAGATTTTTAAGAAGAGATTGGGCAAACATTTGTCAGAAATGGTATAGGATCTCCTCCTTGAGCAGAGGCCTGGACTAGAAGACATCCCAGGTCCCTTCCAACTTTGTTATTTTGGTATACTAATGGCTGTATTGCATTAAAATATTAGAAACGTTCTATTAAATTCAACATTTTGGAGAAGCAGTCAAAAGCAAAAGTGAATGGTTCCCAGTAGACACAGCTGGGTTTGAGTGATGTAGTTTCAGACTGAAGCCTGCTTTTCTTTTAATCTTAGAACTTCATATATTGCTGTTTATCCAGGACATTTATTTCTTTTCTTCAAAAAAGAAAGTTACTAAGATTAAAAAATACAGAAGAGTGCACCAAAGATTTCCCTGATGAGAACAATAGAAGCAAGAAGAAAGAATTGTTGAGTTTAAGTGAATTATAATTGTTCCGTCCTGAAAAACGCGAGGTAGACCGGGTTCCACAACAAAGTCTTTATTTCAAGTACAGTTGCAAAATGGAACATTGGCTCAAGCTGCGACAGCCCTTTTATACTTTTCTGTCTGCCGGCTTGTAGCCAATGACACTCATTTGATATTGCCGCCTTTGTGCGGCTTCGGGGATTGGTTCCTTTTGAACCTATCCCCATTAGTTTTTTGAAACCAATCAGAATGAGTTATTTGGATTCTACAATTTTTATACAGAACACCCCTCCCCTCTTAGTTCAGTCCTACATGGTGACGTAGTCGCGCAGGTAGGTGGGGCTTCTCCTAACTCGACTGGACTTACGCGGTTCATTATTGTTGGAGACTTCAACCGGTTCGGATGGGGTTGCTGTGTCTTCCGTCCTTCTCCATGGAACCGTCTGGAAGGGTGAGTCAGCCATTTTACTTCCGCCTGAGTTTCTTAGGCCGGTGGTTTTGCCGCTCCCTCCTGATTCCTCCGGGCAGGTCGAGCTGGCCTGGCTGGCCCCTTTGGATGGACTCTTCTCGCAATTTTCTTCAAACAGTGAGTCTTTTATTTGCTCTTTTTGATTGTTATTGTTTTCATAGTTTAATTTAAACGGTTCTTTATTGATTTCTCGCATTCCCCCCCCTCTTTGGTTTGAATTTCGTCGTGTTTTTCTGTTTGGTTGTGTGTTTGCATTTCGTTCTATGTTTCGGGAGCAAAGCTGGTCTATGTGCTGCTTCCATTCCCTGCCGTCGTCTACTGTTAGTCGGTAGGATTTGGGGCCTGTTATTTGTGTGATTTGTCCGGGTAGCCATAATGGGTCCCCGGTAAAATTTTTTGCATAAACTAAGTCACCTATTGCAAAGGTCCTGAATCAAGTGGAGGAGTCGGGGGGGTTTTCTGGTGTGAAATTTGGGTGCAATCTGTCCAGATGCGACCTTAGTTTCCTTCCAATCAGTAATTCTGCTGGGGTTTTGTTGGTTGTAGTACTGGGTGTGATATGTTGGAGAGTGAGTAATCGATTTATTTTAGTTTGGACATCCCCAATGTCCATTTTTTCTAAACCCTCCTTGGTAAATCTGACCATTCTCTCTGCCCTACTGTTTGCAGCCGGGTGAGCCGGCGCGGTTAGGGCATGTCTTATACCTAGGGAGGCTAGGTATTGCTCGAATTGGAGACTGGTTAATTGTGGCCCGTTGTCGGACACTAGGACGTCCGGTAGGCCATGGGTTGCAAAGAGTTTGTCAAGTTGTTTTACAACGGTTTCTGTTGTCGTAGATGGCATAATTTTATCTCCAGCCAATTAGAGTATGCATCCACGACAATCAGAAACGTATTCCCCTTGGTAGGACCCGCAAAATCAATGTGGATTTGTGACCTCTTGGGGTTTCCCAGTCTCTTATGGGTACTTTTGGTGGGGACGGCCTGATTCTTTGGCATTTATTGCACAAGTTTACCCAGTATTCGATGTCCCTATCTATACCCGGCCACCAGACATAGCTTCTAGCAAGGCTTTTCATTTTAACTATTCCCGGGTGGCCTTCGTGAAGCATACCCAGTACCTTGGTTTGTAATTTGTTAGGAATAATTACCCGATCACCCCACAATAAACAACCTTTTTGGATTGAGAGTTCAGTTTGTCTGGTCCGGAAAGGTTTCAAGTTCTCAGTTTTTTGGTTTTCCGGCCAGCCTTTACCTTCCCAGTTAAGTACGCGGGCAGTCAATGGGTCTTTTGCAGTGGCTCTGGCAACATCATTCACAGATATGGGTAGATCGAGGCAAGTCTCTATCTATAATGCTGTCATCGTTGGTGCCGGGTCTTCCTCTGTTGATGGCAATGGTGCTCTGCTCAAAGAGTCTGCATGGGAAATTTGTTTCCCTGGGCGATGTGTCAGAGTATAGGAATAGGCGGCTAGGAACTCTGACCATCTAGTCATTCGTGGGGAGAGAATATTCGGTGTGGGCTTGTTTCCCGCCAAAATTCCTAGTAGCGGTTTGTGGTCTGTTACGATTTGAAAAGTTCTTCCATATAGGTACTCGTGGAAGCGTTTCACTCCGGCGACAATTGCTAGAGCTTCTCTGTCCAACTGGCTGTAATTACGCTCGGCTTTGGACAGGGTCTTAGAATAGTATGCGACGGGTGCCTCTCTCCCATCAGGCAATTGGTGGCTCAGGATGGCACCGACTCCGAATGGCGAGGTGTCGCAGGTCACCGTCAATGGCAGTGTGTTGCTAAACTGGATAAGAACGATGTTTGATGTTAATAAGTCTTTTATTCCTTGGAAAGCTTTTTTTTCCTAAGCCCCCATGTCCAAATTGTTTTCTTGTCCAGTAATCGATGCAATGGTTCCGCTATTGTGGCTTTTTGGGGTAGGAACACATTATAAAAGTTTATCAGTCCCAAAAATGCCTGCAGCTCAGTTTTATTCTTTGG
>BLBF01000002.1:59001129-59016637 GCA_015471245.1 Laticauda colubrina
ATTCACTAACTATGATTCATAGTTAGTATTTCACCTAAAACAGTTAGAGTGAACAATGTTATCCCTAACATTTTCTATAAAATATTTTTAAAGCATATTATACAGTATCTCATCAAACTGAATGAGAACTGATCGAAACTGAAACATTCTATTGCTTTTTACAAATTTAAACAACTAGACCCAAAAATGTCTCTACTAAGTCAGAAATCTAATTGATTTCAGTGGATCTTACTCTCATGTAACATGAAGAAGACAGTTGTCATGATTGCAGTACGATTACTCATGAACAATTAGATTTGGAACTTCAGTAAGAAACAAAATATTCTGAAATGTATCAGTCCTTCTGAAGCAGAACATCTGTTGAATTGCTGAATCACATAAATAAATTTGCTTGTCACACGGCTGGAATTATCCATGAATACTAAGAAACTGTATTTCTTCTGTATGTTTGCTATTTCAGGAATATGAACATAACTTACATGGGTGGGATTGTTTTTCAACCAGAATTTATTTCTTCAACCATTCTTTTTAAAGGATTGTTTTTTTTTAAAGGATTTAAACCTATATCAAATTAATGTATATTCCACAAAAGGAGTACCAATAAAATGCTTAATTAACCAATTAAATAACTCTTAATCTTCCTCTTTAGCCAAGGCATTTGCAAGGATAATTTACAATTAAAGAAAAAGCATTTCTGATAGGCATATAATACATAATATAATAATAATTTTACATAATAAAAAATGAAGTAGAGGGTGAGGGATAGAAATCAGCTTTAGGAGCCATTCTTAGAACTGGAATGCTAGTTCTTAGATTCAGTCCAGGGACAAAAGGCTTCTGAAGATGGTCATAAAGCAGGATTTATGGAATGGCCTTGTCCCTCATGATATCTCCTTCAATCGTTTTTTTGATAAAATAATTGCTGAGGGAACAGCCTGATACAATTTATATATGTACTTGTCAGATGTATATCCCATTGCTCTTCCATGAGTGCAAGGAAGCTTACATTGCACTTTTATCTTTAATTTTATTCCCACAGTGAGGCAGATTGGTTAAGGGAGAATGGATGACCCATTGTCACCCATTAAATTTCCATGACAGATGGTGGACTTGGGATTGGATCTCCTAATCCTTGTACAGTACATTAACCACTCTGTGGTACTGGTTTAATTACCTGAGTACTTTATCCACTTTCTCATTAGCAGACTTAAAGGAAAACACAACCCCAGCAGGAGCATTTCTTGCCATCCTTAGCAATAGAATAATACCACCACGAATCATTCAAAAACAAGTAGGAAAATAGGAGCCTCTTTCTCAAAGGAAGGAAAATTGAAAAATTGAAACGCAGATCTTACCTCAGAATTAAGTAGGTTGGGACCTATGCACCTTTGGTAAGATACTCTTGGGAATCGGATGTGGATTTTAAAAGGCTGTTTCCTACTGTGGGAATTGAGTGAGAGAGAAATAATAGTCTGGCTCTCAGACTTTTTCTTTTTTTATGGATCTCCTGAGCTTTAATGCAAACTCTTAACTTTAATGCTGTTTCCTTTCTAAGTGGTTACTTTATGCAAATATTTTCATGTGGATATTTCTTTCTTTCTCTCTCTCTGTTGAGAAGAAACAGATAATTTTATTTTCTTTTTTTCCAATTATGCCATATTTTCCTTCTGAGGGCTTCCTGTATAATGAACCAGAAGGAGCATGCGGAGGCACAAAATGAAAAGTGGTTACTGCCTGCCATATTCTTCTTGGGAGAAATAAGAATTTGTGTTGGGAGGTATAAAATAGTCATTTCCTTTTGTATGTGAGTCACCCAATTTACTGAATCATGTATACTTCCTTCCCAGTAATAGAGAGGATTTCCAATATTTTTGGGTTTTAATGTGCTGCCTTTTTAAGTAGTGCTGGAAAAATTAATGCTGACAATATTTTGTTTTCTTCAAGCTAAGCCAAGCCAAGAACAATATTTACATTTTTTTCCTGAAGAGGTAATATAGAAAAGGGCTTTATTTTACATTTCTAAGCATACTACCTCTGACAGCAGTAGTTCACAGTTTGAAATTACAATAACTGTGCAACGGTTCGAATGCAACATTGCATAATTTAGCTCACTGCCAGGAGTTTGATCCTGACTAAATCAAGGTTGACTCAGCCTTCCATCCTTTTGTGGTCAGAAACATGAGGACCCAGATTGTTGGGGGCAATATGCTTATTTAGGGAATGCTGTAAAGTGTGAAGTTAAGCTAAATGCTAGCCATGACTTGTAAAGCAAATGAAAGCTGAAGTAAGATCATAAGCATAGTAATTATTTCACTTAGTGATGTTTCAATTAATGATGGAGTTGATAGTCCCAGTTGTGGTTGCTAAATGAGGACTACCCATATACTCAAAACAACCCTAATGCCCAAACAATGCACACCAGAAATCACACAATACTTTTGATATAAGAATCATGTGGATTAGAACTAACTGCTTTGCTCCATGAAATTTGTAAAAGAAACTTACCCAGCCTGGCATTATCCAAATTTTGTCACCAAATTTTGGCACAACTCAAGGCCCTGTCACACTGGCCGACGGATGCAAAACGTTTGTAAAAAAGACACAGCGGATGAGAAAAATGTTCCATCCGTTGTTATCTGCTCTCAAAAGGGGCAAAAATTTGCATAACCAGAGCGAATAACACGGAAAGGAACAGACGGGGGGAGGATGCAGGGCAGATGGAAAGTGGATGCGGAACGGAAGCCTAGCGGATGGAAGCGGATGAGAGCGGATAGGTCCCCTCTGCGAACGTTTTTTTCCATTTTCATGCTTTGTTTGCGAGCTGCATCCGCTTTCATCCTTTCTCCGTCCGTGTTACTAACACTGCGCGTCCGTTCCGCGTCCGTTCCGCTTCCTCCCTGCATCCGTTTACCGCTGGAACAGATTTGAGTTGCACAGATGCGCAGCGGATGCCTAGCGGATATAGCGGATGCGTAACGGATGACAACGGATGCAGAACGGATGTCCCCCGTATGCCTAGCGGATGCAGAATGGACGCATTGGATACATTTTCCGCTCAAAAGTTTTGAGCAGCTCAAAACTTTTTGAGCGGATGAAATGTCAATAGACGGATTCTGGACGGATAGAGAGGATGAAAAACGGAGGCAGTGAGTACAGAACAGATGCATCACGTTAACCAACGGATGACAAGTGTTTCTCTGTTTTACATCCTCTTTCCATCCATTGGTGCAGTGTGACATGGGCTTAAATACTGTGGAACATAGCATAGAAACTTAATTTATTCTTCTAAGGCTCTGAATCTAACTGGGATTTTTCCTCCAAGTTCCTGATTGTGACTCAAAATCAGAGCTACACAGAGCTAAAAAGCTTAAATAGACATTTCTTAACATCTAGAACTTTTAATAGCGATTGACTATTTTCAGTCTTTCCAGATTCAAGTTGCAAGGATATGTTCCAGTATGGTTTTTCACCACTGGCTCTTTTAGGTACAAGCAATTTTTTAAAATTAAGACCCACTGATGCAGATAATCATTTGGATTGTGGCACAGTTTCAAGAAATGAAATATCTGGAAATTCAGCTGACGCATACAAGATCACCGGATAGTTAGAGTAGCTCACTCTTCTGAAAAGCAATAGTCTTCACTCTTACATGTTTCAATATCCATTTTCAGAGATTCCCAAGGACAGAGAAAACAAAATCCATGATTCTGTCCCTGTGCAAGTGGAGTGGTAGAATCTAGGTAAAACTCACATATTGCTCTTTTTCTTAAAATGTCCATACTTGATTAAATTAAATTACATGCCCATGTTAATTCCTATAAACTCAAACTTCCCAGGAAATCATTTCATTTTTATAACAGGATATTTCAGAATTTTTTTTAAAGAAAACTGTATATTTCTTTTTAGTGTTTCATTGTTTTCATATGATTACGAACTACGGTAAAATGTTCTAGGTATATTGTTGTGTATGGGCATTGGAAGACTCCAAATAGCTAAAACTGATTGGCCAAAAAGGCTGCTCTCGGACTGGGCAATTACGCACCAATCTGATTGGCCCGCCAGACAGCTGGAATTCTAAAGAACTGTCATTGGCCGCAAGCCGCGAGCAGCCGCTATAAGAAGGGCTGCCGCGGCTTCGGCAACTGTTCCACTACAAGTCACTATACTGTTTAATAAAGAATTGTTGTTGAGATACCGTTCTTGCATACCTTATTGTCCAAACGGAACATATATCACAATATTTCCTATATTTATTATTATATATTTTATTTTTTGCAGTTATAGATTTGGCTATGAATCATCTTTAAATTGTTATGCCTATTTTCTTTAAATTATACCTTGGGGTAAATTTCACTTAAATTTTTCAATAAGTCTATTGATTGTTATGTAATTGTTTCTTTAAAATTTTGCATCCACTTTATCATATGGTTTTGTACTTGTTTTGTCTCTGTCATATTTTAGTATCAATTTGTACACAAATGGTAATAGGTAGTCTTTGTTTGGTACAAATGTTTAAAATTCTATCATTTGTCTTAAAAAAAAAACTTTGTTGACGTTGCTTTTTATATTATTCCAGAAATTTGTAAATATATGAATCATGGGTGTTATCTACCTATGAAAAACAACTGGTATGATAAAATAATTTAAAATTTGAGGGAGCGAGTCCACCTTTATCTTTTAATTTTGTAAAAAAAAATTTTTACTTTAGGGATTTTTTCCTTTTCCAAGTAAATTTGTTAAATTCTTTGTCAACGTTGCAATTTCTTTTTCTAGGCTTAAGATTGGTACCATTTGAAAATTTAAAAGAAATTTTAGGTAATGTATTCACTTCAATTGATGCTAATCAGGAGAGTTTTAATATTTTCTACTTTTTAAAATCTTTTTCACTTATTTCCATAATTTGGGGTAATTATTTTGAAATACACTTTGAAAATGCAACCCCAAATATTTCACTGGGACTTCTGTTAACCATTTCAAATATCCAAAGATTAATAAGATTTTGAGCTATGGAATTGGAAATTTTCTTCTACCCGCTTGTGGTAAAAAATGCTTTTCTCTTCCAAGTCTTGGCATATAGTTGTCTTGGCAACACTGTATTATAATGTACTGCTTAGCTAAGTTAAAAGCACCTATCCTTATTTTTAAAAATGACCTGACTGTCTTTACAAGGCTTTGGTGATAGACTGCAATATTTGCTCTTGAGCTTGTCCCATTGCTACAAATAATTCAAATTCCAGTAGCAAAGAGCTTCCCATAAAGTGTCTTTTTGTGAACATAACTAAAAACTATTTCTGCAATTGTGAAGCCATTGTTAATCTATCTTTTAAAAAATTATTTGCAAGAATTTAATAGAAAAGTATTTATGTAGCTCAGGATCAAACCATTGAGTTCTGAATTTGGTTGCTTTCTTGTAGTGGTTTCACAACCAGCTACATTTGTTGGCTATTTATTTACAGTAGCCAGTGTTGCTGTGTGTGGGTGTGTGGCTTTCTTATTACATGATCATGATTACATGATTAGAATATTGTTTGCTTCTTCATCAATAGTGGGATTAAAAAATTTTTAGGACTGGTTCTGTGGGTGTGGCTTGGTGGGCGTGGCTTAATGGTTTTTATATAGGAAAACAAAAGTAATCAAGTATGAATTGCACTGATTTATTGTACAAAACCCTTTGGACTGTATACAAAATAAGTATGGCTAATCAAACAGCAGCAGTAAAATAAATATTTAATTTTTATTTTCAAAAGAAGCTGGTTTAAGGAAACTCCCCATTGTTTCAGTGTCAAGTAGTTTTTCAGTGGGACAATTCAGATTAAAACCGGTGCTGTACATGCAGAACTCTTCCTTTTATATGATGAAATACAGCAGACTAACCAGAAATGATTGGGTTTGGAGGAGACATCAGGATCAAATGGCAATAATTAACCCTCCAAGAAAAGTTAAACAAGGCTGACTGAAATCAAACTGAGTAGAAGAGAAAAATAGACATCGAAAGATCAACCCTGATAATATGGACACCATTGGAAATCTTTCACCAAACCTCAGGGTTGCCATTAGCCAATGACAGGGTAAAAGCAGAGTTTTTACAGATTTTTGGACATTTTAAAAGTTATCGTTTTCACAAAAACTGGAGTAGAATCTCAGGGTCAGTGACTTTTTCAAATATTGGACACCTACTTTTTTTTTCATTACCTGAAATACTGTAAAATGAGGTACTATGTTATCAATATCAGCAGCAGAGAATCCAGGACTTGAACTTGTAGTATCTCTAAGAGTGAGCTCTCAACTATACAAAGCTGGCATTTTCTACCACTGCCTGAACTAACTGGATTCAGCCCTTGAGCAATGAACATTCTTGTAAGATGACTGCCACTATAAGAACTTATCCAAGAAACTAGTGACCTTTTCTATAAGACATAGAACTTTGGAGCGGAATAATTTGTCAAATACTCAGCCCAAATGAATCATGAAATAGACAATAAGGCTGTGCATGCTTTGAAAATGATTGGGAAAAAGTGCTTTGGAATGCATAACATTTCTTTAAAGGAACAGTGAGAGTTTTTTCAGGCTCCTTCCCAAGAAGGAACATAAAAAGTAATACATGAATTTCATTCCTGAGAACTGGTCTTTGTCAGGTTCAATCTTTCGGCTGAACAGTATTCATTGAAGGGCCTGGTTTATCAGTGTTCTTCAAAGGGCCACTTACTCAGCCACCTGTAAAAACTCTGAAGTGAAGACAACTTCTGCATAGTCCTCACAGAAGCCATGGAGCTCGGCAGCTACATCTTTCAACAGTTCCTCTGTCAGCTCCTCTGCCAGGATCTCTGCAATGTTCCAAGGGTTAAACTGCCCCACTTCTTCAAAGAAAATACACTTCAGGCGTTGCATCACAATCCTTCAGGCGGGCATCATAATCACAGAGGTTTTGGAGAACATGTTTCAGTACTGAGAGGAAAATGCCAGGCTCTTTCTGTGGGAGGATGTGATGTGAAAAAGACTGCAGAGTCCCATTCCGGGCCTCTAATAGATCTTCATCAATAGGGCTGGCATCCAAGGGTTTTTCCAATATTATGGCTACTTGTGGCTCTTTGTGATTATCTAATTTTGTTATCTGGATGGGTTGAACAACTGCAGGTTGTTGGTCTCTTACGACAGACTCTTCCTCTTTGCTCTCCTGGACCCAAAAATCAACATCAGCGTAAGCAATCTGATTGTATCGTCTGCGTACAGTTCTTGGTAGTGCTCTGTTTCTCCATCCTCTTCATCACTGTCTCAGACATGCTGAGTGCTGAAAGGCCCTCATGTTCCACCTTCTTACATAGTTCCAAATGGCAATCCTCCAAAGAAATACCTGTAAGCTTGTTGCATGCTCATAAAGAAAGGCAAAATTTTCAGACTTCCTTATTTGAGTGCCGTCATTGCCCTGTAATGGAAGGACTGTGAGTGTTGCCTTGAGCTCTTGTGCTTTTTTCAAAAGAAACTCTGGACCCTCAAGAAAAGCTTTCTCTACCTCCTCTGTTGGGGAAGCAGCATTATCCCTGGGTACTTCTTTCTCTGCTATTTCTTTTTCCTTTGTCTCTATCTCCAGAGATGGCTCAGGATTTTCAGGATTTTTCTCCAGGTGCCACAGAGCAGAATGGAGTGGAGACTTGACACTGGGAGGCATCCATGGGGCCCTATTATCTCGGATGGGTGGTTTGGTCTCCTTAAGCCGGAATGCAATGGTGGGGTCTAGAAACCGGGCTTGTTTGGCTACAGGCTGCACTGTTTTTGTTTTGGGAGGTTGACAGTTATCCTGAGGTTTGAGGGAAAACAAGCCTCCTCTCTTCTTCAGATTTCCTGCTTTAAGTTCTAAACCAGAGCTTGCTTTCAAAGGTCCTGATCTCCTTACAGCTTCACTCTTGCACTGTGCAACTACCCCTTGCTCAGTGGAGAGTATGTCTTCCTGGGCTCTTGTGCTGCAGTGTCTGATTCCCTTGAGTGATAATTCTGCAGATTCTGGATATTCATCAGGAAGAAGTTTCCGAGCCACTGAAGACTTTTTTTGGCCCAACGCACAATATTTCTTTTGTTTTTTTTGGCAATCTGTTGGTGCTTTTTGCTGAATCAACTTGAGAGGTAGAGAGCCGTTCCTGCCCTTTGTTGGGGGACTCCTTTTTGGACAACACAGAGTCCAAATCCTCAATTTGTAGCAGCAGATCTATGATGATATCAGGAATGGATGAGTCTATCTCGAGGCGAGCAGAACAGAAAGAGAGATGCCTGTTGAGATTGCCAAACTCTTTACAATGAGCAGAGGCAGACTGCTGCTCTGAGTGGTCAGCGAAATGAGTGACAAACATTTGCAGAGCTCAGTTGGCACCTCTGTGAGTTCCTGCCAGCTTGGCCATAGCTCGTGACTTCTTTGTATCTTTAATTTTTAGGGGACTCAGCTTCTCCAGATCTTCTTGGATTTGTTCTACCTGTTGCTGGAGAACATAGAGCATTTGGGCAGAGTGCACAGCTTGTTCCTGCTTCTGAATATGGACTCAGCATTCTTCCTCAGGATCCAGACATATTTCACTTCTCTCTTTGGTTGCTAGCAATTCAACTTTCTGAATGTAAGTCTGAAGCTCTTATTGTAGCCTTCTGATTTCTATGGTACATTTGTCTTCCTCCTTTTTGGGCCCAGGTCCTGGATCACGTATTGGTGGAGAATCAGACAAAGCTGGTTCTGACTTGACATGACTTGGATCACAAAGGAAGACTTTTGCTCCAGTGCTGTTCCTCTCCATCTTAGAAGGGTTACTAAGCTGGTGTTCATATTTCAGGTGGTTACTAAGCTGGTGTTCATATTTCAATGCTCTCAACCCTGCAACATTCTCTGATTCCTTTCCCCAATGAAATCCCACAGGACACTTATTCATCTTGACATGTTGCTTCACTTGCTCTTGCAGGTGTTTTCTTTTCACATTCCTTCTGGCCAGCTGAAAACCAGGTTGAGTTTCTCTTCAGATACAACTGAGAATTCAACAGAGGTTCTCAGATCAGCTCCATCACCAGTACCTTGATTCTGTTGAGTTGCTGGCTTTTTCCACTTTTCTATGACAATTGGACAGGGATTGGTGTAGCGGACTGACAGGTTTTCAGACAATGCAGGAGCATTCCAGCTGAACTGCAACTGTGTCTGTGGGGACTTTTCATCACTTTTGGCCATTTGTGGGTAGGATGCCAAAGGAATAGTGGTTGGTTGTAGTTGCTTTTCACAGCTCCATCATAATTTTCAGAAGCTCAAGCTCTTGTTTATGAAGTTATTGACGAATTCCCGGAAGAAGCCTACAGAGCCATAGCAGGGGTCTGCTACAGGCTGCTGAGCCGATCCCGCCTTGTCAGCCTGTTCTGATTCTTGTAGCTATGGCCTAAAAGTTTATCCTTTCAGAGAAGTCATTGTATCATTGGAAGTTTCTTCCAGTTCTTCAGAGGATCAGGATGCCAGGTTATGACTCTTGACCATTAGTTGCTGTCTTCTCCTGTTTATTTTTGTTTTATACCTCTGACCCAGAAAGAGGATCCAAAACAAAACTGTAGTTCAGTGACATTGTAAGAGTCAGCAGGATCACTTGGCCACACTGTCACTCTGCACCAAGATAGCTGCAAAATGACCTGGCCAAAAATCTACTCATAATGAAACTTAAAGTGAATTAGTTACTATAAATAAATACCTTACTCAAGAAGACACAGCAGTGATTGACTGGTTCCATTTTCCTAATAATTAATAAATGGCCTTTCTTAGATAAAATTGGAACGATTCTCTTTCTCACTGTACTTCTACATTACTTAGCTTTGTCATTCAAATTATGTAAAACCATGCCAGGAGATGCTTTGTGTATTCTCTGTTTTCTTTCTTATTAGAGGTACATTTTTTATCCAGTCATTCCTATGAGTAGAATTTCTGTTGTAGAAAACATACAGCTATCAATAAGAATAGCTGCAGAAATCAGATGAAATGCCTGGAGGTTCACCGGTGACTGTAGGAGAACATGAAGATTCAGGTAGGCATGTCACATACTGCACAAGAGTTTGGTTAAAACCTAAATCAGAATTACTTTATTTTTTGAAGCTACTTATTTATATCCATTTTCGTGTGTGAAATATATAGGGAAAATTATATAAATTGGTCTGTTTGTTTGATCATTGATAGGACATCCATTGACTTCTGTGACTTGTAAAAAGAATGATTTTAATCAACAAAAAGAACATTCAACAATAATCACAAGGAATAAAAGGTCCTACTTTAATAAGTGACATATTATCAGAACAAAATATGTGTTAGATGAATACGAATTCAAGTGTAATTAGAAAAGAAAAAGTAAAATACAAAACGTGGCACAAAAGCTAGTGTCAAAATGGGCTAAAAAAAGGGCATCAGCAGTTTGACTCTGCAAAAGCAGAGATTCCTTGCTACTTGATAGATTTCAAAGTAGATTTGTTGCCTGAGTACTACAAATGTTACATATCTAGGAGACCATTGGCTAGGTTCAATAGTAATTATGATGATAGTGATAATGGAAGCTGTAAAACACAATATTCTATCAATATAGCTTCTATTTATATAACTTTCCTCGAAATAATTAAGATCAGCATTTATTCTTGCAGGAAACCTAAGAGACTGGTTAAATTAAAAGCTAATTGCCTATGGATATTGACTGAGATTTATAGTCAGACTTCTTCATTGTGAGAAGCTTACCTCAACTAATACTAAATTCAATAACACTTCAAAATTCAAATCAGATTGACTGCCATAATATGTACTTCAATTTGCTTATAGATTGCTTGGTTTGCTCACAGTTCCTTTCAAAAGCATTTTTCCCATTTTGTAAGGGGAACATTGATAATCACTTTTTGAAATATGGCCACATGCACACTCAGTGTAGATGCATAGGAGTTTTGCCAGATAAATAGGTATAAATATTTCAGGATGAATTAAAAGTTGGTCCAGATTGTGTCAAGGTTTTTTACAGTGACTTTCTTGAGTGACACTGGAGATGGAGCATTGATTCCCATAGGCACCAATAAGTGGTTTCACTTCTTAAACACATGTTAATGCCAGGGGGCCTTCTATTACATTTATTAGAGCTAAATCTTGTGGTGTCTCTTTAGCTAAAATGAGGACATATTCCATTTAGATGGCTTTGAAACTTACTGTACGCTTTTCATTTGTGAAAATGAAAAGCTTGGTAAGCTTTTCATTTGTGAGCATAATTGCCCTGAACTGTATAAAACACAGATTGGCCTATTTCATTTGAGTGAAACAATAAAAAAAATATGTTTTAGCTGATTTATTGGGGGAGCAACTTTTAAGACAAGCAGAAACTCGAATTTTCTTGTCAAAATTTTCTTGTTATCTTCTGGGGGGAGGTTTTGTGATACCTGACACAGAACATCCAGATTCAGCCAGTTTTGTTCCATATAGTATCAACTTTATGAACTCTCAAGCTTCTGCTTTCTGCTATGTATTCAAGATGGACAGTGATTAATATTAAATGTATTTATATGTCAGAGTGTAAGTATATATATGTGTGTATGCATATATCATATCTATATGTGTGTTATGTACATGATTGACCAGCAGGCAACAGAATTTCATGTTTAATGTATGCCAAAGTACCCACAGAAAAAAATGGCAATAAAGATTATCTTATTTCAAAATATGGCCTGTGAACTTCTTATCTTGAATATTTATTTCAGTTCTGTGTTACTGGCATTACATTTTATACCAAAACAAATAACATTGAAATTTAAACTCAGTGTTTATCCAGAGGTAGACATAACACAGGTATATGACAGATGCTTTATGTTTCCTGAGAAGAGACTGTTCCATTGAATTAAAAACAAAACAATAGAAATTTGGCATGTAGCTCTTTTCTACTCAGATACTTATCTTTCTTATCTGGCACAACATGCCCTTCAGTTATGTAGTGGGATGAGACACAATCTCTTTATCTATTTGATAGATTTATATCCTGTTCTTTTTCTAGAAGTTCAAGGTGGCTTACATCATATACTTTTCCTCTAGTTTTGACCACAGTAATACTGAGATAGATCTGCAAGATATAGTGTCTGATCCAAAGTTCCTGCTTAGCTTCCATAGTTGAAGATTCTTCCATTCTTCTAGTCTCTGTGGCCCCAAAGTATCATTGACAAATTTCTTCCTTTTGGAAAATAAAAAACACAGACATAGATTTAAGTTATTGTGGCCTTTCAGCTTAATTCTTACTTCGGAGGTGTACAATAAAGTATTATTGGAGATAAAACTTTGGGTGTTTGATTCTGATTTACAGGAAGATCAAAGACTAGTCCACTCCTTTTATTATAGGAATGGTATATATGCAAGATGATTTATCTCCTAGCTAACTGCTTCTTTAGTATTCTAGACTTAATGCTGTGCCCACTATGGTTCTAAAACTTCTACCTACTTGCCCACCTTAAAAGGAGGGATCAACTGGCAAAGAAAAATTGGGGCCAAATTCATATTTCAATGCTAAAAATTCTGAAAATGAATATAAAATTAAACCAAAGGATTTTATTTTAGGACTACTAGACAAGGAACTTGGGAAAAAAGTTTGGAACAGTATATGCTGACTGCGGCAAGAAATTGTTATGTGCAAAAATGAAAAGATACATTAATCAATGGAAGAATGGGTAGAAAAACTGATGGAACTTGCAGAGATGGCCAAGTTAATTGCTTTAATCAAAGAAAAAAATACATCTAGTATTGCTTCTATTTGGAAACAGATTCTAGACTTTGTGTTTGAGACAGAAAAAAATATGAAAGTTTGACTTTCATGATTCGGTAAGTCTGCGGGATAGAAATAGCTATTATACTGGGTATGTAAAAGTAAGAAGTTGAGACTGTACCATACTATTTTTATTATACTGCACTGAAAAATGTTGGAAGTCAACACCTTTTTCTTTTTTCCCCCTCTATACCACTCATTTCTCTAATCTTTTCCTTTCCACATATCCTTACTATCTATTTTATATTATGAAATTTAATAAAATTATAAAAAAGAAGGAATCAATTGAGAATTATTCATATTTTGCTTCCATATATAAATCTGATTTTCTATTTTTAAAATGCTCCATTTAATTTCTTGGATTGGCTAGCTAAAGAAATGGATGCTTTCAACAAGTGAATTGTTTTTCTGAAATAGTTTCTTGCCAAAGTTTCTTCTATAAGAAAGAATTGAATTTAGGCTTGGAATTGTGAACCAAGAATATATATTACTGTTTGATAAGATGTTATATATTGTTACATATGTTGTATTAATTATTGTATTTTCTTAATTGTTAATATACCTTATGCTTATTTTTTTTAATCTTAGAATGATTTTAGTCCTTGAATGCAAATGAATAAATTCATAAATTCACACTTAAAACCGTAAAAATGGTGGTAGACTTTAGAAGAAACCCTCCCATACTACCACATCTTACAATACTAGATAATACAGTATCAACAGTGGAGACATTCAAATTTCTAGGTTCTACTATATCACATGACCTAAAATGGACACCTAACATAAAAAACATCATCAAAAAAGCACAACAAAGAATGTTCTTTCTGTGCCAACTCAGAAACCTCAAACTGCCCAAGGAGCTGCTGATACAGAGGAATTATTGAGTCTATCGTCTATCTATAATTTTCTGGTTTGGTTCTGCAACCCAACAGGACAGATATCGACTTCAGAGGATAATTAGGACTGCAGAAAAAACAATTGCTACCCATCTGTCTTCAGTCGAGGACCTGTATACTGCATGAGTCAAAAAGAGGGCTGTGAAAATATTTACAGACCCCTCACAACCCAGACATAAACTGTTTCAACTCCTTCCCTCAAAACGACGCTATGGAGCACTGCACACCATACCAACTAGACACAAGCACAGTTTTTTTCTGAAAGCCATCACTCTGCTAAACAAATAATTCCCTCAACACTGTTCAACTATTTACAAAGTTTACACTACTATTTCTGTTAATCTTCTCATCACTCCTTATCACCCATCCCCTCCCACTTGTGATAATAGGATGTAACTTTATTGCTTGTATCCATACAATTTATATTGACTTGTTTCCTCGTATGATTTGATTATTGATTGTACCCTATGACGATCATTAAGTGTTGTATGTTATGATTCTTGATTCTTAATGAATGTATCTTTTCTTTATGCATACTGAGAGTATTTGCACCAAGACAAATTCCTTGTGTGTCCAATTACACTTGGCCAATAAAGTATTATCTTAATAATGATGGAAACAGCACAATTAGGACTCTATACATAAAGCGATATAAATAGAGAGTGGTTAATACAATGAGAAGACCAACTGTTGCTATATTTCACCTCTACCCCATCCTGCTCCCACCCTCCCATATTTTAATTGGGCTGCTGAATTTTGTTTTGTATGGTATACAAGTAATATACTAAATTTCTGGATACGAGACTCCTGTCATCACATATCTGGGGTATGCATTTTGAAATGCTAATGTGTTTGAGCTAAGAGTCAGAGATTTTGTAGTCCAACTAGTTCAAATCTCATTATGGCTAACCCTCTCAGCCTCAGTTTTCCCATCTGAAATGTGGAGAATAATAATGTTGACATATTTTACAAGATTGAAGTATGCATGTAAACAATTTTTAATATTTGAATATGTTCAACGAACTGTTTTATTATAAAAGTACTAATTGCATTTAGAATTATATACTGCTTTACAGTCCTGTCTAAGTGATTTATAGAGTCAGCATATTGCTCTCAACAGTTTGGGTCCTCATTAGACTGACCTCGGAAGGATGGAAGTCTGAGTCAACCTTGAGCCAGCTGGGATCGAACTGCTGGAAGTTGGCAGAATTAGCCTACAATATTGCATTCTAACCACTGCACCACCATGTCTCATGCCCCTGGTGGAGACTGACTCTGAGAGAGAGGAGGAATAGCCGACAGGGAGTGGAAGTGTGGCTCTGGAGGTTGTGGAGGAGGCTGGGGAAGGGCAGAGGCCGGCTGAGCAGTCAGAAGAGGACCCAGATCCATCCCCTTTCCATCCTAGGGCATGCAGGGAGGAGCGGATAAGGGAGAGACATGGTCTACTCAGGAGGAGAGGGCCTTGATCATCTTCATGGGCTGCAGCTGTGACAACTGAAAAAGAGGACAGACATGCGTATGGGTGAGCACTGGAAACAAAGCATGGAAATATCTCTAGTTTATGGTTCCTGTCTGAGTTTGGCATCCTTCCCAGTGTGTGTTTTGTTATCTGTGGATGTCCTCCAGCCCTTATCTTGCCTGGTTTGTGTTGCTTTTTTCCTCCTTCTTGTAACTGTTTATGTGGGAGTTTTTTGTCTTCCATCAAGGATATTTGGAGCTTGGAAGCAATTCCTTCAATAAAAGGGGCTTCACCTGTTTTCTGTGACTGTGTTTGTTTGTATCCCACCCTGTGTTAAGCCTGGGTTCCCCAACCAGGGTTAGGTAGACAAGCTAAAC
>BLBF01000002.1:59025692-59094581 GCA_015471245.1 Laticauda colubrina
CTGGTGCTCCTGGTCCTGCTGGTCCTGCTGGTGCTCCTGGTCCTGCTCCTGGTGCTGCTGGTGCTGCTTTTGCTGCTACTATTGTTGTTGCTGCTGCTGGTGGTGGTGGTGTGGAGGAGCAGCCCCTACAACCTCGAAGCCCCTCTGATGAGAGCCCATATGGCCCTGCCAAAGGGAGGAAGAGGCAGATGCGTGAATGGGAGAGGAGGCAATACAACATAGAAGAGGAACATGAGGAGGAGGTGCTGGAGTGGCTGAGAGAGAATGACTATCTATGGCGGAAGGGACACAGGCTCTATCATGACACCAAAAGAAAGCAGGCTGCTTGGAGAGAGAAGGTGGAGAGCCTGGGCTACACTTTGGAGGTGCTCCTCGGCTGGTGGAAGCACATGCACACCTGGTACAGGAAGCTGCACCTCAAGAAATCTGGCCACGCCGCGGTCAAGCTGACGGACAGAAAGACCTACATGATGGCCAAGTGCAGCTTCTTGGAGGATGAGATCCGCCACTGAGGAGCAGCCCCTCTCACAACCCTCTCTCTCAGGCAGCCTGCTGAGAGCCAGTCCTCTTCTGGCAAAGAGTCAGCTCCTGTGTCCAGGCAGGTATCTGTGGAGCGTGCCACGATGGAGACCCCCCTGACAGCTGTACTACCCATGGCGGAATGCATGGAGGACCCCCTGACGTAGTGGGAGAAAGGAGACGGCACTTCCACCACAGCCCAACCCGCATCCACCCCCAGCTCCACCTCCACAGAAAGGCAGAGAGGCAAACCGGAGGGTCAGAACCACACTGTCCTGCTGGAGATAAGATATACCATCAGGAGCAGAGATAGAGATACATCATCAGGAGCAGTGTAGATCTCCTCTCTCAGCTGGTACACACTGATGCCCCATCCTCCAACCGCAAGCCCTTCCTCACCTATGTCAACCAGACCCTCATGAACATGTCGGAACTCCAGTACCAGGTGGTGAAGGACAGGATCACTGATCTTCTTCACAACCCTCCAGACCAAGATGAACCTGCTCCCACCCAGTCCAGGCCTGCTCCTCCACCCCAGGTGATGTCACTGCCCTTCCAAGGCTTTCCACAGGCCCTCCCTTACCAAGGCTATGGCTTCCAGGAGGTCCAGCAGCACAGGCAGCCCTTCCCAGTCCAGGCACAGGTTCATCGGATGCCACCGGTGCCACCGATGCCACTGATGCCAGCCACGCCACAGATGCCAGCCACGCCACCGATGGCATCCATGCCAGTCCTTACCCAGCTGCAGACCAAACAGCCCCACTACACTGCTCCTTCCTCCACCCCACAGCCAAGCCCGGCCTCAGTACATCTATCATTGGTATTGGGGCTAATACTCCATGTCATAGAGGAAGGGGCTCTCTACATCACAGGGCTGAGCCAGCTGTCTGAGAGCTTCCTCAACACACTGTCCCCTGTTGTCCTCTCAGAGCCAGGAACCCCAGTGGCGCTTCAGACAAGCACTCCAGCAGCAGCCACTTGGACCCTTCATCCCTGAGACTGGACACGCCTCCGAGTGACCAAGAAGAGTGGCAGAGACTGGGTGGCTACCTCTTGACTTTATTTTTGCTTTGGACACTTGACTTGTGTCATTTTTCTTTCACAGCTTGTTATTAATAAAGATTATCTTTGCTTCACACACTTGCTTCATTTATTTTATTAAATAAAGTCTTGGTGGAAACTTTTAGAAATGGTTTAAGCCTTTGCATGCTTGTGGGATGGGTAAGGACAGCAGTGGGATGGGCAGGGATACCTTTGGAATGGGTAATAGCTGTGGGATAGATAAACCTCCAATGCAAGCATAGTGGGACTGTATGGTCCACCCTCCCAGGTGCCACACCTATGGCCCTTTATTATCAATAATAATGTCATCATTGATCCACACATGTCAACATAAACACAACTCTTTATTAAATGCCCTGTTCATTGTAGGCCCACCCAACATACATGGCCCAATCTCATCAGTGTGATGAGACAGGCTGAAGGAAGCATCCATTAATCATCTATCATCCTGTCTTGCCACTCCACTGCTCCAGCTGGGGAGTTGCACCAGTGTCTCAGGAGGTTGCGCTGCTTCTTCCCTTCACGTGAAGCTCTGTTGGGGCCTCGAACATCCTTAGTGTCTATCAGGTTTCTCCCTTGCCTCCATTCCCCAGGCTCCATGTCCCCATTGCCTTGTTGGAGGTCCACGAGCCTGTTCTGCAAAACTGGGTAGCGGGTGCGCATGAGATTGTGTAAGATGCAGCAAGCTTCAACGATGTTCCTCACGGTCTGTGGGCAATCCTGCATGGTGGTGAGAAGTACCTGGAACCTGTTGGCCAGGATGCCAAAGGTGTTCTCCACCACCTGCCTTGCCCTGGACAGCCTGTAGTTGAAGATCCTCTCTTCATGGGTCTGGAAGTGTAGGGCTTCATGAGGTAGGTTCTGAGGGAGAAGGCGTCATCCCCCACAATGAAGTAGGGCACATCTTGCATGTCGTTAGGCAGGGGGTCTGGATCTGGGAAGCCCATGATGAGGTTGCATTCCAGCCCCTCCTTGAGGTCACTGGCGTTGTATACATGGGCATCTGAAGATGAGCCGTTGCCTGAAGCATCGATGTACATGAACTTGTAGTCAGCATCGACCATGGCGAAGAGGATGATGCTGAAGAAGCCCTTGTAGTTGAAATAAGTGGACTCCGACTTGGCTGGAGATTTGCAGGCCACGTGCTTGCCATCTATGGCTCCAACAGTGTGGGGGAAGTTCCACCTCTGATACCACTGCTCTGCAACTTTCTTCCAGCCTTCTTCAGTGGAGGGGTACTGGAGGAGCTCCTCCAGGTATTCTTTGATGATGGCCTGCACCACTTCTCTGACCACAATGCTGATGGTGTTGTGTGGCACCCTCCAGCCGTACTGCATGCTCCTGTAGGTGGTCCCTGAGGCCAGGTGGCGCAGAGTCAGTGTCACCTTGAGCCCAGGGTCCAGGCTGGGCCAGAAGTTGGTGCTCTGCTTGGTCAACCTGAGTCTCAGCCGCTCCACAACTTCATCAAACATGGCTGGAAGCATCCTCATGAAGTTCTGGAATGCATGAGGGTCTTCGTTCCTCAGCTCCACCATCAGCTTGTTGTACAGTCCGTACTCTGGTCTTCTCCCAATCCATCTTCGGACCCAGACACTTCTTGGACGCCTCCTTTTCTTCCCATAGAACAGTTGAAATAGCCTGTAGATGGCTTCGCACTGTTGCAGAACGATGGTGGCTACCAAAAGGAGTGTGTTACGATCCATGGTGGACATCAATGGATGCTGTGGAAGAGCAAGAGCCAGATGAAGGCTGCAGAGGTCTTCACAGCAGGGCTGCTGGACTGAAAGTGAGATCCAGGTGAGTTGCTCCCCTTTTTTTTAGGCAATATAGGTTTTCCACTATGTGTCCTTTTGCATCCTCTAGGCATCCTCTAGACATCCTTGATATCTGAGATAGGTCCCCTCTACGAACGTTTTTTACGTTTTAAATGCTTTCTTTGCGAGCTGCATCCGCTTTCATCCTTTCTCCGTCCGTGCTACTAACACTGCACATCCGTTCCATGTCTGTTTCGCTTCCTCCCTGTGTCTGTTTTCTTCTGGAGTGGATTTGAATTGCGCGGATGCGCAGCGGATGCCTAGTGGATATAGCGGATGCGTAAGGATGACAACGGATGCAGAACGGATGTTCCCTGTATGTGTTGCGGATGCAGAACGGACGCGTTGGATACATTTTCTGCTCAAAAAGTTTTGAGCAGTTCAAAACTTTTTGAGCGGATGGAACCTCAGTCGATGGATGCTGGACGGATAGAGAGGACGAAAAACAGACGCAGTGAGTACAGAACGGATGAATCGTGTTAACCAACGGATGGCAAGTGTTTCTCTCCGTTTTACATCCTCTTTCCATCCGTTGGTGCAGTGTGACATGGGCTTTAGCAAGTTCAGTCTGGAAATTATATTCATGTAAATATTTTGCAGGTTTAATAAATTGACTGATGAACGTACAGCTGATTTATTAACATATCTTGAATATTGAACAATATTGAATAATTTCTGTGACTTTTTTGTGTAAACTTGGAATGACATAATACACTCATTCAGAAAGATTTTTATTTATGTATCATATAGGAAACATTCACTAAATCTAGAAATACGGACTCTGAAGGAAGGTGAAAAAAATGCATACAAATTGCTAATAAAAATTGGGTTTTATGCTACTTTGGTGACATTTTGTAGATGTTAATTTGCTGATAATTTCTAAGTACCTCTGCTATGTTGGAAAGTGGCTTTTATTATTATTTTTAATACATTAGGGTTTTTATCCCTGCTAATTATCATCATACATTATTAACTTCTTGATTTGTTTATAATCCAGAGAGTGTCAATTACTTGGCAAATTAAAAAATATAATCTGATTATACTTTTAATAGGCCCTGCTTTTTTTTTAAAAGATAAAATTAAGAAGATCTACCTTTCTCATTTCCTAATTGCTAGGCTTTCCCACTTCATCTGTCAGTCAAACTGCTAATTCTTCCTTGTACAATCTTACAAAATGAAACCTTTCTTTGTCTCCTGTCTCAGCATGGCAACTCTTTGAGCAAACAAAAATCTTTGATGATACAGGATGGCTTTCAAATAAGATAGTTAAAAATGTTACTCATCCACGAGTGCTTTATGATAGCCCTCGGGTGACCAATTCTATCATTTACCCTCTGCGGTTATTTTTATATGCATCCCATTCTGCAACCCATTATTTCAGAGGAAAGCCCCTTCTGCGTTTACTTATTTATTAAATTTACATCCCAGATTTCCATTACAAGCAGAGCTAATGAGAACATTATGTAATATAACCTAGAAAATAATAATTCAAACCTAAAAGCAAATCAGTTTGTACTGGACTTCATGGAGACACATCATTTAGAATCCTTTAAACAAGAAAAGCAAAACAAAAAGAAAACATTCTTGTGAATATTTTGCGTATCCCAGAATAATCTTGTGGGATCCAATCTCAGTCAATCACCAGGATCAGAGATTTGTTCTTCAAAGCTCTTGGAGTTATGCTGGAGCTCATCTTTAGGAAACTTCTCAATCTCTAGGATATATCCACTGAGCTGTTCTATGTATGAAATTTATGTGATGCTTGGTTGTATATGGCTTTTAATCAATGGTTGTGGTGTTGTGGTATGGCTGGCTGGCTATTAAGTTGTTGATTGTTTTTTCTTGTGCTGCTGCATTCTGGGCTCCTAAGTATTTTGTAAGCTGATGGTAAATCAGCATTCCTGTTGTTTGTCAAGGGACCCTTTCCCCAGGCTTCAATCATTTCTCTTGTATTCTTGCCATATGAGTTTGAAAGGAGCCTTGGGGCCTCCTAGCACTAAAGCAGCCCTCTGAATTGGGGTTGGTAGAAAATACCTGCACAGAGAAAATATCATAATTGTTCATGTTTCCTTCTGTTTTTCAAAGCAATCACAGCAATCACCTTCAAAAATGTTTAGTTACATTGTTCTGTAAATACTTTTGCCAATGAAAGTTATTTGAATTATATTCACAAAGATCTTGAAATCAATTAATTTTCTGCTGGATTGAAGAGGCTGCTAAATCTTGCAAAATCTTAATCTCCTTGTTTGCAACTATTCACATTCAGTTTAGCTAGGTAAAAAAGATTCTTTTGACTTTTTCTTCCAGAAAAGAAAATTTAGGTGAAATTCTCAAAAGTCAGGAATAGTCCTTACCACTAAAAATAAATCAATAATCAATATTATTTATTGGTACTTTATTTAGTTAAAATTAGGTGTTCAGAAATTTTATATCTAAAGGAAATTATAAATGTGATCATTCAGAGTACTCATACTCTCTACATCTAGTTATAACCCTGTATCCCACAGCTAAGGAAGCTGGTCCTTCCAGGTATTACTGAAACAAAATACAAAATTCTTTACTGTTCACTCTTTTTACTGGGTTTCTTGGAAGTTGAGAAGTTTGGCCATATTTAGAAGGTACACTCCCAACTGTAACATATAAGTCATCCATGACAGGTGATATTCATGTTTAACTTCACCATACATGTTCAAACGCATTGTAGTGTCTTTAGTTTACTTTGTTGTCATTGTACCTCATACAGTGAAATTAAATGCCATCTTCAGTGTATCATTCATAAGAAAACTATAAAAATAAAACGTAAACATACATACTTCACATTCTGTACAATTGAATTGGAAACCCCTGATACTGCATTAGTATTACACTATATAGTAGAATTCAGTATAGTTACTGCTCTGGGATATAAGCTATTTGTCCTTATTTTTATTGTCCTGTACCATCTGCCAGATGGCAAGAGCTCAAAAAAGGGGTGTCCAGGATGAGATGGATCTTTAAGATTGTTTTGAATTTTGTTAAGGCAGCGGGAGCTATAAAGCTCTTCCAAGGAGGGAACAGAGTAAGCAATAATCCTCTGGTCAATGATGTTAACCCTCTGGAGTGCTGTCCTGTCTGCCACTGTGCAATTAGCAAAAGATACACAGGTGCAGTAAGTTAAAATACTCTATATAGTGCAGCGGTAGAAGGTCACCAGCATTTTTTCATTCAATTGTTCCTTCCTTATAAGTCTCAGATCGTATAATCTCTGCTAGGCCCTTTTGACCAGTGCTGCAATGTGAGCACCCCAGGTCAGGTCCTCTTTTATGGTAGCATCAAAAAACTTAAAACTGGCCACTTGCTGTCTTTGGTCTTCATTGATAACCAAGGTCTGGATGTTTGATCTATTCTTTCTGTCGTCCATTATAAGTTCCTTGGTCTTATTGGTGTTAAGGACCAAGTTATTGTCTTCACACCACAAAAGCAACAGGTCCATTTCATCTCAATAATCTCAATAGGCAGACACATCCCCACTCCACCCCGGAGATTAGTCCCACCACTGGACTGTGTTCCTGGAACTTGGCAAGAAAAATGTTCACAGTTGCATGAGAATCATTTGTTGATGATACTGTAGCCCAAAACTCTGCCCAGTTTGTTTTTTACTAGTTTTCTAAATTACAAATGGTCAATCTTTTGGCCCTAAGCTAAAGCTTTTCCATCTTGTTTCATTGGAGAGGGGAATGAAGTGCAGAAGAAGCTATGTACCAGCCTACTTGCCAACATTCCAGGAAGAAAACTTTTATCCTCAAAGACAAATGAGGATAAAGCTAACAAAATAGTCAGAAGTCAACCCATTCCTTTTTTTTAAACCACTGGAAGAATTTAAGCCCATGTCACACTGGCCAACGGATGCAAAAAGGACACAACGGACGAGCAAAATGTTATCCGCTCTCAAAAGGGGCAAAAAATTGCATAACCGGAGCTGATAACACGGATGCGGGGAGGACGCAGGGCGGATGCAAAGCGGATGCGGAACGGAAGCCCAGCGGATGGAAGCGGATGGGAGTGGATGGGAGTGGGTGGCACATCCACAGGGCTTCGGGGGGGCCTCAGCGAAGCGGACGCGGAACGGAAAGAGCGGATGCAGAGAGGACGCCGAACGGATTAAGCGGATGCACAGCGGAAGCCTAATGGATGCCTGGCGTTCACTGCGCATGCGGGGAGGGTGCATTGCGTCAGCCCCGCGGATATAATGGAAGCAGCTCGGAAGCAGGTCGCCATTCAGAGGAAAGACCTGCTTCCAGACACATCGACTGCCTTGCCTGCCCTGCCTGCATGTCTGCCTGCCAGCCTTGCTGCCAGCCTTGCTACCAGCCTTGCTGCCAGCCTCCCTGCCAGCCTTGGTGCCAGCCTGCCTGCAAGCCTTGCTGCCAGCCGGTCTGCCTGCCAGCCTTGCTGCCTGCCTTCCTGCCAGCCTTGGTTCATGTCTGCCTGCCAGCCTTCCTGCCAGCCTTGGTTCATGTCTGCCTGCCAGCCTTGGTGCCTGCCTGCCTGCCAGCCTGCCTGCCAGCCTTCCTGCCAGCCTTCCTGCCAGCCTTCCTGCCTGCCTTGGTGCCAGCCTCCCTGCCAGCCAGCAACCCCACAACCATGCGGAAGCACAGCAAGCCTCAGCCATCTGCTGCCAGCCCTGGCAAGAGGGACAGGGCTACCATCCCGCCCCCTGGCCCTCACTCTGGTTCTGCTGGGGCTTCTGCAGCACGGGCTCACTCTTCTGGGGCTGGCGCTTCTGCTGCTTCTGCTTCTGGAGGAGCTGATGACAAGCACTCCAGCACCAGCCACCTCCACAGCACCTGGACCCTTCACCCCTGAGACTGAGCGACCAAGAGGAGTGCCAGAGACTCATTTTTGTCTTATAGCTTGTTGTTAATAAAGTCTATTTTTGATTCACACACTTGCTTCATTTCTTTTTTTTAATAAAGTCTTGCTGGAAACTTTTAGAAATGGTTTAAGCCTTTGCATGCTTGTGGGATGGGTAAGAATAGCTTTGGGATGGGTTAGGATACCTGTGGGATGGGTAATAACTATGGGATGGGTTAGGATAGCAGTGGGATAGATAAACCTCCAGTGCAAGCATAGTGGGACTCTATGGTCCACCCTCCCAGGTGCCACACCTACGGCCCTTTCTTATCAATAATGATGTAATAATTATCCACACATGTCAACATAAACACAACTCTTTATTAAACGCCCTGTTCATTGTAGGCCAGCCAAACATATATGGCCCAATCTCATCCGTGTGATGAGACAGGCTGAAGAAGCATCCATTAAGCATCTATCATCCTGTCTTGCCACTCCACTGCTCCAGCTGGGGAGTTGCACCAGTGTCTCAGGAGGTTGCGCTGCTTCTTCGCTTCATGTGAGGCTCTGTTGGGGCCTTGCACATCCTCAGTGTCGATCAGGTTTCGCCCTTGCCTCCATTCCCCAGGCTCCATGTCCCCATTGGCTTGTTGGAGGTCCATGAGCCTGTTCTGCAAGACTGGGTAGCGGGTGCGCATGAGATTGTGCAGGATGCAGCAAGCTTCCATGATCCTCATGGTTTCTGGGCAATGCTGCATGGTGGTGAGAAGTACCTGGAACCTGTTGGCCAGGATGCCAAAGGCATTCTCCACCACCCGTCTTGCCCTGGACAGCCTGTGGTTGAAGATCCTCTCTTCACGGGTGAGGAGTCTGGAGGTGGAAGGCTTCATGAGGTAGGTTGTGAGGGAGAGGTCGTCATCCCCCACGATGAAGTAGGGCACATCTTGTGTGTCGTTGGGCAGGGGTTCTGGATCTGGGAAACCCATGATGAGGTTACATTCCAGCCCCTCCTTGAGGTGACTGGCGTTGTATACCTGGGCATCTGAAGAGGAGCCATTGCCTGAAGCATCGATGTACATGAACTTGTAGTCAGCATCAACCATGGCGAAGAGGATGATGCTGAAGAAGCCCTTGGAGTTGAAATAAGTGGACCCCGACTTGGCTGGAGATTTGCAGGCCACGTGCTTGCCATCTATGGCTCCAACGGTGTGTGGGAAGTTCCACTTCTGATACCACTGCTCTGCAACTTTCTTCCAGCCTTCTTCAGTGGAGGGGTACTGGAGGAGCTCCTCCTTGTATTCTTTGATGATGGCCTGCACCACTTCTCTGACCACAATGTTGATGGTGTTAGATGGCACCCTCCAGCCGTACTGCATGCTCCTGCAGGAGGTCCCTGAGGCCAGGTGGTGCAAAGTGAGTGCCACCTTGAGCCCAGGTTCCAGGCTGGGCCGGAAGTTGTTGTTTGCCTTGGTCAACCTGGGTGTCAGGCGCTGCACAACTTCGTCAAACATGGCTGGAGGCATCCTCATGAAGTTCTGGAACGCCCGAGTGTCTTCACTCCTGAGCTCCACCATCAGCTTGTTGTACAGTCTGTCCTCTGCTCTTCTGGTGAACCATCTTCAGACCCAGACTCTTTTTGGGTGGCTCCTTTTCTTCTCGCAGTAGTGTTCACAGAGCCTGCAGATGGCTTCGCACTGTTGCAGAACGATGGTGGCTGCCAAAAGGACTTTGTTACAATCCACGGTGGACATGACTGGATGCTGTGGAAGAGGAAGAGCCAGATGAAGGCTGCAGAGGTCTGCACCGCTGGGCAGCTGTTCTGAAAGTGAGATGCAGGCGAGTTGCTCCCCCTTTTTATAGGCAGTATAGGTTTTCCGCTAGGCATCGTCTAGGCATCCTTAATATCCAAGATAGGTCCCCTCTGCGAACGTTTTTTCCGTTTTAAACGCTTTGTTTCCATTCTGAATCCATTCTGCATCTGTTCTGCATCTGTTCTGCGTCTGTTCCGCTTCCTCCCCACGTCCGGGCGGATGGAGTTGTGTGGATGCGTAGCGGATGCCTAGCGGATATAGCGGATGCGTAACGGATGCAGAACGGATGTGTAGCGGATGCCTAGCGGATGCAGAACAGATGAATTGGATACATTTTCCGCACAAAAGTTTTAGGCAGCCCAAAACTTTCAGAGCGGATGAAACGTCCATAAACGGATGCTGGACGGATAGAGAGGAAGCCAAATGGAGGCAGTGAGTACATCGCATTTTCGAATGGATGGCAAGCTTTTTTGTCCGTTTTACATCCTCTTTGCATCCGTTGGTTCAGTGTGACATGGGCTTAAGGTATGACTTCAGTTTTTATTCTTTATTCTTAGTCTTCCTGGAAGCATCTACATCATACATTCCTTTTCACTGGAGATCTTCAAACACAGTCCAGTTAGTGCTGCAGGGAGTTGAATTAAATGACCTGAGAAAATACTTCCAACTACATGATTCGTTAGAATCTCTCTTTCAAGATTTTTGAAGCTTACTTAAAAAATAGTGTTCCTTTATTATGTTACATATCTTTATTATGTTACATTATCTGCAACTTTCATGTCTCCCTGATTCCTTGGCTGTTCTTCTGAAGGAAAAAAAAACAGGAATATTTCCTTCATGATATAATGTTTTGGTATTTAAATGAACTGTAGGAAGCTTGGTAGTTTTCAGTTCATTTGAAAATGAATAATGCAATGATATACTGGGTATAATCTTTGATTATCTTAAATAACTGCAAGAATAGTATAACATGCAAAAAAAATTCAAGCAATTTTTCCTCTTTGTTCTGTACCAGATGATTAAAAGAACCAATGCTTCATGAAATTATTGGCATTGTTTTAATATCATGTATACCGCTGGATTAATCCTTCAGCCAAATGTGTATTCTTTATTAATATATATTTACAATTATATTTATAATATTGGATCATGAAGAAAGGAAGGAAGATATAAATATTTCAGTTCCCCATATTCAAGGATTACACTGATTTTAAAAACTTGATACGTATCTGAAATTTTGGTTTCAAAAAGATCATCCAATATTTTAGTTCCCATTTAATAGCATTCATGATTCCATTTGAGTTTGCTTGTCATTTGGTGACATTTTAAGTATTGAGTATATTTCCTTTTCTTTGAATCACGCAGATGGTGAAGCTAGAAAGCTACAAGGTAAAACCTAAGGCTATTTTTGGAAATTGCATTTTTAACTTGTAAGGATTGCATATTTCCTGCTTGGTCATGCACTATTTCTAGGGAAACATGTCAGTATATTTTAGTTTTAGAGAATATAAAAGACAGTTCCCTTAGTAACAAACATTTATCAAGTAACTTATCATAATATTGTTTCTCTCAGTAGCTATACAAACCCTGACCTTGAGATCCAATAATGCAACCATTCAAACGAAATATCAGAATGATACTTCCTACCCTGGAAGCAAAAAGTGAATTATTTTGCTCTCGGTCACAAAAAATCAGTGTAACCTAGTTGAATATTGTCCTTGCAATATGCTTTGTCTTTTCAAAACCTTATGTAAACACAAACAAATGAATGATCGATTGCCAAGGCAGTGCATACAAAAAATATTAAAAATCTACTGATCCTTTGATCCATTTTTGTTCAGTATGTGGATAAGTAGAAATACAAGAGAATTCACCAAATTATTATTCGGGCATATACTTTTTAAAAAATTAAACATATTTTGTTATCTTTGGGAAGCAGCAACTACATTCCCATCAGTCTGGCCTCTCACAATGAATCTTATAAAGAGCATTGACAATGTACTTTATAACACAGTACATATCTTTCCTGACCCCACAATACATACCTGATGCATTATTTCTCAAGGCAAGTTTGTTCTTTGTTGATCTCCACAAAAACTGCATATGAATGCATGGAGTGGCTTTTCAGACTTGTAAGATGTATTTTAGGTTGAAAGGTATGCTGAGTAAGGAATTTGTTTCTGGGACTGGGAAAGTAATAACAAACCTAAAACTATCAGCTTAATTTTATATTTAGCCAGTGACGCTGTATCAGTCTATATTTCTATAATGAACTTGTGAAGGAGTAAGTGGGAGGGAGAGAGGGAAATTAAATTAGCTCATGTATTCAACATGGGGGCAAATTACAAAATGATACTTGGACTGATCTCTTACTTGGGCAGAAATTTAGCTGATTTGGGTCTCACCTGAAGCAACAATGCTAGCCTGTAAATCTGCCCTCTCTCCCATCTCCAGGGACTTTTCCAATTCTAAATAGCTGGATTCTAAAATCCATTTTTTGGGTAATCTATCCATTAAAAAAATGCACCATTTTATATGATCAATCCAGTGTTGTCTATCAGCAGGGATTTAAAAAGTATAACAAGGTAATCATGCAACATGACTCCAATTTTAAAAATTGTACATAATTTTAGAGAAGAGAACACGCTGTGCCCATTTTTGTACAATACCCTGCATTAATTACCAATCATTAAAATTGTTTAAAAGATAGGTGCTAAAGCTTTTAGCAAAAATCTATACACATGAAATATAATTCCCTTTTTGCATTTCTATAAATAAGCCGGAAGACAGAATGACATAAAAGGACTAATAGGCATGCAATGCAACAAACATCATCTGAAAGCAAATATGTTCTGACAAAGCTGTTCTTTCTTTTCATTTTCATTATTCAAATTATATTTCTATAAGATTTTGTCCACCAGAATATTAACAGTAAATCTAATTTAGGTGTTAGCAGAATGGTTTGTAAACATGCTATTTAAGGTATAAGAGCAACTGTAATTGCAATTGTTATTGTCTTTTATGGGTTATTTTCCCCACATGAAAGAGATTTAATTTATAATTGCCAAGTTACTATGTTTCTCATTTGTATTCTGGCATTTGTGCAAATCATGAAGAAGTTTCTTGACTTCTAAGGAGCTACGTGTATACATTAGAGGAAGATAAAAAAGTTAAGCCCATGTCACACTGCCCAACGGATGCAAAAAGGACACAACGGACGAGCAAAATGTTCCATCCGTTGTTATCCGTTCTCAAAAGGGGCAAAATTTTGCATAACCAGAGCAGATAACACGGACGCGGGGAGGATGTAGGGCAGATGCAAAGCAGATGAGGAACGGAAGCCCAGCGGATGGAAGTGGATGGGAGCGGATGGCACATCCGCTGGGCTTCCGGGGGGCCTCAGCAAAGCGGACGCGGAACGGATACAGTGGATGCACAGCGGACATGGAACGGATGAAGCAGATGCACAGCGGATGCACAGCGGATGCACAGCAGAAGCCTAATGGATGCCTGGGTTAATTGCACATGCAGGGGGGATGCATTGTGTCAGCCCCACGGATATAACGGAAGCAGCTCGGAAGCAGGTCGCCATTCAGAGGAAAGACCTGCTGCCGGACACATCGACTGCCTTGCCTGCCCTGCCTGCATGTCTGCCTGCCAGCCTTGCTGCCAGCCTTGCTACCAGCCTTGCTGCCAGCCTCCCTGCCAGCCTTGCTGCCAGCCTCCCTGCCAGCCTTGCTGCCAGCCTCCTTGCCAGCCTTGTTGCCAGCCTCCCTGCAAGGCTTGCTGCCAGCCAGCCTTCCTGCCAGCCTTGCTGCATGCCTTCCTGCCAGCCTTGGTTCATGTCTGCCTGCCAGCCTTGGTGCTTGCCTTCCTGCAAGCCTTCCTGCCAGCCTCCCTGCCAGCCTTGGTGCCTGCCTCCCTGCCAGCTTTCCTGCCAGCCATGGTGCCAGCCTTCCTGCCTGCCTTGGTGCCAGCCTCCCTGCCAGCCAGCAACCCCACAACCATGCAGAAGCACAGCAAGCCTCAGCCATCTGCTGCCAGCCCTGGCAAGAGGGACAGGGCTACCATCCCGCCCCCTGGCCCTCACTCTGGTTCTGCTGGGGCTTCTGCAGCACGGGCTCACTCTTCTGGGGCTGGGGCTGGGGCTTCTGCTGCTTCTGCTTCTGGAGGAGCTTATGACAAGCACTCCAGCACCAGCCACCTCCACAGCACCTGCACCCTCCACCCCTGAGACTGGGCGACCAAGAGGAGTGCCAGAGACTCATTTTTGTCTTAGAGCTTGTTGTTAATAAAGTCTATTTTTGATTCACACACTTGCTTCACTAGCTGTGGGATGGGTTGAGATAGCTGTGGGATGGGCAGGGATACCTGTGGGATGGGTAATAGCTGTGGGATAGATAAACCTCCAGTGCAAGCACAGTGGGACTCTATGGTCCACCCTCCCAGGTGCC
Source organism: Laticauda colubrina (assembly GCA_015471245.1). NCBI lineage: Eukaryota > Metazoa > Chordata > Lepidosauria > Squamata > Elapidae > Laticauda > Laticauda colubrina. Next base: position 59,040,186 of record BLBF01000002.1, read on the forward strand.
ACACCTACGGCCCTTTCTTATCAATAATAATATAATAATTATCCACACATGTCAACACAAACACAACTCTTTATTAAACGCCCTGTTCATTGTAGGCCAACCAAACATACATGGCCCAATCTCATCCGTGTGATGAGACAGGCTGAAGGAAGCATCCATTAAGCATCTACCATCCTGTCTTGCCACTCCACTGCTCCAGCTGGGGAGTTGCACCAGTGTCTCAGGAGGTTGCGCTGCTTCTTCGCTTCACGTGAGGCTCTGTTGGGGCCTTGCACATCCTTAGTGTCAATCAGGTTTCGCCCTTGCCTCCATTCCCCAGGCTCCATGTTGCCATTGCCTTGTTGGAGGTCCACGAGCCTGTTCTGCAAGACTGGGTAGCGGGTGCACAGGAGATTGTGCAGGATGCAGCAAGCTTCCATGATCCTCCTCACGGTCTCTGGGCAATGCTGCATGGTGGTGAGAAGTACCTGGAACCTGTTGGCCAGGATGCCAAAGGCGTTCTCCACCACCCACCTTGCCCTGGACAGCCTGTAGTTGAAGGTCCTCTCTTCACGGGTGAGGAGTCTGGAAGTGTAGGGCTTCATGAGGTAGGTTGTGAGGGAGAAGGCGTCATCCCCCACGATGAAGTAGGGCACATCTTGTGTGTCGTTGGGCAGGGGTTCTGGATCTGGGAAGCCCATGATGAGGTTGCCTTCCAGCTCCTCCTTGAGGTGACTGGCGTTGTATACCTGGGCATCTGAAGATGAGCCGTTGCCTGAAGCATTGATGTACATGAACTTGTAGTCAGCATCGACCATGGTGAAGAGGATGATGCTGAAGAAGCCCTTGGAGTTGAAATAAGTGGACCCCAACTTGGCTGGAGATTTGCAGGCCACGTGCTTGCCATCTATGGCTCCAACAGTGTGTGGGAAGTTCCACTTCTGATACCACTGCTCTGCAACTTTCTTCCAGCCTTCTTCAGTGGAGGGGTACTGGAGGAGCTCCTCCTTGTATTCTTTGATGATGGCCTGCACCACTTCTCTGACCACAATGCTGATGGTGTTGGATGGCACCCTCCAGCTGTACTGCATGCTCCTGTAGGAGGTCCCTGAGGCCAGGTGGCGCAGAGTGAGTGCCACCTTGAGCCCAGGTTCCAGGCTGGGCCGGAAGCTGGTGTTTGCCTTGGTCAACCTGGGTGTCAGGCGCTGCACAACTTCATCAAACATGGCTGGAGGCATCCTCATGAAGTTCTGGAACGCCCGAGTGTCTTCGCTCCTGAGTTCCACCATCAGCTTTTTGTACAGTCCGTCCTCCGCTCTTCTGGCGAACCATCTTCGGATCCAAACTCTTTTTGGGTGGCTCCTTTTCTTCTCGCAGTAGAGTTCACAGAGCCTGCAGATGGCTTCGCACTGTTGCAGAACGATGGTGGCTGCCGAAAGGACTTTGTAACAATCCACGGTGGACATGACTAGATGCTGTGGAAGAGGAAGAGCCAGATGAAGGCTGTAGAGGTGTGCACTGCTGGGCTGCTGTTCTGAAAGTGAGATGCAGGTGAGTTGCTCCCCCTTTTTATAGGCAGTATAGGTTTTCCGCTAGGCATCCTCTAGACATCCTTAATATTCGAGATAGGTCCCCTCTGCGAACGTTTTTTCTGTTTTAAACGCTTTGTTTCTGTTCTGCATCCACTAGGCATCCGTTCTGCATCCGTTCCGCGTCCGTTCTGCTTCCTCCCTGCGTCCAGGCGGATGCGAGTTGCGCGGATGCGTAGCGGATGCGTAGCGGATGTAGAACAGCCCAAAACTTTTGGAGCGGATGAAACGTCCATAAACGGATGCTGGACGGATGGAGAGGAAGCCAAACCGAGGCAGTGAGTACATCGCGTTTTCCAACGGATGGCAAGGTTTTTTGCCCGTTTTACATCCTCTTTGCATCCGTTGGTTCAGTGTGACATGGGCTTTAGGTTCTTCCATAAAATTAATCACAGTCCTTCAAGCTTATCAAGGTGAAATGAAAAAAATGCTTGACGGAGCTTGTCTAATTCCTAAAATTCTTCAATGTATGCTCAACTAATCCCAATGTATGCTAAACTATGGTTTACCTGACTTTTTCCAATAAAATAGAATTTTATACCACGTCAAACATCACATTATCTGCCATAAACTTTAAGATTTATCAATAATTTTCAATAATTATGAAATGCACATTTATGATATCATCTATTCATTTTTGGGTCAAGATGTATAACTGGTTTGTGGCCCAATAGATGGCCATCCTCAATGGCTTCATGTTGATGTTTGGTAGAGGAGAGAAAGCACTGAATTATGCAGCATTCCAAAATGATTTATTTTATTCTTGCTTTTAAATTATCCATAGGAAAGGTTTGAAATTTGATCCCAAAAGAAGAATGGACAGAAAAAGAAATATTGACTTGCCTAGCTCTCCCATCTTGTCCAACTGTGGTTAACACAATTTGAAATCCAACTTATAGATTCAGTCTCAACCTAATGTATATATGGATGTATACATTGTATGCACATGCATTTCTGGCAAAAGACAAACTTACAAAAATGGTAAGCCCATGACAAAAAAACCCTTATGTTATTAATTAAATTAACAACTCTTGATTGATTTAAAAAGAACCTCTCTTTACAGGTGATGGGCACTTAAGAAATATGAAATATAAATAAATAAAATCCTCAGCCTGTGAAATAATTTATCCTCGTCATAAAATCAACTAAGCTTTATTTGCTTATGCCAATTATTCTTTCTCTGTTATATATCAACCATTCACTCATTCAGAACTATACAAGCATACAACTACTCACATTGCCCTAAAAAGAAGGAGGAGGAGGAGGAGAAGCAAAAATAAACAAAACAAATACTCAGTTCACTCATGGTTCACTCAGTTCACTCATGGTGAACTGGTGTGAGGAAGAAATAGCTTCGAGGTAAGGCAAAAGTAACTGGGTAGAGTTGAAAGGAAGAAGTAAATGAGCAGGGAAAAATAAAGAGGAAATAAAAGCCCATGTTAGGCTTTTATTTTAACTACCAAATGGGTAGTTTTAGGCAAATAGGTCAAAGAGCAGCTCATTTTCAGACACTTACAATTAGCAGCAGCAGGAGGTATGTAGACTTTTGCTTATATATGGAGGTTCTCAGTCATGCAGGCCACATTGAAGCTTCTTGGATGAAAAGCAAGAGGTCTTCAAAGAAAACTAGAAGGTCCAGTTGCCACTAAGGTACTAAAAGCACTTTTAGGTCTTGCTTGTTCCTTTTTTTCAGCAGGATCTTCCACTCTTGTCAAGCAAATATAATTATCAGGTAAAATTTGGCAGCAAACACCTCCTATAGTATTCCTATCAAATAATACAGTGTATATTTAGATTGCATTTTTAATATTGATCATACTTATTTCAGGACAATGAATATCTGGAATGGGACAAATGGTTGGTCTTACAATGAGACTCATTCAGGTAATGCCTTAAGATAACAAAGGCTGATGGAAGTGTTAGAGAATAGAGTTGAATGTCTTTCCCAACTTGCCTTAATAGTGATTTATGTCAGCTTTTTGTGGATCATATCAATTTAGCAAAATTATTTAGTTGATTGTTTTTAACTTCTAGTGACTGCATAGATACATCTTCTTACCCTGTTCTTTCAAGTCTCCCAATGGTGCATTCATCACAACCTAGTTGCCTGTCATCCTCTTCTCTTTCCTCCTATCTTTCCCAGTATTGCATATTTTTCCAGAGAGCTGAGTCGTTGCATAATGTGTCCAAATTAGAATAATTTGAGCATGTTCATTTGTGTCTTGAGTGAAAATCTGGGTTGATTTGTTTAATGATCCATTACTTTGTTTTCTTGGCTGTCCATAGTATTTTCAGGAGTCCTTGAACACCACAGTTCAAGGCATCTATACTATTCCAATTTTATATATCGATAGTTATCATGGGGAATACTATGATTTGTACAATTTGGATCTTTTTGGGAATGTTACCTAGTGGGACTAAGGAAATGGGTCTTCTCCATTGTTGCACCTGTCGTTTGGAACAGCTTCTTCCTCCAAAAGGTCTGGCCCTACCCTGCCACCTTAATGATTATTAAATCATGTCCCCCTCATGACTTAAATTGAATATTTCAGTGGGATCATTTCTAAATATGTTGTATTAACAGAGAATTGCTGGTTCTTTATATAATAATAATGCTTTTTTTTAACTTTGCAAAGCTGCCCCAGAAACATTTTGAAGTGATGTTATCTACCCTGTTTCTCCAACAATACGGCCTCCCCCAATAGGAAGTCCCAGCACATTTTATAGACATGAAATGAAATTAAGCCCCTCCCCCCAAATTAAGGCCTATATTAAAACATGCGAAATGGGGGCAATGGTGGGGGAGCTTGCCGTTAGGAAGTACTCTTGTTGCACACCCAGATATGGTGCTGCCTGCATTGACCCCAATACGAAGTGCCCTACCAAACCCGAGGTCAACTTCAAGCCATCGCCACCCGCCACCCGAAAATGCAAGGGGGGGGGGGAAATTAAGTCACCCCGAAAAGATTACCTAGCCATTTTGGGGGGGGCTCAAAAAAAAATATGACCTGGCCTTATAATATGAAAAACATGGTAGAAATTTAACACATGTACGACTTAATGATGGGATGTCCTGCTTTGGTCTGATGAAGTAGATGACTTTGTCCTATTATCAGCATTGAAGTTAAATTTAACTGATATTGGCAGAATGTGGGAAGGGGGAAAATGTGATCTCCTTGACAGGCACTAAAATGTTTTCCCAGAACTTTACTTTAGTTCTTGTTTCATTTATTTGCAAGTCTATTGTGTGCTGTTAGTACTGAATTTATAGGCAATATTCTCTTTCCTTCCTTCCCTTCTGGTTTTATTTTGAATAAAATAAGTTCTCACCTGTCTTGCTGGATTTTTTTCTTCCCTATCTTGCCTGCAATCTTTGAAATACTGAACGATTACTTATAAAACTGTGTAGCACAGGGGCATTTTTTTCCTACTTCTTTCATTGCTATTTCTGATGGCTTAACAACCTTTCCATCAAATCTGACTGGAATTGTCAGTAGCACTTTTTCCCTCTTTATTGTCATTGCGTTTATATTGCTTTTTCATTGAATAGGAGCTTCTCCCCCCTACCACATGTTGACAATTCATGGCTTAGACAAATTACTGCAAGTTCATGGCAAGTTCAGCTCCTTTATGGGACTTTTGCCTTTGCTTGCTTCTATTTGCTAGGTTTACCATGGAACTATTCCTTTAGCTACAAAAGAGGCACTGGGGTTGGAATCTTTTACAAGTCTGCAGGTGAAAGCATTCCTAGGACTGTACTTCATTTTCCCCAATAAATGTTTATTATTTTCCACCTGTACAAATCTTAGTTACTTATTAATATTGATATCCACATATAATATTATCTTATATTTTAACATCTATCCATACCTATCTTAATCCCTAGGACTTTACTTTAAAATTCCCCTAGGAAGTGGGTCAGGAAAGACCAAGGCAAAAATATGAGTCTTACAATGCTACCATCCCTTCCATCCTTGGCATTTCAATTAACTATGAAAGTAAACAAAAATATATGTTTTTTTCATCCTTTTATAGCAATTTTCTTACCTTGATGCATACCCACCATGCTGTTCCCTATTTTGGTCACTATTATTCAAAGAGAGGGAATCCCACCTCCCCCAAAATAGTAAACCAATGAGATGTATGACATAATAAACATTTCTCACTATTATACTCCAGACCCTTTCATCTTTACAAACCATCCCTGCTGCTTCTAAAGCCCAGTCCATATGCTCCTTTTTATTCTTAAAACTTCAAGTCTCTTTTTCAGGGTCTTAGAAATTGTCCTGTCCCTCTCATACATCAACCATTCTGAGCCAGAAATATATAAGTGCACACCCACACACATTCTAGCAGAAAAGACCATAGCATTCTGGGTCTTTCTCTTTCTTATCAGTCCATCCATTCTGTCTTTACATATTTGATATTGTGATGTGACCCTGGTTTGTTGCCTCTTTACATACAAACCATTTTTACTATGCTTCTTTATTATCATTCATTCCTTTGTATTCAGTTTAAAACCATTCAGCATTTGCTTTTTCCTGACCCCATCTTTTCTTGCTTTACTTTACATACTCTTCAAGGAACCCATTCCTACCACATATATTTATTTTTCCTGACATATCCGACTCTCACTTGCTTTGAAATAACAAAGTGGGCAGAATGATGCTCATGTTCACATTCACAATAATGTTGTCATTGTCAATAATAAAACAGTGTGGGGTTCATGGACTATTTTCATGTAAAAAGATCATGATGATGTGTGCTGTCGCAATTCCAGATACAAGCGTAGAAAATATCTATTGATGACCTTTGCTAAAAGTATTAAAGCCGAGTTCTGGCTCTCTGTCAGGGATGTTGTGGTATCCTAGATATAGCTGTACATGACTGCAGTGTAAACAGGCTTATTGTGGTTAACAACAAAATAAGCAAACTTCCCAACTAAACCTCTCCACCTCACCCCGCCTTCCAAAAAACCCAGAAAAGACACAATACTGGTCAAGTCCCATTCAATCTTACTCAGTTAAAACCATTTCTTTGTTTCAAAATTATCCATCCTTATCGGCAAAGTGAGAAGTTTTTCCTCGTGCTATGAAAACCTTGTGTGATAACTTCTTGACATAGTAAATATCTGACCTTTTAATAACTTTGTAATTTTAAGCTCTTTTAGTATCAATAACATCACACAAGCCCATCTTAATTAATCAGAAGTAAGTATCTCAACTTGTATGAATATATACATAAAATATCAATTTTAAAATATCTTCTCACATGAAATATATAGAGCGAATTGAATTACTCTGTGCTGTGTTTTTAACATAAGAGGTTGGTTCCAGCATCTTCAAAATATCAGCTTGCTTTTTTTAAATTATATCTTATTAATTTCTTATTTTCTTTCTTTTTCTGGTTTCTTGCCAGCTTCCAATAGCCTCAGTTTTAATACTCATCAGAACAAATTCAGTGGATCACTGAATAAAAATACGGAATTTCCTCAAAGCATTTTATTAACAGTTTGAAAATATAAATATTTCTTCATTGAAAACATTTCTACTGATTTTTCCATTAAAAGAACTGTTGCGTTAGATGACAATTAAGAAATAGAATTACAACAAGTAAGAACAATTAAGAGACATACACATTAAAACATTTTCTGAAATATAACACAGGAATACAAAACAAAACAATCAATATAACTGAAAATCAAACTTGATAGTTAACTTGAGGAACAAGGTAAGTTTTTGTGACTTCATATATGCCATGCTAGCTGATGCTAACTGAGGAATTTTATTTGTTTCAGTAGAAGAAAATATATGCATCTGAGAGCTGGTCTGTGAAGTCCTTGGGTGCTCTTTGAGCATGGTTGTTTGCTTGAAGATGTATCACTATTTGACAGTGCTAGTCAGGCACCATGAAAGAGAAACCCAGCTTCCTGAGTCCCATCAGATGATCCTGTTTAACTATTGGACTTGGTGCATGCCAAATCTATAAGATCATGGATCAAGCAGAAACTGTGAGAGATAGGTGATTCTCAGATAATCAGGTCCTTTGCCAACTTATTTCCACATTGATTATAAGATAGTATGAGGATGGAGGTTTGTTGTCCGAGCTTATAGGTTGGTTTCAAATATTTTATTAACAGACTACATAACATCTTCAGCAGAATTTAGAGAATGTCAGGGTCAGAGTCAGAAAAAGAACACCAACACTGACATCGTCTAAATTTCACTGAAGTTGTTACCGACCCTGGTAACAAAATGATTGGAAACCAACCCAGAAGCTCAGAGAAAGAACCTTCATCCTCATCCTACACACAAGGCACAGATATTGGCTACTATTGCATAAGATAATACCCTCTCCTACAGTTGTAGCACTTTTCTAGTTCAGAGGCCTTGAGCACCATGGCTAGTACCCCATGAAGGAAGGCAATGCCAAGGTAGCCAATTAAGATTTTCAGTGCTGTCTTTGCTTCCCTACAATATCTGCTACCTAAGGAAATCCCCTCCTTCTTTACTTGTTGACAGAGCATTTTTAAGATTGCAAGAAGCCTGAGAAGGATAAAATGTTAATTTAAGCTTCCCCATCTGCTTTCAAAGTCATTACAATCTTTTCCTTCCTAATTGTTTGTCCAATGAGATTATTGGCTCATATAAGTGGGGATGTGGGGAAGTGATATATAAAATGCTGATCAAACTCTTGTGAGGGGTGCTTTATGTTATCCTTTAAAACAGAGAAACATACTTTAAATAGAGAAACATACTTTAAATAGTTTTTTCTTTCAGGGATGGGGGCCCAAATACCTAATTCTCTTTGATCTTCCTTCAAAAAAGGCCCTTACTAAGGGCTTTGTGCTTTGATGTACAACTAAGATATAATTTTAATGGCAATAGATTATGCTAATCTTTTAAAGATGGCAACATTCAATGTTATTTTTCAATGTTTTGTCATACTGATCTTACAGTTAAAAACAAAAGGGAATTCCCTCTCTCCCCCTTCATTAACTTGCCAGGATGCTGAACTATTTACTCATCAAAGGGAACTATCAAAAATTCATAGTTATTGGGATTTTAGTAATAATTTTGCAATGTCTAGCATTAGCTCTATGCAATTGTAGACTAATTTCTTGTGATTTTCTCCATTTTGGGGGTCGTAATTTTTCTCCAGACATTTTTTTTTATATTTATGAACATGAAGCTGAGCAAAATGTGAGAGATCTGATGACCATGTGAGGTGGACTATCTGCTTTTGTAAATTTATCTTATTCAATATTGAAGCAATATTGAATCCTTTCTAAAGATGTTGGACTGCCAAGAGTGAGCAAGTTGGCAGTAGTTGGTTGAACCCCTCCTCTTCCATCTCCACTTCTTTTCCTACTTCACAATACTTTGCACTCTCCTGGATAACATTTGTTTTTGTGCCTGTGTATATATGAGAGGGAGTATGTAGCACATTTTCTTTTCCCACTGCATATCACTTATTCACTTTTTCAGTTTAAGCCAGAGGTCTTAGAATGTTCATAATTGCCATTAGCACTTACTATTAGAAGCACTTGCAGCATTTTTCAATTTGGTTCTTTTGTTAGTCTGAATTGGTTAAAAACTGTTGATTGTACCTGTGTATGTGATGAATACACCCAGTTTCTTTTGCACAGATGTAACTTTTTGTCCTCAATTTTTTAAAATAAATTCCCTGTATGATTGGGTTGCCTTTCATTTATCATTACCAACCTGCTTGGTAACCATGGCAAATAGTACAAATGATAATCCACATTCCCATTATATTACTTCCAGGGAGAATTAACAAATATTTTGTTGTATGTGTTATAAACTTTGCAATAGAGAGCTGACATCCAAGTTTGGATTTGTCCAAAAGCATCTAATGTATTTTTTAGGAAACTGCCAACCAATAGAATGTTTTATGTGTGTCATAAACAAACAAACAAACAAACAACCCCCCCAAACAAAACAAATTGTTTATGATTCTGCTCACAATACTATGGATTTTTCAACTATGTTTAAAACATACTCATTTATTATTAAATATGCATATCAAATGTGGCTTATGGTATTGTTTAAAGTTTGTGGTTATTTCTTCTACTGTCAGATATATTAGTACAACCTGAAATATTGCCAAAATTTGGCAATAAGTCTCTGAAAATCTTAGAAAGATGCCATTGTCAATCAATAAGCAAACAACAACAATACAAAAATCCAGAATGGATTCTTCTGCAGCCTATTTTTTTTTTCATATTCTATAGAAATTCTGATAGAGATTCTGAGATAATGAAAAATTCCCTTGATGATTGTTTCCATTCCTTATTCGAACCATTCAAAATTTTTCAGAGAAGACTTTGGCATATATCCTTGCTCAGTTTTTTAGAGCAGAAAGAAGAGAAGAAGCATGAATGTTGAGAAACAATATTATTATCCTCATTCAACTCTTCTTCCCCCTCCTTCAAATTTATCAACAAATTTTTCCAAAGCTGTCGTTTCTCATCTGCTCTAGTAGTAAACGCTTTTGCCTTATGCTGTTATGAGTATCGTGTGAGTTCAGGACATCAATAAAGTACTTTCAAACAATTCTGTCTTTACAATCTGGGATAGTTGCATCACACTGACGTGTGTTCTACATATACATCTGAGCATATGAATCAGGAGATGTACTTTTTAAATGCAGCAATGCAGTTCTTTCTTTAGTACTATAAATATCAAGTATCAAGGAAGAAGACAGATGACTGTGTATTTCTTCATTAGACAGAAAAACCAAAAATGCTATTTTAGAACCATATATTTTATGCTTAAATGCATGTTTATGCTTGCTCTCTCCAGTATGACTTAAAGGATTTTCTGTATTCTTTCTGCTCAACAGTTTAATCCCACTACAGAATTTCTAATAAATATTCTGCTTTGAGCCAATAAATTCACAAAGGAAGCACAAAAACAGATGACTAATACAAAAAGGCAAAAGAGGAAAAGAACAGGGTTTTCCATTCTGAGTTTATTTCATTCAGAATTTTAAGAATTAAACAGATTAAAAAATCATCTCACCAACAGTGCTAAGTCCTGGTTTGGAGTCCTGGCAACAATAATTATTAGACCAAAGTTTTTAATCCTAAAAATGCCTGTTCCTCAGATTTTGTCTAGGTTTGCAATCTTAACTGACACAGAATAATGTTGACTGTTACTTTCGATAAAATAAAACAGTAACTGAACTGAAGAAGACCAAACACACAGATTTGCAACTTCCCAATTCCCACTGTTTTCACATAGATGCTCTTGCACATTCTTGACACAAGTAGAAGGTAGTAAACAATCCCCTGGAAAAAAAAAGTAAAGAATAAAATGTCATTCAATGAAATAACTACATTTTTAGTAGTCAGACTTACACTTGGACACCATATCTATGAACAGCATCTAGATAGATAATTCCATAAAGACTCTAGACTTGTTGTCTATTCATTGAACTCATTAATAGATCAGGATTCAGAATCAAGTGTACAGCTTAGTATACCACATGAACCAATATGTCAGTCCAGGAAGCTGCTGCTCAGACAGTGGGCAAGACTGAGACAGAAAGCTACAGACCATGTATGCATAAAAACCATCAGTAATCCTTTCACCTACACATATCATTTAGTTCCACGAAATTATGTAGAATTATTTTCTATAAGATTCAACATAACAAGTGAAGTTTGAGTCAGTGCTTTGAAGGAAAGGGCTGGTAAGAAGGCAAGGATTATACCACTGGTTAATAAACAGCAGTAATAATCAAGAACTGCTTACAGCTGAGCGATTTTCTAAAACTAAACATCTTATGAAATGTGATGCTGAAAAATCTGAGAAAAGAAAGCAGAAAATGCAGCAGATCAAACCAAAATTTGCATCACTAAATATAGAGAGAAGCTCAGGGGGATTTCAGTGTATCTACTGGTATTTGATTATTTGTTTGTTTATTCAGTTTATATCCTGCCATAATATCTGTGTTTCATCTACACACAGACTGCAGATCAATTATAGATGAGGGTCAGTCTGCACCTCAATGACTCTACTCATTTGTCTAGAGAAGTTTCCTCTATAACCACATTTGTACCATAAACTCCAAGATATCCAAACAAACCGAATGGATAAACTTTCTGAAAATACTGTTTTCTCCTCCATACATCGCTAATTTTATGGGCTGCCTATTTATACTAGGGAGGAATAAGTGCAGTCAAGCACAGTACAGTACTTATGGACTTTAAGGTGGGAAAAATTCTGAGTCAACAGGAGATGTTGGATGTGATGCTCATATTTCCTCCCCACCTCACCTGGACTATCTATCACCATACAATGTAATGAAGATTTGTCAAGAGGCAAGGATACTCTATCAGACAGCCCATGAGATATCAGTGAGATGATATTTCAATAATACCTTCCAGAGATCATGAAATTTCAGATACTTCTGTGTTGGAGGACTTTATAAGGACCTAAGAGACCTGAAGAAGTCTTATGGCTGATAATATCATTCGGTAGGTCCCACATAAGATCCCAGGAGTAGTTCCCCATAAATTTCTTTACTACTGAGTGGGACTGTGTCCAAATTGTTGCTTGGACTATCTTCAGTTCTTTAAAGAATGGAGATAGAAGTAACCACCTACTTCAATGTTACTTAAAAGATTAGTTATGGTAATTCAGACTTCCCTGGTACATATAAAATTGAAGTATCTATTTGCTTTTCCTTTCAATGGATTACAGATGTCCTTCAACATCTGCAGAGGTATTCTCCATCTAGTTTTATTTATGCACATATCATTATTAAGATTGGACCTACAACAATGGCTGCATTAGTAAGTATTTTGAATGTAAATAAACATTAGCTGATGCAAATATAGAATCGTGTACATGTCTAAATGTGTAAGTCATTCTTGGGGCCAACACATACAGTGTATATGAGTTCAAAGAAAATGTAAACTCTAACAACTGGGTCTTACTAGCAATGAAAAGTGGAATGGTGCTCAGGAAACCACTGAATAGAAACAATAATACATACATATTGAGTGCACATAAACAAATACTGACTTCTTCCCATTTATCTCACAGATCCATTATAAAGTAATCAACCACTCTCCCAACATAACAGAGGATAAGCTAGTACACATGGCATGCTATTTTGAAGTCTTTGCCTAACTATTACTTTCTCAGAAATACTGCAGTCTGCTGCTGAGTTCCATTGCTAGGCAACCAATGGCAGCAGTCGCAAAGGGAACAGCTGTGTTTATATAACAGTGCAGCTCTTCCAATACTGCAGAGTAATGCAAGAGTTCTCTGATGTCCCTTTTGGGTGACTTGGATGGATCAGCAAGATATGGGCAGGTCAAGATAAGAAGGACAAAATACAGATTGTGGTAAGAGTATTTCTGAGATCTGCTGGTTTTGGTTGGTGCCTTGTTGGCAAAAGGCTTCAGTGTCATATGTCTGATTGCAATGGGAAATAGAAAACACACATGCCAGACCAACAGATTCCATAACTGGTCCTTTGCAAGATGAGCAGGAACTTTGCCCAGGATTTAGTGCCTATTGCTTTGCACTAATAGTAACAATAGGTTGCTGTTTCATGAGAATATGGCAGACAATCCTGTGGTAATCCTTTGATAGGTTCACCCCAGTGTACGTGAAAGTGCTCTAAGCTCATATTCTTTGTTTGGAAAAATGAAGTAGCCTATTTCCAGTTAACATATGGCACCCTTTTTTGGACTAGTCGTGACTATAGTTTCAGAGGGAAAATAGAATGATATAGCAGAGGCAAAATGTGTGATTGTTATAATGCACACAGTGTACAGAAAATTTGCTCATGAATTCAATAAATTGAGGCAGGTCTAATCTTGGGAACATCATGGTGAAACTTTGCCTTGTGATCAAGTATTTTCCCTTAAAGAATGATGTTTGCTCAGCGACCATCAAAGATATAAACTGATGTGGCTAACTATGCTGAGATGTAGAAATACCTCCCTTCACATTTCTGCCTAGGTCTTATGGTTCTTGATAAGATGGTGAGGTGACAGATCAGAAATTTGATCACCTCACTTAATCTGTGTTAAGGATGCTCATATAGCATCTTTAAAAAGAGAATGTTTATATGTGAATAGTATGGGACATGCAGAACAGGCCTTCGTCCTGCAAGATATAGACAGTGGCTAAAATGATGATAATGAAAACAACATTTAATATATAAGACATCATCTATCTGTTTTGATCTTGGCTGTGTTTAGTATTTCCTCTATAACAAATTTACTCTTCAACTATACCAGTTTGCATAATTTTGTGGTGGCTTTTTGGTTCACAAATAAACAGTGAAATACTTCCTCTGAGTTTGCTAGCAGAGAGCAGAGGGGAAATCTTTTGACAGAGTCCCCAAATAAGCAGAATGAATTCAGTGAATCAGAAGCTTTGTAAACTTTGGATCAAAACACCAGAGCCATTTTGATTTTGAACATATACCTATTATCTTATGCTTAAAAGGATAATTATTCAATAATTAAAGTTTTAACCTATGGTTAATGTTCAGTGAACTGAGAAAGAGAACAGTGTTGTTCATATTCCTTTTCCCAATTACCCCATTTTATGCCAAGCAGATAAATACCTTAAACAGCCACAGTTTCCTGGGAGAAATGAAGAATCCCTAAAGCTTTTGTCTGAATAGCATTTGTAAGAAGAACATTTCATACCTTTACAAATACATTTTTCTATAAGCCTCTTCTTTGTCATTAATACAATAGGGGCTTATGTCTTCAGAGAGACTGATGTCTAATAAATTGAACCTGTGAAAAAGGTAGCCAAATGAAAAGGTAGTTACTAATAAAATCGTAACAAAGTATTTCTATGTGTCTCACCTTCGGATCTGTTCTAAGACTGCTATAGAAGGGATATCTAAACTCGACCCTTCCAGCAAGGCACTTTCCCAATTTTTCTGGCTATGTTTCCCCATAATTTCCAATTAATATAACAAATAGCCTTTCCAGCTGGGGATGAGAACAAACATGGCCCATACCTTTGGGGAATGTATTTCCCAATTACAAAGCTGAAGATTATAATATCCTATGTTCTTTATTTTAATCAATTACTGTCACTGACATCTCATATTATTCTTATAGTCTTTGTTTCTTATTCCTAATCATCAGGTTAAAAAATGAGGTCAATTCAATGATTTTGCTGAAGTATATATAGTTTAAAAAGCAGAGGTGTGTGTGGGAAATCCAGATGGAAATATGTTTTAGAAAAAATAGTTGTAAGAAATGTGATCCAACTATTTAAGCATTTCTTTTCTTCTGTGCCCAAAAATATTGAAAAACTGCCTGCTTTCCCATAGATTGGGTATCAACTGGTGGAAAGTGGAAGAAGACTAAAAAAGTGAAGAAAAGTCTTATTTCTCTTTCTTCCTTTTCCTTCTACAGCCATCCTGGAAATGAAGACAATTTCAATCACTGGATCTATAACTGTCACTGAAAGCCAAAGGCAGACTAGTGACAGGGCAAGCTGCATAGATTAATTTGTCCAAAAAGAATGTTAATGAAATGTGTAATAGATGTAGGAAGTCATTTTTCAAACAATTGCTTCAGAGGTTTAATAGGCAGATTTATTTTTTACGTACTTATAAAAAGAAATGAGAGCAAAAGAATTGAGACTGATTTTAATGTTTCCTATTTGTTTTTGTGTGCGGTTTCCATTGTCTGCAATTCAGTAATTAGCGATATAAATTTTACTTCCATTAAGAGGCAATGAGGTGACCAAAGAAAACATGTTTGTGAATTTAGCTTCTCTCATACAGATCAAAGATCAGATGTATTCGTGGCTATAATGAGTAGGTGATGCACTAATGTTCTCCAGTGGGCTGAACTTTGTTGTTGCAAAACCTTTCAGTGTTTCACTAATTGGTTTTAACACCATTAAAAAGGTGCTGAAATCAGAAGGAAAGAAATTGTCAGTTGTGGGTGGAGAAGGGATAATTCTGATTCTCATCATATGCTGAATATTTGAAATTGTTACAACACAGGAGAGGAGGGGGAATGCAAGATTTGTTGCTGTTTTATTTTTAAAACAAGTTTCATTATGAATTCTCTATAATGTCCCAAAATATGCTTAGCTCTAATAACCAAAAGTCTCAGTTTTACAGTTTTTATTTTTGAGAAAACAACTTTCCACTCTTTTTGTTTGCAATGTGCTGCATTTTCTTGAACCAAATGTGTGAGGAACAATATAGTACCAAGGCAAATAGAACAGAATAGCATATGCTCCATCATGCCAATTTACTTCTGATGATCTTTCTGAAAGCAGCTATGTCCACTACGTACGAACAACATCTCAGTTCAGGCTTATGGCTGTGGATATCTGTGATCCTGTCCAATCTAGCTGGAAATTGCAAACACAGGTGGGTAAATGTTAGCAATTTCCCAGCCTAATTCTACAAACAGGCCTGACTTTTGAAAAAGCAATAAACTCACAAAGCAGCTGCCTCATTGGGCAAGTAGGAATCTGGATTCTACCCAATATGGAAAGTCTCCAATACATCTTGAGTCATCACCTTATAAATTGAAAAATACGAAATTGGAATAAAACAACTTTTATAGTATTTTGTCAAAAGAGATGCTTCACTCTAAGTAAAGGCTAGGTCCCACTGGCCGACGGACGCAAAACGTATGCATAAAGGACACAGCGGACGAGCAAAATTTCGGGGGTGGCTCCATCCGTTGTCATCTGCTCCAAAAAGTGGTGAAAATTTGCATAAACAGAATGGAAAAGAACAGAAAAGAACGGATGTTAGTAGTATGTAGCAGGGATGTTAAATGGATGTTCATAGGGAGCCTAGCAGATGAAAGCGGATGGAAGCGGATGACACCTCTGAAGGGGTTCCGGGGGAGAATTGCAAAGCGGATGCATAGCTGATGAAGCGGATGCATCATGTACGCCTAAAGGAAAGAAAGGGGATAACACGCGGATGTATATCGGATGCAAACCGTTCACTGCGCATCCTTTCTATTTCCGTGCTACTAACGCTGTGTAGACGTTCCATGTAACTTTTCTTTCCTCCCTCTTTCCATTTTCAGCTGCAGCAGATGTGAGTTGCGAGGATGCCCAGAGGATGCAGAGAGGATACAGCGGACATTTAATGGATGATAAACGAACATAGATTGTTTGTTGCTCGTATGTCACGGATTTACATCGTACACGGCGGAAAGTTCATCCATTTACAAAGTTTTGTGCAGCTCAAAACTTCTTGCATGGATGAAATCGCAGTGGACGGATGCTCGATGGATAAAGCGTATGAAACACGTATGCAATGAGTAAACAACGGATGCATCGCTTTTTCCAACGGATGGCAAGCTTTTTTAAATGTTTTACATCCTCTCTGCATGTGTAAGTGCAGTGGGACAGGGCCTTAAGACATAATATGACTGTTATTGTACTGACAGCCTTTAACATGAGAAATCACTCATATTTGGCAAACAAAAAACAAAAACCATTCCTTTGGTCTTTCTTTTTTGCCAATTACACAATGATCAAGGCAAAATTACAAGACAATTATAACTAGCAGAA
This sequence comes from Laticauda colubrina, assembly GCA_015471245.1. NCBI lineage: Eukaryota > Metazoa > Chordata > Lepidosauria > Squamata > Elapidae > Laticauda > Laticauda colubrina. The sequence continues at coordinate 59,057,320 of BLBF01000002.1, forward strand.
ATGTCAATAGTAGACATTCTGGTGGAGGAATGGTAGGGGGAGGGTAACCAGAAATATTGGGTTCAAAATTTGAACAGTAAAATTTCAGCACTGTTATAATTATGGAAATACAATGCAAAAAACTCAAGACATCCATGTGCTGAAACAAGAACATTTTAATTTTCCCCTCACAAATGTTTTGGAAAATACACTGAAAATTTACACTGCAGCAATCTCTCTGAGCTTGGTTGTTTTCTTGCAGATGCTTCACTACCCAAACTAGATAACATCATCAGTGCTAGAGATGATGTTACCTGGTTTGGGTAGTGAAATATCTGCAAGAAAACAAACTCAGAGAGCATCAAGGAACCCACAGTTCAATCATGAGTCTCCTTTATTGGTTTCACTGTAACACAACACAACAACAGATCCAAACAATAGTAATAACACTCCTATTGAAGATACTCTTGCCTGGCCTGGGAAATCTATGCAATTATAACCTTACACCCATGCTGGCCTCACAGCTCCAGATTCATCTTTTTCTTTTTTTTTTCTCTTACTGGCTTTCAGTCACTATCTGGTACTTGAAACTCTGTTAGAAACTAGATTTGAGGAATGTGGCTCCACTAGTTTATGAACTCTTTGGTACTCTTTGAGCTTGGCTAGGAAACATCATCAGTGCTAGTAAGTATGGTTTTTTCTCTCTGTTTATATCCAGAAGCTTGCTCTGCCATTGTTGATAGTGGTGTAAATTTCTTCCTTGGTAGTTCCTTAAGGCCCTGTCACACTGCCCAACGGATGCAATACGTTTGTAAAAAGGACATAGCGGATGAGAAAAATGTTCCATCCGTTGTTATCCGCTCTCAAAAGGGGCGAAAATTTGCATAACCAGAGCGGATAACACGGAAAGGAATGGATGGGGGGAGGACGCAGAGCGGATGGAAAACAGATGCAGAGCGGAAGCCTAGCGGATGGGAGCGGATGGGAGCAGATGTCACATCCGCTAGGCTTCCGGGGGACCTCAGCAAAGTGGACACGGAACGGAAAGAGCGGATGCAGAGCGGACGCCGAGCGGATGAAGTGGATGCAGAGAGGAAGCCTAGCGGATGCACAGCGGAAGCCTAATGGATGCCTAGCGTTCAATGCGCATGCGGGGTGGATGTATTGCGTCAGCCCCGCGGATATAAAGGGAAGCAGCTCGGAAGCAGGTCACCATTCAGAGGAAAGACCTGCATCCAGATACATCGAGTGCCTTGCCAGCCTGCCCTGCCTGCATGCCTGCCTGCCAGCCTTGGTGCCTGCCTTGCTGACTGCCATCCTGCCAGCCTCCCTGCCAGCCTTTCTGCCTGCCAGCCTTGGTGCCTGCCTGCCTGCCAGCCTTGGTGCCTGCCTGCCTTCCTGCCAGCCTGCCTGCCAGCCTTGGTGCCTGCCTGCCTGCCAGCCTCCCTGCCAGCCTCCCTGCCAGCCAGCAACCCCACAACCATGGGGAAGAAGAGGAAGCCTCAGCCATCTGTTGCCAGCCCTGGCAAGAGGGACAGAGCCACCCTCCCGCCCCCTGGCCCTCACTCTGCTTCTGCTGGGGCTTCTGCTGCCCGGGCTCGATCTTCTGGTGCTGGGGCTTCTGCTACTTCTGCTTCTGGATGAGCTGATGATGCTGCTTCTGGCAGTGGTACTTCTGCTCGTGCTTATTCTGCTGATGCTGTTCCTGGCGGTGCTGCTTCTGCTGGTGCTTACTCTGCTGAAGCTGCTCCTCGTCCTGCTGGTCCTGCTCGTCCTGCTCGTGCTCCTGGACTTGCTTGTCCTGCTCGTCCTGCTTGTGCTCCTGGTCTTGCTCGTCCTGCTCGTCCTGCTCGTGCTCCTGGTCCTGCTGGGGCTCCTGGTGCTTACTCTGCTGCTGCTGATCCTGGTCCTGCTGCTGCTGCTGATGATGATGATAATCCTGCTGTTGCTGCTGCTGTTGCTGGTGTGGAGGAGCAGCCCCTACAACCTCGAAGTCCCTCTGATGAGGACCCATATGGCCCTGCCAGAGGGAGGAAGAGGCAGACGCGTGATAGGGAGAGGAGGCAATACTCCATTGAGGAGGAACACGAGGATGAGGTGCTGGAGTGGCTGAGAGAGAATGACTATCTGTGGCGGAAGGGACACCAGCTGTACAGGGACATGAAAAGGAAGCAGGCTGCTTGGAGAGAGAAGGCAGAGAGCCTGGGCTAAACATCGGATGTGCTCCTCAGCTGGTGGAAGCACATGCACACCTGGTACGGGAAGCTGCACCTCAAGAAATCTGACCAGGCCACGGTTAAGCTGACGGACAGAGACACCTATGTCATGGCCAGGTGCAGCTTCCTGGAGGGTGAGATCCACCACCAAGGAGCAGCAGCAGCCCCTCTCATGACCCTCTCTCTCCGACAGCCTGCTGAGAGCCAGTCCTCTTCCGGCCGAGAGTCTGTGGAGGTTTCTGTGGAGCATCCCACGGCGGAGAACCCGCGGACAGTTGTTTTAACTGTGGTGGAGTGCGTGGAGGACTCCCTGGTGCAGTGGGAGAAAGGAGATGGCACGTCCACCACAGCCCTACCTGCATCCACCCCCAGCTCCACCTCCACAGAAAGGCAGAGAGCCAGAAATGAGGGGCAGAGCCACACTGTTCTGCTGGAGATCAGGGACACCATCCGGAGCAGCATAGATCTCCTCTCTCAGCTGGTCCACACCGAATCCTCATCCTCCAACCGCAAGCCCTTCCTCACCTATGTGAACCAGATCCTCACTGACATGGCGGAACCCCAGTACCAGGTAGTGAAGGACCAGATCACCGAGCTGCTTCACAACCCTCCAGACACAGAGGAACCTGCTCCCACCCAATCCAGGTCTGTTCCTCCACCCCAGGTGATGTCCCTCCCATTCCAAGGCTTTCCACAGGCCCTCACCTACCAGGGCTATGGCTACCAGGAGGTCCAGCAGCACAGGCAGCAGCCCTTCCCAGTCCAGGCACAGAGTCAATGGATGACACCATTGCCACCGGTTCCACTGATGCCACCGATGCCACCCACGACACTGATGCCACCCATGCCAGTCCTCACCCAGCTGCACACCAGATAGCCCCAATACACTGCTCCTTCCTCCACCCCACAGCCAAGCCTGTCCTCAGTACATCTGTCCTCAGTATTGGGGCTGACACCCCATGGCATGGAGGAAGGAGCTCTCAACATCACGGGGCTGAGCCAGCTCTCCGAGAGCTTCCTCAACACACCGTCCCCTGTTGTCCTCTCGGGGCCAGGCACCCCAGTGGGGCTTCAGACCAGCACTCCAGCACCAGCCACCTCCACAGCACCTGGACCCTTCACCCCTGAGACCGGGCACACCTCCAAGTGACCAAGAAGAGTGCCAGAGATTGGGTGGCTACCTGTAGGCTTTATTTGGACACTTGACTTGGGTCATTTTTCTTTTACAGCTTGTTATTAATAAAGATTATCTTTGCTTCACACACTTGCTTCATTTATTTTAGTAAATAAAGTCTTGGTGGAAACTTTTAGAAATGGTTTAAGCCTTTGCATGCTTGTGGGATGGGTAAGGATAACAGTGGGATGGGCAGGGATACCTTTGGGATGGGTAATAGCTGTTGGATGGGTTAGGATAACAGTGGGATGGGCAGGGATACTTGTGGAATGGGTAATAGCTGTGGGATGGGTAAGGATAGCAGTGGGATGGGCAGGGATACCTTTGAAATGGGTAATAGCTGTGGGATGGGCAGGGATACCTGTGGGATGGGCAGGGATACCTTTGGGATGGGTAATAGCTGTGGGATAGATAAACTTCCAGTGCAAGCATTGTGGGACTGTATGGTCCACCCTCCCAGGTGCCACACCTATGGCCCTAATGATTACTAATGTAATCATTGATCCACACATGTCAACATAAACACAACTCTTTATTAAATGCCCTGTTGATTGTAGGCCCACCCAACATACATGGCCCAATCTCATCAGTGTGATGAGACAGGCTGAAGGAAGCATCCATTAAGCATCTACCATCCTGTCTTGCCACTCCACTGCTCCAACTGGGGAGTTGCACCAGTGTTTCAGGAGGTTGTGCTGCTTCTTCCCTTCACGTGAGGCTCTGTTGCGGCCTTGCACATCCTCAGTGTCTATCAGGTTTTGCCCTTGCCTCCATTCACCAGGGTCCATGTCCCCATTGCCTTGTTGGGGGTCCACGAGCCTGTTCTGCAAGACTGGGTAGCGGGTACGCATGAGATTGTGCAGGATGCAGCAAGCTTCCACAATCCTCCTCACGATCTGCTGCTGGGTCCAGTGAGCATTTTAATGCTAATATAGGCACTTAAAAAGGATTTTTATATCAACAATTTTCAGTGTAGAATAATTTGTTACAATTAAATATGTCAAATATTTATCTGTATCTATATCTATATTTCCTACCTTTCTTCCATCCATTGTTCCATTCATTGTGACATATTTATAAAATATTTGTAACATAATAATTGTAAGATCAGGCTGATGGATCACCAATAAGGGGCATGCTAATCTTATATTTGCCTCAGAGCAGGTTCTGACCAGTTCTGGAGAACTGGTAGCGGAAATTTTAAGTAGTTCAGAGAACCGGCAAATATCACCTCTGACTGGAGAATTTACAGTATCCTTTCCCTACCACACCCAGCAAGCCATGCCCATAGAACTGGTAGTAAAAATTTTTGAATCCCACCACTGATTTGTCCCCAAATATTCTCCAGAAAAGTATTTTTAAGCCCATGAAGAAGAGGTGGTCCACTATCCAAGAACACTCTGTGTGTGTGTGTGTGTGTGTGTGTGTGTGTGTGTATGTGAGAGAGAGAGAGAGAGAGAGAGAGAGAGAGAGAGAGAGAGAGAGAGAGAGAGAGAGAGAGAGAGTTTGTGAGGTCTTGAAAGACATTCCTTTGGCAGGGGAACCTTCAGCAATCTCTTTCTCAGATCTCACCACCTAAATAGATTCAAGCCAGAGGGGATAATGACAGTGAGAAACAGGCATTTTCCATGTAGGGCTTTATGGAATACAACCACCTTTAATGCACCCAATGGTTAACTGGAAGCAAATGCAGCTTGCTTAATAGCTGTTCCACACAAAACTTTGATCAAAAACAGGCAGAGCAAGAAGCATTAACAGGCTTATGTGCTTAAATTAATTTGTCATAAATTACTCACAGAACTTGAGCATAGATGAAAGGACTTTGCCACATCTCACAACAAATTGCCTCAGAGTTTGATCTCTCCCTGTCTTTACTGATTGCAACTGACAATTGAGGAAGAAAAATCATGGCAAAATAGATCCCCTACTCCAAACTTGGCATCTATCTCAGAAAGATTGCATAGTCAATGGTGCTGAAAGCTGTCAAAAGGTATGGCAGGATCTGGAATGTCAAATTCCCGTTCCACCAAATATTATCCAGAAATAATACCTAGTGCCTTATACTAAGGCTTGATTGCTGTCTGATAACTGGGATCATCTAATCTATTTCATTCCAGGATTGTTTGTAGTAGCAGATTCTCCACCTTTTTCAATAACATTTCCTGAAAAAAGGAAGATTGTCTAGTAGACAATAGTTGTCCAAAATAATTAAGCCAAGTAATAGTTGAGAAGACCACCACTTTTTCAAGATAGAAAGTAGATATCCCTCACTCAAAAATGTATTCACTACTTCCCATCATCTCCCTGGCAGTTTTTGCTAATAAGGGATCCAATCTACAGGAGTCAGGCTAACAGCAGAGAGAACCCTCGGGTTCCATCTGCTTAAACAAATAACACCTGCCATCTCCATTGGACTTACCCAGCAAAGGTGAACAATTTTACTTTCCAGAAGATGAGCAAATTCTTCATAGTAGTCTAGGTCTGCTTGGTATTCCCTATGAGACAGCTATCCGCAGATGTAATAAGATCAGAGAAGTAAATCCACTTTGCCATTCTTGCCATCATTTTTGATCAAATTTGAGCTCTTTCCCATATCCAGTCATTCTCATTCCTTATTTATGCCGATGTTGCTCGAAGCATCTCTTCTGCTGGTTCACCTCCCAGAGCTCTTCAGCAAACCAATTTCTTTATACATTGCTATTACTTAAAAAAAGAAGCAATAACATTCTTCTCTTCCTGAGAAAAAAATTCATGGGGCTGCCATACATGAAAGAAAGAAGATAAGTTCACTTTTAAAGTAACACTATCACCATTATCTTTCTTTTCTCAATTATTGCATTACAAAGCAGTCACATCAATTAAAAAAATTCAAAATGCAAAAAACAGAATGGAAAGTATAGGAAAAATAAAATTCTCAAGGCTAGACTTCAATGCAAACTGCTAAACTCAACCTTTGTTTCCTTTTTTAGGTTGAGTTGTTTTAGTTAGAGGCTGTTTTTGCTGGAATAGCAATGTACCTCTTTCTCCCTAATCAATGGATGGAGTTATTGAGACACTAATTTACAGCCAAATAGTCATTTCTTGTAAGATGATCCTGAAAAACCATTTTTTTAAAAATACAAATCTTTTAGAAATGGAGCTGATTTTATCACTTGTGGCTGGGGAAAACTCTTTGAAGTAAAGGCTAAATGAGAAATAAGTATATCTTATATGTGATTGATATAAATACTTTTATTGCATCACACTAATCACTGAATTATTTTAAATGTTGTTTTGGCAAAGTAGACTTTGTCCAGTGGTACATTCCAGTAAATTAAGTGGAGTTTTTACACATTTTTTTCTAGTACATTATGATCCTTTTTATCTCCTTATACTTACAGATTCTAACTTCAAACAAAGCCTGGCAGATAATATTCTATCAATTCCAAGTATGAGTTTAAGTATCACCCCAAATTTTACCCTTAATGCATGCTTGACTAAATCTGTCATTTAAGAAATGCTATTTCCCTTCAGAAACTACTCAAGGAAACTACTCGTTAAATCTGATGTGTAAGTTCTAAGAAAGTATCATATGAGGCTTTCTTCTGTTGCATCTGTTGCAAAGCAAAGTTTTTTCCATCTCACTTGAATTAAAAATGAAATGGGTTTCTGCTCTTGATATAAAGCACCAAATCAGAAATTTCTAAGCAGAAGTCATATTAAACTTTATACCCCACAATAAAACCTCTTTGTTCCTAATGTCAGTTTATTTCAATTAATTATAATTTTTATATGCCATTTTGTTGTCCTCTGTGAACATAGATGCATAGTTTGTTGGGGAAACACTGTAACACAAATGAATAAAATCAATGAGCTGGAACATTTTATTTCATTAAAAAATGGGGGAGAACCCTGTAATATAATAATTTATATTACAAATAAAGGAGGCACTTGGGAAAAAACGAGCAGAATAAATGTGATTCCAGTGTGAATAGTTATTTCACTAAATTTCAACTATATTCAATAAGGAATATCTAAGCAAGGTTTGCATTATCTGCATATGCACAATTGTTCTTTAAGATTTCCTGCATCTAGATAGAAAGCAAGAAAAAACTGGTTTCCCCATCTAGAAATTATGGTGCTTATGCCAACTCATCAGGCCAGTTAGAATTTACTTCAGGATATTCTTCAAGGCTATATACTGTCGGCTCCCTGCACAGCTCTCCTTAGTAGTAATTCATAACCATTATCATGGTATGTTGAATTTCTTCTTCATTTGGTGTGGCACAAACAACCAGGTCCACATGTACAAAATTCAAATTAACTACTTTATTAAATTCTGCTTGTAATCTCCCCAGTCTGGCAGCTTTCTCTTGGGCACCATTAGATAAGCCTCCAAGGAATTAGAGAGAGCCAGTTCTGGCCCTTTTATCATTGCACAGTGACTCTTGACTAGCTCTATGCTTCATTCTTCCCACTGTCAAGCTGGGTATTTCCCAACATGTATGGATGTAAGCACTAGTGCATTGCAAGTGTCAAGGGTTAATTATACTTCTTACTACAGTTGATATCATTTTTGTAATTATTTGCAAAACATAAAAGCTTTTGAAAAATATATCTACCAGTTGGGTCCAGTTAAGAGGTAATTAAAGAGCAAAGATTCCAGGTATTTGTTTCATATTGTTTTTGGAAGTTTTGGAAGTTTCCTTTATCTTACCTAAAATTTTATAGATACCTTTCTCAGGGATATAAGTGCAATATTTCCTTTTAAATATTGTACAAAAACTACCCCAAACACAGAAAGACTTCTTTGGTTACATTATACAGAGAATTCCACATGTCTTCATGTGACAAATAGTAGGGGATTGGAAATGCAACAAAATAAAACTCCTTGAAAACTTGCATAGATTCAGTAATGCCCTGCTAAAACAGTAAGACTAAATGGACAGGTGTGAATGCATTGGAAAAGCTAAGTCATATCATAGCAAGACCCTTGACCAATCTCTCTTCTAGAGATTGAAAGTTGCCATTGTGTTGAGGCATTAAGTTCACAATCCCTTTCTTTACTACCATCTATTCACATTCTGAAATATTGCTTGAGCACACAGAAATAATGAATTTAGGGGTTTAATTCTACCCAAAGTTCAACTGCCACTTCTCTTTCTTGCTGTGAGGTTTGCTGTCTTGTTTTCTTTTTAGTTGCATTTGGAAGTCGAGCTGGCATGGAAATCCCCCCCCCCCCCATGTGAAACGAGAGATGTGCAAACACCTAACAATCTAAAAAAAAAACATTAAGAAGTAATGAGAAGTGGTTGTTGCAGGATAAGGTTAGAAGGGCTACAGAAAATGTAATAGTGGGATTATGAAAAGGTCACCTGCTTGACTTTTGTGATCAGGTTGATAATTATAGGAGTCCCTGTGTGACCAGTCATCTTAATAACAGGTTTTTTCTTGAGATGCAGAACTCCAGATAAAAGTTCCCGAATAAAGGAGCTGTGTTTAATCGCATAGCCAAGTGATATACTACACTCCTCTGCTCGCAACAGAATACCCTTTATCACCAGGCTTGAGATTTTGGGCTTGGACAACCTTGAACTACGCCGCCTATGGTTGGACTTAAGCCTAGTACACAAAATTGTCTGCAACAATACCCTACCAGTCAATAACGACTTCAGCTTCAACCGCAACAATACAAGAGCACACAACAAATACAAATACAATGTAAACCGCTTCAAACTCAATTGCAAAAAATACAACTTCAGCAACAGAGTGGTCAATGCCTGGAATGCACTACCTGACTCTGTTGTTACATCCTCTAACCCCCACTCCTTTAACCTCAAGCTATCCACTATTGACCTCACCCCATTCCTAAGAGGTCTGTAAGGGACGTGTATAAATGCACCATCGTGCCTACCGTCCCTGTTTTATTGTCCCCATTTATTCATACCTATTTCCTGTATTCTTACTCATGTTTATACTTACACCTATTATCTTGTAAGTGATTGACAAATCAAATAAATAAAAATAAAATAAATTATTTTTGCCAGAGCTGCCCAAATTGTGCCCAGTTTGTTAACAGAACAACAAAGATGGACAGGATGTTACAAGTCTTCTATACAACTCCCTGCTCAAATAGGAAACCCTATACCATTCCAGTCAAGTAGCTTTCCAATCCCTTCTTAAAAGCCACCAGTGCTGGAGCACTTATAACTTCTGAAGGCAAACCATTGTGAATGGCCTAGCTTGCAAAAGTAACAATAAGAATTGCACACAATTTGATGACAGCTTTAGGCTTGTTTCTCAAGTCATCTCCAGAACTGCTCATGCCCCTCCCTCCTTTGAGAACATAATCACAAGGTCATAATCACAGAAAAATGAACATAATCACAGTAAAATGAACCCAACTATTCATTGGATTAAAGGTTTGCTTAATAAGGCTTAAATTTTAAACCTGAAACGAATGAACAAAACTCTAGCATTCAAAGCAAAATAAAAACAAAATAAAGATGGTATATCTGATTAAGGACTCTCAGTCAAAGGAAAATATTCCTAATCAATAGCCTCTGATATTTTAAAACTCCCATATTTCACTGTTACAAGCTTCTAGTTTTTCAAAATAGAAGTTATAGTTGGCAGATTCAAAAAATGTTTTGGAAATAACGAGCAAAGACAATTAAAAACACAATAACACAAGCAACGAAATCACACAAAAAATCAGCACATAACACTATAATCTACTTTTACAATTCAGCATTTGTGTTTGCATTCAAAATTAACATTGTTTTACCAATTATGTTCTTTTTTTCATCTACTCCATGAGGCTTCTTCTCAAAGTAAATACAATATTAGTCAGGAACATTCTTTCCTTACAGGCATTAAAATGAAATGTTTAAAAATTAAATTAGCAGTGTGTACCCATTGGAATCTTGAATAATCATAGCTAATTCTTGTAGGAAAACAACTGTATTGAGTTGGATCTGCCAGATGTTATATAAAAAAGTCCAGGTGGCAGCTGTGATGAGACTCCACCCATATTTTTATGTGCATTGAATTGCACATAAAAACAGGTGGAGCTTGCATTGTATCAGTAGAGAAACCATTTTGACTTTTTTGACCATGCTCTAGATGCATGTTTATCTGTATTCCAATTCAGTTGCAAAGACATCCTGTGACCACCTAGTCCCCACTATTATCCCAAAGCAGCACTCATAAATCTGGAAGCAGAAAATGTGCATGTTAGGAATACAATGTTCATCAACAAGGTTAAACAAGATATATTGCAGAAACGAGCAGAAATACATAGGTATTTCACAGTATTTGGTTCTTCCATGTGTCAAAGACATTGCCAAATTCTGTGGTTCATTTTTAAGCTGAACAAATGGATATTTTTCAGACATTGACCAATGCACATATTCATTTACAATCCACCTTTCCTCCAGAGCAGCCCCATTCAGAGCTTCAGAGGGTACTTTGATTAAACAAAGTTTTGATCAAAACATCCCTTTGAAACAATGCAGTGAATTTCATGCATCCATGCTGCTTCAGTCCAGCTGATGAAAGGGGCTTCAGCGTGCATGCAAAGAGATCTCTTTCCACCAGAGAAAAGGATTGACCATGCTGAATTGGCCAATCAAAGGAATCAGTTCAATCCAAATCAGACCATGCAATGGCTTAGACACAGACCTAATTCAGAACACTGTTCAAAAAGTATTTTCTTTTATTACCATCATATTGTACTGTTTTAAGTAAGTTAGACTGAGGGATGGTTCTTGGCCCAAGATCAGTCATCAACCTTAATTCTTTGCTCTTAGTTGTCTTGAGATGTTTGGCATCTGGCATTTTAAGCATGACAGGAAAAAAACACAAAGATGAGTCCCTAGCTCCACCATACACAGCTCCGTTCCCTTTTTGTGTTATGGGTTTTATTTACAGGGCATCTGATAAGACTCTTGTCTCCTTAAAGAATCTACACATGAATAAAAACACTGATTTGCCAAGTTTCTATATTAGTTTTGGATCTTAGAAATGCCCGAACCTTCCTTCATCTTCTCATCTTGTCATCTTTCCTACTACCATCTCCTATTGGTATCTTATGATTTATCACTTGTTGTATGTTATGATTTATTACTGTATTTTATGATTTATTATCTATGACCTATGACTTTGTTGCTTGTGTGTAAACTGAGAACGCATGCAACGGAGACAAATTCCTTGTGTGTCCAATCATACTTGGACAATAAAGAGTATTCTAATATCCCAAATATATGGTACTTAAAACTATGTCTAATGTATGTCTACTTACTTCACGGGTATATAGAAGTCTTTTTCCAAACTCCTATATGAAGTGGATCTGATTCTTATATTTTATTTGCCATTGCTGAAAATGAGTTAAAATAGATATAAAAATATATGGACCTCTATGCTTTAGTTAGTAATATTATGTGTATAGATTAAACTTTGGAATTCAAAACTTATAACCAAACAACTCATTACATTAAAAAAATAAAGTTTTCCTTCAATTGAACTTGATTGCTTGGTTTTCTTACAGCATTAAAAAAATGAGAAGCCATTTCCTCTTTCAATTTTTTTAATCTAGCCAGTCTAGTAGATGACAGTCTTCTGTCCAAACATTATCTAGATTTGAACATGGTTGGTTTCCAATGTAAGGAATCTGTTTTGTTCTCTAAAATACCGTTTGTATTTACTTCCATTAAGCAGTTGTCTGATTTTTTGTACCCAGTAAAAAAGTAGGGTACAAAAGGGTGCTGGTAGGCCTATACATTTTGTCATCTGCTCAGCCATCTTTACATTGATACAGCAACTTGTCTAGACTCAAGAAAGACAGAATTGAGAATTAGGAACCATTTATGCATGGCATCAATTCTATCAAAGAACTTTCCACCTTTTATTTCTTCACATATTTGCTATAGATGTCCACAAAACTATACGAATAATAGAAACAGGAAAATATGTTCCTTGAACTAAAGGCAAATTATTGTGTGGTGCAAATTAGTGGTAATAGTTAGATCCACCACATTGTGTTTGGAAACTTTAACATCATATAAGTAAGTAGGTAAATATCTACAAAATATTTCTAGTCATCCCAGTGTCTATCTGAACTGTCAGATCATTTATACAGACAGCCAAAAGTAGTAAAGCTGAGACAATGAAAGACTTGAGGTTATGTTTGATAAATTGTAAAACTGCCTGATTTGATGTACAAATTTGTTTGGCTTACAATAAAATGGATTTTGAATCAAAATGGTTTTCTTGAAAGTAGCTGAGAATGTAAAGTGACTTCTGCATATGCACATACACTGACACATGAATAGGCTCCATTTTAATAGCAAAATAAAAAATGAAATGAAAAGTTACCACAATTTTTTGAAGCCTTGGAATAAACAATAAACAAACAAACAAAGAATTGTATCAATCTCTGTGTATATATTGGCCTAGGAATTAAGAAGCTTCCCTAAACCAAATGTTCTAATAATTTTCAGCAACTTTTGTACTATCTTTCTTTAAGAGTTTCTCCAAAATTAATTTATCTTTTTCATCTTATGGTGGGAGCAAATGCATTTCTCTTACGACCATCAGTTTTAAATGGAAAGCTTTCCTAACCTCTTGGTTTTAGCTTGGGAAAACAAGTTGCTAATGGGATTTCACCACACTTAGCTTGTTAGTAAAGCAACATTCTCAGTGCTCAGATTTCTTAATTCAATTAGGCCAATAACTTATGGAAACTCACGTAGAACAAGTAACATTTTAATTCATGTTGTTGTTTTTTGAAGGACATTTATAACAATGAATAACTGGAATAACTTACTGTAGTTTTAACTCATCGTGATGCATGATATGAATAAGTAAGCCAATACAAAAATATTGGTTTGATTGCATGTTTTCCCCCCTGAATATGTACACCATATATCTCTCTTAGGTTAGGGTATGAAGACAGAATGCTGACTTGCAAAATACATGTAGTCTTTGTTTCATTACTACCAAGTTTAGCAACCATTCGGTGTAATGACCGTTCATAGCTGGCTTGAGACAAGCAAAGTCAATGGCAAGTCTGTCAGTGAAATCACAACTCTCAGTGATTTGTTTATTTCATTTAATAACTGTAACTGGTTTGCTTAACCACAGTGGGGGCCATAAGTCTTTTACATCATCTAATATCTCACTTAATGACCACATTGCTTAGCAACAATTCAAGACTGTTAACATCCTTAGGGTAAAACTGAGCTTTGTTTGCATTTGTTCCTTACTGGCTAAAATGTGACAAACCTGATCTGTACTATCCTTATCACTGGCAAGAAATGCTGTTGCTGCATGGATATAATTAAGGAGAGTAACGTAGTCTTCTCTTTCTTGATCTTACTGAAATGAATGATGTGAAATCTTTGATTAACTAAAGTCAGGATGGGAAGCAAATTTAGTATCCATAGCCACCTGGTGATTTGTCTACATTTTCTTTTTTTCTCATTTTGCTTATTAATTTTTTTGCCTTTCGGTTTTGTTTATCCCAAAAGGGCATAGGATGATGAATGTACATGTGGTATGTTAAAATACTTAAAATATGATTTTGTCTTCTTTAAAATTATACCACATCAATATTACCTGATGTTGACAAAAGGAACATATTAACAGTCCTGCCTTCTTATTGTGGCTGAAATGTACATATATACTGTGTGTAGATTGCATGTTCAAAGAACACAGACTTTTTTAAAAATCAGATTTGAAATTCAATATATGATACTGTCCCCACCCATTTTTCAGAAAATCTTAAATGATTTGCTTATTTGTTTAGCAAAATTATGTAGCCACCCAACTCACACATGGTGACTCTGGATAAGTGTACAGAAATGAAAAGTCACAAATTCCCAAATTCTCCCCTCCCACACTGGTGGCAAACACAATCAAGCAAACAACTCAATTGGACCCCTATCAGCCTGGGGTCCCCAAGTCCACTGATAGAACCATGACTTTTCAGGTCTTTTCAGAAAAATAACAAAGTGGAAGCTGAATCTATCTCCAAAGGTATATTTCCTTGAGAGGATGTGACCTTTCTCCATCATGGTTTGTAGCTGTAAAGCTCACAGTTATCTCTATAGATGGTAAACAAGCATGTGAAATTTTCATTTGAGTTGGACAAGCAAATATTCTGATTTTAAAACTGACTGAGCAGCAGCAATTAGTATGTGTGTTTGTGTGTGTGTGTGTGTGTGTGTGTGTGTGTGTTGGGCAGAGAAAGTCACGTACATTAATTTTTTCCCTTACATTCCAGTCCTGTCTTGTAACCGAAGGATATAAAATCACCTTGGCTTCATCATTCCCTGTCAGATGTTTGCTCTTTTGCTCATGCATAAATGAAAATAAATTTAATTTCTATTTCTGATAGCTTTTGATTCTGCTCATCATGAAAAGCAAGTCAATCTTTTTTTCTTCCCATCTGTAGACAAAATAGCCAGCTCGAATTATATGGATGCTTGAAGTCCTAAGCAATATGGCAGCTTCTATTCCATGTAGAAAAGCATCTTGGCAGTTAAATGATGCTTTAGTAGTAGCAAGAACACAATGTCTAACATATTGGTTATTAACTAAAACAGCTTTAGTAGATGCAGGCATAACTTGCAGCAGGCATATCTTGTAGAGAAGAGGAAATCCAGCATCTACTCTATAAGGCAGTATCTCTTGGTTTTGGAACTTTAAAATGTGTGGCTTCAAACTCCCAGGATACTCCAGCCAGCATAATGGAAGGCTGGGCTCTTACTATCATGTTCAGTACATTGTTCAGTAATTTTCACAGCCATGCATATGCATATGTACTATTCTGCATCCTTTGATTCTAGCCAAAGATGCTAATCTCTTGAATCATGTAAAAACAGTCAGTTTTCTCCTCAAGCAAGTTTTCCTTTCTCTGAAGACTCAGATACATTTCTGGAATGAAGATTTTGCTTTCAAGAAGCAAACACTGAATTGGTTTTGGCAACTTCTATTAAAATTCAGCCTCAAATCTCATGCCGTTAAGATATCTAGGAAAAAGTTTTCTTCAAGATGCTGAATACAATACACAATTATCAAGAAATATATACCCAGTTTGTTTTTGCTTAATTGATTTTATTTTTCAGAAGTGTTACAGCCACAAATATCCACAATGCCTTGGGGCATGTAGTGAAGAGCTAGTGCAGGGCCAAGGTATGAAGAGATTGGGAACCAAGAAATGAAGTAGGAATGGAAGGATGAGATGAAGAATACCAATAAAGAAGAATATTTCTAGTTTAGTGTTGAAATGAAGTGCTTTCTGAAATTTCTTGTTTTCTTGCAGACATTTCATTACTCAACTAGATAACAAATGCTAGTTATTGTGGAGATATAGGGACAGATGGGAATCATGATGGAAATCAAAGAAAACTGGGGGAGAAAAAAGATAGGAGCCTTAAGAGAACAAATAGAAATATGTAGTGATGTATGGGAAACAGAAAGCTATAGGAATTGTGAGCCACACTGGACATCTCACTGGGCGACACCAATTGTGTGGTGAACTTTATATTCTGTGCTCCTGATATAGCTATAATTCAAAATATTTTAAATAATATGAAAAGCAATCTCTCCAGAGATCTTTCCTCAAAGAAAGCCAAACAAAAGTAAAGCACTTCTCACTGTTAAATGTAATAGAAGAGCGCATATCATTGTTGTTTTATTGTTATTTCAGTTGCTTGAATCACAATATTGTATATTGAATGCTAGTGACTAAATGCACTGGCTGGCTGGCTCCCAGTCAGAATGTATCATGCTGAGCCTGCTAACCACTGTTGAGCATGCAAGTGGTGCATATGATCCCATTTATCACATCCACTTGGCTGACAAGTAAAATGCTATTTGAGAGCATACCATTTTTCATTTCACAGATGCCATGCATTATTTTCTCTTATTTACTACATGTCTATACTGTCCAACAGCAAAACCTCTCATAGCAGTTAAAAACCAGAATGTGGGAACAATCTTTTATGGCTTGCAACATTTGCATGGCACTCCATAATTTAAAGTTTTCTAGGTGGCTTGCAATAAGTGAACATTTTTTTAAAAAAAAAAACTGTTTAAGAAGAAAATAAAACATAAAGCTGCAACATTAATAACAAAGTAAAATACAGCAGGAAAAAACTTCAAAGACAAAAGATAAATATTAAAAAGATTGAGGCTACAAAACATATTTTGAAAGCTAAGTGAGTAGTGATACATATGAAGTAGGAATTCTCAAGTTGGTCTGGTTATTGATTGATTATGTGCTATCAAGTTAGCTTTGAATCTTAGTTACCATATAGATAGATTTTCACCAGGATAATCTTTCTTCAAACTGGTCTTTCAGATCTTCCAGTGATTCACCTATCTCTGAATGTAATTAAGACCTCTAACCTTGCTGATGGTTGTAGAATTCTCGTTCCTTTCACTCCCCAGCATTAAAAACTTTTTCAGAGAGGTTAAATCTTCAGAAAAGGTGACTGAAATATGACAATGTGAACCTGGTCACTTGTGCCTTGAGTGAGAAATGTGGGTCATTTTTTTCAATAATTTGCTTGTTTATTTTCTTGGTATTGAAAATTTTTGTTTAGGAATACACTCTTTCAGTTTCTCAATTATATTCTCTGGAATCTTTTCCAAAATTCATAAGCATCAATAGTCTTTCTGTCCTGCTTCTTCAAAGTCCCACTTTCATTTCCTTAGAGTGTCACAGAGAAAACCATTGTCTGTATAAATCTGATTTTTGTATATATAAATATATTCTGGCACCTGAATATCATTTTATGATCTTCTTTGCTACTCTTCCAAATTGTAGTCCATAGTGTTTTTGGACTATTGATTTTTTGGGACTGTTGATAGCTGATCCTAAAAAAGGTAGAAGCTATCTATCACTTCAATAGTTTCATTATAGATTTCAAGGTTAGTTGTTCTATCTGTTGTACTTAGTTTTATCTTCTGTTCAATCTTAGTCCAATTTTTCTCTGTACTCCTTCACCTTTGTTACCAGAGGTTCAGAGGTGGTATTTAGCAGGTTCTGACCAGTTCTGGAGAACAGGTAGCAGAAATTTTGAGTAGTTCAGAGAACCAGCAAATCCCTCCTCTGACGGGAGATTTTACATTATCCTTCCCCTGCCATGCCCACCAAGCCGTGCCCATAGAAATGGTAGTAAAAAAAATTAAATCTCACCACTGTAGAGGTTGCAGATCATTTACTTCTCCCACTGTCAAGGTAATGTGTTCAATATACTTTAGGTTACTGATGTTTCTTCTTCAAATTTTGGAACAACATTTATTTCATTCCAATCCATTTTCCCTCAATATACTGTATATTCCTCATACATTGAATTAATTCCACTTCATCCTAGCTCATGGGTGCCTAAGATATTAATGTACAGTAATTCATTTCATCTTTTACTGTGTTACATTTTCCCATGTTTTTGTTTCTTACATTCCATGTTGTTATTGTAATTCTGCCTTTGTAGCATCTGATTTTCTTTTCTTTTTCTCTTCCTGCATGGCAACATCTGCAAACAGAGTTTTAAAAGGTTTTAATTTAGTGATGTCATCAATACTGTTAGCTTCTCCTCTTCTGGAGTGCCTTCTAACCTGAGGAGCTCATCATCTAGCTCAATATTATCAATTGTTTTATAATTTCTATCATGGTTTTCTTGGTAAAGTGCAGAAGTAGTTTGTCATTGCCTTCTGCAATGCTGCCAATGTAGGTGACTGCTTGATTTGCTTTGGGCAGCTGGGATGACCACCTTCCTACATTAGTTGAGCCTGCTGGGAATATATATCCTTGCCATATACTTACAGCACTCTTCATCCCTCCCAGGTACATCCTGTCATTATAGTAATACAACACAGCAGTTCTTGAAGTTGGGACTCAAGGAAGAGGTGAGATCCAGTCAAGGCTAGTAAGACAAGCTACAACATATAAACAGCCAGCAAACTCCATTTACCCCATGTTCTGATGATGTTCGCTTCCCAGTAATGTTTGCAAGAGAAGCAAGCTCAGAGAATCCAATAATTCAGTTCCAAGTTTCATGAATTTTCCACTATGGCAATCTTTTGAGATTTTCAGTTGGCAATTCAGAAAACTTCAAACTGGGTAGTGAAAGGAAAGAGCATTTTTGTTCAGACTGGGTTGTCAGAGAATTTAGAATTAAGTTTGCAGGTTTGGCTCACCTAACTTAAGGGCCTGTCACATTGGCCGACGGATGCAAAACATTTGTAAAAAGGACACAGCGGATGAGAAAATGTTCCATCCGTTGTTATCCGCTCTCAAAAGTGCCCTGAATTTGCATAACCAGAGCGGACAACAACGGAAAGAAACCGACGGGGAGAGGACGTAGCCAGGATGGAAAGCGGATGCTCCACGGAAGCCTAGCGGATGGAAGCGGATGGGAGCGGATGGGAGCGGATGGCACGTCCGCAGGGCTTCCGGGGGAGCACAGCGAAGTGGACACGCAGCGGAAAGAGCGGATGCAGAGTGGATGCTGAGCGGATGAAGCGGATGCAGAGCGGAAGCCTAGCGGAAGCCTAGCAGATGCAGAGCATTAACTGCTCATGCGGGAAGGGTGCATTGCGTCAGCCCCGCGGATATAAAGGGAAGCAGCTCACAAGCAGGTCACCATACAGAGGAAAGACCTGCTGCCAGACACAGCTCCAGCCAGCCAGCTTGCAAGCCAACAACCCAACAACCATGGGGAAAAAGAGAAAGCCTCTGCCATCTGCTGCCAGCCCTGGAAAGAGGGACAGGGCCACCATCCCACCCCCTGGCCCTGACTCTGTTTCTGCTGGGGCTTCTGCTGCTGGGGCTGACTCTTCTGGTGCTGGAACTTCTGCTGGTGCTGCTCCAGGTGCTGGGTCTTCTGCTGGTGCTTACTCTGCTGGTGCTGCTCCTGGTCCTGCTGGTCCTCCTGGTGCTACTGGTGGTCCTGGTCCTGCTGGTAGAAGCACATGCACACCTGGTACGGGAAGCTGCACCTCATGAAATCTGGCCAGGCTGCGGTCAAGCTGATGGACTGAGAGACCTACGTGATGATCCACCTCCAGCTCCACCTCCACAGAAAGTAGGCAGAGAGGCAGACCAGAGGGACAGAGCCACACTGTCCTGCTGGAGTTCAGGGACACTATCAGAAGCAGCGTAGATCTCCCCTCTCACCTTGTACACACCGACATACCATCCTCAAACCACAAGCCCTTCCTCACCTACGTCAACCAGACCCTCATGGACATGTCCGAATCCCAGTACCAGGTGATCAAGGAGAGGATCACAGGTCTTCTGCACCACCCTCCAGGCCCAGCTGAACCTGCTCCCACCCAGTCCAGGTCTGCTCCTCCACCCCAGGTGATGTCACTGCCCTTCCAAGGCTTTCCACAGGCCCTCACCTACCAAGGCTGCGGCTACCAGGAGCTCCAGCAGCACAGGCAGCCCTTCCCAGTCCAGGCACAGGTACATCATACGCCACCGGTGCCACCGATGCCACTTATGCCACCGATGCCACCCACGCCACCGATGCCACCCATGCCACCGATGCCACTGATGCCACCGATGCCACCAATGCCACCCATGCCACAGATGCCACCCACACCACAGATGCCACCCATGCCACAGATGCCACCCACGCCTCACCTCGCTCAGCTGCAGACCAGACATCCCCACTACACTGCTCCTTCCTCCACCACACAGCCAAGCCTGGCCTCAGAACATCTGTCATCGGTATTGGGGCTGACACCCCATGTCCCGGAGGAAGGGGCTCTCAACATCACAGGACTGAGCCAGCTCTCTGTGAGCTTCCTCCACACACCGTCCCCTGTTGTCCTCTCAGGGCCAGGCACCCCAATGATGCCTCAGACCAGCACTCCAGCAGCAGCCACCTCCACAGCACCTGGACCCTTCACCCCTGAGACTGGGCACACCTCAGAGTGACTGAGAAGAGTGCCGGAGACTGGGTGGCTCCCTGTTGACTTTATCTTTGCTTTGGACACTTGACTTGGGTCATTTTTCTTTTACAGCTTGTTATTAATAAAGATTATCTTTGCTTTACACACTTGCTTTTATTTTATTTTATTTTATTAAATAAAGTCTTGGTGGAAACTTTTAGAAATGGTTTAAGCCTTTGCATGCTTGTGGGATGGGTAAGGATAGCTGTGGAATGGGCAGGGATACCTTTGGGATGGGTAATAGCTGTGGGATGGGCAGGGATACCTTTGGGATGGGTAATAGCTGTGGGATGGGCAGGGATACCTTTGGAATGGGAAATAGCTGTGGGATGGGCAGGGATACCTTTGGAATGGGTAATAGCTGTGGGATGGGCAGGGATACCTGTGAGATGGGCAGGGATACCTTTGGGATGGGTAATAGCTGTGGGATAGATAAACCTCCAGTGCAAGCATAGTGGGACTGTATGGTCCACCCTCCCAGGTGCCACACCTATGGCCCTTTATTATCAATAACAATGTAATCATTGATCCACACATTTCAACATAAACACAACTCTTTATTAAATGCCCTGTTCATTGTAGGGCCACTCAACATACATGGCCCAATCTCATCAGTGTGATGAGACAGGCTCAAGGAAGCATCCATTAAGCATCTATCATCCTGTCTTGCCACTCCACTGCTCCAGCTGGGGAGTTGCACCAGTGTTTCAGGAGGTTGCGCTGCTTCTTCCCTTCACATGAAGCTCTGTTGGGGCCTTGCACATCCACAGTGTCTATCAGGTTTTGCCCTTGCCTCCATGCACCAGGCTCCATGTCCCCATTGCCTTGTTGGAGGTCCACGAGCCTGTTCTGCAAGACTGGGTAGCAGGTGCGCATGAGATTGTGCAGGATGCAGCAAGCTTCCACGATCCTCCTCCTGGTCTCTGGGCGATGCCGCATGGTGGTGAGAAGTACCTGGAACCTGTTGGCCAGGATGCCAAAGGCGTTCTCCACCACCCGCCTTGCCCTGGAAAGCCTGTAGTTGAAGATCCTCTCTTCACGGGTGAGGAGTCTGGAAGTGTAGGGCTTCATGAGGTAGGTTCTGAGGGAGAAGGCGTCATCCCCCACAATGAAGTAGGGCACATCTTGCATGTCATTGGGCAGGGGGTCTGGATCTGGGAAGCCCATGATGAGGTTGCCTTCCAGCCCCTCCTTGAGGTGACTGGCGTTGTATACCTGGGCATGTGAAGATGAGCCGTTGGCTGAAGCATCGATGTACATGAACTTGTAGTCAATATCGACCATGGCGAAGAGGATGATGTTTGAAGAAGCCCTTGTAGTTGAAGTAAGTGGACCCTGACTTGGCTGGAGCTTTGCAGGCCACGTGCTTGCCATCTATGGCTCCAACGGTGTGTGGGAAGTTCCACTTCTGATACCACTGCTCTGCAACTTTCTTCCAGCCTTCTTCAGTGGAGGGGCACTGGAGGAGCTCCTCCAGGTATTCTTCGATGATGGCCTGCACCACTTCTCTGACCACAATGCTGATGGTGTTGTGTGGCACCCTCCAGCCATACTGTATGCTCCTTTAGGTGGTCCCTGAGGCCAGGTGGTGCAGAGTGAGTGCTACCTTGAGCCCAGGGTCCAGGCTGGGCCGGAAGTTGGTGTTCTGCTTGGTTAACCTGAGTCTCAGCCGCTCCACAACTTCGTCAAACATGACTGGAGGCATCCTCATGAAGTTCTGGAATGCATGAGGGCCTTCGTTCCTCAGCTCCACCATCAGCTTGTTGTACAGTCCGTACTCTGCTCTTCTTCCGATCCATCGTCAGACCCAGACACTTCTTGGATGCCTCATTTTCTTCACGTAGAACAGGTGAAAGAGCCTGTAGATGGCTTTGCACTGTTGTAGAACGATGGTGGCTACCAAAAGGACTGTGTTACGATCCATGGTGGACATCACTGGATGCTGTGAAAGAGCAAGAGCCAGATGAAGGCTGCAGAGGTCTGCACAGCAGGGCTGCTGGACTGAAAGTGAGATCCAGGTGAGTTCCTCCCCCTTTTTATAGGCAATATAGGTTTTCCACTAGATGTCCTTTTGCATCCTCTAGACATCCTGCAGACATCTTAAATATCCGAGATAGGTCCCCTCTGCGAATGTTTTTTCCATTTTAATGCTTTGTATGCGAGCTGCATCCGCTTTCATCCTTTCTACATCCATGCTACTAATGCTTTGTGTCCGTTCCACGTCTGTTTCGCTTCCTCCCTGTGTCCGTTGTCCGCTGGAGCGGATGCGAGTTGCGTGGATGTGCAGCGGATGCCTAGCGATATAGCGGATGCGTAACGGATGATGACGGACATCTAACGGATGTTCCCTGTATGCGTAGCAGATGCAGAACGGACGCGTTGGATACATTTTCCGCTCAAAAAGTTTTGTGCAGCTCAAAACTTTTTGAGCGGATGAAATGTCAATAGACGGATGCTGGACGGATAGAGAGGATGAAAAATGGAGGCAGTGAGTACAGAACGGAAGCATTGCATTAACCAATGGATGGCAAGTGTTTTTCTCCGTTTTACATCCTCTTTCCATCCATTGGTGCTGTGTGACAGGGGCTTTAAAACCTTCCAAGCTTTCATGTGGCATAATGAACACCAGAAACCTAAGCCCAATTCTTTAGATACAAAGTAAAGTGACCTTGGGAATTTTTTTTCGAATGTAGCTTCATTATATCCTGTAACATGCTTAGACATTTGAAACACACACACAAACTTATACACTCATCAGAAGTTATGTTACTATACCCACTGAAAATAATATAAGTTCCAAGAAGTATTATTTTGTACAAAAATCATTTCTTTGCATGGAAATGTTCATGTTCAGTGGTGACAAGTGGATCAACCTTGTGAGCAGAGATGCACTTGAGTTTCCTGGCAACATGAAAGGTTAGATGGATAATAGTTCTATAATTAAAAAAGAGGATTTGTGAAATTTAAAGTTAAATGAATAAAGGTTCCTTTCATATTCAAGAAATGGAGGGTTCTTTTACTGTAATATTAAATACCATTAAGAACACAATTCTTTCTTAAAGGTTCTGTTTGTTAGGAGACTTGCATAGTTATATAGATTCTATTATTTAGAGATGTTATCTTAAACATATTTATAACAAGATAATTTTCAAAACTGGGAAGGGCAGATTTCTGCTGTAGAAAATCCCACCTGTTCCCTTGCCCTTCAATCATGGTTCTGGATGTTGTAGACAACTAGAGGAGGATGGAAATAAACACAGCAACCCTTTTCTCATGCAAATATCTTAAAATGTTATAGAATGCAAGTCACAAAATAAAGAATGAAAAGTGGCAAATGCTGAGACATTGGTTGACATACGTATATTTTCTCTTTAACATTTTGCATTTAAATGAATGTGACTTGTGAGTTTTAACTGATGACAACGCTATTAAAATAAAGGTGGGCGGAAAGCCTTAGAATGTGAGATGTCAAACAGAGTCAGACATGTTGTAAGAAAAATAGCAACACTAAAACAAACCAAAACAATGGGTATTTAATGTGGAAATGAAATATTTCCGACTGGGCTTGCTCCCAGATATGGGTTGTTTTAGGCACAGGGTGCAACTTCTATTTTCAGCAATAGGAAACAATGGTATATTACTTATAACAGCTCATTTTCTGATATAAGTCAGAGTTAGGTATATCATATCTGAACTGAAGAACCTATGAAGAGATAAGAAAACTTGCTGCTGATTTTCTCAGCAAAAGGCTATGTACAGGCACAGTATACTAACTCAAGATACCACGTAGTTTGATTCAATACACAATTGCAATTGGAAATGAAGGGTATATTTTTAGTCTATTGTAATCTGGAAAGTATTTGTCACTTCAGTATGTCCTGAATGACATCCATATGCTGTTCATTCTGCAATTAAGGGGGAAAATGACACTTTGGCTTTTGCTGTGATATGCTGTTTTAAATGGCCACTATAGGTAAAATATTATGTAGGTTTATAGCTTCATTGAAAACACCAGCATGCAACATTTAAGTTCCTTCCTTCCAGCTGATTTAGCAGCATGATGGTGGTACCAATGATTCATACATAATATTTTCCTTTCGCTGTTGGGGTGCATTTTGGAGTTAGCCTAGACTGCAGCCTCAACAAAGGTTTATTTTCGTTCCTATAAAAGTGCATCCAAAATAGACAAAGATCGTGGCCATTAAAGAGTAACAAAAAGTCTGGGTGAGGGATTATGTCTCCCAAAACTCTGCTTGTTTTTTGCTTTCCAGCAGAGGACTTTGGCATGTGCAACTGTTTAGGACAAGAGATAGAACACAAAGTAGAAGAGAATATACAAAATAATAGAGTTCTTCAAGAATAGGTTGATCTAAATGCCATTGACATAATGTTTCATTATTTTTGCAGTGCAAAATAAATTTAAGCATTGCTCAAAAATGTTTTCGAGTTTGAGTGCTTCCCTTCTACGACAGTAATTTATTGATTACCCTTGTAAAAGCAGCAATATTTAAAAGGTCTGCCTGAGAGAACGGCTTTTGTATAGCTTTTTAAAATTAATTTATTAATTTAAATTAAAATTTTATTAATTGGTATTGTTCTTTATTGTTTATAACACATCACAGCAAAGATGATTCAACTCTGAGCAATACTCTGTCCACAAATTGGAAGAATTTAAAATGCAATACATATTCATGTCCATTCAGTGACTCATTTGCCCATGCAAAAGTGATAAACAAAATAGATCTCAACTCAATTTTTCTCTAATTTTAAAAACTAGACAGTTATTTTCAATAAAATTATTTGGAAATAAGTATTCCATTTGCAAAATGTATTAGAAAGAAAGTAATAGTTTTTAATAACACCAGGTTGGATGCAGCGTTGAACTTGTCTGTACTTCAGTTCTGGAAATTAACCTGTTCCTTCAGATATCATCTGTGTGTACATGGGATATCACATATCGATAGTTTAAACCTTCTTCTCACCTATCCACTTTTTGACTCTAAAAACAATAAAACATAGACTTTAAAGATTATGCATTCAGGAAAATATCATCATCATCATCATCTTTCTACCTTGCAACCTGCAGCCCTTTTCTTTATGAAAGCAAAAATCATAACCACAGTTCTGAGGGAAGGGAACCAATTCAAATTCATGGTAAATACAAGCTTACTTGAAAGTTAATTCCTCCCTTTACAAATCTTCAATGGACTTGGATTGCCTGTAAGGTAAACATTCCATAGGAAACACAAGGTGACATAAGAGGAAGAGAATGCTTTCAAACCACAACAGCAAAAAGTACAGGATGATCAACGTTACAATGGGATGGAGTTGAATTAAGGCTAATTTCATTGATTTCTGTTCTCACAAATCATTTGGTAGTCCACTTTAGAAATGAAGCAATTAGGCAGGGTGAATAAGCCCAAAGAAACTTTTGCAAAATCATTAGTCCATTAAACCAATTTTAACAGAGGAAAGTCCTGAATTAAAATATTGCTATGAAAGATAGCAAATTTTAAAAGTAGTGATATTTTGTTACATTGACATCTTTTATAAGTTAGTATTAGTGTGATATATCCAGATGTCTAAACCAAAATATTCAGAAAACCCATAAGGGTTTTTGGCTACCTTATTGCAAGATAGCCAATCCTACACAAATCTTCTACTCTGTTAATCTAAAGATTAATCCTAAAAAAAAGTATCCAATAGTAAATGAAAATTGTTGGGCTGCTTTCATCATATGCAAGTGACATCTAGCCTGCATGAGTTTGCAGTTTGTTTACTTGTTGCTTCATTAAAACTGCATGCTGATCCAATCACTAGATTTTGTTAATAGCTCCACCGAGGGGCAATCATTGCTAAAGCATGAACTCCACGATCCATTTTCTCTGATAATTGCTTTGTAACTGTGACTAAATTGACAGCTCCTGCTAAATAAAGGTTCATTCATTTTGAATCTGTGTTTTGAATAAAGAACTACCAAATGAACATTAACAGTTGAACATTAATGATGAGCACCACTAATGGTTACACTAATGGTTGTGTAAAGGGATTTATACATATTTATGGTTGTGTAAAGGGATTTATATATTTATAATCTTTAAAATTATTTGAGTCATTACTTCACAAATGTAAAAGTTTGTGCTATGCTAAATCAGAAAAAAATAAGGATTTTTATTGTTCTTTGCAGGCTAGGCCAAAACAATTTTGACAACTTCAAGAAGATTTTTCTTAAGCACTCTAGCAATATTGCCAATCATAAGGAAGAAATACTTTTTTATTTATCCAGCACCACTTATTATATTAAAGTTAATAAACAACTGATATGACACATGGTACTTTTTTTCAAAAAGGAAGCAAGAAAGCAAACCACGGGAAAGCAGGAGAAGAATATATGGTTATTTCACTTACACAAGCATTGGTTTAATGTGACTGAAATCAAAGGTTTATAAGATGATTTCCTCAGGAAAAAAATGTTTATTTTTGAGATTACATTTAAATGGAAATAAGGAAATCATAACATGGAGATGCTCTGGATGCAAGGACACTGACAGCTGAAAGCAATTACTAGTTTTCCCTACAGCAGAAAATAGTCAGTGGTGCTGGATGAGTGAAAAAGTGCTGGTAATGAATTATAGAATTATAATAGGTCTGGAGAATTTTGCAAATAAGTTTATGACAGATCACGGAATGAACAGGAAAGCAAGTAAGGGATTGAAGGACTGAGATCATAAAGTTGGAACAATGAAAGAGATGAATAATTTTAACAGTGCAATGTATATTAGAAGTACAAGGTGACCAGGATATGAACAAGAACATTATCTTATGGAAAGAGAGAAAAGTGTTTCTGATTTGAAACTTAACAGTTTTTTAAAAAATATGTTTTAGGTAATTCATTTTCAAGGATTGAAAGCAAAAATGGATAGAAATGTTTGAGCTGACATAATAGGAAAAATGTACTTCAGAAGTGGAATAGAGAAATACTGTACATCCTACAGTTACTTTAAAGGGAGTAAAGGATAAAGAGGACATGTCATCTTCCCTCCAGAAATCTTATTCTCTGGCAATGGACAAACAGTGTGAATAAATCTATAATTTGTTATGAATTGGACTTAGGGGATATACTAAAAACAGGGAAAAAATCAAAGCTTTGTGTCTGATCACCAGGTAAGTTGGTGACACCAGTGCAAAAACAGAATAAACAAATGTGAGATATTATTGAATTTATTGAAACCAGGGCCGTCTTAACAGCATTATGGGCCCCTGGCAAAGCAGTGTATTAGGGTCCCTATGACAACTACTCACAGCAATAAAAATGCAAATGGTCGATAAAATTAAACATATATTTATTTTATTGGCACTTCCAACAAAATTGGTGTTGAAAAATTAAAAACATGCTGTGCAACAACAATTAATCAACAACAGAACCTCGGTGGTGCAGTGGTTAGAGTGCTGTACTGCAAAGTACTGCTGACAGTCAGCTGCCTGTCGGGCTCAAGGTTGACTCAGCCTTCCATCCTTCTGAGGTGGATAAGATGAGGATCCAGATTGTTGGGAGCTAGTGCTGACTCTGTAAACTGCTAAGAGAGGGATGTAAAGCACTATAAAGCAGTATATAAGTCTAAAGTGCTATTGCTATGATAAACATTTGAACAAGTCTTGAAAAACACAACAATACTCAGTAAGCCATACAGTTGCTATGTATGATACAAGGTGCATTGTAGGGTTAAGATACACAGATTAGTATGGGGCCCACTGGCAAGTGCCCATCAGGCCCATGAGCTAAGGCAGCTCTAGTTGAAACAATGGTAATGCATACAGGTAGCAAACCTTGAAAACTAAATGATAACAAGAGACACAGAAGAGCTGTGAATAACTTCCAAATTTGACTAGGGAAAAGACTTAATGTTGGTTTTGGATTTGTCAATAAACAGTGTACCAATGATTTGTGCATTTTCAGAGAAATCCAATGAACAAAATCAGGTTAGAAGAATCAAAATAAGAATAAGAATCCTGTTTCAGGAATAAGGAGGTTAGAGATAAAAGTGGAGTCTTTTCTTTTTATTTCCAACAGTGGAAAGACAGAATACAGAGAAGAGTAACAGATTAATACTTTGATGAAAAGAATGGAAAATGGCAGAGGAAATGGCAGCTAGAAATCAGAAGGAACCAAAATCAGATAAGAAGAAGGCTAATACCTCACCATAAACAAGGCAAGGGGAAAATGAGAGACTTGCAAGAGAGAAGGATAAAACAGGTTTTACTGAAAAAAAAAATGGAATTTAGAGACTGAGAACAAGAGAGATCGTAATTTTGAAGGCAGGCATTTCATGCAATATCAAGTGATTCTTGCCAGTCATGGGATACATAGATTTTTCAACAACACTGACAGTTTTTGGACTTTGTAAGGTGTGAGGAGCACAATTGTGTTTGATCTAGCCTTCCCTTACCAGATGACCGATTCCAGATGATTACTCGCAATGACAGTTACTCTTCTTTCTTGTATTTCTTTATTCTCTGTGACTCCTCTTTGTCTATTGGGTCTCCAACTGCAAAAATATGTTTGTTAAAGCCCCTGTCACACTGCACCAATCGATGCAAAGAGGATGTAAAATGGACAAAAAAGCTTGCCATCCGTTGGAAAACGCGATGTACTCACTGCCTCCATTTGGCTTTCTCTCTATCCGTCCAGCATCCGTTTATGGATGTTTCATCCGCTCCAAAAGTTTTAGGCTGCTTAAAACTTTTGCGCGGAAAATGTATCCAGTTCGTCCATTCTGCATCCGCTACGCATCCGCTACACATCCGCTACGCATCCGCTATATCCGCTCTGCATCCGCTGCACATCCGCGCAACTTGCATCCGCCCGGACACAGGGAGGAAGTGGAACGGACGTGGAACGGATGCAGAATGGATGCCTAGCAGATGCAGAATGGAAACAAAGCGTTTAAAGCAGAAAAAATGTTCGCAGAGGGGACCTATCTCGGATATTAAGGATGTCTAGAGGATGCCTAGAGGATGCCTAGCGGAAAACCTATACTGCCTATAAAAAGGGGGAGCAACTCGTCTGCATCGCACTTTCAGACCAGCAGCCCAGCGGTGCAGACCTCTGCAGCCTTCATCTGCCTCTTGCTCTTCCACAGCATCCAATCATGTCCACCGTGGATTGTGACAAAATCCTTTCGGCAGCCAACATCCTTCTGCAACACTGCGAAACCATCTACAGTCTCTGTGAACAGTACTACGGGAAGAAAAGGAGGCACCCGAAAAAAGTCTGGCTCTGAAGATGGTTCACCAGAAGAGCGCAGTACGTACTTTACGACAAGCTGATGGTGGAGCTCAGGAGCGAAGACCCTCGGGCATTCCAGAACTTCATGAGGATGGCTCCAGCCATGTTTGACGAAGTTGTGCAGCAGCTGACACCCAGGTTGACCAAGGCAAACACCAACTTCCCGCCCAGCCTGGAACATGGGCTCAAGCTGGCACTCACTCTGCGCCACCTGGCCTCAGGGACCACCTACAGGAGCATGCAGTATGGCTGGAGGGTGCCACCCAGCACCATCAGCTTTGTTGTCAGAGAAGTGGTGCAGCCCATCATCGAAGAATACAAGGAGGAGCTCCTCCAGTGCCCCTCCACTGAAGAAGGCTGGAAGAAAGTTGCAGAGCAGTGGTATCAGAAGTGGAACTTCCCACACACCGTTGGAGCCATCGATGGCAAGCATGTGGCCTGCAAAGCTCCAGCCAAGTCAGGATCCACTTATTTCAACAACAAAGGCTTCTTCAGCATCATCCTCTTCGCCATGGTTGATGCTGACTACAAGTTCATGTACATCGATGTTTCAGGCAACGGCTCATCTTCAGATGCCCAGGTATACAACGCCAGTGACCTCAAGGAGGGGCTGGAAAGCAACCTCATGGTGGGCTTCCCAGATCCAGACCCCCTGCCCAACGACACGCAAGATGTGCCCTACTTCATCGTGGGGGATGACGACTTCTCCCTCACAACCTACCTCATGAAGCCCTACACCTCCAGACTCCTCACCCGTGAAGAGAGGATCTTCAACTACAGGCTGTCCAGGGCAAGATGGGTGGTGGAGAATGCCTTTGGCATCCTGGCCAACAGGTTCCAGGTACTTCTCACCACCATGCAGCATTGCCCAGAGACCATGAGGAGGATCATGGAAGCTTGCTGCATCCTGCACAATCTCATGCGCACCCGCTACCCAGTCTTGCAGAACAGGCTCGTGGACCTCCAGCAAGGCAATGGGGACATGGAGCCTGGGGAATGGAGGCAAGGGCGAAACCTGATCGACACTGAGGATGTGCAAGGGCCCAACAGAGCCTCACGTGAGGCGAAGAAGCAGCGCAACCTCCTGAAACACTGGTGCAACTCCCCAGCTGGAGCAGTGGCAAGACAGGATGGTAGATGCTTAATGGATGCTTTCTTCAGCCTGGCTCATCACACTGATGAGATTGGGCCATGTATGTTGAGTGGCCCTACAATGAACAGGGCGTTTAATAAAGAGTTGTGTTTATGTTGTCATGTGTGGATCAATGCTTACATTGTAATTGATGATGAAGGGCCCTAGGGTGGCACCTGGGAGGGTGGACCATACAGTCCCACTATGCTTGCACTGGAGGTTTATCTATCCCACAGCTATTACTCATCCCATAGGTATCCCTGCCCATCCCACAGGTATCCCTTCCCATCCCACAGGTATCCCTTCCCATCCCACAGGTATCCCTGCCCATCCCACTGCTATCTTAACCCATCCCACAAGCAAGCAAAGGCTAAACCATTTCTAAAAGTTTCCACCCAGACTTTATAGAAAAATATTAATGAAGCAAGTGTGTTTAACAAAGATAAGCTTTATTAATAACAAGCTGTAAAATAAACATGACCCAAGTCAAGTGTCCAAATAAAGTCCACAAATATCCAGGCAGCCAGTTTCTGGCACTCCTCTTGGTCACTCGGAGGTGTGTGCCCAGGCTAAGGTGTTAGGGAGCAGGTGCTGTGGAGGTGGGTGCTGCTGCAGTGCTGGTCTGAGGTGTTATTGGAGTGCCTAGCCCCGAGAGGACAACAGGGGACGGTGTGTTGAGGAAGGTGTCGGACAGCTGGCTCAGCCCCGTGATGCTGAGAGGTCCTTCCTCCATGCCATGGGGTGTCAGCCCCAGTACTGAGGACAGATGTACTGAGGCCGGGCTTGGCTGTGGGATGGAGAAAGGAGCAGTGTAGTGGGGCTGCCTGCTCTGCAGCAGGGTGAGGACTGTCATGGTTGGCATCGGTGGCATCATTGGAACTGGTGGTAGTGGTGTCGCCCGATGACTCTGTGCCTGCATCTGTAACGGCTGCTGTCTGTGCTGCTGGACATCCAAGTAGCTGTAGCCCTGGTAGGTGAGGGGCTGTGGGAAGCCTTGGCATGGGAGGGACATCACCTGGGGTGGAGGAGCAGACCTGGACTGGGTGGGAGCAGGTGCCTCTGGGTATGGAGGGTTGTTAAGCAGCGTGGTGATCCTCTCCTTCACCACCTGGTATTGGGGATCCACATCTCCTTGAGGGTCTGGTTCACATAATTGAGGAAGGGCTTGCGGTTGGAGGAGGAGGATTCGATGGGGACCAGCTGAGACAGGAGACCTATGCTGGTGCGGATGGTGTCCCTGATCTCCACCAGGACCTTGTGGCTCTGCCCCTCCTGCGGTCCGGCTCTCTGCCTTTCTGTGGTGGTGGAGGTGTGGGTGGATGCGGCTTCGGCAGCGGTGGACTCGATGTCTCCTTTCTCCCACCGCACCAGGGAGTCCTCATCGCTCTCCACCACGCTTTCAACACCTGCCCGGGGGTTCTCCGCTGTGGCACGCTCCACAGATACCTGCATGGAGACAGGGACTGACTCTCGGGCGCCAGAGGACTGGCTCTCAGCAGGCTGCCAGAGAGAGAGGGCAGAGATTTGGGCTCCTGGTGCTCCTCGGTGGTGGACCTCACCCTCCAGGAAGCTGCACTTGGCCATGACATAGTTCTCTCTGTCCGTCAGCTTAACCCTGGCCTGGCCAGATTTTTTGCGGTGCAGCTTCCCGTACCAGGTGTGCATGTGCTTCCACCAGCCGAGGAGCACCTCCGAAGTGTAGCCCATACTCTCCACCCTCTCTCTCCAAGCAGCCTGCTTCCGCTTGGTGTCCCTATACAGCCGGTGTCCCTTCCACCACAGATAGTTGTTCTCTCTCAGCCACTCCAGCACCTCATCCTCGTGCGCCTCCGCGATGTAGTACTGCCTCCTCTCCCGTTGTTGCATACGCCTCTTCCTCCCTTTGGCAGGACCAGATTTGCCCTCATCAGAGGGCTTCCAGGTTGTAAGGGCTGGTCCTTCACACCAACAGCATCATCACCATCATCATCATCATCATCATCAGCATCATCACCAGCAGGATCATAAGCAGCAGCAGCAGCAGCAGCAGCAGCAGCAGCAAGACCAGGATGAGCAGCAGCAGAGTAAGCACCAGCAGCAGGGTCAGCAAGACCAGGAGCATGAGCAGAACGAGCAGGACCAGCAGGACCAGGAGCAGCTTCAGCAGAGTACGCAGCAGAAGCACCACTGCCAGGAGCAGCTACAGCAGAAGCTCCAGCAACAGAAGAGCGAGCCCAAGCAGCAGAAGCCCCAGCAGAAGATGAGTCAGGGACATGGGGTGGGAGGGTGGCCCTGTCCCTCTTGCCAGGGATGGCGGCAGGTTGCTGAGACTTTCGCTTCTTCCCCATGGTTGTGGGGTTGCTGGCTGGCAGGAAGGCTGGCAGGAAGGCTGGCAGGCACCAAGGCTGGCAGGAAGGCTGGCAGGAAGCCTGTTAGAAAGTCTGTTAGGAAGGCTGGCAGGAAGGCTGGCAGGAAGGCAGGCACCAAGGCTGGCAGACAGACTGGCTGGCAGGGAGGCTGGAAGGCAGGCTGGCAGCAAGGCTGGCAGGGAGGCTGGAAGGCAGGCTGCCAGCAAGGCTGGCAGGGAGGCTGCCCAGGAGGCTGGGAGGCAGGCTTGGAGGCAGGCTGGCAGCAAGGCTTGCAGGCAGACATGCAGGCAAGAACTCGAGGTATCCAGCAGCAGGTCTTCCCTCGGAATGCTGGCCACGTGCGAGATGCTTCCCTTTATATCCGGGGGGCTTGCGCAATGCATCCCCCCTGCATGCGCAATTAATGCTAGGCATCCGTTCGGCTTCTGCTGTGCATCCTCTAGGCTTCCGCTGTGTATCCGCTTCATCCGCTGTGCATCCGTTCTGCATCCGCTTTTTCCGTTCCATGTCCGCTTCGCTGAGGCCCCCCGGAAGCCTAGCGGATGTGCCATCCACTTCCATCCTCTGGGCTTCCGTTCTGCATCCACTTTGCATCCGCCCTGCGTCCTCCCCGCGTCCGTGTTATCCGCTCCAATTATGCAAATTTTCACCCCTTTTGAGTGCGGATACAACGGATGTAACATTTTTCTCTTCCGTTGTGTCCTTTTTTCATCCGTTGGGCAGTGTGATACGGCCTTTAAGACATGGGCAAAGGAAAGTCTAGACCTCTTTACCTGTTGGTCCTAAGGAAACTATCTATCTTGCACTTGTGTATTTATCCTATGTTCATCATCCAAACAGCTAATATTAATAAGCAAAGAAATAATATAATGATAACTGCATAGCAGCACCCAAGAACTATCTAATTAACTATATTAATTAGTTAATTAGAACTATCTAATTAACTATCCATTAACTATAATATATATACACATACATATATACATGTTCAAATACTTATACACGTGTGTGTGTGTGTATAAGAAATATGAAGGGAGAGAAAGAGAGAGAGAGAATATAATATAAATTATATGTGTATACACACACACACACACACAGTATAGATAGTTCTTAAGCCAAGTGACCTCAATATCTCTCAGGGAGAGTGCTAACGACCAGATAACTGCAAAGAAATATGATCCTTCCACATACCTGTCCTGTTAGAACTAATCCTTCCATCTTCCCCACTATCCTGCCAGAACCAATGAAGCGTCTTGGATTAGAAGCAAAATGTCTTCCTGAAAGAAAAAACAGTCCAGCTACATTTTGAAACAGTACCTTTGGGAAAACTATGACCTGGATGACTGAAAAGATCCACAGACATTTATCTAATTAAATTCTCACAACCATAATGATATTAAAAAGTAGCATATTGTCAAGGTTGCCTAATCTCCAGACATCCTGGCTGAGGTAATATCCAAGTCTTTAAGGACTTACTAACCATCAGCAGGATTGGGGTCAAGCAAAATTTAGGACATATAATATTATAAACTAAAGTGTGGGCATCATAGCCCAGGGTAGCAATCTAAATACAGTACAGATATATAAAAAGTTGTGAGCTAAAATAAAATCATCAAATGGTTTCACTTCCTGCTATTTAATCAGAGCTGATTATATTACTTGATAGTGCCTATTTTAGTCCAGGCAAATATCATAATGTTTTCATGTGAGTGGTTTGGGCCAGCAAAAAAAATCTCTGGGCAGAAACAGTTTTTTTTTCCCTTTCTATGTACAATTCATACCCTTGCTATTTTGCTCTGCCTATATTTCACTGCAATAATATGACTAGTCAAACATATTCTTTGGGCCTTCAGGTTCTACAAAGAATGTTGTTAAATCCATTTTTTATTAGGTATCTATATTAAGTTGCTGAAGATAAGAGAATACTGGAATAACTGCTTTGTCTCCTGTGTAGGAAATATTGCTGAGGTAACTCGACTGATATGCTCTCTTGTCGTCTGTCTGTCTGTCACAGCATAAGCAACTTTCTCTTTTCTACTAAATCACTCTACTAATAATTTCAGCAAAGCCTTGCGTCACCTTTCTCTATACTGAGTAAATTTCCCATTCTTATTGACTCTTTCAGGTAATCCTCCCTTAATGACTGCAATTGGGAACAGCAACTCTATTGCTAAATGAGATGGTCGTTAACTGAAACAAAATGTGACCATGTCAGACTTACAATGTCAGTTCTGACTGCAATTGTGAAGTAAATCACTGTGGGTAGCTGTGACCAACATAAATATGTGCTGGTTGGGAAGCACCCAATCATAAATCTACTTTTGTCAGTGCTGTCAGCCTTTAAGCAGACAAAGAGAAAATTCATGGGATTTGATTATTTGCTACTGCGAATAATTGAAACATGTTGACCTGATCCGAATGAGATATCTATTAGAGTAAACTTTCTAAACTTATCACATATATTGCCAGTTATCTGCTGGTATATTTAATGGCAAATATGCTGTAAAGAACAGTTATACCCATATCATCTCAGTCTGGGAAGAAAGTCCACAGCCCAAGGGTTCAGAGAGGTTTTTTTTTCCCCTCAGTCTTTCCAATGCACAGAAGAAAAGTGGAAGGGCAAAAAGAATAACACAACCCATGATTGCTTACATATATGGTGCTGCTGGGAGATAGTCTAGGACCATCTTCTGAAGTCTAAGTTGATGAATTACTGGCATGATATGGTTTGTACCTCATAGGAATCGTTAAAAAAATGTATTATGCTAAAGAATGGCAAGATTGATTAGGAGAGCTTTAAATTTTGAAATATTTTCAAATATTTGGCCGGGGGGGGGGAGGAAACACATACCTATGTTCTTCAAACCCACCAACACACTGAGCAGAAGCTTGTCTACTCTGAAGATTTGGTACCAAAATAAAGAAGAATAATGTAATGTATGCAGTCCAGTGCAGTGAGGAATATTCAGAACTCTACACTGGAGAAACCAAGCACCCTTTACAGAAGAAGTTGGCCCAGCATAGGAAAAGCAACACCACAGGACCAGAATCAGAAGTATACTTTCATTTACAAGAAACCTTTTTATAGAACAAGAATGTTTACATTTTGGACAGGGAAAACAGATGGCTTGAGAAAGGAGTGAACGAATCTACTGGTGCCAAGGTAGAAAATCCTTCCCTTAATAGATGTGGAGGCCTCAGACACAACCATTTCTCCATTTTTTATGATGTTCTTTCACGGAGTCCACGGAGATGGACCACTACACAGGTTTGCCAAGGAGGCCACACATAATGACCCACCTAGGGTAAAGGATTTAGGAGTTGGAAAATTTATATTCCAATCAGTGGTGGGATTCAAAATTTTTTTACTGCTGGTTCTGTAGGCGTGGCTTGGCGGGCATGGTGTGGCTTGGTGGTCAGGAAGGGTACTGTAAAATCTCCATTCCCATCCCACTCCAGGGGAAAGTTACTGCAAAATCCCATTCCCACCCCACTTTACCAACCTGCTTTCCAGCTCTGTTCTGTGCAGGGCAACAAAAGAAGACCCAGCCAATCAGCTGGGACTCAGGATGCAGAGAATAGATGGGGCGGGGCCAATCAGAGGTGGTATTTGCCAGTTCTCCAAACTACTCAAAATCCCTACTACCGGTTCTCCAGAACTGGTCAGAACCTGCTGAATACCACCTCCAATTCCAATGACTCTGCCTACTCACCCAGCAAGCCTACCTAGATTAGGTGAAAAATGAAACTTCTCTGGAGTCCCTTTAACCAACCTGCTCAGACTGAAGAAGGTACTTGGATAAGTAGTAAAACATTTTGAAACAAGAAAAGAAGTCCAGTTGCCATGATCCAACTTCCAGAAAACCTTGAAGTAAGTATCGTAGATGAACATTTGTGCTAACTCCCTCTCTATCCAGCAGCTGCAGAACCATTTCATTTGCTGGCTGGATTTGTAACCTCTTGCTAGCTTCCACAATGAGTTTCTCCCTACAAGCTTTCCACAAGCAAAGTAAATCGGAAAGCTGGAAGGAATTTAAGGGATGGGAGGGGTAAGGGCAGGGGTGGGATTCTACCAGTTTGCACCTATTCGCTAGAACCAGTTGTTAACATTCTAAGCAGTTCAGAGAATCACTTGTGTTAAGCCTGGGTTCCCCAACCAGGGTTAGGTAGACAAGCTAAA
>BLBF01000002.1:59104581-59140408 GCA_015471245.1 Laticauda colubrina
CTGCTGGAGCTTCTGCTGCTGGGGCTGACTCTTCTGGTGCTGGAGCTTCTGCTGGCGCTGCTCCTGGTGCTGGGGCTTCTGCTGGTGCTTACTCTGCTGGCACTGCTCCTGGTGCTGGGGCTTCTGCTGGGGCTTACTCTGCTGGCGCTGCTCCTGGTGCTGCTGGTGCTGCTGGTGCTGCTGGTCCTGCTGGTGCTTACTCTGCTGCTGCTGATCCTGGTACTTCTGGTACTGCTGGTGCTGCTGGTCCTGTTTTTGCTGCTACTGTTGTTGTTGCTGCTGCTGGGTGGTGGTGGTGGTGGTGGTGGTGTGGTGGAGCATCCCCTACAACCTCGAAGCCCCTCTGATGAGGGCCAGATGGCCCTGCCAGAAGGAGGAAGAGGCATATGCGAGAATGAGAATGGGAGAGGAGGCAGTTCTCCATCGAAGAGGAACATGAGGATGAGGTGCTGAAATGGCTGAGGGAGAATGAGTATCTTTGGCGGAAGGGACACAGGCTCTACCGAGACACCAAAAGGAAGCAGGCTGCTTGGAGAGAGAAGGCGGAGAGCCTGGGCCACACTTCGGAGGTGCTCCTCGGCTGGAGGAAGCACATGCACACCTGGTATGGGAAGCTGCATCTCAAGAAATCTGGCCAGGCCACGGCCAAGCTGACGGACCGAGAGACCTACGTGATGGCCAAGTGCAGCTTCTTGGAAGGTGAGATCCGCCACCGAGGAGCAGCCCCTCTGACAACTTTCTCTCTCAGGCAGCCCGCAGAGAGCCAGTCCTCTTCTGGCCAAGAGTCAGCTCCTGTGTCCAGGCAGGTATCTGTGGAGCGTGCCATGATGGAGAACCCCCCGACAGCTGCACTACCTGTGGCGGAGCGCATGGAGGATCCCCTGACGCAGTGGGAGCAAGGAGAGGGCACTTCCACCAGAGACCAACCCACATCCACCCCCAGCTCCACCTCCACAGAAAGCAAGCAGAGAGCCAGACCGCAGGGGCAGAGCCACACTGTCCTGCTGGAGATCAGGGACACCATCAGAAGCAGCGTGGATCTCCTCTCTCAGCTGGTACACACCGATGTCCCATCCTCCAACCACAAGCCCTTCCTCACCTATATCAACCAGACCCTCATGAACATGTCGGAATCACAGTACCAGGTGATAAAGGACAGGATCACCGGTCTTCTTCACAACCCTCCAGACCCAGCTGAATCTGCTCCGACCCAATCCAGGTCTGCTCCTCCTCCCCAGGTGATGTCACTACCCTTCCAAGGCTTTCCACAGACCCTCACCTACCAAGGCTATGGCTACCAGGAGCTCCAGCAGCACAGGCAGCCCTTCCCAGTCCAGGCACAGGTACATCGACGCCACCGATGCCATCCACACCACCGATGCCACCCACACCACTGATGCCACCCACACCACAGATGCCACCCATGCCACAGATGCCACCCATGCCATAGATGCCACCCATGCCTCACCTCACTCAGCTGAAGACCAGACATCCCCACTACACTGCTCCTTCCTCCACCCCACAGCCAAGTCCGGCCTCAGAACATCTGTCATTGGTATTGGGGCTGACACCCCATGTCCTGGAGGAAGGGGATCTCAACATCACAGGACTGAGCCAGCTCTCTGAGAGCTTCCTCCACATACAGTCCCCTGTTGTCCTCTCAGGGCCAGGCACCCCAATGATGCCTCAGACCAGCACTCCAGCAGCAGCCACCTCCACAGCACCTGGACCCTTCACCCCTGAGACTGGGCACACCTCTGAGTGACTAAGAAGAGTGCCAGAGACTGAGTGGCTACCTGTTGACTTTATCTTTGCTTGGGACACTTGGGTCATTTTTCTTTTACAGCTTGTTATTAATAAAGATTATCTTTGCTTCACACACTTGCTTCATTTATTTTATTAAATAAAGTCTTGGTGGAAACTTTTAGAAATGGTTTAAGCCTTTGCATGCTTGTGGGATGGGTAAGGACAGCAGTGGGATGGGTAGGGATACCTTTGGGTTGGGTAATAGCTGTGGGATGGGCAGGGATACCTTTGGGATGGGTAATAGCTGTGGGATGGGCAGGGATACCTTTGGGATGGGTAATAGCTGTGGGATAGATAAACCTCCAGTGCAAGCATAGTGGGACTGTATGGTCCACCCTCCCAGGTACCACACCTATGGCCCTTTATTATCAATAACAATGTAATCATTGATCCACACATTTCAACATAAACACAACTCTTTATTAAATGCCCTGTTCATTGTAGGGCCACTCAACATACATGGCCCAATCTCATCAGTGTGATGAGCCAGGCTGAAGAAAGCATCCATTAAGCATCTACCATCCTGTCTTGCCACTGCTCCAGCTGGGGAGTTGCACCAGTGTTGCACTGCTTCTTCCCTTCACTGAAGCTCTGTTGGGGCCTTGCACATCCACAGTGTCTATCAGGTTTCGCCCTTGCCTCCATTCCCCAGGCTCCATGTCCCCATTGCCTTGTTGGAGGTCCACGAGCCTGTTCTGCAAGACTGGGTAGCGGGTGCGTATGAGATTGTGCAGGATGCAGCAAGCTTCAACGATGTTCCTCATGGTCTGTGGGCGATGCTGCATGGTGGCGAGAAGTACCTGGAGCCTGTTGGCCAGGATGCCAAAGGCGTTCTCCACCACCTGCCTTGCCCTGGACAGCCTGTAGTTGAAGATCCTCTCTTCACGGGTGAGGCATCTGGAGGTGTAGGGCTTCATGAGGTAGGTTCTGAGGGAGAAGGTGTCATCCCCCATGATGAAGTAGGGCACATCTTGTGTGTCGTTGGGCAGGGGGTTTGGATCTGGGAAGCCCATGATGAGGTTGCGTTCCAGCCCCTCCTTGAGGTGATTGGCATTGTATACCTGGGCATCTGAAGATGAGCCGTTGCCTGAAGCATCGATGTACATGAACTTGTAGTCAGCATCGACCATGGCAAAGAGGATGATGCTGAAGAATCCCTTGTAGTTGAAATAAGTGGAACCTGACTTGGCTGGAGATTTGCAGGCCACGCGCTTGCCATCTATGGCTCCAACGGTGTGGGGGAAGTTCCACTTCTGATACCACTGCTCTGCAACTTTCTTCCATCCTTCATCAGTGGACACTGGAGGAGCTCCTCCTTGTATTCTTCGATGATGGCCTTCACCACATCTCTGACCACAATGCTGATGGTGTTGTGTGGCACCCTCCAACCATACTGCATGCTCCTGTAGGTGGTCCCTGAGGCCAGGTGGTGCAGAGTCAGTGCCACCTTGAGCCCAGGGTCCAAGTTGGGCTGGAAGTTGGTGCTCTACTTGGTCAACCTGGGTCTCAGCCGCTCCACAACTTCGTCAAACATGGCTGGAGGCATCCTCATGAAGTTCTGGAATGCACGAGGATCTTCGTTCCTCAGCTCCACCATCAGCTTGTTATACAGTACGTACTCTGCTCTTCTGGTGAACCATCTTCGGACCCAGACACTTCTTGGCCGCCTCCTTTTCTTCACATAGAACAGGTGAAAGAGCCTGTAGATGGCTTCGCACTGTTGTAGAACAATGGCGGCTACCAAAAGGAATGTGTGATGATCCATGGTGGAGATGACTGGATGCTGTGGAAGAGCAAGAGCAAGATGAAGGCTGAAGAGGTCTGCACTGCAGGGCTGCTGGACTGAAAGTGTGATCCAGGTGAGTTCCTCCCCTTTTTTATAGGAAATATAGGTTTTCCGTTCGGTGTCCTTTTGCATCCTCTAGGCATCCTGCAGGCATCCTAAATATCCGAGATACGTCCCGTCTGCGAACGTTTTTTCCGTTTTAATGCTTTGTATGTGAACTGCATCCGCTTTCATCCTTTCTCCGTCCATGCTACTTACGCTTTGTGTCCGTTCCCCGTCCATTTCGCTTCCTCCCTGTGTCCGTTTTCCACTGGAGCAGATGCGAGTTGCGCAGATGCGAGTTGCGCGGATGCACAGTGGATGCCTAGCGGATATAGCGGACGCGTAATGGATGACGACGGACGTAGAACGGATGTTCCCCGCATGAGTTGCGGATACAGAATGGACGCGTTGGATACATTTTCCGCTCAAAAGGTTTTGTGCAGCTCAAAACTTTTTGAGCAGATGAAATGTCAGTCGATGGATGATGGACGGATAGAGAATATGAAAAACAGACGCAGTGAGTACAAAACGGAAGCATCGCGTTAACCAATGGATGGCAAGTGTTTTTCTCCATTTTACATCCTCTTTCCATCCATTTGTGCTGACAGGGGCTTATGCTTGTTTGTCCCTCTTATAGCCACATAGCACCTCTTAGCCTCCAGGCAATAAGACATAACTTCAGTAGCATTGCTTGTATCCTAGGAATGAGTTGTATAACTGATTATCAGTATAACTGATCATGAACTGATAGATGATCTAACCCGAGGTAATTGTGTAGAAATTAAATGGGGAGAGCATTAATCCCCAAGGCCCTTTGTAAAGAAGGGAATTGGACTTAGCCTGTTTCTTCCTATCAACATTGACTGAAACTGACCATGGACACTGTTCTGTTTGGATATTAAGGTACGTGAGACTGGTATCTCAAGAAACAGTTCTTTATTTAACTGTATAGTGACTTTAACGGAACACTTGCCGAAGCTGTGGCAGCCCTTCTTATAGTGGATGCTTGCGGCTTGCGGCCAATGACAGCTCTTTAGAATTCCCTCCATCCGGCGGGCTAATCAGATTGGTGCGGAATTGTCCAATCTGAGAGCAGCTTTTTCGGCCGATCAGTTTTAGCTATTTGGAGTCTTCCAATTTCCATATACAACACCCTTCCCCCCTTGGTTTCATCCAACATGCGTAACATAGTCGCACAGGTATGTGGGGCTTTTGCGGTTCCTACTTGACCTGTGCAGCTCAGTCACATCATGGTCTTCCATCAGTTCAGACAGGATCGCTTTTTCTCCACATCTTCTCCATGGAACCTCCTGGAAGGGTGAGTCAGCCTTGCTGCTCCCGCCTGGGTCTCTCGGGCTGGTTGAGGTGGCTCTGCTGCTCCCTACTGGTTTGCCCGGGTTGGCTGAGCTGGCCTGGCTGTCTCCTTTCAGGAAGGCCTCGCCTGCTACCAGTTCTCTTCTCCGTAGGTCATCTATGGGTAAGTGCTCTTTTTGTTTTATCAGAGTTTCTAATTTGGTTTTGTGTTGTGTCTTTTGTCGTGTTATTGGTGGTTTGTCTCTCCCTTTTTTATTATTTTGTGTCCCCCCCCCCCGGTTGTTTTTGGAGTGTTTATTGGTGTTTGCGGCAGTGCTGTAGTCATTCCAATGTCCCAGAGCGAAGCTGGTCAATGTGCCGCTTCCATATTCTGTCGTAATCTAGAGCGAGTCGGTATGACTGGGGCCCTGTGATTTGAGTAACTGTGGCTGGAAGCCATAATGGGTCCCCGGTAAGATTTTTTGCATAGACTAAGTCACCAATAGCAAAGGAGCGATATTTACTTGAGGACTCAGGGTTTTTTTTACAGGTATAAGTGAGGTGTAGTCTATCAAGGTAGGAATGCAGTTTTCTACCCATGAAGAGTTCTGCTAGGCTTTTGTTGGTGGTTATGCTAGGGGTGATATGCTGAATCATTAACAGTTTGTTAAGTTCATCCTGGACATCGCCTGTGTCCATTTTGTCTAGGGCCTCTTTAGTATAATGAACCATGTGTTCAGCTTGTCCATTTAACGCCTGATGTGCCGGCGCTGTTAGGGCATGTCAGATGCCCTGTGCAGCCAGGTATTGCTCAAAGGCTAAAGCAGTAAACTGGAGGCCATTGTCAGAGACTACTACATTTGGCAGTCCATGAGTAGCAAAAAGTCTGTTCAATTGTTTAACGACTGCTTCAGTAGTAGTGGACCCCATAAGGATAACCTCTAACCAATTTGAATAAGCGTCAACAATTACAAGATATGTGTTCCCTTTCGTTGGCCCAGCAAAGTCAATATGCAGTCTTGACCATGGGCTTCTGGGAGTTTCCCATTCCAGGACTGGTGCAAGACGGGGGGTAGGCCTTGATTTTTGGCAGTCATGGCATGTTGCCACCCATTTTTCAATTTCTTTGTCCAGTCCTGGCCACCAGACGTAACTCCTGGCCAGGGCTTTCATTTTGACTATGCCCGAGTGTCCTTTGTGCAACATGC
Source organism: Laticauda colubrina (assembly GCA_015471245.1). Lineage (NCBI taxonomy): Eukaryota > Metazoa > Chordata > Lepidosauria > Squamata > Elapidae > Laticauda > Laticauda colubrina. The sequence goes on from BLBF01000002.1 coordinate 59,110,717, forward strand.
ACAACACTTCCTCCTGCAACTTTTTTGGAATTACCACCCTGTCTCCCCACAGTATAGAGGCCCTTTCAATTGACAGTTCAGTCTGCCCGGTGTGAAAAGGTTTAAAAGTTTCGCCTCTATTCTCATCCAGCCAGCCCTTACCTACCCAATGCAGGATTCGAGCTGTCAGAGGGTCTTTCGCGGGTCCTTTGCAGTGGCTTTAGCAATGTCTGCTGCGGTTAGTAGCAGGTTCAGCCATGTCTTGATCTGAAGAGTGGAGACAGTAGGAGTAGGGTCGCCTTCCTTGTCGGACAGTGGGGAATGGCTGAAGGCATCCACATGGGTGATGGTCTTTCCAGGGCGATGGATGAGTATGTAATTGTATGCAGCGAGGAATTCTGATCACCTTGTCATTCTTGGTGATAGGATGTTCGGGGTTGGTTTGTTCCCTGCCAGGATCCCTAGCAGGGATTTATGGTCTGTGATAATAGAAAATGTCCTACCATATAGGTATTCGTGGAATCTTTTGACACCTTCTATAATTGTGAGAGCTTCTCGGTCAAGTTGGCTGTAGTTTCTTTCAGATTTTCACAGCGTTTTGGAATAGAAGGCGATTGGTGCTTCTCTGCCATCTGGGAGCTTGTGGCTCAATAAGGCGCCGATTCCAAAAGGCGATGCATCACAGGTGACTGTCAGTGGCAGGGTGTTGCTGTATTGTATTAAAACGGTGTTGGATGTTAATAAGTCCTTAATGTTTTGGAATGCTGCTTGTTCTCGGTGGCCCCAATTCCAGACAGTTTTTTTTATCTAATAGTTGATGTAATGGCTCTGCTATAGTTGCCTTTTGAGGCAGGAAGACATTGTAGAAATTAATGAGAGCTAAGAACGCCTGTAATTCTGTTTTGTTCTTAGGCCTGGGTGCGTCTTTAATCGCCTTTATTTTTTCAGTGGGATGTATCCCTTGCTCATCTATAAGGTAGCCTAAGAATTTGACTTGATTGGTGGCCAGTCTAAATTTTTCTCTTTTGACCTTAAGCCTGCTTCCTTGAAACTTTGCAAGACTTCTCTTAGTCTATTTTCCAATTGGTGTTTACTTTTTGCTGATACTAATATGTCATCAAAATAGGGAATGACTCATTTTATTCTGTTTAGGAGGCACTCCATGAGGCTTTGGAAAATGCCTGGGGCAACGCTAACCCCAAATTGAAGTCTGTTACATTTGAATGCCTGTGTGTGACTATAGTCTGTGCCTCTGCAGTTTCAGGGTCAACCAGCAGCTGTTGATATGTTTGCACGAGATCAAGCTTCGTGAAAATTTTTCCTCCCCTTAATGAATGCAACAGGTGTTGAACTACCAGAACAGGGTATGTGCTTTGCTGGAGTGCATGATTTAGGGTAGCCTTATGGTCACCACAGATGCTCACTGACCCATCTGATTTGACAGGAGTCACAATGGGAGTTTCCCACCTGGCATGGTCGATTGGCTCTAACACTCCTTGTGTGATGAGTTTGTTAAGCTGATCATCTATTTTCGGTTTTAAGGCAAAGGGAATGTGTCTGGCTTTGAGCCTGATGGGAGCTATCAATGATTATCGTTTGATGTGTTTCTTCTCTGTAATTCATTCACTGGTTTCTGTTCTCTCAGCTCCATCGGCTTCCGGCTTGTCTCTCTCTGTTTCTGGGGGGTGCTGCCGCATCTCATTGGACTATAGCTCTTTTTGTTTCAGGAGACCCTAGCAATGTGCCCCCGTTTCTCACAGAATCTGCAAAGGGCATCCAGGAATCTTCATTCGGAGGACAGATGATCACCTCCACATCCAGCACACTGGAATTCTCACTTTCTTCCTCTTTTTTCCCGCAATTTTCTTTCCGACTGAAGCCTATGTATGTCTTTGTTGTCATCTTCGGTGCGCTCGGGGAATTGAGGTCTTCAAGGTGGGCAGTCACTGTGGGCTGTTTTTGGTTTTCTTCTACCTTCTTTTCTCGGGTTTGGTTCGTTGGTTCTGCATTTGTTGAATTCATCTGGCACATGGTGGCTGCGGATTTCTTGGCTGCTTCAGCAGTGATGGCTTCTGCAATGGCCTCAGCCACTGTGATGTTCAGTTTGTTTAACAGCTTGCTTTAGAGCGTAGCGTCCTTCAATCCCAGGACCACGCAGTCTCTCATGGCTTCATCTATGTTCTGAAATTCGCAGGCTCCCCCGATATTTCTTAGGGCTGCTATGAAATCTCCGATGCTCTCGTCTTCCCGTTGGTCTCGTTTATAAAATTTGTGCCTTTTGATCAGATTGGAGACCACAGGTACGTAATGGGATTGTAGCATTCGGTTTAATTCTGGCCATGCCATCTGTTTTACGTCCTGTAGTTTGGCTAACGCCTTTGCCATTTTGAAGACGGCAGGGCCACAATGTGTGAGGAATACAGCTCTCTTCCTCTGGTCGGTTATTTCTTGTAGCGTATTGCTTTCCAAGAACATCAGAAAGTGGTCAATGTATGACTCCCAATCTATTTGGGCTGGGTTGAACAGTGCGGGAGGCGCATTATTACCGGCTATCTTGGTTGCTTGGTTCTGGTTGCCGCATGCTTCGGTCTTGCTCTTCTAGGACGATCCCAGCCTTATCACCAGTTTTCCATTCGGATATTAAGGTACGGAAGACCGGTATCTCAACAAACAATTCTTTATTTAACTGTATAGTGACTTGTAACGGAACACCTGCCGAAGCCACGGCAGCCCTTCTTATAGCGGTTGCTTGTGGCTTGCGGCCAATGACAGCTCTTTAGAATTCCCGCTGTCCGGCAGGCCAATCAGACTGGTGTGTAATTGTCCAATCCGAGAGCTGCCTTTTCAGCCAATCAGTTTTAGCTATTTGGAGTCTTCCAATTTCCATACACAACAGACACCACCTTAATATTGTATCTCTACTTCCAAACTCCAGTCAGTTGAAAAAGATATCATAATTGATTATATCAAACCCTACTGAGAAATCAAGAAGAACTAGAATGATTGTACATCCTTCAACATAACTTCAGTACAAATCATTTATAAATATGGTGATAAAGACAGAATACACTACTATATATATTTTACAAAGTGTTCCATTTGTCCTGCAACATGTTTTGCAATGATTCCTTTTATTCTGACAATTTGAAATAAGAAGAAATAGCAGCAAATTCTAAATATGCATCATATTGTAAAATCCCCACCATGAAATTAACTTATTACGTACTACAATGGCATACATATTTTGCATGTATATGTGAAACCTTTGTGATCAAACAATGTACTTTGAGTTGATGAAATATCTCAATTTAAATATTTCAAGACAAAATTTGTGGAACAATATGATTAAAAAAATTGGTATAATATTAATTTGTAACTATTTCTAGATGGAAATTATCAAAGTGAATTTATTTGTACAACTCATTGGGGTTTTAGGGAAGGAGGCAAGGAAAAAAATTCCTTCACCACACCATGTTTTCTCCAAATATTCTTAACCTTATCCGTGATAACTTCCTTTTTTCTCACAGTGTCTTGCAAAGATTGTAAGTCAGTGGCATCACTGAGGTTGGAAGATTGTGATAAGAATAATAGCTATCAACTAAAGCCCATGTCACACTGGCCAATGGATGCAAAAAGGACACAGCGGATGAGCAAAATGTTCCATCCGTTGTTATCCGCTCTCAAAAGGGGCGAAAATTTGCATAACCAGAGCGGATAACACGGACGCGGGGAGGATGCAGGGCGGATGCAAAGCAGATGAGGAATGGAAGCCCAGCGGATGGAAGCGGATGGGAGCGGATGGGAGTGGGTGGCACATCCGCAGGGCTTCCGGGGGGCCTCAGCGAAGCGGACGCGGAACGGAAAGAGCGGAAGCAGAGCGGAAGCCTAGCGGATGCACAGCAGAAGCCTAACAGATGCCTGGCATTCACTGCGCATGCGGGGAGGATGCATTGCGTCATCCCCGCGGATATAACAGAAGCAGCTCGGAAGCAGGACGCCATTCAGAGGAAAGACCTGCTGCCGGACACATCGACTGCCTTGCCTGCCCTGCCTGCCAGCCTTGCTGCCAGCCTTGCTACCAGCCTTGCTGCCAGCCTCCCTGCCAGCCTTGCTGCCAGCCTCCCTGCCAGCCGGTCTGTCTGCAAGCCTTGCTGCCTGCCTTCCTGCAAGCCTTGGTTCATGTCTGCCTGCCAGCCTTCCTGCCAGCCTTGGTTCATGTCTGCCTGCCAGCCTTGGTGCCTGCCTGCCTGCCAGCCTGCCTGCCAGCCTTGGTGCCAGCCTGCCTGCCAGCCTTGGTGCCAGCCTCCCTGCCAGCCTTTCTTCCAGCCTTGGTTCCTGCCAGCCTCCCTGCCAGCCAGCAACCCCACAACCATGCGGAAGCAGAGCAAGCCTCAGCCATCTGCTGCCAGCCCTGGCAAGAGGGACAGGGCTACCATCCCGCCCCCTGGCCCTCACTCTGGTTCTGCTGGGGCTTCTGCAGCACGGGCTCGCTCTTCTGGGGCTGGCGCTTCTGCTGCTTCTGCTTCTGGAGGAGCTGATGACTAGCACTCCAGCACCAGCCACCTCCACAGCACCTGCACCCTTCACCCCTGGGACTGAGCGACCAAGAGGAGTGCCAGAGACTCATTTTTGTCTTATAGCTTGTTCTTAATAAAGTCTATTTATGATTCACACACTTGCTTCATTTCTTTTTTTCAATAAAGTCTTGCTGGAAACTGTTAGAAATGGTTTAAGCCTTTGCATGCTTGTGGGATGGGTAAGGATACCTGTGGTATGGGTAATAGCTGTGGGATGGGTTAGGATAGCTGTGGGATAGATAAACGTCCAGTGCAAGCATAGTGGCACTGTATGGTCCACCCTCCCAGGTGCCACACCTACGGCCCTTTATTATCAATAATGTAATAATTATCCACACATGTCAACATAAACACAACTCTTTATTAAATGCCCTGTTCATTGTAGGCCAACTAAACATACATGGCCCAATCTCATCTGTGTGATGAGACAGGATGAAGGAAGCATCCATTAAGCATCTACCATCCTGTCTTGCCACTCCACTGCTCCAGATGGGGAGTTGCACCATTGTCTCAGGAGGTTGCGCTGCTTCTATGCTTCATTTGAGGCTCTGTTGGGGCCTTGCACATCCTCAGTGTCGATCAGGTTTCGCCCTTGCCTCCATTCCCCAGGCTCCATGACCCCATTGGCTTGTTGGAGGTCCACAAGCCTGTTCTGCAAGACTGGGTAGCGGGTGCGCATGAGATTGTGCAGGATGCAGCAAGCTTCCACGATCCTCCTCACGGTCTCTGGGCAATGCTGCATGGTGGTGAGAAGTACCTGGAACCTGCTGGCCAGGATGCCAAAGGCGTTCTCCACCACCCGTCTTGCCCTGGACAGCCTGTAGTTGAAGATCTTCTCTTCACGGGTGAGGAGTCTGGAGGTGTAGGGCTTCATGAGGTAGGGCTTTGTGAGGGAGAAGTTGTCATCCCCAACGATGAAGTAGGGCACATCTTGTGTGTCGTTGGGCAGGGGTTCTGGATCTGGGAAGCCCATGATGAGGTTGCGTTCCAGCTCCTCCTTGAGGTGACTGGCATTGTATACCTGGGTATCCGTAGATGAGCCGTTGCCTGAAGCATCGATGTACATGACCATGGCAGCATCGACCATGGCAAAGAGGATGATGCTGAAGAAGCCCTTGGAGTTGAAATAAGTGGACCCCGACTTGGCTGGAGATTTGCAGGCCATGTGCTTGCCATCTATGGCTCCAACAGTGTGTGGGAAGTTCCACTTCTGAAACCACTGCTCTGCAACTTTCTTCCATCCTTCTTCAGTGGAGTGGTACTGGAGGAGCTCCTCCTTGTATTCTTTGATGATGGCCTGCACCACTTCTCTGACCACAATGCTGATGGTGTTGGATGGCACCCTCCAGCCGTTCTGCATGCTCCTGTAGGAGGTCCCTGAGGCCAGGTGGCGCAGAGTGAGTGCCACCTTGAGCCCAGGTTCCAGGCTGGGCAGGAAGTTGGTGTTTGCTTTGGTCAACCTGGGTGTCAGGCGCTGCACAACTTCCTCAAACATGGCTGGAGGCATCCTCATGAAGTTCTGGAATGCCCAAGTGTCTTCGCTCCTGAGCTCCACCATCAGCTTGTTGTACAGTCCGGCCTCCGCTCTACTGGTGAACCATCTTCGGACCCAGACTCTTTTTGGGTGGCTCCTTTTCTTCTCGCAGTAGTGTTCACAGAGCCTGCAGGTGGCTTCGCACTGTTGCAGAATGATGGTGGCTGCCGAAAGGACTTTGTTACAATCCACGGTGGACATGACTGGATGCTGTGGAAGAGGAAGAGGCAGATGAAGGCTGCAGAGGTCTGCACCGCTAGGCTGCTGTTCTGAAAGTGCGATGCAGGCGAGTTGCTCCCCCTTTTTATAGGCAGTATCGGTCTTCCGCTAGGCATCCTCTAGGCATCCTCTAGGCATCCTGTAGACATCCTTAATATCTGAGATAGGTCCCCTCTGCGAACCTTTTTTCCATTTTAATTGCTTTGTTTCCATGCTGCATCCGCTAGGCATCCGTTCTGCATCCGCTCTGCATCCGTTCCACTTCCTCCCTGCGTCCATTTACCACTGGAGCCAACAGATGCCAAGCGGATATAGCTGATGCGTAACGGATGCAGAACGGATGCGTAGCAGATGCGTCGCGGATGCAGAATGGACGAACTAGATACATTTTCCGCGCAAAAGTTTTAGGCAGCCCAAAACTTTTGGAGCGGATGAAACGTCCATAAACGGATGCTGGACGGATAGAGAGGAAGCAAAACGGAGGCAGTGAGTACAGAAAGGATGCATCGCATTAACCAACGGATGGCAAGGTTTTTTGTCCGTTTTACATCCTCTTTGCATCCGTTGGTTCAGTGTGACATGGGCTTTAGTTGCTACAACTTATAACAATTTTTATTTCACAAAAAAGAAAATCTTAGGAAGAAAGAAACTGCATTGTTGTTGTTTTCTGCTGACAAAATCCTACCCAAGAAATTGTTAGAGAATGCAATATTGAAAACAAACACAGTAAAAGAAAATCAAAATCTAGCCATGAAAATTAAATGTGATAAAGACAGTTCATAAAGTTTCATGCCGAGTTTTTTATTTTTGAAATCATTCCAACTGCAGCCTTTAAGAAAAAGGTATAAACAGCCAGTATGCCAATAACCTCAGAAGTTGTTGCATACCTGCATAGCCAGAAGTGCTGAAATCAAAAGATTACTTCATTGAAGAAAGTTATTGAAAGAAGCTTGGAAGATTTCCTTTTTCCCTACTGTCAACAACAATCTTTTATATTTTTTTCCCTCTATATAGCCTTTCAGTATAGCTTTATGTTAGCTTTATGCAATGATAGAAGCAACTTCTATGTTAATGCATAGAAAATGTTAAGATGTTAGGGAATCAGACGTCCATAAAAAAGGGAAAATTGAAAAAGGAAACAAGGTTTTTTTTAGAAACTATGATATATTTAAACAGTTTAAAATCTATCTATTGTCCATCTGTCATCTACTTTATACAATTTCTGTTATTAATATCAAAATAATATCTGCAATAGAAAAGCAGAGACTGCTCTCATGTTTTGATAGAGTTGACCATTTATGCTGTATTCTATTTCTTAAGGCTACCTACCCTAGTGCAGTTTGACATGGTTTTATTTAATGTTGTCTGATTTCAGTGAATTGGTTTATATTCTGTTGAATAGATGCCACTTCTGAGTAAATACAATTCATTAGCAGAGTGTAAATTCACTTGTACAAAACAAGTAGCAGTCCCTATCACTAAACATACAGAGCTTTGTTTGTTTTCCAAGTATTGGGCATATCTAGGTTCACTCTTGCTGGATTTTGGCAGATCCAAACTGCCTCATATTAGATGAAATCTAGCGATATATTTCTTCAGATTAAATCAGTCTAAATTATAACAGTTACACTAAATTGTATAAAATCTATTCACTGTTTTTTTTTAAGTGACTCTAATGTCAAGCAAATATTAGAGCTTTTCAGTATCTTCCCAGATCAACTTTGTGGAGAAAGTAATCAATCTTAATTCAAATAGAGAAACAAGGAGACATAATCATCATAATTATCCTTAATTTCACATACTAGAAAAATAATGCTTAGTAGCACTCAATGTAGGTGAGAGCCTTGAATGGAGGAAGAGAGATCAAATATTCAAGCTGGCTTTAGAAAGGCTACAAACATTAAACATGATTGTCAATACACACTGGATAATTGAGAAAGCCAAAAATATCAAAATAAGTCTACATGTACTTCACTGATTATAGAAAGGCCTTTGATTATGTCAATTATGTCTAGGGAAAGGGCTCTGAAAAATGGGAATCCCATAACATCTTAATGTCCTTATGAAAAACTTACATGCAGTCAGGAAGCCACAGTAAGGACAGAACATGGCAAAACATGTTGGTTTCAGATTGTTCAACAAGGCTCCACACTTTATCATTATTTATTCAGTCTATGTGCTGAATATAACTAAATATGCATTAAGGAAGACACTCGACTGAAAACTGAAAATGCAAAGGATCTGCAAGGTACTAAAAGCCAAAAGTACAGTAAAAATGGGACTAAAATTAAATTTAAAGAAGAAAAAATAATGACGACGGGTACAACACCAGCCTTAGAATTTATTCAGCCTGAGAAGATATTCAAGTGGTGGATAGTTTCTGCCTTTCAGGATCAACCAGAGACAAAAGTAACTGAACAAAAAGTCAAGAAATTTGTGGCAAAGTGGCACTCGGTAGTGCCACTTGGCAAAGATTTTCAAATGCCATGATAAGTCTATACTTACAAAGATGAGGACTGTGCAAGCCATGATATTCCCTATGATGCTCTATGGAGGTGAAATTTGGACTTTGAAGAAGCAGGATAGGAAGAGTTTTGGTGCCTTTGAACTTAGATGTTGGAAAAGTCTTCTGAAAATATCATGGGCAGCCAAGAAAACAAACCGATGAATCACTGAACAAATTAACTCAGAGTTCTCACCTGACGCACAAATAATCAGGTTCAAACTGTCCTAGTTCAGACACAACATGTGAAGACTGAAGAGTCTCTGGAAAAAACTCTCATGCTAGGAATGGTAGAAGGAAAGAGAAAAAGAGCATGACCCAGAGCAAGGTGGATGGATTCAGGTATACAGTCGTGACAATGAGTTCACCATTGGGAAACTTGAAAAAAATTGATTAGGAAAGTAATGGACAAAATTTATCTATGCACTTGCTATGAGTAAAAAATGATTTGATGCCACGTAATTAGAGTTAAATATCAGATCAAGCAAGGTTTAGCAAAAATCTTAAAGTTTTTGTTGAAAATTTTTCTGGAAATGCATGAATAAATGTTACCATTGTTTATATATTAGTAAGGAAACTTGTTGAAAACATTAAAACCCCATAGGAACTTACAGTATACACTCTTATATAACTTATAAAAAGAAAGAGCTTCTGATTGAAAAACTAAAACCTAGATTTTATCTTTTGTCATGCAGAAAATGTAACCTGAGAATGACTGTTCCAGAACAATGTGCTATTATAATTCATCAAACACAAGAATTCAGTGCTGTGAATCTTCTAAGAGACTGTCCTTTGCAGATATACTGGCAGGTATTACAAATATTTTGGAGGAGATCAAGACTGGGTGCCAGGGGTGGGATTCAAATTTCTTAACAACTGGTTCTGTGGGCGTGGCTAAGTTGGTGGGTGCGGCTTGGTGGTCATGTTATTGGCTGGGTGTGGCTAACTCAATATCACTCACATCGAGGCACGCATCTCCTCTCCTGGCCTCTCATGACTGTGGGGATGCTGCAAAAGTGTAAGTGTGAAAAATGGTCATAAGTCACTTTTTTCAGTGCCACTGTAACTTTGAATGGTCACTCCACATAAGCAAAGTGCCAGCAAAGGAGGAGAAAAAAACTCCAGAGAAGTTCCTGAGACAGGAAATCTAGTCCTGCCAAGAACATAATAAGGGTTAACAGAGAGGCAGTTTCTGTAAGAAACGCCAGAATGTTTCCTTCCTGCCTTCCTTACAGGATTAGGCCAGGAATTTCTTCTAACAATTGGTTCTCCAAACTGCTTAGAATGTTAACAACCGGTTCTAGCAAATAGGTGCGAACTGGTAGAATCCCACCCCTGCTGGGTGACCCTTGAACATTCAAATTCTGACTTCAGAGAATATCACTAAGATAAAGGGAGACTGAGTTTGAAATCATGATAGTAAGTGTTCTGTATAAAAAAATAGTAGACTCCAAAGAACTCATTCTGATTGGTTACTAAAAACAAATGGGGATAGGTTCAAAAGGAACCAATCCCCGAAGCCGCAAAAAGGCGGCAATATAAAATGAGTGTCATTGGCTACAAGCTGGCAGACAGAAAAATATAAAAGGGCTGTCACGGTTTGAGCCAATGTTCCATTTAGCAACTATACTTGAAATAAAGACTTTGTTGTTGGAACCCGGTCTACCTCGCGTTTTTCCGGATGGAACACTGGCGACGAGGATGGGATTGTCCTAAATGCGAGACGGAGCACGCGGTGACAGACAAGCCAGACAAAGAGCAATGGCCGGAAACAATGCGCCGCCCGCACCCTTCAACCCCAATGAAGAAGATTGGGAATCTTATGTAGACCGTTTCCAGATGTACCTAGAGAGCAATGAGATGGAGGAAATCTCAGACCAGCGAAAAAGAGCTGTCTTCTTGATACACTGTGGGCCTGCAATTTTTAAAATGGCCAAGGCTTTGGCAAAGCCCCGAGATGTCAAACAATTGACGTGGACCGAGCTCCAAAGAACATTAAAGGCCCACTATGCACCAGTGGTGTCAAACCTAATAAAGCGGCATGAGTTTTATTGGAGAGACCAGAAAGAAGGCGAAACCATCGCTGATTTTGTAGCCGCACAATGCCAAATAGGGGGAGCGTGCGAGTTCCTTAACTTAGATGAAGCGATGCGGGATTGAGTGATATTGGGGTTAAGAGACTCAACCATACAGAGCAAGCTACTGAACAAACCCAACATATCAGTAGCCGAAGCTATTGCAGAAGCCTCGGCTGCTGAAGCCGCCAAAAAATCGGCAGATAAGATGAAACAAATGAATGCAAGCAACGATGAAAAAAGTCCGGCCAGAGGAAAAAAACAACCTCCCACAACCACTCATTATGATGACATCGAGGAGACGTCAGAATCCGGGGAGGAAGACGACGAAATCCACTGCCTATACGCTAACAAGAAAGGGCGCGAAAATAGAAATAGGTGGGAATGTGCTGGCTGCGGGGGAAACCATCCCCGAGCCGATTGCAGATTCCTCGATGCCATTTGCAGAGCATGCAAGAAGAGGGGGCATATCGAGAAAGTCTGCAGAAACAAAAAGAATTAAAACCCAAAGAGACGAAACGACTGCCCAGAAAAGCCTGAGCCAAGACTCTCCGAGAGAAAGTGGCAGCGAAACAGGCAAGCCACTAACCGGGAGAAAGCATACCAAACTTTCACTATCGGAAGCGCTCAGACGGAAAGAGGGAAGAAAGTAAAAATAGTTGTAAAAATCGAAGACAGTCCCTGTGAGATGGAAGTTGATGCTGGATCGTTCCTATCCATGGTGTCATGGGACACCCTCAAAAAACTAATTCCAGACATCAAAATTAAGGAACTCCAGAGACAAAAACTAACCCTCAAAGATTATCAGGCAAACCCAATTCCTGTAATCGGCCTGGGACATTTTTGAATCACTTACAGGCAACATGTCGCAGTACTACCATTAACGATAGTCGACCGAGATCGACCAAGCCTCCTGGGTATCGAATGGTTCGCACCATTGGGCATCGGGATGACCAGAGTAGACCGGGTGGCCGCAACTGACTGGGAAGAAGACCTGATCCAAGAATTCCAGGACGTCTTCGACGGCTCCCTAGGCAGATATCGGGGAAACCCCATTTCATTTAGTCTAGACCCACAGATAACCCCTAAAAGGCTAAAGGCCAGACGGGTTCCTTTTGCTTTAAAAGAAAAAATAGAGGAACAGCTAAATAAATTAATAGACCAAGGGGTTTTAGAACCGGTCGACCATGCTAAATGGGAAACACCAATTGTGACACCAATTAAGCCAGACGGGTCGGTTCGAATCTGTGGCGACTACAAGGCTACCCGAACCACGCGTTGCAACAGAGCGCGTACCCGGTGCCAGTTGTGCAACACCTACTGCACTCTCTTGGGGGAGGAAAGGTTTTTGCCAAACTAGACCTGGCACAGGCGTACCAACAGCTCCCAGTAGACCCCTTAACGGCGGAAGCACAAACAATAGTGACTCACAAAGGGGCATTCAAATGTAACAGACTCCAATTTGGAGTAAGCGTAGCCCCAGGCGTTTTCCAGAGCCTCATGGAACGCCTGTTAAATGGCATAAGAGGGGTCGTGCCATACTTTGACGACGTCCTAATTTCAGCCAAAGATGCAACACAGCTTAAAAAAAGACTCAAAGAGGTCCTAAATAAATTCAGAGAATCTGGCCTTAAAGTAAAGAAAGAAAAGTGCTGCCTAATGACTGATCGCATCGAGTTTTTAGGATATTTAATTGATGGAAAGGGCATACACCCCACCGAAAAAAAAGTAAGAGCTATAAAAGACGCACCAGAACCAAAGAATAAAACTGAGCTGCAGGCATTTTTGGGACTGATAAACTTCTATAATGTGTTCCTACCCCAAAAAGCCACAATAGCGGAACCATTGCATCGATTACTGGACAAGAAAACAATTTGGACATGGGGGTTTAGAGAAAAAAAAGCTTTCCAAAGAATAAAAGACTTATTAACATCAAACACTGTTCTTATCCAGTTTAGCAACACACTGCCATTGACGGTGACCTGCGATGCCTCGCCATTCAGAGTCGGTGCCATCCTGAGCCACCAATTGCCTGATGGGAGAGAGGCACCCGTCGCATACTATTCAAAGACCCTGTCCAAAACCGAGCGTAATTACAGTCAGTTGGACAGAGAAGCTCTAGCAATTGTCGCCGGAGTAAAACGCTTCCACGAGTACCTATATGGAAGAACTTTTCAAATCGTAACAGACCACAAACCACTACTAGGAATTTTGGCAGGAAACAAGCCCACACCGAATATTCTGTCTCCATGAATGACTAGATGGTCAGAGTTCCTAGCCGCCTATTCCTATACTCTGACACATCGCCCAGGGAAACAAATTTCCCATGCAGACGCTTTGAACAGAGCACTATTGCCATCAACAGAGGAAGACCCGGCACCAACGATGACAGCATTGCAGATAGAGACTTGCCCCGATCTACCCATATCTGCGAATGATGTCGCCAGAGCCACCATAAAAGACCCATTGACTGCCCGCATACTTAACTGGGTAGGTAAAGGCTGGCCGGAAAACCAAAAAACTGAGAACTTGAAACCTTTCCGGACCAGACAAACTGAACTCTCAATCCAAAAAGGTTGTTTATTGTGGGGTGATCGGGTAATTATTCCTAACAAATTACAAACCAAGGTACTGGGTATGCTCCACGAAGGCCACCCAGGAATATTTAAAATGAAAAGCCTTGCTAGAAGCTATGTCTGGTGGCCGGGTATAGATAGGGACATCGAATACTGGGTAAACTCATGCAATAAATGCCAAAAAATCAGGCCGTCCCCACCAAAAGCACCCATAAGAGACTGGGAAACCCCAAGAGGCCCCTGGTCACGAATCCACATCGATTTTGTGGGTCCTACCAAGGGGAATACGTTTCTGATTGTCGTGGATGCATACTCTAATTGGCTGGAAGTAAAAATTATGCCATCTACGACAACAGAAACCGTCATAAAAAAACTTGACAAACTCTTTGCAACCCATGGCCTACCGGACGTCCTAGTGTCCGACAAGGGGCCACAATTAACCAGTCTCCAATTCAAGCAATACCTAGCCTCCCTAGGTATAAGACATGTCCTAACTGCGCCGGCCCATCCGGCTGCAAACGGTAGGGCAGAGAGAATGGTCAGGTTTACCAAGGAGGGTTTAGAAAAAATGGACACTGGGGATGTTCAAACTAAAATAAATCGATTACTCACTCTCCAACATATCACACCCAGTACTACAACCAACAAAACCCCAGCAGAATTACTGATTGGAAGGAAACTAAGGTCGCATCTGGACAGATTGCACCCAAATTTCACACCAGAAAACCCCCCCGACTCCTCCACTCGATTCAGGACCTTTGCGATAGGCGACTTAGTTTATGCAAAAATTTTTACCGGGGACCCATTATGGCTACCTGGACAAATTACACAAATAACAGGCCCCAAATCATACCGACTAACGGTAGACGACGGCAGGGAATGGAAGCAGCACATAGACCAGCTTCGCTCCCGAAACATAGAACGAAATGCAAACACACAACCACACATAGAAAAACATGATGAAATTCAAACCAAAGAGGGGGGGGGAATGCGAGAAATCAATAAAGAACCATTTAAATTAAACTACGAAAACAATAACAAGCAAAAAGAGCAAATAAAAGACTCACTGTTTGAAGAAAGTTGCGAAAAGAGTCCATCCAAAGGGGCCAGCCAGGCCAGCTCGACCTGCCCGGAGAAAACGGGAGGGAGTGGCAAAACCGCCGGCCTAAGAAACTCAGGCGGCAGTAAAATGGCTGACTCACCCTTCCAGACGGTTCCATAGAGAAGGACGGAAGACACAGCAACCCCATCCGAACTGGTCGAAGCCTCCAATGATAATGAACCGCGCAAGTCCAGTTGAGTCAAGAGAAGCCCCACCTACCTGCGTGACTACGTCACCACGTAGGACTGAACTAAGAGGGAAGGGGTGTTCTGTATAAAAAATAGTAGACTCCAAATAACTCATTCTGATTGGTTACTAAAAACAAATGGGGATAGGTTCAAAAGGAACCAATCCCCGAAGCCGCAAAAAGGCGGCAATATCAAATGAGTGTCATTGGCTACAAGCCGGCAGACAGAAAAGTATAAAAGGGCTGTCGCGGTTTGAGCCAATGTTCCGTTTAGCAACTATACTTGAAATAAAGACTTTGTTGTTGGAACCTGGTTGACCTCGCGTTTTTCCGGACGGAACAGTAAGTGTTCTTTTTCTATGTATATGTGAACATCACCCTGACAAGAAACCTAACTTGGTAAATCCTTGCTGCAGTTGAAAAACTGTTCTATTTTTTTTAAAAAAAAAAAAACCCAGCCTGTTGCTAAGGTTTCTTACATCTCCTTGCTCTGTTTTAGATAAAGAATATAGAAGCATACTTGATTGCATAGAACTCCAAGCAATTTTCTCCTTTTGTTTCTTTCCCCAAAGCTAGAGAATCTCTGCATAGAATCCTTGACTCATTCCTTTCTTTCTTTTTTCCTTCTCTGACACAATGTTCACAGAGAGCTATAAAACTGTATTTTTAAATAGCTTCTCAATAAAATCTCTTATCCCAAAAGCCACTGTTTTCATCTCAGTAGTTCCTCTGAGCACATTGCAAGCACAGTCTCACGTCTTCCCTTCATTCTTAAAGAAGTAAATACATTAGTTTGGGGACTAGTTTTAATAGTAGCTGATCCTCTTGCAGAACAGATCTGAGATTACAGTTGAAATGCTTGGACCAAACGCTTAGAATAGATTTTCTGCTATGTTCCAGAAAATCTTATTTTCCAATTATCAATAAACAGTCTGCAAGGAAATATGTATCCTGAACTAGCACAATAATGACATACTGCTACAGCCTACATGCTGTGAATCTGGAGAATGAAGCTATGAATAACCTTGGTGATGCTGCTGATATACCATAGATGTCTGAATCTTACTGCTTGAAGACATGACTGGGAAGTTCTATTGTGCTCATGTCCTGCATAGAGGCTTCCCAGAACGAAAGGATAAGCCAGTGTTTGGCTAGTGGGAGAACAAATGTTGTAGGTGATAATCTCTAGAAACTAGAAGATAAGAGAAATAAATAAGAAATGAATCAAACAAAGATATCTTATGATGTTTCATTAAATTATGAAATAGTAACTTAATGATTAGTATAAATATGCTTCCCAGAGTTACCTTATGGTAAGATGGGCAGCCATTTTTTCCCAGTTGAAGGAGAAGAAACAAATCCAATAAATAAATCGGCAAAGCCTCATGAGCTTTAAATAAGTGTAGAATAATTTTTAATATTTGATTAAATTTCCATGTAACTAATGTATTCACTAATTTGTTGTCTAGAACTAGTGAATTTATTTTTGTTATACAGTATTTAATTCATTGATAAGCAAGTAAAATACTTCTCAAAGAGTTCTCCATTGGTGGGATATGGTTATTTTGGTTTGTTTCCTAGACTGCATAAAGAACATGTTTGAACAAACTATAAATTACAACATTTTCAAGCCATTAATGTTATCTATTTTGGGTACTTCAAAGAAAGTATTTATATAAATAGAAAATATAACATGAAAAAAGAATAAATGAACATAATACAAATGAATAAGTCAGGGGTTTACAACTGCCATGGAGGTTAGGGTTAGGTTTTCTATTTTATCATTAAATAGCTGTAAATAGGCAATATGCTGTATATTGTATGGAGTATGTCATGTCAAAAACTAAGGGTCACTATTATTTATCTAATAGTGACTATTAGGAACCATGATAAACATACAAAATCTAATGATTTAACTAAGTATCTATTCTGATTTAGGTTTCTTATAAAATTTAAATATAAATTCTATGCAATATGCCGTATATTATATTGCTATGCAAAACCCAGACTGTGCATTAGATTAAGTTGAAATCTTTGTTTGGTTTACTTTCAAAATATGAAGTTGTTCAAGACACTGACACATACTTCCACTGCCTGTTTAGCTATTCTTTCATTGTGAAAGGATCAAATGATCTTTTATGGGTCACTAAAATCTATATGCAAAAGCACAGAAAGAAGCTAAGAAACCAGAATGTAAATAGAAAAAAAGATGGGAGGAAGTAATTGTGAGCCTAAGAATCAATGGCTTTGTTTCATAATATGCCTAAGTGGGTAATACGATAATTATGGGACAACATGGAAAAAGGGGTTAATTGATCCAATCATTTAATTTCAAAAGGACGAAGCAAAACCATGTTGCATAAATGTAAACAAATCCAACCTATTATCCAATTCTATAAATTGCTATATTTTGCATTCTTGATCTTTAAAAAAATTCCATTATGGAACTCATTTCCAAGACCTTCAATCAGCATCATACCATTTCTCTAAACTGATTTTATGCAGTGACAGCCAATGCTGTTTGTCTGTCTAAGATAAAATGATGTAATCACACCATAAAGCCTTGTCAGAATCTTCTTGATGTACAGACTAATGTGGTACCAAAGACTTATCAGAGAAAATAGTTGTGAGTCGTGACTCTGTAGTCACAGAATGATAACTTTGATTTCGTTGCCCAAATCATTAGAAAAGATTTGATTGTATTAGTGACTGACTGGATCAAATAATTGCAGAAGCAGGGCCATTTTATTATCATGACATGTTTATGAAACTTGTCCAATCAGAATTGTTTGATGTCTGATGTTGGATACTATCTTTTCTAAATCCATTCATTTTCCAGATTATTTTATGTTACACCTCACTCAACTTTGTGACAAAATTGATAATGATCAAATATTAAGTGACAATCTTCATTATGGGGAAAATTTCTAGACCTCAAGATAAACATCTGAGTTTTTATTTTTCAGTTTAAAAACAAAAGTGGAACATTGTTGTTCTTAGCATATTTTTCAAAAAGAATTCCTTCTGTCTAAAAAGCTATTTGTTCATTCTGATATTTTGTGGACAGATTTTTACTACATCTTTGTAATTTTTGTTTGTAATGTTGCAAGTATTTGGCAGAAAAATTACTACAGCCATTTGAAAGCCCCAGGATCATTTCCTGTTTATAGGAAATAATCATTTTGGCATCTCAGAATATTTCAGTTGCATATGCAAAAATGTTATCATGGTTGCCTAGGAACCAGAGACAGGGATTCAGGGGCAGAAAACAACAACCAAGGACTAAAGAAAAATAATGGAAATAGTATAGTTACCAGTATTTGGATTGTTGGTCAAACCAGAAAGAGTTCAATTTTTGTAAATTTTAAAGAAAACTTCTTGATTTCTCTCCAGCTGTTCTTGCATGCTGGGTTTTAACTGTTTTAAGCAACATATGCTTCCAAATCCTACTTTAATAAAAGAATCTCAGATGAATATTTAAAAACTGCCTAAATAAGAAGGAATTTAGTCAGTGATGCTTAAAGGTTTGTATACAGGTCCCATGTGCTGCAATAACAATCTTCTTTTCTGTCTTTTTCCCTGTTTATGCTTTTTAAATGTGTATCAGCTATAAGCCTACTAAAATGTGTGTGTGTGTATGTTTATATTAACAGTGAGTATGCATTTTACTTTTGAAATTATTATTTTACTATTTGATAGAGTTGTTTAGAATGAAATCACTTCCTGATTTCTAAATGAATTGATGAATGACAGCTGTGTAGAATATTTAGACAGCTAAGACATATGGCAGAACAATGACGTATGCTAAGGATACCTGAGACTTTTCAACTTTGCATACAAATGGATTTGGCAGCCTGAGTAGATGAGGACTGGATGTAGTCTAATTGTCATGTACTGAGTTTGGGGTAATAATGGCATGCTGCAGTGCAGTTCTGCAACCTGCCTGTTGTATTACATGCTTAAGCAGAGATCATTTTGCAGAACAAATATTTGAAATCATTGCTTTATGATACTAGAGCTATTTTCTTTCTTCAGAAGAGTCTACTGCTGAAAAATGTCAAATCCTTAAAGGAGTGACGGGTGAATTCCACTTGATTCAATTCATAATTGAATTGCTATTTATGTACTTACTAGAAAGTGTTCAGGGAACAAAATATTTTTGGATAGTTCTATCCAGGTTTATTATCTGACGCATGAATTCTGAAGCTTATATAACCATATATATGATACTTTACATCCTGGGAATTCATTTGGTTTCATTGCCCTCTACCAATCTCATTGCATCAGCCTAGGCAGCTTTTTCATTAAACTGCACAGCCCTTTCAAAAGAGAAACACAATTGGGAATAGAGAACTGGGTGGATAATGACAGGCTTCAAAGGCACTTCAGTGAAACAAGAGTATTGATCGAAATGGAAAATGTATTTGCCAGACAAGAAGCTGCATGCTGTGGACTTTCACAGGATTTTCAAAATCAAAGCCAGATTGGCCAAGAATAAAGGAGAATCTGATGCATGATACTTACATCATTACAACTTATTATGAATAATCGTAATTTGACCAATAAGTGACGTTTTCTACATTTCCTTATGAAATAGCTATCTTGTTCTACTTAATTTTGTCAGTTTATATAAATCCTTTTTAAGGAGTTTTTGTCTATGTACATTTACCCTGCATTTTTATTATAAAGGACAGTCCTTCATTTCAGAAATTTGTCATTTAAACTTATTTTTCAGAAACCCACTTTTGTCCCTTGGTTATTTAACAAATGGTACCACTTAATATAGTTTTTCACATTCACAGGAAAATGATGGAAACTGAGTTGTCTTTTTAAAATTAATTTACATATTGTGTTTGATTTTAGATATTTTTATCAGGATATACCTTTTTGTAAAGTTTTTCTTGGTTTTGCTCTTGAATTTTCCTATACAGAGCAAAATTATAAACAAAAACAATTACATTTTTATTCTTATGAACCTCTTAAAAATTTGACCCTTTTTACAGATTTTTCCTCTATTTTCTCCAAGAAAATATAATCATCCTAGTTATATGAGGAATACAAAGTTATTAAGTCATGTTACAACTTATTTTTATGACTTCAACATACTCACATGCGAAGTTGGATAATTACTAGAGTCAATGATTTCATTATCTTTCTTTCACTTCAGTAGTAAATAATGTATAGAAGTTGTATTTTCTTCTTTCCAGAAAAGACTCTTGCATCAGGATTTTGTGACCATTTTTGAATTCAGAGAAGATATAATATAAAATGAATTCTAGTAATCACTAGGACCAACTTTCTTCATACTCTACATAAATGACCTCTGTGATCATATTAAGAACAACTGCGTTCTCTTCGCTGATGATGTAAAGCTGTTCAATACCACAGACAATACTGCTACCCTTCAAAAAGATCTTGACTATGCATCAGAATGGTCAATCAAATGGCAACTTCAAATCTCAACAAATAAATGCTCTGTCCCACATATTGGCAAAAAAAAAATCAGAAAATAAAATACAAGCTGAATAGTCAAGACTTGTTGATGATTTCAGCTCTGTAAAGGACCTTGGAATACTCCTCTCTAATGATCTAAGTGCTTGAGTCCACTGTAAGTACATAGCCAAAAAGGCATTAAGAGTTGTTAACCTAATCCTGTGTAGCTTTTTCTCAGGTAATATCATACTGCTAACTAGAGCATACAAAACTTTTGCTAGACCAATACTTAAATACAGCTCATCAGTCTGGAACATGCATTACGTATCTGATATTAATACAGTTGAGAAAGTCCAGAAATATTTTGCAAGAAGAGTTCTCCACTCCTCTACTCATTGCAGAATAACTTGAAATTCTAGACCTAGACAACCTAGAATATGACGCCTTTGGTCTGATCTAAGTATAGTACACAAAATTATACATTGCTATGTTCTCCTAAACTTCAGCTTCAACCATAACAATACAAGAGGACACAATAGACACAAACTCAAGGTAAACCACACCAAATTTGATTGCAGGAAATACGACTTCAGCAACAGAGTGATCAATGTCTGGAATACTCTAGCTGACTCTGCGGTTTCTTCTCCAAACCCCAAAAACTTTAACCTTAGACTGTCTACTGTTGACCTCGCCCCTTTCCTTAGAGGTCTGTAGGGGGCATGCATAAGCGCACCAATGTGCTTACTGTCCCTGTCCTACTGTTTCTTTTTTAAAATTTGTATCCATTTCATGTATTCATAACCATGCTTATACTAAAACCTGTTATCTTATAATCGCTTGACAAAATAAAATAAAAAATAAAAAAAACCTAAATGTTACTAATAAGCCATGAATTATAAATTGATTGGATGAAATAACCATTCAAATAAGTCACCAAAAATAATTGTACAGCACAACTTGCCTTCTTGGCAACTGACTCATATTTATGTTCCGGGGTCATGTGATCACCTTTTGCAACCTTCTGACAAGGAAAGTCAATGGGGAAGCCAGATTCTTTTAACAACCATGTTACTAACTTAACAACTGCAGTGATTCACTTAACAACTATTGCAGGAAAGGTTGTAAAATGGGGCAAAATTCACTTAACAATGTTCTCAGCAATGGTCTCACTTAGCAACAGGAATTTTAAGCTTAATTGTGGTCATACGTTGAGGATTATATGTAGTCTGTGAATTCTAGATATGCTTCAGCCATGTAAGCCATCTGGATGACCTTGCGCCAATCACTCTCTCAGCCCAGCCTCATTTCACATGGTTGTTGCTGTGGAGGAAATAGGAGGAGAAAGGTGAGTTGGTATGTTCACAGTTTTGAATTGTTTATAAAAAAATAAATTTGGGAAATAAATAAATAAGCAAATCATACCTGCTCACCATAGTTACATTTAATAGTTGGGATTCTTTCATGAAGAACAAAGCAAGACGCTCCAGAGGAAGCAATATAAAGCCTAGTTCATTTAAAAACAACATGGTTGCTGGCCAAAAATCTCAAAAAGACTGCATGGGAGGAAGCAGTAATACTCTTTTTGTAGATTTAATTGAAGCTGCAGTGAGAAATACAGGGACACAGAGAGTACAGGACAGGTGGCAACTCTAATTGAGGTGTCCCATTAACCTCATGTAGTTATTTTCTGAAAAGTCATTGGATATTCAAGTGGTATATTTTGGTAATCCACAGTAGCAGTATTGATTTTCTATTTTCTCTTTAGTCATAATTTCCTTTCATGATTGCCTTATACCCTCTTATCCAATACACTACACTATCATTCACACACAGAGAAATATGGAATTATCAGCTCTTCCAGAAGGTGAATTTATGAAAGTTTGAGCTTATCATCTGAGTCAAATATTCATGGGACAGTCTCCCTTCCTCCCCCTCTCTCTCCCCTCCCTCCCTCCCTCCCTCCCTCTGTGTGTGTGTGTGTGTGTGTGTGTGTGTGTGTGTATTTCAGTCTGTGAAATTTGTCATGGGAACTGAAAGTAGATCATTCTTCTCAGTTTTTAAAGTCCATTTTCTGCCCATTCTGGAGTACTTCCATTTTATTTATCTTTCTTGTAAAATGACTACTTGCTATTGATTTTCTATTCTTTCAGTAGGTTTGTTTTAAACTTTGAGTTGCTTATTACCCTCCATTTTATGACCAAATCAACTTCTACCTAACCTTTGAAGAATTTATTGAGGCTCCAAACTATATGAATAACAGACCTCTAGAATTAAGCCAAATTGGCAGTTAGGCCTTTTACTTCAGTACTTCAGTTCTTGAATTAGTACTTGCAGCTATTTCTGCAAAATAAATCCTACTTAAATCTCTAGACAGAAAAAGATGTTGTCAAATGTTTAGTATTGACATCATGTTGCCTAAGTTGGCCTTTCATTGTTTTATAAGATGGCATTATAATTTTAATTTTTTTAAAGAAAGATAGTAATATTATCTTACTAGTGAATATTATCCTATTAATATAATTGTTGATCATCATCTTCATTAAACACTAAGACAAGAGGACAGAAGGGTAACTCACCAAATTTGCAGGTGATACCAAGCGAGCAGAAATAGCCAACACTTCAGAAGATAGCCTCAAAAAGGATCTTGACAGACCTGAAAATTGGGCCCTATCTAAGAAAATAAAATTTAATGTAGGGAAGTAAGTACATTTAGGAAAGAAAAATCAAATGCACAGGTATAGAATAGGTGATACCTGGCTC
Source organism: Laticauda colubrina (assembly GCA_015471245.1). Lineage (NCBI taxonomy): Eukaryota > Metazoa > Chordata > Lepidosauria > Squamata > Elapidae > Laticauda > Laticauda colubrina. The sequence continues at coordinate 59,133,662 of BLBF01000002.1, forward strand.
AATAGTAGCAATAGTAGTAACTGCAAGAGGGATCTTGGAGTCCTAGTGGACAATCATTTAAGTATGATCCAGCAGTATGCTGCAGCAGCCAGAAAAGACAATGCAATCCTAGACTAATAAAAGGATAAAATCAAGATCACATAAAGTGTTAATAATATTTTATAATGCCTTAGTAAGACCAAACTTGGAATATTGCTTCCGGTTTTGGTCTCCACAATATAAAAAGATATTGAGACTCTAGAAAGAGTACAAAAAAGAGCAACAAATGATTAGAGGACTGGAGGAAAAAAACATACAAAGAATAGTTGCAGGAATTGGTTATGTCTAGCTTAATGAAAAGAAGAACTAGGGGTGATGTGATACAATATGATAGCAGTGATCCAATATTTGAAAATATTGGATATATAAATATAAATATAAATTTGCTACAGAGAAGAGGAGATCAACCTATTCTCTAAAGCACTTTGAAGCCAGGACAAGAAGCAATGGATGGAAATTAATCAAGGAGAGAATCAACCTAAATCTAAGGGAAAATTCCTAACAGTTAGAACAATTAATCAATGGAACAATTTGCTTCCAGAAGTTGTGAGTGCTCCAACACTGGAGATTTTTAAAAAGAGATTGGACAACCATTTTCTTAAATGGTATAGGGTTTCCTGCTTTTCTAGAAAAAACCTCTAAGGCTTCTTCCAACTCTTTTATTCCATTGTCATCTTTATTCACATTTTAAAAAATAATGATTTCATTCTTTTATTATTTTCTTATGTGCCATTATTACTATCTTTATTGCCCTAGGAGGCAATAAAGAGGAAGACACACACACATACACACATATAAAAGATAAATTTGAAAAACACATAAAAATAGTCAGATATATCATACAAAAGCATTTGTTGTTAAAACAATAGTTCAAGCTACTTTGATTTACTATTAGTTGTAAAGTATTTGGTACCTTTGGTTACCTTTGTGTGCTGGAGACCAGCGTAACTTCAGCTCTTTTATTTAGTGCAGAAAGTCCATTTTAACCAGGAGCTGCGGCAGCTCTTTTTAAAGAGAGGCTGCTCGCGGCTAGTGGCCAATGACGGCTACTTGTTTTTCCTGCTGCTGAGTTGGCCAATGATTGGTGAGCTATCATCGGCCAATCAGCGACGAGACAGGAACCAATTAATTTCTAATATTTCTTGACCAATAAGAATAGACTATTAGAAGTATGTTAATATGGAACACCCCTTCCCTCTTCGTATGGTCCTACCATATGTAGTCACATAAGTAGGCAGGGCTTTTAGGTTGCCTAGATGACCTGCGCATTTTCGTTGTGTCGTTGTCTTCAACAGGTTCAGATGGGATCGCTGTTTCTCCCGTCCTTCTCTGTGGAACCTCCTGGAAGGTAGAGTCAGCCATCCCACTCCCACCCGGCCTACTTGGGCTGGTAGAGTTGGCTCGGCTGGTCCCTTCTGGAGCGGCATCTAGGTCTTCTTGTGCCTCCTGCTGCTCTTCGCCAAAGACTTCTGTGGGTAGGTCATTGTTTTTGTCTGAATTTATTTGCGAATGTTGTTTATTGTGTATATTTTGGTTTTGTGGGGTTTCTTGCTCTGCCGGAGGGTTTCGCCCTCCCCCCTGATTTGTGTTTAAGGGGTCTCCCCCCTCTATGGTTGGTCTATTAATATTTTTGTGTAGTGTTTGTGCTGTTTCTGGTATGTGTGTGTGTTGGTCTTCGTGTCTGGGTGTGTCAGTGGTGCATTCCAGTGTTCGTGATTGTAACTGATCAATGTGTCTCCTCCAGGCTCTGCCATGTCTGTGTCTAGTCTATAGGACCGAGGTCCTGTTATTTGAGTTATTTTCGCCGGTACCCACAATGGGTGCCCGGTGAGATTTTTTGCATATACTAAGTTTCCTGGTTCTAATGCGCGGTATCTGCTGGAGGAGTCGGTTGGTTTTTCAGAGGTGTATGTTGGGTGTAACCTATCTAATTGTGATCTTAATCTTCTGCCCATTAGTAATTCTGCCAGGCTTTTATTTGTAGTAGCGCTTGGTGTTATGTGTTGTATGGTGAGCATTTTTTCAATTTTTTCCTGAATGTCCCCTGAGTCTAATTTGTCTAAAGTTTCTTTGGTATATCGGACCATGCGTTCCACCCTGCCGTTCGTAGCTGGTCGGCCCGGTGCTGTCAAAGCATGTCTTATGCCATGTTTGGCGAGGAATTTTTCAAACGTTAGTGCAGTAAACCATGGGCCGTTATTTGAGACGAGCAAGTCCAGTAACCCATGTGTGGTGAATAGTTTCCGTAGTTGTTTAATAACTGCTTCTGTGATGGTCGAGTTCATGATGCTTACCTCTAGCCAATTGGAGTAAGCGTCTACTATGATTAAAAATGTATATTCTTTTGTTGGACCCTCAAAATCTATGTGGATTCATGACCAGGGGCCCTTCAGTGTTTCCCAGTCTAGTATAGGTGCTGAAGGGGGTGCAGGTCGGGATTTTTGGTATTTCCCACAGGTTTCAACCCATTTCTCAATGTCCTTGTTCATCCCTGGCCACCATACATAGCTCCTGGCCAGGGATTTCATTCGTACAATGCCCGGGTGGCCTTCATGTAACATGCTGAGTACTTTTTCTTGTAACGGTTCTGGTATTACCGCCCGGTCCCCATATAATATGCAAACTTTTAATAATGATAGTTCAGTTTGCCTATTCCTGAAGGATTTAAACTTAACATCTGTCTCGTTTTCCAGCCACCCTTTTCCTACCCAGTTTAAGACTTGTGACAAGGTTTTGTCTCTTGCCGTGAATCTTGCAATGTTCGCTTTGGTTATGGGTAAGTTTGACAATGTCTCAATCTGTAGGGTGGATGTGCTTGGTGCCAAATCAGTTCCTAGTTCTGGTAGGGGAGTATGGCTCAACGCATTGGTGTGGGAAATGTCTTTGCCCGGTCAATGAATCAGTTTATAGTTGTAGGCTGCCAGGAACTCAGACCACCTTGTCATTCTAGGGGATAGTATATTTGGGGTGGCTCTGTTCCCAGCTAGTATTCCCAATAGAGGTTTGTGGTCTGTAACAAGGGTAAAAGTCCTACTGTAAAGGTATTCGTGGAACCGTTTGACACCGGATATTGCTGCTAATGCCTCTCTGTCCAATTGACTGTAGTTGCGTTCAGTTTTTGATAGTGTTTTGGAGTAGAACACGATCAGTGCTTCTCTCCCATCAGGCAGGATGTGGTTAAGTACGGCTCTGACGCTGAACGGTGATGCATCGCAGGTGACTGTTAATGGTAGTGTCTCGCTGTATTGCATTAATACCAAGTCAGAAGTGATTAGGTCTTTTATCCTCTGGATTGCTGTCTCTTCACGTCATCCCCAGGTCCAGGTGGCTGCCTTGTCCAAAAGCCTATGTAGTGTTTCTGCCACAGTTGCCTTCTGTGGCAGAAAAATGTTATAAAAATTTATAAGTCCCAAATGCTTGCAACTCTACCTTGTTTTTTTGTCTAGGCGCTTCTTTGATTGCCTTAATTTTTTTCTCTGTGGGGTGGATGCCGTCTTTGTCGATTTGATACCCCAGGAATTCGACTTTTGCGGTGGCTAATTGGCACTTTTCTTTTTTTACTTTGAGTCCCGCCTTCTGGAACCTTTGTAAGACCACTCTGAGACATGCTTCTAGTTGTCTCTCACCGCTAGCTGACACTAGCACATCATCAAAGTATGGGACTACTCCTTTTATCCCTTGTAATAACTGCCCCATTAGGCTTTGGAACACCCCTGGGGCTATGCTGACTCCAAATTGCAGCCTTTTGCATTTGAAGGCTCCTCTATGCATCACGATCATTTGCGCCTCTGCTGTTTCGGGGTCAACTGGTAATTGTTGGTATGCTTGGGCAAGGTCGAGCTTTGCGAAGACCTTGCCTCTCCCCAATGAGTGTAGTAGGTGTTGCACTACCGGAACAGGATACGTGCTTTGTTGTAGTGCATAGTTCAGGGTAGCCTTGTAGTCCCCACAGATTCTCACGGATCCATCCGGTTTAACTGGGGTCACAATTGGGGTTTCCCATTTGGCATGGTCAATGGGTTCCAAAATACCTTGTGTTATTAGTTTGTTAAGTTCCTCATCAATCTTTGGTTTTAGTGCAAAGGGGACTCGCCTTGCCTTCAGCCTAATTGGAGCTATTGTTGGATCTAAATTAAATGAAATAGGGGACCCTCGGTACTTGCCTAATTTTCCATCGAAGATGTCCTAGAACTCCCTCATCAGGTTCTCCTCCCAGTCTTTGTCGGCGATGCTGTTAATGCCAGTCACTCCGATTCCTAGAGGTTCGAACCATTCGAGTCCCAATAGGCTTGGTCAGTTTCGGTCTATGATGGTTAGCGGCAAGATTTTCTTGTGTTCTTTGAAAGTTATTTGGAAATGTCCAAGTCCAACTACTGGTATTCTGTTTTCCTGGTAGTCCTTTAGGATTAGCAATTGGTGTTCTAGTTCAACTCTGCCAATGTGCAGTACTAGTTTTTTAATGGTATCCCATGACACCATGGATAGGTACGATCCGGAATCTACCTCCATTTTACATTCTTGGCCCTCGATCCGGAGTGCCACATGTACTTTTTGGCCATTTGTTGCATTAGAGTGCCCGATGATGATGGTTTGGTGTGTTTCTTCTTTTCTATAGTTCTCGTTTAGCCGCTTGCCTTTGCTTTCGCGACTCTCATGGCTCCACGTTTGTCTATCTTTAGTTCTTGGTGGTGTGCTGTCTCTACATCATGGGCTGCAGCTCTTGTGGTTTCAGCATACTCTTACGATGTGACCCCGTCTCTCGCAGTACCGGCACACAACGTCTAAGAACTGGCACTCAGAACGGGGGTGGTCTCCTCCGCACCTGGCGCACTGAAACCCCGACTTACGACCTTTCTTCAGCCGTCGATCTTGTTCAGCCTGGAGTCTGTGGATCTCCTCCTCATCGTCGTCGTTGATTCCGGACGATCTACTCTCAGTGTAGTGTGTGATGGTTTTGTGTGCACTCTCTGCATTCTTTTCCGAGCCCTGGCTCATTTCGGTCAGAGTTTTAGATGGATTCGCATTCATCTGCTGCATTTTGGCTGCTGATTTTTTAGTTGCTTCTGCTGCCGTGGCTTCAGCAATAGCCTCAGTGACCGTAATCTTTGGCTGGGTTAGCAGCCGGCTTTGTTGGGTGAGGTCTCTTAGTCCAAGGACCACGCAATCCCTCATGGCTTTGTCCATGTTTAGGAATTCGTATGCCCCTCCAATGTCCCTGAGAGGTGCTACGAAGTCTATGATGCTCTCACCTTCTCTCTGGTCCTGTTTGTAAAATTCGTGTCTCCGAATAAGGCTGGAGACAGTCGGAGCATAGTGAGCATTCAGCAGCTTTTCTAGTTCTGGCCAGGCCATCTGTTTCACATCTTCTGGTTTAGTGAGTGCCTTGGCCATCTTGAACACTGTGGGCCCACAGTGTGTCAGAAACACGGCTCTTTTCCAGTTGTCTGAGATTCCTTGCAAATTGTTGCTTTCCAGGAACATGAGGAATCTATTGATGTAGGATTCCCAGTCCTCTGTTGCTGGGTTGAATGGTGCGGGTGGAGAGTTGGTTCCGGCCATTTCGTCTGCTCAGTTCTCGATGCCACATGCTCGACTGGTCTCCTCTTTCAAAATTCCACCTTCGTTGCCAGTGTTTTATTCACGAAGAATGAGACTGGAGACCAGCGTAACTTCAGCTCTTTTATTTAGTGCAGAAAGTCCGTCTTAACCAGGAGCCACAGCAGCTCTTTTTATAGAGAGGCTGCTCGCGGCTAGTGGTCAATGAAGGCTACTTGTTTTTCCCGCTGCTGAGTTGGCCAATCATAGGTGAGCTATTATCGGCCAATCAGCATCGAGACAGGAACCAATGAGCTTCTAGTATTTCTTTACCAATAGGAATAGACTATTAGAAGTATGTTAATATGGAACACATACAATCTCCACTCCCTACCCCTGAATATATTCCTCATAGCTATATTAAACTGCTAGTTGGCAAAATACTATTGAAATATTTTTGAATGCTGACTAGTTGCATCTAATTGTATTCAATGAGAGTATTAAAGATTTTTTAAAAAAACTGAATCATTCTAATTTTTAACACCTGGCTAATTTTATTAAAAAGAAGGGTTTAAAAACATTTTCTTCTATTGGTCATTTATTATTTTTTATGTTTATTAGCATATGTTTTTCTTTTAAAAAGAAGTCAGTATCTTTTGTAACTTCAGTCGCACTGACTAAGTGGGAGGTTTTTCTACTGACGTCAGTAAGCTGTGGGTCAGGCCCTTAGTGCAGGCTCATAATACATAATTCAAGTTTCTAATGCATTTCAGATTCCTTTTTTGACATTTTGCTGGTTGGTTATCCTCCCAGAAGTAAAGCTATCAGCAATGTTCTTTGCTGCCCGAGGACAACTCTATATTTATCCCTAGCCCTCTCTAGATGGCCTCTTTTTCTGTGTTTCTAAGTACACATTGTCCTTGAAAACAAATATACGTCCATTTCTTCTTATGTTCCTTTTCTCTGCTCTAAGTCCATTATTACTGAGGAAAAAAAAAATCCTAAATTAATGTACATTTGGTCTTGCCATCTGTGATGATTTATTCTTTTATCTTCCCTCTGGCCTTCTTTATCACCTGCAAAGTCCCTTCCTGAAATCTTTTCCATGATTCTTATTAGGTTTTCTAATAGAATAGAATAGAATAGAATAGAATAGAATAGAATAGAATAGAA
>BLBF01000002.1:59140418-59162719 GCA_015471245.1 Laticauda colubrina
AATAGAATAGAATAGAATAGAATAGAATAGAATAGAATAGAATAGAATAGAATAGAATACTTTATTGGCCAAGTGTGATTGGACACACAAGGAATTTGTCTTGGTGTAAATATTCTCAGTATACATAAAAGAAAAGATACATTCATCAGGAGTCGAGAATCATAAGTTATGACATTTAATGTTAGCCTTATTAATATACACTGCTCAAAAAAATAAAGGGAACACTTAAACAACACAATGTAACTCCAAGTCAATCACACTTCTGTGAAATCAAGCTGTCCACTTAGGTAGCAACACTGACTGACAATCAATTTCACATGCTGTTGTGCAAATGGAATAGACAACAGGTAGAAAACATAGGCAGTTAGCAAGACATCCCCAATAAAGGAGTGGTTCTGCAGGTGGTGACCACAGACTACTTCTCAGTTCCTATGCTTTCTGGCTGATAGTTTGGTCACTTTTGAATGCTGGCAGTGCTTTCACTCTGGTGGTAGCATGAGACGGAGTCTACAACCCACACAAGTGGCTCAGGTAGTGCAGCTCATCCAGGATGGCACATCAATGCGAGCTGTGGCACAGCTGTTGCTGTGTCTGTCAGCTTAGTGTCCAGAGCATGGATGCACTACCAGGAGACAGTCCAGTATATCAGGAGATGTGCATCAGGACCGCTATCTCTGCCTTTGTGCAGGGAAGGACAGGAGGAGAACTGCCAGAGCCCTGCAAAATGACTTCCAGAAGGCCATAAATGTGCATGTGGCTGCTCAAATGGTCAGAAACAGACTCCATGAGGGTGGTATGAGGGCCCGACATCCACAGGTGGGGGTTGTGCTTACAGCCCAACACCATACCGGACGTTTGGCATTTGCCAGAGAACACCAAGATTGGCAAATTCGCCACTGGTGCCCTATGCTCTTCACAGATGAAAGCAGGTTCACACTGAGCACATGTGATAGATGTGAAAAGGTCTGGAGATGCTGTGGAGAATGTTCTGCTTCCTGCAACATCCTCCAGCACGACTGGTTTGGCAGTGGGTTAGTAATGGTGTGGGGTGGCATTTCTTTAGGGGGCCGCACAGCCCTCCACGTGCTTGCCAGAAGTAGCCTGACTGCCATTAGGTTCATTACATAGTTGAATGTGCTGACAACGAAATCACACAAAAATTATCAATGGAAATCAAATTTAGCAACCCATGGAGGTCTGGATTTGGAGTTACACTCAAAATTAAAGTGGAAAAAAACACTACAGGCTGCACCAACTTTGATGTAATGTCCTTCAAACAAGTCAAAATGAGGCTCAGTATTGTGTGTGGCCTCCGTGTGCCTGTATGACCTCCTTACAATGCCTGGGCATGCTCCTGATGAGGTGGCAGATGGTCTCCTGAGGGATCTCCTCCCACAACTGGACTAAAACACCCCCCAACTCTTGGACAGTCTGTGGTGCAACATGGCGTTGGTGGAGGGAGCCAGACATGATGTCCCAGATGTGCTCAATTGGATTCAGGTCCGGGGAACGGGCAGGCCAGTCCATAGAATCAATGCCATTGTCTTGCAAGAACTGCTCACACAATCTAGCCACATGAGGTCTAGCATTGTTGTGCATTAGGAGGAAGCCAGGGCCAACCGCACCAGCATATGGTCTCACAAGGGGTCTGAGATCTCATCTCGGTACCTAACCCTAACCCTAACCCTAACCCTAACCCTAACCCTAACCCTAACCCTAAACCTAACCCTAACCCTGCGGATGACTAGATGGTCAGAATTCCTAGCAGCATACTCTTACACATTGACACATCAACCCGGGAAACAAATCTCCCATGCAGACTCATTAAGTCGAACACCGCTGCCGACGACAGAGGAAGACCCGGCGCCAACAATGACCACCCTACAAATAGAAACATGCCCTGAACTGCCAATATCTGCAAACGATGTCGCCAGAGCCACCGCAAAGGACCCAGTGACTGCCCGCATTTTAAACTGGGTAGGTAAAGGCTGGCCGGAAAACCAAAAAACTGAAAACTTTAAACCTTTCCGGACCAGACAGACTGAACTTTCAGTTCAAAAAGGCTGTTTATTGTGGGGTGATCAGGTGGTAATTCCTGCTAGACTACAGACTAGAGTGTTGGGCATGCTTCAAGAGGGCCACCCTGGTATTGTAAAAATGAAAAGCCTAGCTAGGAGCTATGTCTGGTGGCCTGGTCTAGATAAAGATATTGAATACTGGGTTGCTACTTGCACTAAATGCCAGAAAACCAGACCTTCCCCACCACAAGCACTCATAAGGGAGACCCCACGAGGCCCCTGGTCTCAGATCCATATTGACTTCGCGGGTCCTACTAGGGGGCATACCTTTTTGATTGTCATAGATGCATACTCAAATTGGTTGGAAGTTGTAGTAATGTCATCTACGACAACCGATGCGGTCATTAAACAACTCAACAACTATTCGCAACCCATGGATTGCCGGACGTCCTAATGTCCGACAACAGGCCTCAATTAACTGCCATACAATTTGAGCAGTACCTAGCCTCCCTAGATATACGCCATGCACTAACCGCACTGGCCCACCCGGCAGCAAATGGTAGGGCCGAGAGAATGGTCAGGTTTACTAAAGAGGGTTTAGAAAAAATCGACCTTGGGGATGTCCAGGATAAAATTAACCGTCTACTCACCCTCCAACATATCACCCACAGCACTGTAACTAACAAAAGCCCAGCGGAATTGTTAATGGGGAGAAAACTTAGGTCACAATTAGATAGGTTACATCCAAATTATACCTTTGAAAGACCCTCCGATTCCTCCAGCCGTTCCCGTACGTTTGAAATTGGTGACCTAGTCTATGCAAAAAATTTCACTGGGGACCCTCTATGGCTTCCAGCCAAAATCACACAAATAACAGGCCCCCGGTCCTACCACCTAACCGTAGACGATGGCAGGGAATGGAAGCAGCACATAGACCACCTTTGTTCCCAAAATATTGAACAAAATACAAATACACAGTCCCAAATAATAAAAATCGATGAAAACAAAACCAAAGAGGGAGGGAAATACAAGAAAATAATAATAAAGAACTTTTTAAAGTAAATCCAGAACATCTAACCAATCAAAAAGAGCAAAAAGAAAACTTACGGTTAGATGAGACTTGCAGAAAAAGTCCAGATGAAGGGAAACCCGTCCTGGAAGGGGCCAGCCAAGCCAGTTTGACCTGCCTGGGAAAGCTAGGAAGGAGCGGCAAAACCACCGGCCTGAGCAACTCAAGCGGTAGCAAAATGGCTGACTCACCCTTCCAGGTGGTTCCATGGAGAAGAGCCGGAGAGACAGCAACCCCATCCGAATCGGTTGAAATCTCCAGCGAAAATGAACCGCGCAAGTCCAGTCGAGTAAGAAGAAGCCCCACCTACCTGCACGACTATGTCACTCATGTAGGACTAAACTAAGGGAGGAGGGGTGTTCTGTATAAAATGGTATACTCCAAATGCCTCAAATGTGATTGGCCAGAAAGGCCTGCACGGGATTGGTTCACTAAGAACCAATCCAGGAGGACCGCCGAAAGGCGGAAAAATCAAGTAAATGTCATTGGCTATAAGCTGGCAGGCAAGCCGAATATAAAGGCTGCGACGGCTTGAGCCAAACCGTTCTGTTTGCTGTAAATAGTGAAATAAATACATTTGCTGTTGGAACCCCGTCTACCTCACATTTTTTCCGGACAGAACAAAATTAGTATAATTCATTTATACAAATCATTAATATGAAACAACAGAATAGAATTGCAATCTGCTGCCATGTCCCTGCCACCATGCCTTGTTTGTCTTGTCTTCTAGCATCCATGGAAGAAAGTCCATGATCTGGAATTGAGCATAGAGGGAGCCTTCAGACATCAAACAGGGTCCCATTATTATACATTCCATCTTCATCCCAAAGGCAGTGAAGTTGGAGGATGCCAGTCCATGGAATCCATTGTAGCCCATTTCTCCAAGTTTATGTATATGAATGGTTATATTAATATGCACAGGTAGGAATAATATTTTCATTGAAGATAATGCTGGGGAAAATAGATAATTTTAGTTCAGTGTGATCCCTTCCACACCTTTTTATGTCTTTCCTGTACAGTGGACAAAAACAACACTGTGAAATCTTTTTATTGTCAATTTTCTTCAGTTTCATTACCTTTTATTTACTGTTGTTTTTTATGTTTTAGATAAGTTCATGTTAGATTTTATAGCTACCAGACCATGACTATACTGAATACTGCTTTATGTGCAAAAAACCTGAGTCTACTGAGTATCATATAACTGTTAAACCTACAGAAATATTGCCAAGAAGGAAATGAACAAACTTAATGTTCTATGTCTTTTTAAATATAATTTTGCATCTGTCTAAATTATCAAACTTTCTATCTGCTATTCTTATGCCATATAATTGTTTGTTCACCAAAGCAAAGTGGAGCAGAAAATGCACTTTGAATGAGACATGACTGGAGGGTTTCACTCATATTCCTCTCCCCCTCCTTCCTGCAGTCATTTTTCCAAGGAATTCTGATAGCACCTAAAGACGGATTTACTGATCTGGAATTCAATTTCCAAATCTTTCATTGTTCATTGGTGCTCAGTTACATTTTAAACTTTAATGAATGAAACTAATGCAGTGAAACAAAAAGTGGAGAAGCTGAGTTCATTCTATGCCTTTACTTCAGAATAAGGAAACAGATTTTCACGAATTCCTAAATGACATCCATAATTGGTGAATAAAATGTAATCGTAATGCCATAATACTATTATCAATTTATTTTATTTGTATCCTGCTTTTGTTAGTTTTACAAATAATTCAAGGTGGTAAACATATTCAGCACTCATTCCCCTTCCTATTTTCTCCATAATAATAACAGACCTGTGAAATGGGTTGAGCTGAGCATGAATGACTGGCCCAACCAGCTCATTTGGTTTTCATGGCTAAAATGGAACTTGAACTCACAATTTCCTGTTTTAACCACTAGACCAAATATGTTTTAGTGTGTGATCCCTATCAGCTGTAATCATGAAGTGAAGGAAAGAGAAAATACAAAACAAGGCCCAAAGGCTGAAAAGAATAACCTTAAGCACCATAAGACTCACTCATGTAAAGAAAGTCTCGAGCAGAGGTGTCAAACTTGTGTCATCATGGCAGCATCATATAACATATCAGGACTTTCCCCCCCCCCCCCCTTTGCTAAACCGGGCAGGGGCATAGCATCTGGGGCGCAGGACGTGAGTTTAACAGCATTGGTCTGGAGGAATTTTTTTTTTTTAATCCTCAAAATCCCCTAATTTTGACTTTACATAAATTTTGCCTCTAGTAATCCTTAGAAACTATGAAATAAAAACAATAGTTTACCCCAGTTTGTACTGGTATTTTATTACATTTCATAAAATACTGCTAAACATACATTTCAAAACATTTATTTTTCTTCAAAACTTCCGAAATCTATCATCCAGCCCTGACTAATTAGATTGTTTCATGGTGTGACACAACACTGACAACAAATAACTGAAGATTAAAGGAATACTTATATAAGACCTCATATGATGAATTCGATGTTACAGATTTCATCTATATTTGTCAGGAAGTACGGAGCTTGTTAACTAGACCAAGTATACAATGATTTAATGCAGAGTTCAGGTTCTGTTTTTTGGTTCAGGATATTGTCATAATATTTCAAAGCAGAAAAGTGGTGTCCGTTTCATGCAATATGAAATTCACTCTGCAAGAAGAAAATAGGTTACATTTTAGCAATAAGTTCCACACAGAAAATTCATTCTTTTCATATTCTTACTTTTCAAACACTTTTTTCTTCTTTTAAAAGAGAGAGAGAGAATTCAGCAGATGGGTCCATCTAACACCAGTAATCTACATTAAGAAACTGAAAACCGATAGAATAAGATATGCATTTTTAAATAATAAATAACAGTTAATTTTTGAATAGCAATTATTTAAACTTTTCAAAACATTTTAGATGAAACTGTCTATATCATTTATCCATTTGATAATATAATATTTAATTTTAAGATTTTCAATTAGGACCTCTGGTGCTAGAATTCTTTTCCAATTTTGATACAGTATGAATTTCTATATGTATGTTGTCATATCATTGTTTTTCTACTGCTAATTTTAAAACATTCATTTGCAGTGTTATAGTAATTTATTTTCAGATGGAATTCTTTTTAGTTTTTATTATTTATCAATTCAGTATAAAATAATTTATTGAAAATAATAAATGTTTGATATGAAGATAATGGAAAAATGATAACCTGCAGTTATAATTGAAATACTTTGCTGATTTCCAAAGATAATATTTGGGAAGTCCGAACTAATTTAGCAGTAGAAAGTCTATTAAACTGCAAATTAAAGAGGAAAGGAACACTCATTGAAGTCAGATTTAATTAAGAATAACATCACTCAACTCAAAGATTTTCATGTAATTGAGCAACAAAAATAAGTATCAGCTTCCTTTACTAGATGAACTGTTTCTCCCAAACCATGATATTTTTAAAAAGCTAAATGTCTTATGATCATGAGCTTTAGGCAATTTTAATCATACTTGAAAGAAACCACTGAAATCAAGGGAATTGTTCCACTTCTTGTCTGTTTTTCCTAAGTAAAATGAAAACTAAATCCAGCTCCATATAATTTTTATCCTAGATGTATATAAGGTTGATGGTTTGCATGTTTAAAATTAATGTTATACTATAAAGCTAGCATGCCCAATATTTATGCTTCTGTGTTGTTCGTTGGTTTGAATTTAAGTGAGGGTTATTTGGGAATCAACTTTCAGAACTGAGGATTTCCATGTTTTCTGTTCTTCTGGGTTGCTCCAAGAGGGGAAATGGGCTGTCTATAGCAACCACAGATGCCATTTGTGTTCCTGTTCTACTTTGGTGGAAAGACATTCCTCCAGACATCTGAAGTCCATTTAGAGGTGAAGCCTTTAGTGGTTGAATGAAAAGTTAATATCTTTACTCATGGAGAAGGTTTCAACTGGGATAAGTGTAGATTGCAACTATTGCCAGGATCTTAAATTGCAATTATACAGCTGATTGTATTTTGTTTACAATTTATGCAAGGATAATTGATAATGTTCAGAATTGGCACCAACATATTCCTTATGTGTCCAGTCACACTTGAGCAATAAAGAATGCTATTCTATTCTATTCTATTCTGTTCTTTTTAGTTGATTATGTAAATAAATTAATAAATTTTAAATATTCCCTCATCTGTTAATGATTTGCACAAACATATTAAAAATTATAACTGTTAGGATTTGGGGTAATATTTTACCCATGTTTTATAATTTTTTGATGCAATAATATTGAACAGAGAAATAAAATAGTTGATGGAGCAAAATGCACTGCTTTATTGCATTTTCCAATAATTATGTCCATTTCTATTCTTAGACTCCTATGAAGCTTTGATATTCTCTCTCTCTTTTTCTTGTCCTTTTAGTTTCCATGGTGATTCTAGCACTTTCTTCCACTTTGTAAAATACTACACATGTACATATCTACACACACAAATCAATTGCAATATGAGAGTTAAGCAATCTCTGGTCCATTAAGTCCTGTAACAACTGTACTTCCAGGAGCTTCAACTAGCCATAAATCCCTAATTTCTGATGTATACAATCACATAAAATCCATATTTTTACTCAGTGTTATCAATCCACTACATACAACTTCATAGATACACATATTTGCAGCCCAACATGTTTGCCCATTGAATCTAAAGTCTATTGAATGGGAATCTGTTACATAAGGATAATACATCTATTATTTTAAGTAAACTAGGAAAAAGAAAATGACTTCCTTAATCATAGTTATAATAAATGTCTACATACATAACATGACCCAGGACTGTAAATATGAAAAAGAAAACAGATATATAAGTTTTGAATTAGATAGCTGTTGTGTATTTCAACTAATTTGCAACTAATTCAACGAAGTATTATGCTTGTTTTTTTTTTTTTAATTAACAGGTTACGTTGTATCTGAATTGTTGGAAAGCCATATATAATTGAAAATTGAGTTGTATCACACATAATTTTGATATAACTGCTTAAGTACAGGGAGTAGCCTACATCAATAAAAATCTTTAAATTCATTATTTGCGCTAGATCTCATAGATAGTTATGAACTCTGCTATTCCATTTATAACTGTTTACATCTATGAAACAATGGCTATCCATCTACCACTACCTTTATAAGTTTGTGCTACACAATTGAATTCACAATCATTGTTTGTCTAGGCTCGGCTGTTCTGGGTCTCTCAATAATCTTTCTGTAAAATTGAAAAATGAAAACCCAGGAGTGGGAATACATGAAGCATTGAATACATTCCAAGTCATGCTTGTCAAGCAGCTACTGATCCTGAAACCTACCATGAATGAATCTGCATAGACAAATTAAATGACCCGTATCAAGTTGCAGTGCTAACGAAGTCTAGCATAAAAGTGACAAGAACCATATTTCCATCTCTCAAATTTTAATGAATCTACATGGGTAAATTAGGTTATGGTATTCCATCTCCATAAATTGCTGATTCAATAAATCACACATGAGAAATAGCTGAGTAATTACAGGGTGATGCTGGAAGCAATTGGAAGCTTATCTGCATAATAACGGACATTTGCCATAACCATTTTTGTCATGGACCAATAAATGGTAAACATGATTAATGACACCAGTTTTCCAGAAAGTATTATCCTTTTGTATAAGAACAAAATATTCAAATGTGGGAATGGTTCTTTTATGTTAGTGAAATGATATAAATTGTAGGTTAGAGCCTCGTCAGGGTAATATATTTTTGTAGAACCTGTTCATTTCAAAGCAGCTGACTATCAGTCATGAAACATTTATAAGAAAAAAGTAGTATGCACTAATAAGGATATTTTTAAATGTTGAGCGAACTATCACTTTGTTAAACTTTTGAGCTAATGACAATTTGTATTTTTTGTACACTTGTATACAATCCATTCCCTCTTTTGTTGTCTCTTTTTGGTAGAGGTACTCAATGACTATTTCAGTTTTATATTTCTATTTTTCAGTGTAAATATAGGCTGGCTCATGTTTTTCTGCTCAGCTTTCTCCAGTCTTGTAACTGAATGTGTTCAATATCAAAACTCTTTTCATTTCTATAAATACCTATCAAGATTGAATGTTGAGGCCAATTGTGTGGTCAATTTAATCCTGTCAATTTTGGAGCAGTCCAAAAGTACTGGTTTCTCCAGAAACCTTGGTAAATAAAAGAGTTCTGTGTTTCTTGAACTATAGCAGCTTCGGAGAAATAAAAGAAAAATCTCCATATCTTCTAACCCTGATCCTAATCCTAACCCTATGGAGCATAGGAAAAGAGACAAAGTAAATTGCTAGATCCCCATATTTTCAATAAAATCTGTGTATCTTTGTTGCACTATTATTTTCAAAACCTGAGTTATCAAAAGAGAATATTCTTTCTCACTTCTGCCCATCAAAATGTTATTGATCCTGCATATAAATTTCACGGAAAGAAAATGTCATACTATACCATCAAAGTTTTACAGCAACATGCATTTCCCAACAGCTACAATCATGACTGTAGATTGCATTGTAGTTTGCTCTGTGTATGTTATGAGAAAGAATAATGGATTATTTTCCCTCAAGGGCTAGAAAGCTAGGGAGTCAATAATGTGATGCACACTGATAAACAAGCAGGGACAAAAAAAAAGCTGTGTTTATTAGGGAGCTTTGAACTCAAGAAGCAGAAAGCAGCATGAGTCAAACATTCTTCCAAGAACTTCTAAGTTGCAACATTTAAATTTTGTAAGTTTAAGCCCATGGCACACTGCACCAATGGATGGAAAAAGGATGTAAAATGGAGAAAAATGCTTGCCATCCGTTGGTTAACACGATGCATCCGTTCTGTACTCACTGCGTGCATGATTCATATGTTCTATCCATCCAGCATCTGTCTACTGAGATTTCATCCGCTCAAAAAGTTTTGAGCTGCACAAAACTTTTTGAGTGGATGAACTTTCCACTGTGTCCGTTCTACATCCGCGACACATACGGGGAACAAATGTTCTACGTCCGTTACACATCCACTGTATCCGCTCGGCATCCACTGCACATCCGCACAACTCGCATCTGCTCCAGCGGAAAACAGAAAGAGGGAGGAAGCGAAACGTCCGCGGAACGTCCACGCAGCATTAGTAGCATGGACATAGAAAGAATGAAAGCGGATGCAGCTCGCATATAAAGCATTAAAACAGAAAAAATGTTCGTATAGGCGACGTATCTCGGATATTTAGGATGTCTGGAGGATGTCTAGAGTATGCGGAAGGACACCTAGTGGAAAACCGATATTTCCTATAAAAAGGAGGAGGAAATCACCTGGATCTCACTTTCAGTCCAGCAGCTCTGGTGGGCAGACCTCTTCAGCCTTGCTCTTGCTCTTGCTCTTCCACATCATCCAGTCATCTCCACCATGGATCATCGCACACTCCTTTTGTTAGCCGCCATCATTCTACAGCAGTGCCAAACCCTCTTCAGGCTCTTTCACCTGTTCTATACAAGGAAAAGGAGGCGTCCAAGAAGTGTGCAGGTCCGAAGATGGATCAGGAGAAGAGCAGAGTACGGGCTGTATGACAAGCTGATGGTGGAGCTGAGGAACGAAGACACTCGTGCATTCCAGCACTTCATGAGGATGCCACCAGCCATGTTTGACAAAGTTGTGGAGCGGCTGAGACCCAGGTTGACCAAGGCAAACACCAATTTCCATCCCAGCCTGGACCCTGGGCTGAAGGTGGCACTGACTCTGCGCCACCTGGCCTCCGGGACCAGGTACAGGAACATACAGTACGCCTGGGGAGTGCCACACAACACCATCAGCATAGTGGTCAGAGAAGTGGTGCAGGCCATCATCGAAGAATACCTGGAGGAGCTCCTCCAGTGCCCCTCCACTGAAGAAGGCTGGAAGAAAGTTACAGAACAGTGGTATCAGAGGTGGAACTTCCCCCACACCGTTGGAGCCATAGATTGGAAGCACGTGGCCTGAAAAGCTCCAGCCAACTCAGGGTCCACTTATCACAACTACAAGGGCTTCTTCAGCATCATCCTCTTTGCAATGGTTGATGCTGACTACAAGTTCATGTACATCGATGCTTCAGGCAACGGGTCATCTTCAGATGCCCAGGTATACAACGCCAGTCACCTCAAGGAGGGGCTGGAATGCAACCTCATCATGGGCTTCCCAGATCCAGATCCTTTGCCCAACGACACACAAGATGTGCCCTACTTCATCATGGGGGATGATGCCTTCTCCCTCAGAACCTATCTCATGAAGCCCTACACTTCCAGACTCCTCACCCGTGAAGAGAGGATCTTCAACTACAGGCTGTCCAGGGCAAGGCGGGTGGTGGAGAATGCCTTTGGCATCCTGGACAACAGGTTCCAGGTACCTCTCACCACCATGCAGCATTGCCCAGAGACCGTGAGGAACATCGTGGAAGCTTGCTGCATCCTGCACAATCTCATGCGCCCCTGCTACCCAGTGTTGCAGAACAGGCTCATGGACCACCAACAAGGCAATGGGCACATGGAGCCTGGTGAATGGAGGCAAGGAGTAAACCTGATAGACACTGTGGATGTGCCAGGCCCCAACAGAGCTTCACGTAAAGGGAAGAAGCAGCGCAACCTCCTGAAACACTGGTGCAACTCCCCAGCTGGAGCAGTGGAGTGGCAAGACAGGATGGTAGATGCTTAATGGATGCTTCCTTCAGCCTGTCTCATCACACTGATGAGATTGGGCCATGTATGTTGAGTGGCCCTACACTGAACAGGGCATTTAATAAAGAGTTGTGTTTATGTTGAAATGTGTTGATGAATGATTAAATTGTTATTGATAATAAAGGGCCATAGGTGTGGCACCTGGGAGGGTGGACCATACAGTCCCACTATGCTTGCACTGGAGGTTTATCTATCCCACAGCTATTACCCATCCCACAGCTATCCTTACCCATCCCACAAGCATACAAAGGCTTAAACGATTTCTAAAAGTTTCCACCAAGACTTTATTTAGTAAAAGAACTGAACCAAGTGTGTGAAGCAAAGATAACCTTTATTAATAACAAACTGTAGGACTTTATTAAAAAAGCAAAATGAACCAAGAAAAGTGTCCCAAGCAAAGATAAAGTCAACAGGTGACAACCCAGTCTGTGGCATTCTTTTCAGTCACTCTGAGGCGTACCCATGGTCTCAGGGGTGAAGGGTCCAGGGGCTGTGGAGGTGGCAGTGGCTGGAGTGCTGGTCTGAGGTGCCATTGGGGTGCCTGGCCCTGAGAGGACAACAGGGGATGGTGTGTGGAGGAAGCTCTCAGAGAGCTGGCTCAGTCCCGTGATGTTGAGAGGCCCTTCCTCCAGGACATGGGATGTCAGTCCCAAGACCGATGAAAGATGTTCTGAGGCCAGGCTTGGCTGTGGGGTGGAGGAAGGAGCAGTGTAGTGGGGCTGTCTGGTCTGCAGCTGAGCGAGGTGACACGTTGGTGGCATCTGTGGCGTCGGTGGCATCGGTGGCATCTGTGGCATTGGTGATATCAGTGGCATTGGTGGCACCTGTGGTGTGCGATGTACCTGTGCCTGGACTGGGAAGGGCTGTCTGTGCTGCTGGAACTCCTGGTAGCTGTAGCCTTGGTAGGTGAGGGGCTGTTGAAAGCCTTGGAAGGGCTGTGACATCACCTGGGGTGGAGGAGCAGACCTGGAGTGGGTCATAGCAGGTTCAGCTGGGCCTGGAGGGTTGTGCAGAAGAGCTGTGATCCTCTCCTTGATCACCTGGTACTGTGATTCGGACATGTCCATGAGAGTCTGGTTCACGTAGGTGAGGAAGGGCTTTCTGTTAGAGGATGGAATCTCGAAGTGTACCAGCTGAGAGAGGAGATCTACGCTGCTCTTGATGGTGTCCCTGATCTCCAAGAGGATAGTGTGGCTCTGTCCCTCCGGTCTGCCTCTCTGCCTGCTTTCTGTGGAGGTGGAGCTGGGGGTGAGGGTGGGTTGGTCTCTGGTGGCCGCGGCCTCTTCTTGCTCCATCTGCATCAGGGGATCCTCCATGTGGTCCGGCATGGGGTGTGCAGCTGTCAGGGGGGTCTCCGTCATGGGGCGCTCTAAAGATACCTGCCTGGACACAGGAGCTGACTCTTGGCCAGAAGAGGATTGGCTCTCTGTGGGCTGCCTGAGAGAGAGGGTTGACAGAGGGACTGCTCCTCGGTGGCGGATCTCACCCTCCAAGAAGCTGCACTTTGCCATGACATAGGTCTCCCGGTCAGTGAGCTTGACCGCGGCCTAGCCAGACTTCTTCAGGTGCAGCTTCCCGTACCAGGTGTGCATGTGCTTCCACCACCCCAGGAGGACATCCGAAGTGTAGCCCAGGCTCTCCGCCTTCTCTCTCCAAGCCACCTGCTTCCGCTTGGTGTCTCGATAGAGCCTGTGTCCCTTCCTCCAGAGAATTCTCCCATTCTCCCATTCTCCCTCAGCCATTCGAGCACCTCCTCCTCATGTTCCTCTGCAATGGAGTACTGTCTCCTCTCCCCCTTTTCGCACCATTGCCTCTTCCTCCCTCAGGCAGGGCCTTCTGGGCCCTCATCAGCAGGGCTTTGAGGTTCTAGGGGCTGGTCCACCACACCACCACCACCAGCAGCAGCAGTAGCAGCAGCAGCAGCAGCAGAGTCAGCACCAGCAGAAGTACCAGCACCAGCAGTACCAGCAGCACCAGCAGCACCAGCAGTAGCACGAGCAGCAGCAGCACCAGCAGGACCAGCAGCAGCACCAGCAGAGTCAGCACCAGCAGAAGCACCAGCACCAGGAGCAGCAGCAGCAGAAGCACCAGCACCAGCAGAGTCAGCGCCAGGGGGTGGGATGGTGGTCCTGTCCTTCTTGCCAGGGCTGGCAGGAGTAGGCACAGGCTTTCTCTTCTTTCCCATGGTTGTTGGCTGAAGATGTGTCTGGCAGCAGGTCTTTCCTCTGAATGATGACCTGCTTGCGAGCTGCTTCCCTTTATATCCGCGGGGCTGACGTAATGCATCCTCCCCACATGCATAGTGAACACTTTGCATCCGCTAGGCATCCGCTAAGCATCCGCTAGTCGTCTGTGATGCATCCATGTCATCCGCTCGGCATCCGCTATGCATCCTCTCCTTCCACTGCACGTCCGCTTCACTGTTCTCCCCCGGAAGCCCTGCGGATATGTCATCCGCTTCCATCCGCTTCCATCCACTAAGCTTCCATTGAGCAGCCGCTTAACATCCTCGCTACGTCCTCCCCACATCCGTTCCTTTCCGTTGTTGTCTGTTCTCTTTATGCAAATTTGGGGCACTTTTGAGAGCGTATAACAATGGATGGAAAATTTGCTCGTCCGCTGTGTCCTTTTTACATCCGTCGGCTGATGTGACCTAGCCTTTAGCTGTTCAGAAGCCAACTAAAAGAAAAAATCAACTTAGCCACTAAAGGAAGATAACACTGTGGAAATACATCAGAGCAATACACATGCCTCGTGTGATGAATCTATCTCAGGTATTACTTATGTTATCTATGATAGTCTTCCCCAACATGATGTCTAACAGGGATATGAAATTCAACATATAACAGACTGGGAAATTTGGTCTAAAGATGCAATCCTAAAGTAATATACTGGAGAGCAAATTGTATTCAACAAAATGGAGGATGCTGCCCTAAAGATCATTGGTTTAATCCTATGGGATTAAATTTTCAAAAAAGTTACTCTAAAGGCCTGGGCCACCCTTCCCCATTTTCTTTTTCCCTATTTTATTGTACTAGCTGATAACCCATGTTGCCCGGGTATTTATTTATCTCAATCATGTATTTGACTGGAAAAGGAATGAATGATATCAATAGTATCAAATCAAAGTAACTTTATTTACAGGTTTTTAAAAGTATAAGTAGAGTATACAAATTATAAAGGAAGCTGTAGATGTAACTGTTGTGTATAAAACTTGGTAGACTCCAAATACCTCGATCTGATTGGCTGAAAAGGCCGTTCTCAGATTGGTTACTTAGGAGCCTTTCCGATTGGCCCGCCGAACAGCAGGAGCACTCAAACAACTGTCATTGGCAACAAGCCGCGAGCAAGCCGCTATAAGGAGGGCTGCCACAGCTTGAGCCAGTGTTCTGTTACCAGTTACTTTACTGTTTAAATAAAGAGCTGTTTGTTAGAACCCGGTCTTGCGCACCTTATTTCCGAACAGAACACTGGCAATGAGGATGGGATCGTCGTAGAAGGCAAGACTGAAGCACGTACCAACCAGGACCCAGCAACAGAGATGTCCGGTAACAATGCACCGCCCGCACCGTTCAACCCAGCCGAGGAAGATTGGGAGTCGTACATTGATCGCTTCCTAATGTTTCTAGAAAGCAATGAGCTGCAGGAGATATCTGACCAGAGGAAGAGGGCTGTATTCCTCACGCACTGTAGACCAGCCATTTTTAAAATGGCAAAGGTGCTAGCTAAACCAAGAGATGTTAAGCAGATGGCATGGCCTGAGCTGAACAGAATGCTCTGAGCCCATTACGCTCCTGTGGTCTCCAACCTGATCAAAAGGCACAAGTTTTACAAAAGAGACCAAAAGGAAGTCAAGAGTTTCTGAGATTTTGTAGCAGCCCCGAGAAATATCGGAGGAGCCTGCGAGTTCCAGAACATGGACAAGGTCCTGAGGGACCATGTGGTCCTCGGATTGAAGGATGCTACCCTCGAAAGCAAGCAGCTTAACAAACCGAATATTACAGTGGCCAAGGCCATTGCAGAAGCCACCACCGGTGAAGCAGCCAAGAAATCCACAGTCACTATGTGCCAGATGAATGCAACTCCAGATCTGGCAAATCAATCCAGACAAAAGAGGGCAGAAGGAAGCAAGAAACAGTCCACGGCGAATGCCCACTATGAAGATCTCGACTCCCCGAGCGACACTGATGACGACAATGAAGATGTACATAGGCTTCAGTCGGACAAAAAATGGCAGGAAAAAAGAAAAGGCAGGCAGGAATTCCAGTGTGCTGGATGAGGAGGCAACCACCTGCATTCAGAATGTAGGTTCCAAGATGCCATCTGCAGAGCTTATGAAAAACGGGGGCACATTGCAAGGGTCTGCCGAAACAAAAAGAGCTATAGTCCTAAAAGACATGACAGCACGCCCCCCCCCCCCCCATAATGAAGAGAGAAAAGCCAGAAGCAGGTGGAACTGTGAGAGCAGAAACCGACGAACGAGCGACAGAGAAGAGACACACCAGATGATAACCATTGGAAATGCCAGGGCAGCTAATGTAAAAAAGGTCCGGGTAAAGGTGAACATCGAAGGGAAGCCCTGTGAGATGGAAGTAGACTCCGGATCATACTTATCAATGGTATCTTGGGACACTATCAGACACCTGATACCAGATATCAAGCAAAGAGAACTTGAACAACAAAAACTGATATTAAAGGACTACCAGGGAAACCGAATCCCGGTAGTGGATGACAGCGTCATTGCAGACAACTGGGAAGAGAGCCTGTCGCAAGAGTTCTGGGATGTATTTGATGGGACCCTAGGCGAGTACAAGGGGACCACAAACTCGTTTAGCCTAGACCCCAAAATAGCTCCCATCAGGTTCAAAGCCAGACGTGTTCCCTTTGCCTTAAAACCAAAAATAGATGAACAACTAAACAAACTTATAGCACAAGGGGTGTTAGAACCAATCGGCCATGCCAGGTGGGAAACACCCATCGTGACTTCTGTCAAACCAGATGGGTCAGTGCACATCTGTGGAGACTATAAGGCAACCCTAAATCATGTGCTCCAGCAAAGCGCATACACAGTACCGGTAGTGCAACAGTTATTGCACTCACTAGGGGGAGGAAAATTTTTTGCGAAGCTCGAACTTGCACAAGCGTATCAACAGCTACCAGTTGACCCCACAACTGCAGAGGCACAGACTATAGTCACACACAGTGGGGCATTCAAGTGCAACCAACTACAATTTGGCATTAGCGTTGCCCCAGGTGTTTTCCAAAGCCTTCTAAATGGAATCAAGGGAGTCGTCCCCTATTTTGATGATGTACTGGTGTCAGCAAAGAATGTAAACCAACTAGAAAGTAGACTAAAAGAAGTCTTGCGATGATTCAGAGACACAGGGCTTAAAGTCAAGAGAGAAAAATGTAAATTAGCCACCGATCAGGTCAAATTTTTAGGCTATCTCATAGATGAGCAAGGGATACACCCCACCGAAAAAAATATAAAGGCAATCAAAGACACACCTAGACCTAAGAACAAAACTGACTTACAAGCATTCTTGGGTGTCATAAATTTCTACAATGTATTCCTGCCCCAAAAAGCAACCGTAGCAGAACCCTTACATTGGTTGTTAGACAAAAAGCTATATGGAAATGGGGCCGCCGGGAACAAGCAGCATTCCAAAGTATCAAGGACTTATTAACATCTAACACCATTTTGATACAGTACAGCAACTCCTTGCCTTTGACAGTCACCTGTAATGCATCACCTTTTGGAATCGGCACCATACTGATCCACCAGCTATCAGACGGCAGATAGGCACCAATCGCTTTCTACTCCAAAACGCGATCAAAATCGGAAAGAAACTATAGCCAACTCGACCGAGAAGCTCTCGCAATCATAGCTGGCGTCAAAAGATTCCACGAATACCTTTATGGTAGGACTTTTTCAATTATCACTGACCACAAACTCCTGCTAGGGATCATGGCAGGAAACCAACCAACCCCAAAAATTCTATCACCAAGAATGACGAGGTGGTCTGAATTCCTCGCTGCCTACAACTACATGCTCCTCCATCGCCCAGGAAAGACCATCACCCATGCAGATGCCTTGAGCCATTCCCCACTGCCCAACACAGAAGAAGACCCAGTTCTCACCATCTCCAAATCAAGTCCTGGCCGCAGCAGACGTCGCTAAAGTTACTGCGAAAGACCCGCTGACAGCTCAAATCCTGCATCAGGTAGGTAAGGGCTGGATGGATGAAAACAAAAGTGAGACTTTTAAACCTTTTCGCACCCAACAGACTGAGCTGTCTACTGAAAAAGGCTGTATACTGTGGGGGGACAGGGTGGTAATCTCAGAAAAATTACAGGAAGAGGTGTTGTGCATGATGCATGAGGGGCACCTGGGTATAGTCAAAATGAAAGCCCTGGCCAGGAGCTACGACTGGTGGGCAGGGCTGGACAAGGACATTGAATGATGGGTGAAAACATGTCATGACTGCCAAAAATTGCGGCCTACCCCCCCACTGGCACCAGTCATGGAATGGGAAACTCCCAGAGGCCCATGGTCAAGACTGCATATTGACTTTGCTGGGCCTACAAAAGGGAACACCTATTTTATAATCGTGGATGCCTACTCGAACTGGTTAGAAGTCATTATTATGACATCCACTAGCACTGAGGCAGTCATGAAACATTTAAACAAACTTTTCACCACACATGGACTGCCAGATGTAATAGTTTTGGATAATGGGCCACAGTTTACCGCTCTAGCATTCGAGCAGTACTTGGCTGCACAGAGCATCCGACATACCCTGACAGCGCCAGCTCATCCGGCTTCAAATGGACGGGCTGAACGCATGGTTCATTATACTAAGTAGGCCCTAGAAAAAATGGACACGGGGGATGTGCAAGATAAATTTAACAGATTGTTAACACTCCAACATATCACCCCT
The DNA here is from genome assembly GCA_015471245.1 of Laticauda colubrina. Classification (NCBI taxonomy): domain Eukaryota; kingdom Metazoa; phylum Chordata; class Lepidosauria; order Squamata; family Elapidae; genus Laticauda; species Laticauda colubrina. The sequence continues at coordinate 59,159,148 of BLBF01000002.1, forward strand.
AGCACAACAACTAACAAAAGCCCAGCAGAACTCCTCATGGGTAGGAAACTGCGTTCTCACCTCGATAGACTGCACCCCACCTATACCTGGGACAAACCCCCTGACTCGTCCAATAAATACCGATCATTTGAAATCAGCGATTTAGTCTATGCAAAAAACCTTACCAGGGACCCATTATGGCTTCCAGCCACAATTACCCAAATCACAAGCCCCCGGTCTTACTGACTTGTTTTGGACGATGGTAGAACATGGAAGCGGCACATCGACTAGCTTCACTCTAGAACACTAGAACGCAACACCACACCAGCGCTGCAAATAAACGAACCAAAAGCAACCGAGGGGGGGGGAAACACAAAATAATAAAAAAGGGAGAGACGAACCCCCAATAACACGACAACAATCACTACAAGAAACTCAAAATAAAATAAAAAGAGCACTCACAGTTAGACGACTTCCAGAGAAGAAGTCCGGGAGCAGAAGAACGAGGCGAGGCCTTCCTAGAAGGAGACAGCCAGGCCAGCTCAACCAGCCCGGACGAACCAGGAGGGAGCAGCGAAGCCACCTCAACCGGTCCAATAAACCCAGGCGGGAGCGGCAAGGCTGACTCACCCTTCCAGGAGGTTCCATGGAGGAACCATGGAATTGCAGAGAAAAACCGATCCCGTCCGAACTGCTTGAGGACCACGCTGAAACTGAGCTGCGCAGGTCAACCAGGACTGGCAAAAGCCCCACCTACCTGCGTGACTATGTTATGCACATTGGACGAAACCAAGGGGGGAGGGGTGTTGTGTATAGAACTTGGTAGACTCCAAATGCCTCGATCTGATTGGCCGAAAAGGCCGTTCTCAGATTGGTTACTTAAGAGCCATTCTGATTGGCCCACCAATCAGCAGGAGCACTCAAACAACTGTCATTGGCCACAAGCCACGAGCAAGCCGCTATAAGGGCTGCTGCGGCTTGAGCCAATATTCTGTTACCAGTTAATTTTTCTGTTTAAATAAAGAGCTGTTTGTTCGAACCCGGTCTCGCGCACCTTATTTCCGAACAGAACAGTAACAGCTCTATCTCTCCTATTGTGTGGTCAGGTCTCACGGTGTTCTACTGTCTCTGAATGTTTAGATATAGCAGCTCCATTTCTCTTATCCTGTAGTTGGGCCTCATGCTGTTGGGCCTCACACTGTCTCTGAAGTTCTAGATGTAGTAGCTTTCTTATGCAGCATCACAAGTCTTCTTTTCTTTTCCTCAGGAATTTCTTGTCTACACTGGTGTTTCATTTTTGTAGCCTTTGATTGCACTTGGCCAATCACCTGACATTTCCTTGGAGGCATCTTGGGACTGGCCCTGTTACCTCAACCACTGTGTGAGAATTAGAGATCTAATTGCTCTAGCAACAACCTTGGAAAATTCTATAGGAAACAGCCTTTGAGGTGATTATCTGCATTAGCAGGTACCTCCCCCGAGAAATTGTCCTCTTTGCTTAAAGCTGAGGGCCCCTTACCAGAGGGAGCTCCCTTGTTTTTTGTAATAACCAATCTCCCTTACCAGAGGGAGCGCCCTTCTGGAGTACTGTGACACCATCATGGCAATTCTACTTTCCTGTACAGTAGAAGCCATTTTAAGGCAAATAAAATGTGAGGGGTGTCTTACCCCCACAATATTTTTTTTACAGAGAGGAAGTCATCTGTGTACCATGTTGGTTGAAATTGCTCAAGGCGTTCCACAGTTATGTTGGAACACACAGAAACACACATACACACACACACACACACACACATGTATATATGTGTGTGTGTGTGTGTGTGTGTGTGTGTGTGTGTATCTTTCGTTATTCAGGTTTTCTCCCACGTAAAATTGAAAACTTCCAATTTTATATGGGAGAAAACCCGAATAACCAAAGATCCACATACAAATATCTGCAAAAACCTCAGAACATATATGTATGTATGTATGTATGTATGTATGTATGTATGCTGCTCAGCTTTGTTCGGATATTTTCCCACGACATCATAGTTGTGCTTTTAAAGTTAAAGCACCGTTTCGGCAGAATCTCATCTGCCATCATCAGGCTTCTATATTGTGTTCGTCTGTGAGTCAGACTTTTACAGTTGTTTCAGTTTTAAATTTGGGGCTAGCCTACTGCTGTGCCAGAATGGTTTTTTCTTCATCCAGATTGGTTGGGAGTCTTGGTATGTGTTTATTGGTCTTGGAGTTTGCTCTGTTCTGCTTGATTGGTGTTTCTAATATCTTCTGTCTGTTTTGTGGCTTTTTTTTTTGTCTTGATTGGCTGGCAACATTGTGTTCCTGTATTGGAGGCTTTTAGTGCAGCTTGGCTCCGAGTAAATGGACGGCTATCATTTATTAGGAATCTAGGTTTCATCTGGGTGCCTGGTTGGGGTGTGTTTGAGATGGAGGTGTCAGGGGGGGATCTGTTTGTGCCCAGGTGTTTGCCTGGCTTGTGGTGTGGAGATTTTTTTGTTTGTGAGTGCAGGCATCCAAATAATTGACAATCTGGTGGAATCATCTGTTCTATTCATGCTTTCAGGTCTTTTTCAATCTCTATGGCTTCTCTGATAATTCTGAAGCTGGGGTTTTCTATAGTGGCTAGGGTTTTGGTGCCATTGAAGTCGATGCTATGACCTGTGACTTTCATGTGTTTGAGAAGTGAGGAAGTGTTCCAGCTTTTTTACTGCATTTTTATGTTCATCTAGGTGGGTACTTATTCTTCTATTGATCTGTCCAATGTATGTGGCAGGGCATGATGCACAGGGGACTTCATATATGCCTTGCTTTTCCAGGTCAATTTTATCTATGGGGTTTCTAAGGATGGCTACTATTTTTCTGTCTGTTTTGAAGGCAGTCTTAATGTGATGCCTGTGTAATATCTTACTGATTTTGTCTGTAGTACCTCTTATGTAGGGCAGGATGGCTGTTCCATAGGTCTGTTCATCTTCCATAGGTCTGTTCGTCTCCATTCTGTCTCAGTGTGTTTTTGTGGATGAAGCTGGTGATTTTGCTTTTGTGGAGGACGTTGGGTGTCAGTACTTTAGTCAGGGTGCATAGTTAAGTCTTTATGTGTGTGTTGTCTTTATGTGCTTTGGCCATGGAGTTTATCTGTGCTGGGTGGTAGTGGGATTGGGCGTTGAGGTAGCGGTTGGTGTGTGTTTTCTTCTGGTATATGGTGTGTCCTAGTGTGCCATCTGTTTTTTTGTAGATTAGTTCATCTAGGAATGGTAGTTTGTTTGTTTCCGTTTCCATGGTGAACTTGATTGTTGGTTTAGGTTTTCTTTCCCATGGGACTAAATAACAAATGTGTCATACAAACTCAGTACAGAAGCCTGATGATGGCAGATGAGATTCTGCTGAAACATTGCTACAACTTTAAAAGCACTACAATGACGTAGGATAATACCCGAAGGAAGCTGAACAACGTATATATATACATACATATATATGGATCTTTGGTTATTCGGGTTTTCTCCCGCGTAGAATTGGAAGTATCTAGGCAACGTTTCGATGAAGTCTCATTCATCATCTTCAGGCTTGTTTCTTCAGCTCTGTGCTTCTCAGAGTAA
>BLBF01000002.1:59172719-59209418 GCA_015471245.1 Laticauda colubrina
GCATTGATATACAATTGAAAGCACATAAATGATACATAGTTACAACACCATTGGTGGACCACAACATGTCCATCAGCCCTCAGTTGGAGAGTCAGCGGTCCCCAGGTCTGGAGGTTGCTGATGAGGAGGAAGAAAAACAGCTGGGTGCTGATGTGTGCCTGATGTGTGAATGCGCAAAAGGCAGAGAAGAGGAGAGCATTGGAAATTTGTGGGCCAATCCTTGGGACGGAAGAGCCACTGCTGCTAGCGAAGCCCCACCCTAGCTCTGCGGACACAAGGAAGGGATTGGAGATGAATAGATGTGTCAGACAAGTATTTATTTCCTTGCCATACAAACCTGCTGTGAGAGAGAGACTTTTGCTGGAGTTGCTGGTGCTCCTAATAAAGAAAATAATTGATTTAATTACAGAGTGTTTGTCATGTTTGGGAAGCTGGGTCAGAACAGTTCGTTTGTTGGTTTAAATTATTTATTTATTTAATTTATTAAATGTATATGCTACATATTTAACTGATCAGGTGACTCTGAGTGGCTTACAGATGATAAAAAGCTATATGTGAAACAATTAAAATTAAGAGTTACAAAAGAAGTAAGATCAAAAGGATAGATGGCATGGGAATAAGGTTTCTTCTTACCCCATTATGACTTTCAGCAAAGAGCTTATCCTGATAGGGAGAGCCAAATGGCAACTGGCCAAACTAGCCAAACCAGATTTTAAGACCTTTTCAGAAGATTGAAGGGTGGGAGTTGATCTCACCTCTGAATAGAATGTTCTACAAGGTAGGGGCCACAGCAGAAAAGGCTCTTCTCCTCAATCCAACCTGCCAAAATTTCTGAATGGAATGGGGCCACTGCAAGCTCTTTCCATTGGAACTAGTGGGTTTGGTTAATCCCAGTGGGTAAGATGGTTCCTTAGATATCCTGGATCCATGTCATAAGGACTTTAAAGGTAATGGCCAACACCTTGAACTGGATTAGGAAGTAAACTGGCAACCAATGCAGCTCGAGCAACAGCAGTGTTATATGTGCCATCCTAGGGGCCTCCAGAACTTTCTATGTCAATGCATTTTTACACCGGTTGCAACTACTGAATACTCTTCAATGGTAGCACCATGTACAGCATGTTGCAGTAATCCAACTGAGAGATAATTAGGGCACAAGTGACTGTGTGCTACATTTGCCAAACATTAGTTTTCACTGACTGTATGAGACCTAAGTCACATTTTTGCTGTTAATGGTGATGTAATAGAATAAAACTGTGTCCTCTTGGAAATATTTTTCACCAAGTTTCTGTTGTGCTTATTTGAATATTATTTTAAGCAATGATTTAAAATACTTCCACTTTCAGTTAATTAGCTTCCCAACATAGAATTTATATAATCATATTCATCTCATCTGATTTACTCAACTAATTTAATATAGCCATTATGATGCATAAAGAAATTGACACCAATATTGATTTTTTTTTTACTCTTTAGTCTCACTGTAGTCAGGTATAATTCTAGAAAATTTGCAAATTTTTCTGCCATTATACTAATTTCAATCCCAAATATACGTTATTCTTTCCTGCCATTGTAGATTAAAATGACATCCTCTTTTCGGTCTCTTAACACTGACCTCTCAAAGACAATTCATCTTGCTAAGAAATCTTTACTTCTTTTGGTTTCTATTTTAACTCATGGATAATATTATTTTCTTCATCCTGTGCCCAAACTGCCTGAAATGGACTTTAAAAAATAAATAAATAATTTGGAACATAGATCCAATGATCCAGCTTGTATTACAGGGCAAACATCGGACTAATTTGGAAAATTGGGTAGAATGAGACACAAGGGTATTTTTTTCAGTTAAATACATAAAAGAGAACTATTTTCACATTATTAAAACCTTTTTCTTTAGTTGAAAGCACTGGCTGCTGGTGAGCTTTACCATACTTCTTTCCCAATGAAGTACAGGCAGCAGGGTTTCAAATGTATCTTTTTGTGCAAGCTCAGCATATCCTCAATTTTTTTTCTAGTAACTAAAGGAACACTAATACTTCATGTACTTGGAATTGACATTGGTCAATTGTGTCTATTTGTCTTTCTGTCTGTAACATGTGTTTGATGTCTTGTACAGCTTGCAAGATTTGTGGCTGATTCTATCTCCTCGTGCCATTCTCATGTATGAACTAAAGGCACATCTACATGATACATGATGTCTGTAACCTTTGCCCCAGGCAAGCAACTTATCAAGTAATCAATGTGCTTGTCACAAACAAGGCTGTCACCTCCCATTGCCTAAGTAAAGAGCTCTCCATCTAGAGCAAAATGAGAAATAATATTATTCCAGCTGGAAATGAAATCTGCTTTAAAAATAAACAAGCAAATGTTTTAATGCTGCTGGATTTTTAAAGCCATGCATCATTTAATTCATGTAGCTTCACTGTATTCCAGTTGTGCCCTGCCTACTATGCAAAAGTGACCTGTTCATCTGATTAATGGCCAGCACTGATCATGGTAAGCATAGTTCCATCTGGTTGTCATGGTGGCAGAAACTCACAGCCTGACCTCAGTGGTCAAATGATAAAGCATTTAAGAAGCTTTGCCTGTCTGCTTATTTGGAAAATAAAATAGAAAAAACAAAAGATGTTGAGAACAAATTAAATTAAACTGGATTATTCCAGTATAATGCTATTCCTGGGGTTAGCCATGCTCTAAAATGTTATTTAGTAAAGGTAAGGGACCTTCTGGTGATATTATGGTGATGGCTGGTATTTTATTTTTATTTAGTAATTTATAAAAATGCATTCCTTGTAGATGTGAAACATGCCTAGCACTGCTGGCTTTGCATTGATTTGATATGGAAAAAGGTGTAAACACAGGTCACCTCACTGAGGTAGTCCAACCTGCTCCCATTCTAAAAATCATCATATGGAAGGGAGAGTCAGCAATTGCAGTAAATCTCACAAGAAGATGAGCATGCAAGGTCCATTAGTCCTTTTATGCTTCTTGGTGCATGTTCTTGAGACAGGATTCATGGGAGCCTCTGCCAGCCTTAGGGGATGACCTACGCTTCATAATTATTGATTGGATAATGAACGCTCAGACTGAAGATATCCTCTTGAAGACATAAGCCAGATCATTCTTGAGGTCGTTATACTAGCTATGGGGCAGACCTGAACATGTTGAAAGAATGTGAAAGATGCCATCAAGTTAGCTAGGCCTGGTCATTGCTCATATTGAGATTATTGGTGAAAAGATAAGTAGATATATTTTATGTCCTTCTGGGTACAGTTTAACCTATCAGGCCTCAGAACGGAATTGGTAGGTGGCATTTTCTAATCCTGGGCTTCAGAAGGGATTAAAGAATAGGTTGCCCTTGGCCCAATTAAGTGTTTGGTGCTAAGTTTCTATAATATATATAAAAAGATTTATAAACTTTTTTTAGACTTCCAAAAGATTGAGTATAACACGGGGTACCTTTGGCTATCCCTGTTTTTGAGCAGAACCTTCTAAGATACAATGCACTAAACTTAAAAAGGAGAAGAATCAGTTTTACCTGCAATCTGGTGTACAGTGACATCCTTTACAAATCAAATGAGACACACATAATAAGCAGCTCAATAAAAATAATGCTTTCTTGTTAATGCAAGAAATATGGAATATGCCAACAATATAATTACCACCTATTGAGAATATATCTTCTGAAAAAAAAAACTCTGCATTGGTAACAGAAAGGGCATCTGGCCAGTTAACACTCAGATCCATTCAGTTGCCCATAATCCACCCCGCAAGGGATTATGGAGTTGTTAAAAGATGATGATGATGCCTTCTATTCCAGGAGGAAACTGGAAGGGTCAACATTGCAGAATGGTTTATAAAACTATTGTTATCAAAATAAATGATAACAGAAAAATTAGGAAAGGTATATGAAAGTATAACAAGTGGGAAAAAGTGCCAAATAATCTAGGCAGGGGGATTTTCTGATGGTTCAGTTTTTGTACCAAGTTAAAGAAGTTTGTTAGTTGGCATCTTGCTCTCATTATTCAAAAAGAAAGAATATATCAGATACGAAGACAATAAAACAAAAATAAGGCAGCAGTCATATTAATTCCTCTTCATTTTTAATTAAATTCCACAAAGCATTTAATTTGAACTTTTGTCAAATCAGAACAAATAACGAAATAAGCACAATAAATATCCTTTCAAAATACACCATTGTACCCCTTCCATTGACAGTTCCTATTATATCAGCAGAATAGATACTTGAGGGGGTGGGATAGATGAAAACACCCACACAAGGATAGCAGCACGCAAATCCTGGGGCTAACATTTGTATTATATGTTACATGCATCATCATTCTGCAATATTAACATTTGATGCCAGTAACCACAAGGGGGAAAAACTTTTTAGTGGTGGTGTCTCATTTGGGCGATCATTCTCTCACCCTTCTTGGTAAATATTTTAGACTTGCTGAATATTCTTTTGCTGCTGATTTTAGTGTGATTTTATCAGTTGTTTCGACTGGTATAATGCTTCTGTTTATGAGTACCAAGAGAACAAAATATACTTAGCACAAAGTACTTTCATTAAGCAGCTTAACAATCTTTAATAACTCACTGGCTTCACGGCAACATAAAATCAACTGCAATGATATTTCTTTATTTCAGAGAGCCAAGCTAAGGTGTTATTATATAACTTAACTTGTTGTCTTTATGTCTTTGTCCATTTACTTATGTTTACATTTTACTACACTTGAAAGTGAATTCCAAGAAAAATAACAACATAACTACACTGAAGCAACCATAAAATGCCTTAAAATTATCCATAAGCCAAGCAAAGGAAGAAGAAGAGGTGAAAGATATGCAGTCATTTGATATACAGACCACTGAAATTTCTCATAGATGTCCAAGAAAACAAATGTATGCTTCAGTGGTGGGATTCAAAAATTTGGGTGCGTGGCTTAGTGGGCATGGCAGGGGAAGGTAAAATCTCCAGTCAGATGTTGTGATGATCCAGAGTGTATCAAAAATATAACAAAAACCAAAACATAAATAAAAGTCCTTTAATGCCTTCAACTTGGCTTCAGTGTTTAATTGTTCACAGTTGAAAATTAAACTATTTTCAAAATAACATTCCAAATGAAAGAAACACAGTTCAATTCAAAGAACAGACAATGAAGCAAAAAATAAAAACAAACCGCGCAAAATAAAGTTCCACGACAGACCAGGAGAAATAATTACAAACTTCGGGAAGATAACCAGCTACAATCCATTGGAAGACAGCCAACCAAGATAAACATCATCTAGGAATAAAACACTAATTTGTCTCCAGCATTTGTTAGCACGCAGGTCCAAACTCTTATGTAGATCTCACACCTGCAACCCATGAAGAGGATCATGGCCCTCTCTTCCCAAATAGACCATGTTTTTCCCTGGTCCTCGCCTCACTGCGTGCCCTAGGATGGATAAGGGATGGGCCTGCATTCTCCTCTGACTGCTCAGCCAGCCTCTGCCCTCCCCAGCCTCCTCCTCCACCTCTGGATATACACTTCCACTCCCTGTTGGCTGTCCCTCCTCTTCCTCAGACTCAGTCTCCACCAGGGGCACGACAGAGGTGGTATTCTCTGAACTCCTCAAAATTTCTGCTACTGGTTCTCCAGAACTGGTCAGAACCTGCTGAATACCACCTCTGGTATGCTTCCTGGGAATCACAATTTCAATAACAGAGGAAATAGTGTATTTCAGGATCCAGCACAGGAAATGCCTTGTCTCTTGTGCTCAACCACTAGATGTGCTCTTTCTGACAGGACACCCAGTGCCTGGATGTATTCAAGAAGTTGATTGTTATAAAGATTGTAATATATCAAACCCAAATGTATTCTTTTATGTATATCCTCATAAAGAAAGGTTATAATATTCCATTAGATGTAATGAAGGTAAAATCTGTATTGATTCTTGTCATTGATAATGACTGATGGCAACGCTTACACGTGAAATCATATACTGTATATAGAGTAAGAGTGCAATGATTAGGTTCTGCAGAAGGTAATATTCACAGACTCTTGCCATTATAGTAATTATGAAGTCTTTGAAACCAATTACAACTTTCAAAATTAGTTCCATTGTTTATTTATTGACAACAGGTTAAGCCCCTGTCACACTACACCAACGGATGGAAAGAGGATGTAAAACGGAGAAAAACACTTGCCATCCGTTGGTTAACACGATGCTTCTGTTTTGTACTCACTGCATCCGTTTTTCTTCCTCTCTGTCCATCCAGCATCCGTCGACTGACATTTCATCCGCTCAAAAAGTTTTGAGCTGCTCAAAACTTTCTGAGTGGAAAATGTATCCAACGCGTCCGTTCTGCATCCGCTAGGCATATGGGGAACATCCGTTCTGCATCCGTCGTCATCCGTTACACGTCCGCTACATCTGCTAGGCATCTGCTGCGCATCTGCGCAACTCGCATCCACTCCAGCGGTAAATGGACACAGGAGGAAGGAAGGAAGCGGAACGGACGTGGAACAGACGCACAGCATTAGTAGTACGGACGGAGAAAGGATGAAAGAGGATGTACCTCGCAAAGAAAGCATTTTAAACCGAAAAAACGTTCGCAGAGGGGACCTATCTTGGACATTAAGCATGTCTAAAGGACACATAGTGGAAAACGTTTATTGCCTATAAAAAGGGGGAGCAACTCACCTGGATCTCACTTTCAGACCAGCAGCCCAAGCTGTGCAGACCTCTGCAGCCTTCATCTGCCTCTTGCTCTTCTACAGCATCCAGTCATGTCCACCATGGATCGTAACACAGTCCTTTTGGTAGCCACCATCGTTCTGCAACAGTGCGAAGCCATCTACAGGCTCTTTCAACTCTACTACAGGAAGAAAAGGAGGCGGCCAAGAAGCGTCTGGGTCTGAAGATGGATCGGGAGAAGAGCAGAGTACGGACTGTACAACAAGCTGATAGTGGAGCTGAGGAACGAAGACCCTCGTGCATTCCAGAACTTCATGAGAATGCCGCCAGCCATGTTTGACGAAGTTGTGAAGCGGCTGACACCCAGGTTGACCAAGCAGAGCACCAACTTCCAGCCCAGCCTGGACCCTGGGCACAAGGTGGCACTGACTCTGCACCACCTGGCCTCAGGGACCACATACAGGAGCATACAGTATGGCTGCAGGGTGCCACACAACACCATCAGCATTGTGGTCAGAGAAGTGGTGCAGGCCATCATCGAAGAATACCTGGAGGAGCTCCTCCAATGCCCCTACACTGAAGAAGGATGGAAGAAAATTGCAGAGCAGTGGTATCAGAGGTGGAACTTCCCCCACACCATTGGAGTCATAGATGGCAAGCACATGGCCTGCAAAGCGCCAGCCAAGTCGGGGTCCACTTATTTCAACTAATAGGGCTTCTTCAGCATCGTCCTCTTCGCCATGGTTGATGCTGACAACAAGTTCATGTACATCGATGCTTCAGGCAGTGGGTCAGCTTCAGATGCCCAGGTATACAACGCAAGTGACCTCAAGGAAGGGCTGGAACGCAACCTCATCATGGGCTTCCCAGATCCAGACCCCCTGCCCAGTGACACGCAAGATGTGTCCTACTTCATCATGGGGGATGACACCTTCTCCCTCAGAACCTACCTCATGAAGCCCTACACTTCAAGACACCTCACCCGTGAAGAGAGGATCTTCAACTACAGGCTGTCCAGGGCAAGGCGGGTGGTGGAGAATGCCTTTGGCATCCTGGACAACAGGTTCCAGGTACTTCTCACCACCATGCAGCATTGCCCAGAGACCATGAGGAGGATCGTGGAAGCTTGCTGCATCCTGCACAATCTCATGCACACCCGCTACCCAGTGTTGCAGAACAGGCTCGTGGACCTACAACAAGGCAATGGGGACATGGAGCCTGGGGAATGGAGGCAAGGGGAAAACCTGATAGACACTGAGGGTGTGCAAGGCCCCAACAGAGCCTCACGTGAAGGGAAGAAGTAGCGCAACCTCCTGAAACACTGATGCAACTCCCCAGCTGGAGCAGTGGAGTGGCAAGACAGGATGATAGATGATTAATGGGTGCTTCCTTCAGCCTGTCTCATCACACTGATGAGATTGTGCCATGTATGTTGGGTGGGCCTACAATGAACAGGGCATTTAATAAAGAGTTGTGTTTATGTTGACATTTGTGGATCAATGATTACATTAGTATTGATAATGAAGGGCCATAGGTGTGGCACCTGGGAGGGTGGACCATACAGTCCCACTATGCTTGCACTGGAGGTTTATCTATCCCCACAGCTATCTCAACCCATCCCACAGCTATCTTAACCCATCCCACAGATATCCTAACCCATCCCACAGCTATCCCTGCCCATCCCACAGCTATCATAACCCATCCCAAAGGTATCCCTGCCCATCCCACAGCTGTTTCCCATCCCACAGGTATCCCTGCCCATCCCACTGCTATCCTTACCCATCCCACAAGTATGCAAAGGCTTAAACCATTTCTAAAAGTTTCCACCAAGACTTTATTTATAAAAATAAATGAAGCAAGTGTGTGAAGCAAAGACAATCTTTCTTAATAACAAGCTGTAAAAGAAAAATGACCCAAGTCAAGTGTCCAAATAAAGTCTACAGGTTGCCACCCAGTCTCTGGCACTCTTCTCTGGCACTCAGAGGTGTGCCCAGTCTCAGGGGTGAAGGGTCCAGGTGCTGTGGAGGTGGCTGCTTCTGGAATGCTGGTCTGAAGCACCACTGGGGTGCCTGGCCCCGAGAGGACAATACCGTTGTCCCCCCGAGGGGACGGTGTGTTGAGGAAGCTCCCAGACAGCTGGCTCAGCCCCGTGATGTTGAGAGCTCCTTCCTCCATGCCATGGGGTGTCAGTCCCAGTACTGACAACAGATGTACTGAGGCCGGGCTTGGCTGTGGGTGGAGGAAGGAGCAGTGTAGTGGGGCTGTCTGGTCTGCAGCTGTGTGAGGACTGGCGTGGGTGGCATCGGTGACGTGGGTGGCATCGGTGGCATCAGTGGCATCAGTGGCGTGGGTGGCATTGGTGGCATCAGTGGAACCGGTGGCAACGGTGGCGTCCGATAAGTCTGTGCCTGGACTGGGAAGGGCTGCTGCCTGTGCTGCTGGACCTCCTGGTAGCCGTAGCCCTGGTAGGTGAGGGCCTGTGGAAAGCCTTGGAATGGGAGGGACATCACCTGGGGTGGAGGAGCAGACCTGGACTGGGTGGGAGCAGGTTCATCTGGATCTGGAGGGTTGTGAAGCAGATCGGTGATCCGGTCCTTCACCACCTGGTACTGGGGTTCCGCCCTGTCCGTGAGGGTCTGGTTGACATAGGTGAGGAAGGGCTTGCGATTAGAGGATGAGGAGTCAGTGTGGACCAGCTGAGAGAGAATATCTATGCTGCTCCTGATGGTGTCTCTTATCTCCAGAAGGACAGTGTGGCTCTGCCCCTCCTGCCTGGCTCTCTGCCTTTCTGTGGAGGTGGAGCTGGGGGTGGATGCGGGTAGGACTGTGGTGGAAGTGCCATCTCCTTTCTCCCACTGCACCAGGGAGTCCTCCATGCACTCCGCCACGGTTACAACAGCTGTACGTGGGTTCTCCATTGTGGCATGCTCCACAGATACCTGCCTGGAACCAGGAGCTGACTCTCGGCCGGAAGAGGACTGGCTCTCAGCAGGCTGCCTGAGAGAGAGGGTTGTGAGAAGGGCTGCTCCTCGGTGGCGGATCTCACCCTCCAGGAAGCTGCACTTGGCCATGACGTAGGTCTCTCTGTCCGTAAGCTTGACCGTGGCCTGGCCAGATTTCTTGAGGTGCAGCTTCCCGTATCAGGTGTGCATGTGCTTCCACCAGCTGAGGAGCACCTCCGAAGTGTAGCCCAGGCTCTCCACCTTCTTTCCCCAAGCAGCCTGCTTCCTGTTGGTGTCCCTGTAGAGCCTGTGTCCCTTCCGCCATAGATAATCATTCTCTCTCAGTCACTCCAGCACCTCATCCTCATGTTCCTCCTCGATGTTGTGTTGCCTCCTCTCCCGTTGTCACGTCTGCCTCTTCCTCCCTTTGGCAGGGCCATCTGGACCCTCATCAGAGGGCTTCCAGGTTTAGGGGCTGCTCCTCCACACCACCAGCAGCAGCAGCACCAGCAGGATCATCATCATCAGCAGCAGCAGCACCAGCAGCACCAGCAGGATCATCATCATCATCAGCAGCAGCAGCAGCAGCACCAGGATCAGCAGCAGCAGAGTAAGCACCAGCAGCGCCAGCAGCACCAGGAGCATCAGCAGGACCAGGAGCACCAGCAGGACCAGGAGCACCAGCAGGACCAGGAGCACGAGCAGGACCAGCAGGATGAGCAGGACCAGCAAGACGAGCAAGACCAGGAGCACGAGCAGGACCAGCAGGTTGAGCAAGACCAGGAGCACGAGCAGGACCAGCAGGACCAGCAGGACCAGCAGGACCAGCAGGACCAGCAGGATGAGGAGCAGCTACAGCAGAGTAAGCACCAGCAGAAGCACCACCACCAGAAGCATCATCATCAGCTCCTCCAGAAGCAGCATCAGCAGAAGCACTACCGCCAGAAGCAGCATCAGCAGAGTAAGCACAAGCAGAAGCACCACCGCCAGAAGCAGCAGCATCAGCTCCTCCAGAAGCAGAAGCAGCAGAATCCCCAGCCCCGGAAGAGTGAGCCTGTGCTGCAGAAGCCCCAGCAGAAGCAGAGTGAGGGCCAGGGGGTGGGAGGGTGACCCTTTCCCTCTTGCCAGGGCTGGCAGCAGATGGCTGAGGCTTCCTCTTCTTCCCCATGGTTGTGGGGTTGCTGGCTGGCAGGAAGGCTGGCAGGCTGGCTGGCAGGCTGGCAGGGAGGCAGGCAGGCACCAAGGCTTTCAGGCAGGCTGGCAGCAAGGCTGGCAGGCAGGCAGACAGCAAGGCTGGCAGGGAGCCTGGCAGGGAGGCTGGAAGGCAGGCTGGCAGGCAGACAGACAGCAAGGCTGGCAGGAAGGCTGGCAGGCAGGCTGGCAGGAAGGCAGGCAGCAAGGCTGGCAGGAAGGCAGGCAGCAAGGCTGGCAGGCATGCAGGCATGCAGGCAGGGCAGGCTGGCAAGGCAGTCGATGTGTCTGGAAGCAGGTCTTTCCTCTGAATGGTGACCTGCTTGGGAGCTGCCTCCCTTTATATCTGCGGGGCTGACGCAATGCATCCTCCCTGCATGCACAGTGAACGCTAGGCATCTGCTAGGCTTCCGCTAGGCTTCCGCTTGGCATCCGCTATGCTTCCGCTGTGCATCCGCTTCATCCGTTAGGCTTCCGCTGTGCATCCGCTTCATCCGCTTGGCGTCCCCTCTGCATCCGCTGTATCTGTTCCACATCCGCTTTGCTGCGGCTCCCCAGAAGCCTTGCGGATGTGCCATCCGCTCTCATCCGCTTCCATCCGCTAGGCTTCCGTGGAGCATCCACTTTCCATCCGCCCTGCGTCCTCCCCCCGTCCATTCCTTTCCGTGTTATCCGCTCTGGTTATGCAAATTTTTGCCCCTTTTGAGAGCGGAGAACAACAGATGGTACATTTTTCTCATCCGCTGTGTCCTTTTTACAAACGTTTTGCATCCGTCGGCCAGTGTGACAGGGACTTTATATTGTCTACTTGCAAAACACTGAATGATGAATGATAAAACACAATAAAATGTTAACATGAATGTTCTGCTAAAAAGCATTGTCTATAAAGCATATCCAGGCAAAGTCACCAGTGTTCATCCACACAGCACTCTGCCATCAAAGAAAAGTTTACAGTGCACACAAAAAAACATTCAATCCTACAATCCCATCTACTATCTTGATTTCTTGTTTTTTTCTTTTTATCTTCCTGCAGATCCCCTGATTCCAGTACCTTCCTGAAAACCCACATCTCTGCAATAATATTCACAATAGATTGACTCATTTTCCTGAATTTTCAAAAACAAAATCCAGTTGTTTTGACATGCTTTCAAGACTTGATATCTTGTTCTCTGCTGCAAGAGAATATTACTTTGCAACTGGTAGCTGACAATGTGGGACTATTTTGATAAATTACCTTTTATCTGATTGCTGTATTTAAACATTTAGCAGCTAAGAATCCATTGTGATTAGAATAGCAAAAAGACCCAGTACACAAAGCCAACAAACACATCTGTTTTCAATGTTACTGTTTTTCTCAGAAAATGAGTTTCCTTATTGATGCCAAATATCTTTTGATATCTGTCATTTGTTTTATTGGTATTCTGATAAAATTCATGGACACTAGGCAAATACATACACTGAAGTAAATATTTTGATCTATAACCACCATATTAATTACTGTATTATGGCAATTATATGTCCATAACTCAATGGCAATATCACTTGATTAGAAGCTATTACATATATATTTGAGTGCACTTTTAATCCACTGATGGCTAATGTGTTCTAGAAAGCACTGCTCTTGACCATAATGTTTTATGCATGGTTCTGAAGCTATTTAAAACCACACAGGATAATTGAGTTGGACAAGTCTGGGGGTTTAAATTACAAAAGATATTCTCTGAGGCTTCTCTCTGTTTTGAAATCAAGACATTTTCAAATAAATAATAAATCATAATTTTTATAATTAAATAATAATAATTTTGATTTCTCATCCACATACTAAAAAATACTGAAGTTTGCTGATGACACAACAGTGATTGGTCTCATTCGAGACAACGATGAATCTGCATACAGACAGGAGGTTATACAATTTGCCTCGTGGTGTAACCAGAACAATCTAAAACTGAACACACTCAAAACCATAGAAATGGTGGTAGACTTTAGAAGAAACCCTCCCACATTGTCACATCTTACAATACTAGACAATACAGTATCAACAGTAGAGACATTCAAATTTGTAGGTTCTACTATATCACATGACCTAAAATGGACACCAAACATCAAAAACATTATCAAAAAAGCACATCAAAGAATGTTCTTTCTGCGCCAACTCAGAAAGCTCAAACTGCCCAAGGAGCTGCTGATACAGTTCTACAGAGGAATTATTGAGTCTATCATCTGCACCTCGGTAACTGTCTGGTTTGGTTCTGTAACCCAACAGGACAGATACAGAGGATTATTCAGATTATTAATCCTTCAGAGGATTATTAGGACTGCAGGAAAAACAATTACTACCCACCTGCCTTCAATCGAGGACCTGTATACTGCACGAGTCAAAAAGAAGGCTGTGAAAATATTTACAGATCCCTCACATCCCGAACCTAAACTGTGTCAACTCCTTCCCTCAAAATGACACTATAGAGCACTGCACACCAGACCAACTAGACACAAGAACAGTTTTTTCCCGAAAACCGTCACTCTGCTAAACAAATAATTTCCTGTACACTGTTCAACTATTTACAAAGTGTACACTACTATCACTGTTAATCTTCTCATACTCCTTATCACCCATCCCCTCCCATGTGTGATTGTAGGACTGTAACTGTAAATCGTAAGTGTATCCTTACGATTTATATTGACTGTTTCCTAGTGTGATTTGATTGTTGGTTGTACCCTATGACTATCCTTAAGTGTTGTACTTTATGATTCTTGATTCTTAACAAATGTACCTTTTCTTTATGTATACTGAGAGTATTTACACCAAGACAAATTCCTTGTGTGTCCAATTACACTATTCTATTCTATCTATCTATTCTACTAAAGATAATTCAACACCATAGATTTGCTGTCACAGGAAAAAAAAATCAAGATCTTGGATTTCTCCTAATTGCTAGATAACATCAGCAGAGCACACAAGCCAGCTAAAGCCCTTCAAAACAACAAAAGCAACAAAAGACCCAACAACCCCAAAAGAAAAAAAACAGGAGTCATCCACAATATACAATATCATGACTATAACAACCACTATGTAGGACAAACAAGCAGAAGATTGGCAGAATGCATCCAAGAATATAATTGGCACTCAGAAGACATGATGAAAATTGTTTAATTTCACAACATATAGACATATTTAATCATAGTTTCAATTGGGAAACTGTGATGATCCTAGATCAAGCCAAATAAAAATGATATCGGGGAATTTCTAGAAGCCTGGCACTCTGACAAATCAGCTATCCATAGGCACATGGAAATTAACAACATTTATAGACTATGGAAAAGTGATTATCACCCAGCCCAAAAAGGAACACAAAGATCTAAACATCTCTCCACCAGCCATCAGCACCCAGATCAGCATAGATTAACAACATTAAGTAAACAATACCCCAATCAAAAAATTGCCAAAACCAAACAGCCCAACTAAAGAATCTCTCAGAGCAGTCCCACCAACACTAACAGGCAAGCCACAAGGATATAAACCGACAGCAAAGGGCACTCCTTACAAACACTGATGATCTTACCTAGTTTGGGTAATGAAATGTCTTCAAGAAAAAAACCCACCTCAGAGAATACCAAGGACCTTTCATGATAGATAACATATTTTTTAAAAATCATTGGCAAGTTCAGCTATAGGTCAATAGCTGCTATAAACCAAGATTTGACTGAGGGAGTAACATTACATCATTGGATTACTGTACATTAAAATGCAGATTTTCCATGTTGACAGTTTTAGTGGATATGCATCAATTTTGCTAAGAGCCTGGGATAAATCTGCCAGATAGAGATTGATCAGTAAAAGAGCAAGCACATATCCTTGCCTGATTGCCTTTGTGGAGCAAAATAACATTAGAGACATGGCCATTTATGTTGCATTGCACCTGAGCTGAGGTGTTAAAATATAATGCTTTTAATAAAACCCAGAGGCAATGCTCAGTAAACAGATGCTCAAGGTTGGACTTTGCAAAGATGGAACTGAATATGTTTATGTGGTGCCAGTTTAATCTGACAATCTCTAAAAACAAAGACATGGTTGAAATCAAAACAAATGCATGACCCCCCAAAAAAATAGTTGGCAGAAAGTATATAAAAACATAACATGGTCTTAGAAAACATTACTTCTAAGATATATATATTGTTGTAGTGACTCAGTGCAGCCATATTGGCTATTTTGTTTCTTTGCTTTAGCACAATAGGCTTGGCAAAGTTACAGGAACAATATTGTGAGAGAAATTTATCTTTTTATCACACATCAAGGTTGGTCCATAATCTCAGATGCTGCACAATCAGTGAAATAATTAAACTCATGAAAGAGTGAAGGAATCTGCCTCCCTGGCCCTTGTATTACATCAGTTGATAACCTCTTAAAAAGCACTTTTTTCCTGGAGTTCTTCAAAACTGGATCATTGTAAGATCCAAAACTGTTACTAGTTTCTTTATGCCGCAGTAGATAGGACTGTGAATTTGAGAACTCTAGGTTCAGTTAGCTCAATCCAGACATATGTATTTTTCACCTTGGGAAAAAATGCACTGTTTCATGGGCAAAAATTATTCATATATTCATTTTAAAATATGAATATAATATAATACCAAAGCCTGTGCTTCCAGGTCCCCCCAAAAAAAGTGTAGGTAAAATATTTATTTTGTTTATTTTTGAAAAATTAATGAAAATATGAAACTAAACATAGTAGAAGGTCCAGTAGCATTTGCCAATATATAAATATTGGTCCTATCAAAAATCAGCAGAGTTATCTATAGTAATCTAAGAGTACTATAGATTAGTACTCTTATTTACTCTTATTTAAGAGTAAATAACTTACAAAACATTGATTGCTAAAAGTTACATTTAACAGGGACCTATTTTTGACATGCTTGACTCAAGAAATGTAAGCATTGTTGAAAAAAAGATTTAAAAAGTACAAAAAAATAAAGCAAAGCAGAAAACTTAGCAAAGTTAAGTTAACTTAGAGTAAGTAAATTGTTTGATATTTCATTCATTAATTTCATTAAATATATCACTTTGAAAATGAGAGATCACTATTAAAATCCAAACAACATATATGTTCTGTATAAAGAATAGTAGACTCCTAAATACAGGTTTCTGATTGGCTAAAGAACTTGAATGGGGATTGGTTCAAAAGGAACCAATCCACATAGCTGCTCAAAGGTGGCAAATATTAAATACCTGTCATTGGCTACAAGCCGGCAGAGAAAAACCTAAAAAAGGCTGCCGCAGCTTGAGCCAATGTTCTATTTTTCAACTGTGTTATAAAATAAAGACTTTGTTGTTGGAAACCGGTCTACCTCGCGTTTTTCCGGACGGAACAATATAAATATCAACACAGTATAAACAATAAAAGAAATTTAAAAATAAAGTACATTCTGTCCAAGCCACAGAAGATCTATTCTGATTTAACCCATTCTTTAGGGTTAGAAAGAAAGATGCGTTTTCCAGTAGGAAGCATAAGTAAGTCTGTTTTTCTGGTTCATTACCCAGTGCTTAAAAACCCAATTGGGGGGGTGGGAGGTTGACCTATTAGGTTAGAATTAATCAGAGCAATTCAATGTGCATAGAAACAAAGCATTAGAAAGTTCCAGGCAGCAAATTGCTTAAGGCCCTGTCACACTGCCCAACGGATGCAAAACGGACACAACGGACAAGCAAAATGTTCCATCCGTTGTTATCCGCTCTCAAAAGGGGCAAAAATTTGCAAAACCAGAGCGGATAACACGGACGCGGGGAGGATGCAGAGCGGATGGAAAACGGATGCGGAACGGAAGCCTAGCAGATGGAAGCAGATGAGAGCGGATGGCACATTCGCAGGGCTTCCAGGGGGCCTCAGCAAAGCGGACGCAGAACGGATGAAGCGGATGCACAGCGGATGCACAGCGGATGAAGCGGATGCAGAGCGGAAGCCTAGCGGATGCACAGTGGAAGCCTAATGGATGCTTGGCATTAATTGCGCATGCGGGGGGGATGCATTGCGCAAGCCCCCCGGATATAAAGGGAAGCAGCTCGCACGTGGCCAGCATTCGGAGGAAAGACCTGCTGCAGGGTACATCGAGTCCTTGCCTGCCCTGCCTGCATGCCTGCCTGCAAGCCTTGCTGCCAGCCTTGCTGCCAGCCTGCCTCCAAGCTCCTGGCCAGCCTCCCTGCCAGCCTTGCTGTCTGCCTGCCTGCCAGCCTTGCTGCCAGCCTGCCTTCCAGCCTCCCTGCCAGCCAGTTTGCCTGCCAGCCTTGGTGCCTGCCTGCTTGCCAGCCTTGCTGCCTTCCTGCCAGGCTTCGTGTCAGCCTTCCTGCCAGGCTTCCTGCAAGCCTTGGTGCCAGGCTTCCTGCCAGGCTTCCTGCCAGCCTTGGTGCCTGCCAGTCTCCCTGCCAGCCAGCAACCCCACAACCATGGGGAAGAAGTGAAAGTCTCAGCAACCTGCCGCCATCCCTGGCAAGAGGGACAGGGCCACCCTCCCGCCCCCTGTCCCTGACTCTGCTTCTGCTGGGGCTCCTGCTGAAGCTGCTCCTGGCAGTGGTGCATCTGCTGCGTACTCTGCTGAAGCTGCTGCTGGTCCTGCTCGTCCTGCTCGTGCTCCTGGACTTGCTCGTCCTGCTCGTGCTCCTGGACTTGCTCGTACTGCTCATACTGCTCGTGCTCCTGGTCTTGCTCATCCTGTTCGTCCTGCTCATGCTCCTGGTCCTGTTCGTGCTCCTGGTGCTGCTGGTGCTGGTGCTGCTGGTGCTGCTGGTGCTCCTGGTGATTACTCTGCTGCTGCTGATCCTGGTCCTGCTAATCCTGCTGCTGCTGCTGCTTCTGCTGCTGCTGCTGATGATGATGATGATGATCCTGCTGCTGCTGCTGCTGCTGCTGATTATGATCCTGCTGGTGATGATGATGATGATGATTATGATGATGATAATCCTTCTGGTGCTGCTGCTGCTGGTGGTGTGGAGGAGCAGTCCCTACCACCTGGGAACCCCTCTGATGAGGGCCCATCTGGTCCTGGCAAAGGGAGGAAGAGGCGTATGTGGGAACGGGAGAGGAGGCAATACTTAATTGAGGAGGAACACGAGGATGAGGTGCTGGAGTGGCTGAGAGAGAATGACTATCTGTGGCGGAAGGGACACCAGCTGTACAGGGACACCAAAAGGAAGCAGGCTGCTTGGAGAGAGAGGGCGGAGAGTATGGGTTACATTTCGGAGGTGCTCCTCGGCTGGTGGAAACATATGCACACCTGGTACGGGAAGCTGCACCTGAAGAAATCTGGCCAGGCCACAGTAAAGCTGATGGACAGAGAGACCTACGTCATGGCCAGGTGCAGCTTCCTGGAGGGTGAGATCCGCCACCGAGGAGCACCAGGAGCCCCTCTCACAACCCTCTCTCTCCGGCAGCCTGCTGAGACCCAGTCCTCTTCTGGCCGAGAGTCAGTCCCTGTCTCCAGGCAGGTTTCTGTGGAGCGTGCCACGGCGGAGAACCCGTGGACAGCTGTTGTCACCATGGTGGAGCGCGTGGAGGACTCCCTGGTGCGGTGGGAGAGAGGAGACATCGAATCCACCACAGTTGTAGCTGCATCCACTCCCCCCAGCTCCACCTCCACAGAAAGGCAGAGAGCCAGACAGCTGTCCTGCTGGAGATCAGGGACACCATCCGCACCAGTATAGATCTCCTCTCCCAGCTGGTCAACACCGACTCCTAATCCTCCAACTGCAAGCCCTTCCTCACCTATGTCAACCAGACCCTCAAGAACATGGAGGAACCCCAGTACCAGGTGATGAAGGACCGGATCACCGAGCTGCTTCACAACCCTCCAGACCCCGAGGAACCTGCTCCCACCCAGTCCAGGTCTGCTCCTCCACTCCAGGTGATGTCCCTCAGATACCAAGGCTTCCCACAGCCCCTCACCTACCAGGGCTATGGCTACCAGGAGGTCCAGCAGCACAGGCAGCAGCCCTTCCCAGCCCAGGCACAGAGTCATCGGGCGACATCGTTGCCACCGGTTACACTGATGCCACCAATGCCACCCACGACAATGATGCCACCGATGACAGCGATGGCACCCACGCCAGTCCTCACCCAGCTGCAGACCAGACAGCCCCACTACACTACTCCTTCCTCCACCCCACAGCCAAACCCGGCCTCAGTACATCTCTCATCAGTACTGGGGCTGACACTCCATGGCATGGAGGAAGGACCTCTCAGCATCGCGGGTCTGAGCCAGCTGTCTGAGAGCTTCCTCAACACACCGTCCCCTGTTGTCCTCTCGGGTCCAGGCACCCCAATGACGATACAGACCAGCACTCCAGCACCACCCACTTCCACAGCACCTGGACCCTTCACCCCTGAGACTGGGCACACCTCTGAGTGACCAATAAGAGTGCCAGAGACTGGGTAGCTGGCTACCTGTAGAGTTTATTTGGACACTTGACTTGGGTCATTTTTGTTTTACAGCTTGTTTTTCAATAAAGTTTATCTTTGATTCACACACTTGCTTCATTTCTTTTTTTTAATAAAGTCTTGGTGGAAACTTTTAGAAATGGTTTAAGCCTTTGCATACTTGTGAGATGGGTTAAGTTAGCAGTGGGATGGGCAGGGATACCTGTGGGATGGGTAATAGCTGTGGGATGGGTAAGGATAGCAGTGAGATAGATAAGCCTCCAGTGCAAGCATAATGGGACTATATGGTCCTCCCTCCCTGGTGCCACACCTATGGCCCTTTATTATCAATAATAATGTAATAATCATCCACACATGTCAACACAAACACAACTCTTTATTAAACGCCCTGTTCATTGTAGGCCGACCCAACATACATGGCCCAATCTCATCAGTGTGATGAGACAGGTTGAAGGAAGCACTCATTAATCATCTATCATCCTGTCTTGCCACTCCACTGCTCCAGCTGGGGAGTTGCACCAGTGTCTCAGGAGGTTGCGCTGCTTCTTCCCTTCACGTGAGGCTCTGTTGGGGGCTTGCACATCCTCAGTGTCGATCAGGTTTCCCCAGGCTCCATGTTGCCATTGCCTTGTTGGAGGTCCATGAGCCTGTTCTGCAAGACTGGGTAGCGGGTGCGCATGAGATTGTGCAGGATGCAGCAAGCTTCCATGATCCTCCTCACGGTCTCTCGGTGATGCTGCACGGTGGTGAGAAGTACCTGGAACCTGTTGGCCAGGATGCCAAAGGCATTCTCCACCACCCGCCTTGCCCTGGACAGCCTGTAGTTGAAGATCCTCTCTTCACGGGTGAGGAGTGTGGGAGTGTAGGGCTTCATGAGGTAGGTTGTGAGGGAGAAGGCGTCATCCCCCACGATGAAGTAGGGCACATCTTGCGTGTCGTTGGGCAGGGGGTCTGGATCTGGAAAACCCATGATGAGGTTGCCTTCCAGCCCCTCCTTGAGGTCACTGGCGTTGTATACCTGGGCATCTGAACATGAGCCGCTGCCTGAAGCATCGATGTACATGAACTTGTAGTCAGCATTGACCATGGCAAAGAGTACGATGCTGAAGAAGCCCTTGTAGTTGAAATAAGTGGAGCCTGACTTGGGTGGTGCTTTTCAGGCCACGTGCTTGCCATCTATGGCTCCAACGGTGTGTGGGAAGTTCCACCTCTGATACCACTGCTCTGCAACTTTCTTCCATCCTTCATCAGTGGAGAGACACTGGAGGAGCTCCTGCAGGTATTCTTCGATGATGGCCTGCACCACTTCTCTGACCACAATGCTGATGGTGTTATGTGGCACCCTCCAGCCGTACTGCATGCTCCTGTAGGTGGTCCCTGAGGCCAGGTGGCACAGAGTGAGTGCCACCTTGAGCCCAAGTTCCAGGCTGGGCCGGAAGCTGGTGTTTGCCTTGGTCAACCTGGGTGTCAGGCACTGCACAACTTCGTCAAACATGGCTGGAGGCATCCTCATGAAGTTCTGGAATGCCCAAGTGTCTTCGTTCCTGAGCTCCACCATCAGCTTGTTGTGCAGCCCGTACTCTGCTCTTCTCCCGATCCATCTTCATACCCAGATGCTTCTTGGCCACCTCTTTTTCTTCCCGTAGTAGAGTTCACAGAGCCTGTAGATGGCTTCGCACTGTTGCAGAAGGATGGTGGCTGCCAAAAGGACTGTGTTACAATCCACGTTGGACATGACTGGATGCTGTGGAAGAGCAAGAGTCAGATGAAGGCTGCAGAGGTCTGCACAGCTAGGCTGCTGGTCTGAAAGTGAGATGCAGGTGAGTTGCTCCCCCTTTTTATAGGCAGTATAGGTGTCCCTTTGCATCCTCTAGGCATCCTCTAGATATCCTTAATATCCGAGATAGGTCCCCTCTGCGAACGTTTTTTCTGTTTTCAACGCTTTGTTTCCATGCTGCATCCGTACTGCATCCGTTCTGCATCCGTTCCGCTTCCTCCCTGCGTCCGAGCGGATGCGAGTTGCACGGATGCGGAATGGATGCCTAGCGGATATAGCAGATGCGTAACGGATGCAGAATGGACGCCAATGTGTGCAATTTTTGCACATTTTCCGTGCAAAAGTTTTGGGCAGCCCAAAACTTTCTGAGCAGATGAAACGTCAATAGACGGATGCTGGACAGATAGAGAGGAAGCAAAACGGAGGCAGTGAGTACATCGCGTTAACCAACGGATGGCAAGCTTTTTTGTCCGTTTTACATCCTCTTTGCATCCGTTGGTGCAGTGTGACATGGGCTTTACTTGTCTAAAATGTTTGTCCAGAACACTTAGAGCAGTTACAAAAATATCCATTCAAATCTGAAGGTACCCTCTAATAAATGGAACTTAGTTTAAATGTTAGTATAATATGTAGTCTGGATACAGAATTACTCCCTGGCTTTCACAAACCCTTATCTGTCCCATTTTGAATGAAATTGGCATTCCTTTATAATGTTTCTTTCCTTATATAAACTGATACTAGTCAGAATGAAATCATCTCATCGAACTGGCTCATGGCATCCTATTCTCATGACATCCTATTCATTACACGATCCATCACATGGGAACAGAAATGTATTAAATACAAGAAAAAGAAGCCAGTGTCATAGATGGAATAGTGGAATGAACAATAATAAAATAATATTATTGTTCCCATAATCTGAATGATTGGCTAGGGAAATATAATGTATTTGCTTGTTTTGCCTTGAAGTCAGAAGTTTTACTTGCTGACAAATATAGTCATTCAGAATTTCCTTTGTCTTCTTTTTATTCTTGAAGTATTGGCATCAGAGGTGATATTCAGCAGGTTCTGACCAGTTCTGGAGAACCAATAGAGAAAATTTTGAGAGTTCGGAGAATTGGCAAATACCACCTCTGACTGGAGATTTTACAGTATCCTTCCCCTACCACGCCCACCAAGCCATGCCCACAGAACCGGTAGTAAAAAAAATAATTGAATTCCACCACTGATTGGCATTAAATACATTTTTGAAGTCAGAATTTAGATCTGAATATATTGCTGATTTTTCTAAACAATCATCTTAATGGTTACAGAATATGACTTCCAGTAATTCATTCTCATATATCATACTTGCAAAATGAATTGTTTTGCTTTTTTGCCTTTCTGTTCTCTGTCTTGAAATTAATCAGTAAACTACTATTGAATTAAATATATCTGTGCATGATAAACTGCTATTATAGTTCCATAGATTAATTTCTTTGTCAACATTATTATTAGAATCTATGAAGGCACCAGCATCAGATGAATTAAAGTTTGAAACATGATTATAATATTTCTTCATTTTGTTGTGAACAAGGCTCATCAATTTTTCTTTTCTTTTTTTTTTAATATAACTTTTATTCTAGAAAAAAACATTTATTTGACATACATTTAAAATAGACAAATCAACACTCACACATACACACACACATATATATACACATATATACATTTTACAGCGTATATTGAGCAATGGTTAAGTTTTTCTTTATCTTTATCATTGACGTGATCTGCCTTGTTACAATAACTCCTTTGTTCTTTTAATGTTTTGATTTCTCTATATAATTTATAATTAAATGCATGTCTTCTGTCATTTCCATAACTTATCCAAATATCAAATATTACCTTTTCTTTAACCAATCATACCAAATGTTCCATATTTCATAATAGTCACTATCTTGTTTATTTTTTAACAATTTGGTTAGGCTATCCATCTCAGCACATTCATGTATTTTTTTAATTACCATATCCTCTGAAGGAATGAAAGACAGTTTCCAGTTTTGTGCATAGGTTATTCTGGCCGCAGTTATGATGTGCAAAATTAAATATTGATATTTTTTCTCCATTTTTAAATCTATCATACCTAGCAGAAAGGTTCAAGTTTTAAATTTTGTTTTATTATATTTAAAATCCAATTTCTAATATTTCTTCAAAACTTCTGAGCACATGGGCAAGTCCACCACATGTGAAAATATGTTCCTTGTGCGTAGTTACATTTCCAACAGTTGGGTGGTAGGTTGGGGAACATCTTAGCCAGTCTCGCAGGAGGTAGGTGCCAGCGATGAAACATTTTATATAAGTTTTCTTTATACGAGACTGACATGGTTAATTTGTAATTTGTTTGCCAGATGTGATCCCACTTATCTAATTCAATACTATGACCCAGGTTTTTAGTCCAAATTATTATAGATTCTGTGACTGTTTCTTTTTTTAATTTGTAATCCAAAAGATTTTACTAATTGTTTTCTTTTCCTCTCTTAGCCATATTTTATCTAATTCTTGTGGGATCATATTAAAACCAAATTGTTCTCTATATTTTTTATAATTGGTTTGTATTTGTGCAAAGGGCCACCATGCTATCTCCTTTCCTTGAATTTGTATTTGGTTCCTATTTTTAAGTTCTCCAGAATCATATAGTAAATCTTTATACCTGACAATATTTTCATAATCCAATAGATTTGGAATATGTGACCACTTCCAATGTAGATAGCCACAATGGAACCTTTGGGTAGTGGCTTTTTTTTAATCTTTTCCCAAATTGAACAACACATTTCTTACATGGTGCCTTTTTAAATATGAATGTTGTTTAGACTTTCCATCCCACATGAAGTCGTGGCAGCCAAGTTGGAGATCAAAACCTTCTAATACTAATAACCTTCTATTTTTTAATTTAACCCAATGCTTAAGCCAGTTTACTATAGCAGCATCATAATGTATTCAAAATCTGGAAGGCCAAATCATCCTTTTTTCTTGGCATCCTATAATGATTTATATTTCACTCTGGGTTTTTTCCTCTGCCATATAAATTTAGATATACATTTGTTTAATTCTACAAAAAAGTTCTTTTCCAACTTGACTGGCACTGTCTGAAACAGGAACAACAGTTTTGGCAAAATATTCATTTTTACCATCAAAATATGTCCCAATAATGATAACTGCAATTTGGCCCAATTATCTAAATCTTTAACTATTTCCGTTATTAAATTAGCATAGTTACCTTTTTTAATTGATGAACATCTAGCAGTCAACCAGATCGCGAAGTATTTTACTTTATTTACTACCTGCATACCTAATTTATTTGCTAGTTCTTCCTTCTGCTCCTTTGTACAGTTTTTTGTTAACACTTTTGTTATTTCTTTGTTAATTTTTAACCCTGCCACCTTTCCATATTCTTCTATTTCTCTTAGTAGTATAGGGCTCATTTCTAAGGGTTCTTCTAATATAAATGCCATATCACCAGCGAATGCCTGGAGTTTATATTCTTCTTTTTTAATTTTTAGTTGTCTAATCTCTTGTTTTTGCCTAATTTAGAACTTTTGTGGCTGCCATCTTTACTTTTTAACCACACTTTGCAGATACTTTACTATGTAGAAAGTATAAATCATATCAGGGACAGTACGTTTATTCAAGAAAACATTGAAGTGCCACATTTAATTCAGATAGCTTTAAGTCTGACAGTGGTGTTCATAGGCATTTTGTGACGAAATTTGTCACTGCATTTTCTTCTTCCTGCAGAAAAGGACAACATTTTTACTCCTTAGTCACAATGTACTTGGAAGTTGCTTTAGAGTTTATTTTGGGCATATTTCATAGCTGCAAGAATTTAGAAAGTGTTGGTGGAAGTTAGTTTTGCTCAGCAAAAGGAGATCCATTGCTCATCACCCATTGGCATTTTACAGATGTTTGGAAAACCAGGAAGAGTGCAGATGCTGAAGAAATAACTGAACAATGAAATCATAGAGTGCTTGACATGGTACTGCATCCCCACTTCATCTATGTCAAGGATTCTCAATTGAAGGGTATTAAAGCACTATGCCCCATTACATTAAATGAGTATGGTTAAAAAATAAAACTTCAGAATAAATTTTCAACAGAGATGTACATGGGATAGCACTAATCTCTTTTTTGATAAGCAGTTGGGTTAACAGAGCTTCCAAGAAAGAACATTAAGAGGATATTTTAAAAAAGACAAATGTTGGTAATTATTGTGAATAATGAGGCAGTAAAAATTAAAGCCCATGTCACACTGAACCAACCAATGCAAAGAGGATGTAAAACGGATAAAAAACCTTGCCATCCGTTTGAAAACATGATGTTCTCACTGCCTCCGTTTGGCTTCCACTCTATCCGTCCAGTATCCGTTTATGGACGTTTCATCCGCTCTGAAAGTTTTGGGCTGCCTAAAACTTTTGTGCGGAAAATGTATCCAGTTCGTCTATTCTGCATCCGCTACGCATCCGCTACGCATCCGTTACGCATCCGTTATGCATCCGCTATATCCGCTAGGCATCAGCTGTGCATCCGCGCAACTTGCATCCACCTGGACGCAGGGAGGAAGCAGAACGGATGCGGAACGGATGCAGAACGGATGCCTAGTGGATGCAGAATGGAAACAAAGCGTTTAAAATGGAAAAAACGTTCGCAGAGGGGACCTATCTCGGATATTAAGGATGTCTACAGGATGCCTAGAGGATGCCTAGAGGATGCCTAGCGGAAAACCTATACTGCCTATAAAAAGGGAGAGCAACTCGCCTGCATCTCACTTTCAGAACAGCAGCCCAGCGGTGCAGACTTCTGCAGCCTTTATCTGACTCTTCCTCTTCCACAGCATCCAGTCATGTCCACCGTGGATTGTGACGAAGTCCTTTCGGCAGCCACCATCCTTCTGCAACAGTGCGAAGCCATCTGCAGGCTCTGTGAACTCTACTACGTGAAGAAAAGGAGGCACCCAAAAAAAGTCTGGCTCCAAAGATGGTTCACCAGAAGAACAGAGGATGGACTGTACAACAAGCTGATGGTGGAGCTCAGGAGCAAAGACACTCGGGCATTCCAGAATTTTAAAAGGATGCCTCCAGCCATCCTCTTTGACAAAGTTGTGCAGCGGCTGACACCCAGGTTGACCAAGACAAACACCAACTTCCGGTCCAGCCTGGAACCTGGGCTCAAGGTGGCACTCACTCTGCGCCACCTGGCCTCGGGAACCACCTACAGGAGCATGCAGTATGGCTGGAGAGTGCCACCCAGCACCATCAGCTTTGTTGTCAGAGAAGTGGTGCAGGCCATCATCGGAGAATACAAGGAGGAGCTCCTCCAGTGCCCCTCCACTGAAGAAGGCTGGAAGAAAGTTACAGAGCAGTGGTATCAGAAGTGGAATTTCCCCCACACCGTTGGAGCCATAGATGGCAAGCACATGGCCTGCAAAGCGCCAGCAAGTCGGGGTCCACTTATCACAACTACAAGGGCTTCTTCAGCATCATCCTCTTCGCCATGGTTGATGCTGACTACAAGTTCATGTACATCGATGCTTTAGGCAACGGCTCATCTACAGATGCCCAGGTATACAATGCCAGTGACCTCAAGGAGGGGCTGGAATGCAACCTCATCGTGGGCTTCCCAGATCCAGACCCGCTGCCCAACGACACACAAGATGTGCCCTACATCATCGTGGGGGATGATGCCCTCTCCCTCACAACCTACCTCATGAAGCCCTACACCTCCAAATACCTCACCCATGAAGAGAGGATCTTCAACTACAGGCTGTCCAGGGCAAGACGGGTGGTGGAGAACGCCTTTGGCATCCTGGCCAACAGGTTCCAGGTACTTCTCACCAACATGCAGCATAGCCCAGAGACCATGAGGAGGATCGTGGAAGCTTGCTGCATCCTGCACAATCTCATGCGCACCCGCTACCCAGTCTTGCAGAACAGGCTTGTGGACCGTCAACAAGGCAATGGGGACATGGAGCCTGGGGAATGGAGGCAAGGGCAAAACCTGATCGACACTCAGGATGTGCAAGGCCCCAACAGAGCTTCACGTGAAGGGAAGAAGCAGCGCAACCTCCTGAAACACTGGTGCAACTCCCCAGCTGGAGCAGTGGAGTGGCAAGACAGGATGATAGATGCTTAATGGATGCTTCCTTCAGCCTGTCTCATCACACTGATGAGATTGAGCCATGTATGTTGAGTGGCCCTACAATGAACAGGGCATTTAATAAAAAGTTGTGTTTATGTTGACATGTGTGGATGATTGATTATATTGTTGTTGATAATAAAGGGCCATAGGTGTGGCACCTGGGAGGGTGGACCATACAGTCCCACTATGCTTGCACTGGAGGTTTATCTATCCCACAGCTATTACCCATTCCAAAGGTATCCCTGCCCATCCCACTGCTATCCTTACCCATCCCACAAGCATGCAAAGGCTTAAACCATTTCTAAAAGTTTCCAGCAAGACTTTATTAAAAAAAAGAAATGAAGCAAGTGTGTGAATCATAAATTTATTAACAACAAGCTAAAAGACAAAAATGAGTCTCTGGCACCCCTCTTGGTCGCTCAGTCTCAGGGATGAAGGGTGCAGGTGCTGTGGAGGTGGCTGGTGCTGGAGTGCTTGTCATCAGCTCCTCCAGAAGCAAAAGCGGCAGAAGCACCAGCCCCAGAAGAGCGAGCCCGTGCTGCAGAAGCCCCAGCAGAACCAGAGTGAGGGCCAGGGGGCGGGATGGTAGCCCTGTCCCTCTTGCCAGGGCTGGCAGCAGATGACTGAGGCTTGCTGTGCTTCCGCATGGTTGTGGGGTTGTTGGCTGGCAGGGAGGCTGGCAGGAACCAAGGCTGGCAGGAAGGCTGGCAGGGAGGCAGCCACCAAGGCTGGCAGGAAGGCTGGCAGGCAGACATACAGGCAGGGCAGGCAAGGCAGTCGATGTCCGGCAGCAGGTCTTTCCTCTGAATGGCGACCTGCTTCCGAGCTGCTTCCATTATATCCGCGGGGCTGATGCAATGCATCCCCCCCGCATGCGCAATTAACGCCAGGCATCCGTTAGGCTTCCACTCTGCATCCGCTGTGCATCTGCTTTATCCGTTCAGCGTCCACTGTGCATTTGCTGTATCCGTTCCGTGTCCGCTTTGCTGAGGCCCCCCAGAAGCCTAGCGGATGCGCCATCTGCTCCCATCCACTTCTGGGCTTCTGTTCCGCATCCGCTTTGCATCCGCCCTGCGTCCTCCCCGCATCCGTGTTATCCGCTCCGGTTATGCAAATTTTTGCCCCTTTTGAGAGCCGATAACAACGGATGGAACATTTTGTTCGTCCGCTGTGTCCTTTTTGCATCCATTGGCCAGTGTGACATGGGCTTAATCAGATGTACACTACTAGTGAAATAGATAATTTTAGAAACCAGATAAAATTGCTACTTATTTTTTAGAGAATAAGACCTTTGTGTCTTAAGAAAATATATTTTGCTTTCCCATGCAGCATTTAGTTTAACAGCATGAAAACTCTTCCATAATACTCATACTTGCATTTTGAATTCTTTATTGGCAAAGTATGATTGGACACACAAAGAATTTGTCTCTGGTGTGTAAGATATGAGGGTACATACAAACAATAAAGTGACAAATCATAGATCATAAATCATAAGATACAATCATAACCATAAGGTATGAGCAACAAGTGATAAATCATAAGATGCCTATAGGAGACGGTAGTAGGAAGATGAGAAGGTGAGAAAGATGAGAAGATGGGAAAGATGACAAAGATAATCGCAATACAGCCTCCTACATGGTTAAATATCTTTAGCCAGAAGACAGTGTTGTAGGAGTTAGATGTTTAGCAGAGTGATTGCATGGGGGAAAGAAACTATCTTTGTGTCAAGTTGTTTTCGCATGCAATTCCCTTTAGTGGTTTCCTGACAGGAGAAGTTGAAAGTTTATGTCTAGGATGTGAGGAATCTGTATATATTTTCTCAGCCTTCCTTCTGGTTTGTGCATTTTACAGATCCTTAAGCCCATGTCACACTGGCCAACGGATGCAAAAAGGACACAGCAGACGAGCAAAATGTTCCATCCGTTGTTATCCGCTCTCAAAAGGGGCGAAAATTTGCATAACCAGAGTGGATAACACGGATGCGGGGAGGACGCAGGGCGGATGCAAAGCGGATGCGGAACGAAAGCCCAGCGGATGGAAGCGGATGGGAGTGGATGGGAGTGGGTGGCACATCCGCAGGGCTTCCGGGGGGCCTCAGCGAAGCGGACGTGGAACGGAAAGAGCGGAAGCAGAGCGGACGCCGAACGGATGCAGTGCGTAAGCCTAACAGATGCCTGGCGTTCACTGCGCATGCGGGGAGGATGCATTGCGTCAGCCCCGCGGATATAACGGAAGCAGCTCGGAAGCAGGACGCCACTCAGAGGAAAGACCTGCTGCCGGACACATCGACTGCCTTGCCTGCCCTGTCTGCTCCCTGCCTTGCTGCCAGCCTTGCTACCAGCCTTGCTGCCAGCCTTGCTGCCAGCCTCCCTGCCAGCCTTGCTGCCAGCCGATCTGCCTGCCAGCCTTGCTGCCTGCCTTCCTGCCAGCCTTGGTTCATGTCTGCCTGCCCGCCTTCGTGCCAGCCTTGGTTCATGTCTGCCTGCCAGCCTTGGTGCCTACCTGCCTGCCAGCCTGCCTGCCAGCCTCCCTGCCAGCCTCCCTGCCAGCCTTTCTGCCAGCCTTGGTTCCTGCCAGCCTCCCTGCCAGCCAGCAACCCCACAACCATGCGGAAGCACAGCAAGCCTCAGCCATCTGCCTCCAGCCCTGGCAAGAGGGACAGGGCAACCATCCCGCCCCCTGGCCCTCACTCTGGTTCTGCTGGGGCTTCTGCAGCATGGGCTCACTCTTCTGGGGCTGGTGCTTCTGCCGCTTCTGCTTCTGGAGGAGCTGATGACAAGCACTCCAGCACCAGCCACCTCCACAGCACCTGCACCCTTCATCCCTGGGACTGAGCGACCAAGAGGGGTGCCAGAGACTCATTTTTGTCTTATAGCTTGTTGTTAATAAATTTATGATTCACACACTTGCTTCATTTCTTTTTTTAAATAAAGTCTTGCTGGAAACTGTTAGAAATGGTTTAAGCCTTTGCATGCTTGTGGGATGGGTAAGGATAGCTTTGGGATGGGTTAGGATAGCTGTGGGATAGATAAACCTCCAGTGCAAGCATAGTGGGACTGTATGGTCCACCCTTCCAGGTGCCACACCTACGGCCCTTTATTATCAATAATAATGTAATAATTATCCACACATGTCAACATAAACACAACTCTTTATTAAACGCCCTGTTCATTGTAGGCCAACCAAACATACATGGCCCAATCTCATCCGTGTGATGAGACAGGCTGAAGGAAACATCCATTAAGCATCTACCATCCTGTCTTGCCACTCCACTGCTCCAGCTGGGGAGTTGCACCATTGTCTCAGGAGGTTGTGCTGCTTCTTTGCTTCATTTGAGGCTCTGTTGGGGCCTTGCACATCCTCAGTGTCGATCAGGTTTCGCCCTTGACTCCATTCCCCAGGCTCCATAACCCCATTGGCTTGTTGGAGGTCCACAAGCCTGTTCTGCAAGACTGGGTAGCGGGTGCGCATGAGATTGTGCAGGATGCAGCAAGCTTCCATGATCCTCCTCACGGTCTCTGGGCAATGCTGCATGGTGGTGAGAAGTACCTGGAACCTGTTGGCTAGGATGCCAAAGGCGTTCTCCACCACCCGTCTTGCCCTGGACAGCCTGTAGTTGAAGATCCTCTCTTCACGGGTGAAGAGTCTGGAGGTGTAGGGCTTCATGAGGTAGGTTGTGAGGGAGAGGGCATCATCCCCCACGATGATGTAGGGCACATCTTGTGTGTCGTTGGGCAGAGGTTCTGGATCTGGGAAGCCTACGATGAGGTTGCGTTCCAGCCCCTCCTTGAGGTGACTGGTGTTGTATACCTGGGCATCCGAAGATGAGCCGTTGCCTGAAGCATCGATGTACATGAACTTGTAGTCAGCATTGACCATGGCAAAGAGGATGATGCTGAAGAAGCCCTTGGAGTTGAAATAAGTGGATCCCGACTTGGCTGGAGATTTGCAGGCCACGTGCTTGCCATCTATGCCTCCAACAGTGTGTGGTAAGTTCCACTTCTGATACCACTGCTCTGCAACTTTCTTCCATCCTTCTTCAGTGGAGGGGCACTGGAGGAGCTCCTCCTTGTATTCTTCGATGATGGCCTGCACCACTTCTCTGACCACAATGCTGATGGTGTTGGATGACACCCTCCAGCCGTTCTGCATGCTCCTGTAGGAGGTCCCTGAGGCCAGGTAGTGCAGAGTGAGTGCCACCTTGAGCCCAGGTTCCAGGCTGGGCCGGAAGCTGGTGTTTGCCTTGGTCAACCTGGGTGTCAGACGCTGCACAACTTCGTCAAACATGGCTGGAGGGATCCTCATGAAGTTTTGTTGTACAGTCCGTCCTCCGCTCTACTGGCGAATCATCTTCGGACCCAGACTCTTTTTGGGTGGCTCCTTTTCTTCTCGCAGTAGTGTTCACAGAGCCTGCAGATGGCTTCACACTGTTGCAGAACGATGGTGGTTGCCGAAAGGAATTTGTTACAATCCACGGTGGACATGACTGGATGCTGTGGAAGAGGAAGAGCCAGATGAAGGCTGCAGAGGTCTGCACCGCTGGGCTGCTGTTCTGAAAGTGAGATGCAGGCGAGTTGCTCCCCCTTTTTATAGGCAGTATAGGTTTTCCGCTAGGCATCCTCTAGGCATCCTCTAGGCATCCTGTAGACATCCTTAATATCCGAGATAGGTCCCCTCTGCGAACTTTTTTTCCATTTTAAATGCTTTGTTTCCGTTCTGCATCCGCTAGGCATCCGTTCTGCATCCGTTCCGCTTCCTCCCTGCGTCCATTTACCGCTGGAGCGGATGGAGTTGCGCGGATGCGGAACGGATGCCTAGCGGATATAGCGGATGCGTAACGGATGCAGAACGGATGCGTAGTGGATGCGTAGTGGATGCAGAACGGACGAACTGGATACATTTTCTGCGCAAAAGTTTTAGGCAGCCCAAAACCTTTGGACGGATGAAACATCCATAAATGGATGCTGGACGGATAGAGAGGAAGCAAAACGGAGGCAGTGAGTACAGAACGGATACATCGCGTTAACCAACGGATGGCAAGGTTTTTTGTCCGTTTTACATCCTCTTTGCATCTGTTGATTCAGTGTGACATGGGCTTAAATGGAAGACAGACTGGTTGCAATTGTTTTAATTATTTAGTAAAATATATGTGTGCCGGATATATGTGTTTCTCTTACTTTAATATAACACGGTTCCCTATTTCTTTTCCAAAGCATTTTTATTTTCTCATTTAAAATCAGAGCTTTTTATTCCTCTACTTATGAGATTTAATTATCAACATTGTATGAGGTAATCTTGTCGAAATATTTAGGAAAGGAAATTTTCATATTGTTGCTCAACATTCCATTCAATAGTGAAATAAAACATTGTAAAGAGGAGTTGTAAAAGTAAAGTACTAGGAACAGCTTTGATATATAACACTATATTAAGACTAAATTGTAATAGTTTTTACAGTTGTGTGCCTTTGCTCAAGTTATTGATTAAAAAAGCAGGAAATGTATCCCAGACTTAATTAGTTCTATTTTATCTTCTGACATTTCAACTTATAGTTGATCATTCTCTAAATGATCATCTATAACTGTCCTGGCCACAACAAATGGCCCCAAAAATAAGTAATTAATCATAAATGTGACAAAGACAGAGCATTTTTCTTTTAAAAATATACCAAGAACTTCAACAATTTAAAGAATTGACACAATGTCACCTGTGAAATGTTCTCAGGTATAAACTATTATTTTCAAAGTAAACATTTAATTTTTGATAAATATAATGATTACCCTGCTAAGAAACATATTTTATGGAATTTTTTTTCAATTGGCCTGAAATATTAGAGAATGAACTGCAACTTTGCACTGCAAAGTTGAAAGGGTTGTTTGCATAAAGTGGGTAGCATATCTTGAAAAAATTATTTAGTTTGAATGCAGCACATTCCATATCATCTCTATATACAGATCAAAACTCTATTTAACTAGCAAAAATATTGTTTGACTGTTATTTATTAAATATCAGCAAACATGAAATCTAGTTAAATGGGACAAAAAGCAGGCAAAACACAAAGAGGGAGATGAATAGGAAAGATATAAAAGTACAAAACCTCTATCAATAATATGAACAATCTTCTACTATATTTACTATATCTATTTTAAAACCTAGACTTTCCAAAGACACAGATTTTTCAAGAGCTACAAGAAAACATAGTGTGAGTTATTAGTGTGCCTGATTTAATTCTTAAATAATTTTAATTATAAACCAGTAGCAGAATAGAGATGGAAAATAAGTAGCAGTTAATTCTCCATTCAATATCACTAAAGATACAATTGGGTGGATGGAGATGCTGTCTATCAATGCCTTGCTGCAGGAAGAGTGATGAGAGTAGACTTGAAGTGGTTTTGGTATCTCTCTGAGTCCCTGTTAGATACTATTGCTCTGATTTTTTGCTCTATGTTAGAAACTATTGCTCTATGTTGGATACTATTGCTCTGATTGAAAAAGAAAGAAAAAGACCTTTTCTTTCTAGACGTGAAAGTATTTCCCTTACAGAAATCACCTGGCACAGGACCAAAATAGCAATAGTGCTTAGATATGTACCCCAGAGTGCGTTACAGCATTCTCTGGGAGGTTTACAATGTCAGCATATTTGCCCCGACAATCTGGATCCTCATTTTTCAAACCATGGAAGAATAGAAGGTTGAATTAACCTCAAGCCACATCAGAATCGAGCTCCAGGCTGTGGCCATCTAACCACTGCACAATCAAAAGTATTGGTTACTTTTAGGAATGATCTCATGTGATCAGGATAGGAAGGGAATGTGCTTGTCATAGTCTTACTGAACATTTCAACAATCTGAGAATCATGGTAAACTTATGAAGAACCTGCAGGGGTTGTAGATTAGACAATCTGCATTATAGTGTTTCTCCTCTCTCCTGAATGGATGTGATAGTGGGGCAAGATAGATAAGTTTTTTCTTTGTGGGATGCCCCAAAGCTCAGCCCAATATTTTAATATTTCCCCACTGTAGGGGAAATATATAATATTAATTATTATATTATTAATTAATTATTAAGGAAATATATAATATTAATTTGTGGCATTGCAGTATTAGTATTCCAATAATACCCAATTTTACATTAGTACTCCAGGCTGTGCAAGAGGTGTTTCCAAAACTTGACTCAACATCTGGAGTCTGTATAGATCTGAATAAAACAATGTAGGCTGAAGCTGAACTCAAGCAAGATGGGGTGGCTTTTTATCCATCATCATGTTGAATTATCTCTAGCATTATCTCTTATTTGAGTAGCATTGAAGAAGAGTTTTAAAGCTGATGGCTCTCTTACACTTATAGCTACTGCTAGAAAGACAGATAAAATTCTACCCAAGGCGACCTGATGGTGTATCAGTTGCAGCCTTACCTAGCATACAACAATTTCACAATAATGGCACATGATCTCAACCCTACTTCACTGGGCTGCAGCAATGTGTTGCATCTGGGGCTATCTTTGGAAGCCATCTGGAAGCTTCAATTAGTTCAGAGTGTAGCAACCTAGTTGTTAGGTACGTTATGGTGACCAGAGCATTAACACCTGTTTCCCAGACCTTGGTTTAGTTTTCTATTTGTTTCTGAGTGCAATGCAAAACACTAGTTTTGAATTTTAAAACCCATCATTTGAAATCACACAACCATGTTGCATCTGTTCTCAAAGCAACTGCTATAGATACAGAATCAAGTCTGAGTTAAAAAACAACAACCCAAATGGCAACATTAATGCAACCAAAATTGATTCAGTGCATAAAAAATACATGAAAACTAAGATGATTGGGTGGGATTAGTAGATAGTTAAAATTTAAAATGTGATCCAGATAGGATTGGATTTAATTTGTAGCAGGAGAAAGGGAGGGCTTGAAATAATAATTAGAACAGCCCTAGAGATATATCATTAATTCCCTTTGTAATACTGTAGTCTACATTTTATGATAGTTGAATGAGAATCTAGCCCTCTTCTTAGAAATACAGTAAACACTCTATCTTTAAAAAACTGGCATATATGTTTTATTGTCTCTTAAATACAGATGATATGAAGAAAAATAACCCCTTCAAGTTCTACTTTTGTCTGAAGAAATAGCTGCAGGGTATTGAGATGAATCAAATGGCATGAGAAAAATACAAAAGTTCAGAAAACATCTCTGCCAAATATGGCTGATGATTTATGAGCTGCATAGGAAACCTACCACATTCTTCTTTCCTCAGCTTGCTTGATAAATCTCTTTTAGCCACTAAATTCTGACTCACTATTAAAGAACTCATTTGCAAACCTTGGCCAAGATGTGTAAATAGAAAATTATTATGTTTACTATCCCTCATGAATAATCAATGACTTTACTGTACTTTTTAATGGCATAGATTAACCATGTTATTAATCTAGGAAGACCTACTCACTGCACTGACCACTGCTCCTATGACATCAGTGTGGCATTCGTTTTCTTAACCCTTGAAGGGATACTCTGTTCCCTTCTCATCTTTTCATCTGAACATGAATAAACTTTTGCCTGCTAAAAGATGTGTTGGGCTCTTGCAAGAGCTATCAGAGTCATTGAGAGAACCATGGTGGCACAGTGGTTAGAATCCATTATTGCAAGCTAATTCCACCAATTGCCAGCATTATGATTCTCACTGGTTCAAAGTTTGATTCAGCCTTCCACCCTTCCAAGGTCAGAAAAATGAGGATCCACATTGTTAGAGGCAATATGCTGACTCTGTAAACCACTTAGAGAGGGCTGCAAAGCACTGTGAAGTGGTATATAAGTGCTATTACTATTAGTGTTTGGTGTGACAATACATAAGGCTAAACGGTGTATTTTAGAGGAGACTCTAACATAGATACATACATACATGATTTATTTATTTGATTTGTCATTCACTTATAAGATAATAGGTATAAATATAAACATGGGTAAGAATACAGAAAATAGGTACGAATAAATGAGGACAATAGGACAGGGACAATAGACACGATAGTGCACGTATGCATGCACATACATACATACATACATACATACATACATACATACTCCAGAATAACTGATCCTTTTTATCTTCATTACCTGAATCAGTGAGGGCATGGTGCTTAGGATTGATGATTCAGTGGAATAAATATAAAGTAGAGTTCAGGAAAACTATCAACAGATTTGGATGCTGAAAAACTACATAATACAACACAACACAATAGAGTAGCTAGTTAGTTCATTTTATGCTGGGGTAGTAATATCTCATATGGCATTAGAAAAAGAAAGTGGATTCAGATATGTGTTTTTTATTGATTTCTATAATGTTTTTATATTATAAAAATGAGAAGATGGAGAAATATATTTTCATATGATCTAGATTTAATATGTTACAAAATGAAGATCGTTGTATATTAATAATATATCAGTACATTATGGCTCTTTTTACTTCGACTTAAAGCATCATTTTTGTTAGGGATAACATTGTTCACCCTAACTGTTTTAGGTGAAATAATA
>BLBF01000002.1:59227336-59248811 GCA_015471245.1 Laticauda colubrina
ATATATATATATATATATATATATGGACTGCACACTGCACTTTATTTATTTATCCAAGGCTCTTATTATGACTCTCTTCTCCAGCAGCTTCAAAGCCAAGCCTCAAGTGTTGAAATATTGATAAGAGTCCAGGAAAACACCTGTAATAATATTTTTCTGTGCTCTCCCTCCATCTTATCACATTAAAATGTCCTTGAGAAGGAGTGTTTATACATTTCTCCCCAATTCAAATAAAGTACTTTCAAGCCTCTAGTTGGCAGTGTTGCAAGATCTCTTAATACTTTTTTTCCCCCCCAGCCAGAAAAAAGAGCAATGTATACAAAACTCAGAGGAAAAGAAAAAAAAATCAAAGGGGGCCTCTATCCTAAAGAAAATTAAAGAATCAAAAGAAGCATAAAAATATATATAAGAAAAAAATCAATCTGGTTACCTACAAAGTCACATTAAAGTCCTCAGAAAAGAGAAAAAAAATAGTAAGGAAAGAATCCAAGCCTCAATCTGACATCACTTAAAAAACGCCGCTCAACCAGATTCCAGTCAGACAAAAATAAAGCCACAGGTTTCTTCTTTGTTCAGGATATCCTTTCAGGTCTCAACCAATTTGCAATACAAAAGAAGTTTCTCACCCAGCCGACACACCCTCTCTCCAGCCACTTTCTTTTCGGAGCTGTCCCGACTTCAGCAGCTTTGGAGGCTGCCTTTCCACCGCCAGCAAAAGAGCTTCTCCCGGATCAAACCAGAGATTTGCGATATCTCTGGGATCCTGGGACTGTGCCCTTCACAATCCCCGTCTCTACGGGACGGTTTAGGTCCGTTAGGACCGACCAGGGGTGAAAATATCAGCTGAGATCTCAGAGCCCCGAGATCTCAGCTGTAGCACTGAGACGAAGCTCCGCCTTCTCCCAGTTTTCACGAATCTTGTCATCAACTTTTGCAACCAGTTCATCAGTTACAATGCTCGGACGTCCACTCTGCTGTTCATCATGAACGTTAGTTCATCCATTTTTAAACTTAATGCACCATTGGCGCACTCCACCTTCAGTGATGATGTTGTTCCTGTACACTTCACAAAGTTGCCAAAAAATTTCAGTTGGTTTATGTTTTTTTGCCAACAAAAACCTTATCACTGATCACATCTCACAACTCACAGGAGTTTCAATTGCAGCACACATTTCAAATGTTTGCTGTGAAATAATGGGCAACGATATGAACCTTCCACTAGCACAACTAGATGCAGACTAAGCGGCAGATGCACAGACCAAAGATGGCTGCACTAGCTCCGCCCCTTCTTGCTACAGATGAAAACGTAATCTATTTTGTGGATAGCCCTCGTACAATATTGGTCTAGCTAGGCTCTACCTAGAACATTGCAGCATACCATTAACTCTACATTTACTTTTGCATTAGCCTACATTTACTTTGTCTAGCCAGGTTCATTATCTTAGACCAATGCCTGGATGAAGAGCCAGGTATTCACAGTCACCTAGGATGCAAATAAGATGGGGGCCCTCCAAATCTGTGAGAGGAGGCTGTTCCAAAGAGTTGAAACATCCTTGGAAAAGGAACATCTCTGAGGATCCACCAGATCACAAAATTTAAGGGAAAAAACCTGGAGAGCTCCTAGTTTGCCTAAACTGGATCTAGGACAACTTGCCATGCTCCTCTCACCATAGCCAACTTGCCAGGTCCATCTCGCCACAGCCAACTTGTCACAGGACAACTTGTGGCAGCACAATTGTTATGGGACAATTCTATGCA
This sequence comes from Laticauda colubrina, assembly GCA_015471245.1. NCBI lineage: Eukaryota > Metazoa > Chordata > Lepidosauria > Squamata > Elapidae > Laticauda > Laticauda colubrina. Next base: position 59,229,095 of record BLBF01000002.1, read on the forward strand.
GTAAATGTTATCTGTCACTGTTTCTTCTGCATTATTTTAATTTTTGTCAGTGGAAATAATGTTAATAAATGCAATAAATATTATCTGCCACTGTTTCTTCTCCATGATTTTCATTTTTTATCAATGGAAATAATGTTAAAGAAACAGTGGTGGCTAACATTTATAACATTGAGTTATCATGCAAAGAATTGTCCCGTGGCGAGTTGTCACATGACAAGTGGGCTGAGGAAAGTTGTTCCATAATGAGTTGGCCATGACAAGATTGCCACACAGTGAGATGGCCATGGTGAGATGGCTGTAGTGAAATAGCCACAACAAGATGGCTGCAGCGAGTTGTCCCTTTCCAGTATAAACCCTTTCAGTGAGAGACATTTCTGCAAATAACCTTGCCATATATCACCCACATAAAGGGTATAATAAACACGTAGAATCGCACCCAGAAAAGAATTGGAAGCCAGGGCAGCTTGCCCAGCAGTGGTGTAATAGGAGAAAGAGATGAAGCCCTTAAATATAAGGAGCTGGACTTTAGTACATAGGCAAATAACTGAAATATAAATTTGACTGAAGTTACGGGCCATTACTGCCTTTGGTGCAAAGATCATTTATTTTTCATATTATATATAGTATAATAGAAGTGTTGATGTTGTTCAAAGATATTTCATCATAATATTTTAAATATTTAAACATTAAATATACATGTTATTCCTATTTTTGGTCAAAAAAGGTATTCACTGTTTATACAGACTGAAAGCATTTTTGTTGTCATGCTGTGAAACTGATTGAGGTGTCATTTCTTTGATATTTCACAGACATAACAAGTATTTAAAATTCCCTAGTCCCTCAACAGTTAACTATTTATAAACTGTTAATCAATTAAATTATTAAACAGTAATGAAGCAGAAGAGGTGAAGGAACTCTGTCTTTTTAATGGATGGACTCAGAATAATCTTCACCTCCACATTTTTGCTAATTATTTAGGGTCATAGTACATAATATGACAATAATTTACATACTAGCCTTTGTTTATTCTTTGCAATGGTGTTTTGATGCTTTTTGTTTTGGACAAAAATCAAAAATACTACAGTAGCAAAACTGTTTGATAAATTATTGTTGATTAGGCTTTCATTTGCTGAAAAGTGATTATGTTTTCACAATCACTTGAGGGTAAATAGTGGGTGGAGAAGCTGGAGCCTCCATCTGACAAGGTGAAACAGAATTTGTCAGCTAAATGTAGAAGAAATATTTGCTCAGTTCAGGATGCCTTCTTTACTAAGTTGTGATTCAGACATGGGTCACTGATGAGTCAATAGGAGAATGCAAATGGGAAACCACTTGTTTTAAATACTTTCTTCCTCACACTCCAGTTAGATAGCTTATCTATTAGATAGCTGAGAGCTAGTTGAATGTCTTTTTTCATGCAGCTTTAAAAACCAGATGAGCTCCCTATTGTTAGAGGTATAGCCATATTAACCAGCAAAACTCAAAATTTCGTGTTACAAGTCCAACAGTCATTCATGAGACATATCAGGGTGAGTTTAACTGTAGTCTTAATAGAGCCTTAACCAAAAGCAGAAGGAACTATTTTTTGGCCAGAATATATTATACCTTAATAATAATAAAGTTAAGATAAAATAAAATAATGTATCAACTGCTGCAGAACAAAAAGGGGGAAGAGTGGGAAAAGAAGAGATTAGGTTTCTTGAATGGTTTTTTGAAGGTCTGGAGTAGAAAGGGAGGAAGCATGCTGGCATTTTATCCTGATTCCTAATCATCGTATTAAAGCTCAAAGAATGTTTAGGTCAGTGGTGGGATTCAATTTTTTTACTACCGGTTCTATGGGCATGGTGGGTGTAGCGAGTGGCTCAGTGGGAGTAGCAGAAGAAGGATACTGCAAAATCTCCATTCCCTCCCCACCCCACTAACCTGCTTTCCAGCTCCGTTCTCCTGTGCAGGGCAACCAAAGAAGACTCAGCCGATCAGTTGGGACTATTTAGTAATTTAGTATTTAGTAATATCCAGATTATTTGGGTGGATCATCGCCTCCATTGTTGAGATCCAGATTGGTATCTTTAAGTAGTGTTTTTTTCCATATTTTTTTCCAATTAGTCAATAATGAATCTCTGATTAGGTGTCTGTGAAAATATTTCTGGCTAGTTTTCCCAATATCCCATAAAAAAGCATGCCACCCCCTGTAAGTCATGGCCTTCTAAGAATAATCTCTTATTGGTTAAATTCACCCATTCCTTCAACCATACTAAAGAGGCCGCATTATAATACAACTCCCAATTTGGGAGTGTTAGCCCTCCCCTGCTCTTCATCTCCTGCATTGCCTTTAAGTTTGTTCTAGGTTTTTTCCCTTGCCAGATGAAATTTGCAGTTATTTTGTTAAGTTCTTCAAAAAACGTTTTGTGTACTTTAATTGGAATCATCTGAAATATATAGAGGAATTTTTGAAGAATATTCATTTTAATAGCAGCAATCTTGTCTAATTGTGAAAGTTGCAGTTTGCTCCATGTTTCTAAATCCTTCTTTATCTGTTGCATCAATTTGTCATAATTGTTTTCCTATAGTGTCTTACAATGTGCTGTCAACCTTATTCCTAAATATTTAACTTTCTTTATCACTTGGAGTCCCATAACTTCTTCTAGTTCTAATTTCTGTTTTCCTGTTAAATTTTTATAATTATAATTAAGTTTTCCTGTTAAATTTTTAGTCATTAATTTCATTTTCTTCTTATTTAGTCCTGCTACTGCTCCAAATTGTTCTAATTCATTCATCAATTTTTGTCCTTCTTTCAATGAAGAAAATCATATCATCCGCAAACCCTTGCCACTTACATTCTTCTTTCTTAATCTTTAATCCTTTTATGTCTAGGTTCTGTCTAATTCACGTTAAGAATGCTTCTAGTGTTAATATGAAGAGCAGGGATGAGAGTGGCAGTCCTGTCTGATTCCTTTTTCTATTTTTATTGGGCAGGTATATTCTCCATTTATATTTGCCTGTTGTGTATCATAAATGGTTGTTATATTTTCAAATTTGGTGCTTAAATTCATATTATAATTTTTTTGGATTTAAAAATTGCCAATATAAGTTATCGAAGGCTTTCTCTGCATCTAAAAATATAAGTGCTATTTGTTTTTTGGGGTGGGCTCTGTAAAATTCTAAAACATCTAATACTATTTCTTATTTGTCTGGTCGGGAGAAATCCATTTTGATCTTCATGTATATGGTCATTTAAAATTCTTTTTAGTCTACTTGCTATAATAGAAGTAAATAGTTTATAGTCAGTATTTAGCAAAGAAATCGGCCGATAATTTTGTATATATCGGGGGTACGAATCCTCCTCCGGGATCAACAAAATCAATGTCCTCCTCCATGAGTCTGGCATCCTGGCTGCCAATAAGACGTCATTAAAAACTTCCACCATAAGAGGTCCTATTTGTTCTGTACAGCTCCCCTGGGATCCCATCTGGTCCCGGGGATTTGTTGTTTTTCTGGTTCTCTATTGCTGATTTCAATTCAAACCAAGTAATGTCTTTGTTTAATAATTCTTCCATTTCTTCCCCAATTGCTTTATCCTTCATTTCATCAAAATAGTTTCTTATCCCATCTTTAACTTCTTCCTTTTTATATAATTCTTCAAAATATTTATGGGCAATTTCTTTTTTTCTATTCTATCCCTTGTTGTATATCCCCCTTTCCATCTATTAGCTGATAAATCAATCTTTTTTCTTTCCATCTTTTAAGTCTATATGATAGCCATATCCCTGGCTAGTTGGCATGCTCAAAATGAGTTTATCTGGTTGTATTCAGATTTATAATCATTCTCTCGTTCAATTAAATTCAGTTTATGTTTGGTTATTGTTATCTGATTTTTCAATCTTAAATCCTTTGGGGTAATTGAGTTTCTAATTCCTTAATTTTTTGTTGTAATTTGTTTTGCTGGGAGTATTTTTCTTTGTTCCTCTTGGCATTATAAGAGATTGTTATACCTCTTATTACTGCCTTCATTGTATCCCAAAAGTTTTGTTTCGTAGTTGCTGCATTATTATTTTTCTTTAAAAAATAGTTTAATTCCTCCTTTAGTTTGTTAGTATATTCTTTTTCTCTTATTAACTGAGTATCTAATGTCCATCTTTTCTTGGGTTTTTCCCTACCCTTCTATATTATCTGAATTGGATTGTTATCTGCCCATTCATTGGGTAGGATTTCAATCCCTTTGATCTCATTTGTTATTTCCCCATTCATCCATGCCATATCAATTTGTGTCCGTATTTGATGAGGATTTGAATAGAATGTAAATTGTTTTTTTCTCAGGATTTAATCTTCTCCATATATCAACCAAATTTAACTTCATCATTTCCATGCATATTTTGGGAAGCTCTCTTTTTTCCCCTTTGTTCCTTCCCCCATTATTGTGGTCTTTTTGATAATCAGCAATAGAACTAAAGTCCCCTATAACACAAGTATTTCTTTTTTCCAATCCTACTATTTTTCCATAAAGATGCTTAAAAAACTCTTTTTGATCTCAATTTGGGGAGAGGATTACCACTAAGAGAATTGGGATGGCATTAATCCATATCTGCAAAACCAGAATTCTTCCCTCAGGATCCAACCATATTAAATCTGCTTTCATATCCTCTTTAACATACACTGCAATCCCTTTCTTTTTTCCCGCATCTACTGGTGCTGTGAATAGCTTCCCTAATTTCAGGCATTCTAAGTATTTTTCATCTGATTTATTTTTATGAGTTTCTTGAAGACATACTATATCAGCATTTTGTTTGATTAATTTGGCTATTATCCTTTTCCTTTTTATCATCAAGTTTAAACCATTTATATTAATAGATAGTAGTTTCTTTTCTACTACCATTTAATTAGTTCTGTTTCACTCTTTGCCTTGTATCTTCTCTGGTCTCTCCTTGTGCCTGAAGATGTGTCCTACTTTCTTCTTTCTCCTGTTGTAATTGAGTATTTTCTTGGTTTCCTAAAGTTCCGTCTCTGTTCTTATGATAGCTTTGATCTTCCTGGGAGTTTGTTTCCAGTTCATCCTTACTGCTCTGATCTTTCAGGCCTACCAACCGTTCATAAAATTCCTAGGCCTTTTCCATGGAGTCTATTTTGATTTTCCTCTTGTCCCACAAAACTAACATCCCCTCTGAGATTAGCCATTTAAATACAATTATTTTCTGATTTAGTTAAGTTGCTAAAAATTTATAATCTCATCTTTGTTCTCTTACTCTTCTTGGTATTTGTATGAGAACCAAGACTTCTTTGCCTTGAAACATGATTGATGTTGACATCCTATATATGATATCCCGAACACTCCTTCTCGCAAATCGTATATTCTCGCAAATCGTATTCTCTTGGGCATTTATGGAGTCTTGCATAATTAGTGTTAACCCTGTAAACTTCATCAAACTCCCTCAAGATGTTATCTTTAACGTTTTTCCAATAGTCCTGCCAATATTCGTGCCATTACTTCTTGTTCCAAGTCTTCTTCTTTTGATTCCACTATATTCTGGAATCTCAAGTATGTAGCAGCCTTATCCATCTCTAGGTAGATCAGTGAGTCCTCCATTTCTTTACTCATATTCTTTAATTGTTCATCTACCCTCTCTAATGATAGATATCAGTTTGTTCTGTTCTTTTCTCTACCTCTTTTATTGTTGCTTCATTTTTCTCCAAGGCCTGCTGTAATAATCCAACTTTGTCCTCTACTTTGGAGATGTCCACTTTCATTTCTGCTTTTAGTTTCCCCATCTCTTCTTTTAATTCATTTATATCTGTTCTCGTCTCAATATGGTTTTCATCATTGTTTCTTGCAGCATCATCGTTGATTCTTGTAAAATAAGCAGAATTGATTGGATATTGGCATTTGAGGTGTTAGCTTGTTTCTCCACTGGTAATGTTTCTTTAATTGTTTTTTGTGCCATAGGCGAAGCTGTTGTCGACATGGTTGTTAATGTCAGGGTGACCCTTCTTCCAGTTTTCAGAGTTGTAGTTGTTGTGGAAGTCATTTCTTTTAGGATTTGTTTCTGTTGTTGTAATATATTACTTATATTATCCCAAATTAACATTCAGTAATAGAATCTCTATATTAGGATTGACCTGTATCTAATTACTTAATCTATCTGCTGGATATCTGTACTCTTTGCCAATTTACTTTGCCAATTGAACTCTAGTATAGGTTCTTAGATAGATAAAAATAATAGATAAAAATATTATCACCATATTATTTTAAATCCAAATTCTAAATCATATATATAATTTTGTAAGACCTCAGTGCTCAGCTTCTATACATAACTTCCACATAATATAAATATATATAAATATTATACCCAAACCCAATTATATTTAAATATCATAAATAAATATATGTATTATATAACCTTATTTTGAATATTCTTAAACACAAACAATATTACATTCGTCCCCAAGTGGATTAATTAAATATTTAGAGTGATCGCACAATGAATTGTAATATTAATATATAGAATCCTCTGTATTTATTAATTAAATAATACTTAATGTTCTTACTATTTTTCCTATATATCTATTCAAAGTATGACTATCACTATTATTAATAAATCAATTAAATCAGTTAATTCAATTATTTAACAATCAATTACAACAATCAATTTTCCTTTCCCCAGGTATACATATTTATGAACATTATAAAGAATGATTGAAGGAGGAGAGATAGTTCATCAAAGCGCCAGATGTTGGGGGAGTAAAGAAAAATGAGCAGGTATATACAGGAAAGAAGGAATAAAAAAGGGGAAAAATAAGTTTTAAAGTAAGTTTTTAGCCTTTCGTCTCTAAGTTTTAAGAGCTTACACTCCAAACACACCAGAAGTGGAAAGGTAAGAAATGCTGAGTAGTGACTGTAATTACATGGTATCTCCACACATTCAGAAGCATCTACTTTTCCTTTTCTTCTTAGCGATCCTAAGTTCAATTTTCCTGATTTTCTTCAGATGGAACCACCTCCTCAGTTAAATCAGTATACTCCCTGAAGGGCAGTTATGTGGTTTACATCAGTTATATTGCTACAATAGCTTCAGGGTTTCTAAATATCGCTTGTGGCACCGCACTGTTTCTATTTCACTGGATCCGATCTTCTTCCCATCTCCGATTTAATAAAGCCTTTCAGAGTAAAAATCAAATGAAATAGTCCTAATCCCCCACACCTTCCAATCACCTTCCAGCCATGAGATTCCCTTCTATTAATATCGGTGTGGTATATCTCCCAACCTCGTAAGCTATTTACTCATTATTGCCCTCTATCTTTCTTCTGTCTGCCAAGGCCCTTCACTTTCACTTGTCTCACATCTGCTTTTGGCCGCTTCCTTTTAGGACTTTGGACAGACTCTTGTAGTAGCCTTATAAAAGTCTACAGAATTCCAATCATCCTCTCCACTGATAATTTTCTCTGCCACACTCTTCATCAATGATCCCACCAACTATCAGTTCACTCACTGGACTTCGGAGCTGCCATTGATGAGTGGCTGTTTCTTGCTTGTTGGGCTCTGGAGGGCTCCTCTTCACTGAAGGGGGTTGCCTTCCCCACACTGCAGCTTGAGTCTCCCCCACACTGGCACGGATCTCTCCAGACTTGTGCACCCTCAAAGGATCGCACCAACCTCAAAAAGAGGTTAACTGAAACCACGGGCAGGCTTCTGCACCTCTTCTCATCCTTGCCTTACCACCGGCGAAGACAATAACCTCTTACAAGGTTAAGAATGCAGTCATATGCATGTTTATGCTAAAGTATTTTTGACAGTACCCTTATCCTGAGCACAGAGAAAGTATGTGTGTTTGTAGCTATAGCTACCTATTTCAGTTCCAGACAACAGCTTTAAGATGTGTGACTTGGACTCCCAGAATTCCCCAGTCTGCTGTAGACTTTAACAGAACAAATTATGGCTCTGATAAAAATTCCATTTAATGTTGGCATCATTCTACTGCAGCACAACTGTTGGCAGAAATCTTTAATCAAATTCATTCACTCAGGAAGCTTATTTGTTTTCTTCTTCCAGAGGAGCTAGTCTTCAGTAATTCAAAATATCTATTTTCAAACATACACACTTTTGTGTACAGTTTAGCTTCGGTTTTACTACAATGTATCCTAAATTTTTTATATGTGTTCAAATCAAAATGTGCATTTTTGGGAAATGAGAATTATTTCATAAAAGAGGAACAAAACAAATAATTTTTCTGATCTATTAGCCTGTGAAATATATGTTTGGTCAGTTCTCTTATAAATGAAGTCCTCGGGCATCTCAGATAAGGATGCATAGAATTGCTGCCTTAATTGCTATGTTGATTCCATACAGCACAAAAGACAGATCAAGTAAGTCAATATTTTCATTAGAATTGGAAGACAACTGACCCCACATAGCAGACAAAAAGAAAACTCTACTTTTGGCTTAATTATTATGATTGATATCTATTGAATAGTGATACACATAAGCATAGCTAGCATCATGGAGATTATACTACATGTAAAGTATATTAGCAGATATTGGACTGGTAGGTAGCCAAAATGCTTGACTATTTAAGATTTGTCTATTTTGCATGCATTTTATATCATCTAATTGCTTCATCCAGTAATCAAAAAGTATGAGATGAGTTTAAGAGGTAGCTATAAAAGAATAATTTGTCATAACTGCTTTAGTTTCTAGGAAAAAAATCATCTACATATTTGTAGAAATGAAACACATGGTAATATAATGTGAAATATGTGTGCTGAATATGCTGAAAAAAGGCAAATATTGAATCCAAATATCTATAAATATTAAACTGCTGAAAAAAGCACAGTGATGCATGTGAAAAAATAAAAGAGATATCTAGATCACCAATATCTTACATTATTAAAAGTAGGGAAAAGTAAGTAACTTATAACTGTAATGAGGGTGAACAGAGACGAAAGCTATGATACTGTATTTGGCATAAGGATTTGGAAATAGTTTAAAAGTTGGGGTCAGATAGTAACTGGGTCAGTACCACAATTCCTTAGAATTTTTTAGGTAATTGGTTGAAATACTCCAATTATAACAGTTATCTTGCTGGGTACTCCTGTTGGACACATTGGTTGAATGAAACATTATAGATAATGACAGTCAAAATAACTAATAACTGCCAGAGAAACAGTCAATGGCCTTAAACTTTAGTTAAATTTGGTTATAGGAGGGATAAAAATGAATGAATGGATGTTACATTCAGATAAGATTCAGATAGTGTGCAACTTTTTCCATAATTCCAATTCAACTTGTGGTAGATTTGGAACTTGTGAGTCATCCTTTGAACTTTTCTTGTCCAGGTGTCAAACAGAAGCAATGGTGAGGAATGCATTTAAATAAACTACTTCACCATATTTCATGTGACTTCTTCTTCCTTGTTTCAATTTGGCAGAGACTCTTTTAGAGGAAAACTGTGCAGATAACTGTTCCAGGCTTTCTACATGGAAGGGGCACTCTCAAGGAACAAAACTATTCCATTCCACCATAATCCTAAGAATTATTTTAGCAGTTTAGGTTTTCCATTTGTCCCATTCCAGTGGACAAAATATATGAAAAAATAATGCTAACAAAAATGCCATAAGAAGAAAATGGACAGAAGGGAAATCAGATGACTATATCCTAAGCTTCTCAGAATTCCTCCTTAAAGCTTATTTGCACCTTAGAATATAATAACTTAATGAATATATACTACTCAAATGTATCCTAAAGTTCCTATAATAGAAAGGTTTTAATTTTATGAAAATACAAAATTGAAAGTTAACAGAAGTTTCTTCTAGAAAAAATATTCAGTGTAGGCATACTTCCAAGGAGGTTCAGAAAAGTCAGGGTGGGTATTGACACCATGTAATCAAACTCTAACCCTTTTTTAATGTATGTCAATGTGAAAAGGGTGGGATTTTAGTTGTGTGGTTACAACTACTATCCTAATGTGTGAACTCCTGCAGATAACCCTATGTTAGTCCCAGCTCACATTAACAGAAAGGTTTTATGCAGAGGAAGACTACTTAATGATATTTGATACTAACTAGACTAGTAATTCTTACCTACTGTTTTACATAAGGAATATTGTGCTAGTTATGGTTCATTTTTTTCAGATTCAGAAGAAAAATGCCTTCTATGTCTGTGTAGGAGGAATATGTCACTGGTGCCTCCAATAATAATTTATATGGGTTTATATAGCTTTTCACAGTCATTCCTAATAGCAATTTATTTTTAAAAATAGTCATATATATATAGATTTATAATAGAATAGAATAGCTGTAATGTTCCCTTTGATTTACTGTATGTTGGATGTATCAGCACACAAATTAGTATAGCTAAAAGTGGTACGTAAAAATTCTAAAAATTCTAAAGCTTATGTAAGGGGACAAGTTCACACAATAGTAAACTTAGAAATGAGGAATTTTTCAGGTCCTGAATTAACACTAAGATGAAAAGTTCTAGTTAATGTTCACATGGATTGGAGATATCCCCACCTTTGTTTTTCTGAGCTACCTTTGAAAGAAATTGGACAAGAGTTATTATTTGTATAACCCTTATAAATTGTAATGTAAAATTTCTACTTTAAATGGCTTGGTATTTGCAACTAAGTTGTTTTAGTTGAATATATGTTTCCCACAGAAAAAAATCTGACTGGCAATCAAAGGACTCAGATATACTTATGACACTGATGTTGCTTTCTCAGGAAGGACAATTATGCAACTATTTAGATAAGTGACTACCGTAATGAAAATGGATACACCTACATAAAGCAAAGGATATGTTCATCCATGTTTCAGCAATGGCAGCTCTTGATGACAGCTCTTGATGTTATCTGGGCTCACAAGCCAAATAGGGTTAAACTTGCTAGGATAGAAAACTATGAGAGAACATCAAAGATGTACAGTATGTTATGCTGAATTGTATAAAAGAATCCCAGAAAGTGGCATTTGGCAATCTATATTATTGCGAAATGTCCTAAGATCAAGTTCTGCTTGAAGGAACTCTTTTCTTAAATTGTCATGACTGGAAACCAGTGGCAGACAGAATGCCATAGACCAAGGGTCTTCAAACTTGGCAAGTTTAAGACTTGTGGACTTCAACTCCCAGAATTCCTGAGCTAACATGACTGAAGGAGGAATTCTGGAAGTTGAAGTCCACAAGTCTTAAAGTTGTCAAAGTTGGATACCGCTGACACAGACTGTCTGGTTCGAGTACAATTCTGATGGCTACTAAAACCCAATACTTGTTCTCCAAACAAAGCAACAAAGGTGATGAGGGCTTGGAAGCTTAAGTCTATGAAAATTGGTAAAAATAACTAAGTATGTTTAACCTAAAAAAGAGAAGGGGAAGTGAAAACATACAGCAGTCTTCAAATGCTTTAAGATCTGTTGTAGAGGAAAGAAGCTGTGGGTTTATTTTTTGTAGCAAGTAGAAAGCAGGGAGGGAGAGAGAGAGAGGCAGAGAAAGAGAAATAGGTTAGAGAGATCCAATTGCAGTGGGAATGGAATATCTGAACTCTAAAATCATAGTTATTATATTACCGAGGGCTTTTAAACAAAGTTGGACAGGGTTTTGCTGGTTGTTTGTTTAATTTAACAGACTAAAAGTTCCTGTTCTGGGTGGGAAGGTTGGACTAGAAGACTCCAAAACACATACCAATCCTGAAGGCCCTGTCCCACTGCACTTATGGATGCAAAGAGGATGTAAAACGTTAAAAAAAGCTTGCCATCCATTGGAAAATGCGATGCATCCGTTGTGTACTCATTGCATACGTGTTTCATACGCTCTATCCGTCAAGCATCCAACCACTGCGATTTCATCCATGCAAGAAGTTTTGAGCTGCACAAAACTTTGTGAATGGATGAACTTTCCGCCGTGTACGATGTAAATCCGTGACATACGAGCAACAAACGTTCTATGTCTGTTTATCATCCGTTAAACATCCGCTGTATCCTCTTTGCATCCTCTGGCCATCCTTGCAACGCATATCCGCTGCAGCTGAAAATGGAAAGAGGGAGGAAACAAAAGGTACATGGAACGTCTACACAGTGTTAGTAGCACGGAAATAGAAAGGATGCGCAGTGAACGGTTTGCATCCGATATACATCTGCGTGGCATCCCCTTTTTTTCCTTTCGGCGTATGTGATGCATCCACTTCATCCACTATGCGTCCACTTCAAAATTCTCCCCCAGAACCTCTTCGGAGGTGTCATCCGCTTCCATCCGCTAGTCTTCCTATGAACATCCATTTAACATCCCCGCTACATACTATCCACGTCTGTTCTTTTCCGCTCTTTTCCATTCTGTTTATGCAAATTTTCGCCACTTTTAGGAGCAGATGACAACGGATGGAGCCACCCCCGAAATTTTGCTCATCCGCTGTGTCCTTTATGCATATGTTTTGCATCTGTCGGCCAGTGGGACCGGGCCTTAAGACTTTATGATTATCCAACCTTTATGATTTATTTAAGGAAAGAATACTTTTTTCTATTCTTTTATCTGTTTTTGTTTTGCCTTGGCTAAAGTAATTCTATCCATTGCAGATTGACTTACTATATACAAACTAAAAAGTGAAGCTAGTATTAACTGTAGCATATTGAAACAAATCAGGATTAAAATGTTTTCAATAAATTTAAATTTATGGCTTAATTAACCTAGCATTCTCCGTTATCTGCATTACAGCAAATTAAAATTGGACTGAACTGAGGGAAAACAGATTTTATTCCTGTTGAGCAAAAGATATTACTTTATATTCTTAATGCAACATCTTGTTGTGAAAGACATTTGTTATGCTTTTCCAGCTTAGAAATTCTTTAAATCTCTGAGATTGGGCAACTGGAAGAAAGGGAGGGGTTTATACAATTCAATATAGAATCTGGATTAACACTGAAACTAAGGAAGAGATTTCAAACTATTTTAAAATAGTATTTGATACCTTTCATTTATATCTACAGTATATTTCTAGATTAGGGGTCTCCAACCTTGGCAATTTTAAGACTTGTGGACTTCAACTCCCAGAATTGCTGGCTGAGGAATTCTGGGAGTTGAAGTCCACAAGTCTTAATGTTGCCAAGGTTGGAGACCCCTGATCTAGATCACATTAATATATTATAGACTATCTTTGAACTCAAAAACATTCCTAACTTTACAGGGAAGGGGATATCCAGGTTTGGATTCTGACCTGCCCTCCAGCTGTCATTCTCAAATCTCTCTCCCATTTTCTTTCTTCCTGCTAGAATATAACCTGGGAGGAAATGACCAGTGTAGCCATCCTTTTTTTGGCATTCCTACCATCCAATTATTCCACTTTTTCACATAAAAAAGAGTGGCCTTAAATAAATGTTTGCATTTTCTTTCTCTAATTTACATGGTGAATTAACTGGGAAAGCAGTGGTGTCAATATTTTATGAAAAAACAATACAAATATTTAATATGATGCCCAGTAGACTTCCTGTAATAACAGGAATATTATTAAAATTATAAGAGCATTACTGAGCAAAATATTCAACAATCAGGAATTAGGTAAGTTATTAAGATAGCAAGAGTCAGAAATAATATTTAGCTTTTTATTTCATGATTAGTAAAACAAGAATGGTATATATTACACTAGGGCCTTTTGATTCCTCCTCTCTTCTTGCACTTCTCTGAATTCCATGTATCTGCATCTGCTTTGCAAGATTCCTCAAATCCTTCCATATAGGATTCCTTCCATGGGGAGACTGAAGGTCTCATGGCAGGTTGACCAGTACTTTTCTGTATCATCACAGGGCACAATATTTTAATTAAACCACATATCTTAAAATTAGGAGTTAGTTAAAATACACATGATTGGAAAAACTGTGTTTTAAAACCAGTCTTTACTAAAAAGAAAGATTTATAATGATAATAATTAGCAGCTCTACCACCTGTCCCAAATTATGGCTTGGTGCTAATCAGAGTGTTGTTAAAGGAGCCAAATCCGCTAAAATTATCTTTTTAAATTGATTAACTTTCCATCCTTTATACTTGATGTGTTGAGAATCCAATTATAATCTCTTTTTGTTCTGAGCTCTGATACAGTATATGTCCTTAAATTACACACAAGGGAATGATGTTCAAGGCTGGTGCTGAATGACAAATTTCAAAAGTGTCACACATGCTGTATCATGATTATTAAATTGTATTCTCTGGAGTGTTTGCAGGACCATATGGGATGGTTTTAAGCATTTGGAATTTTACTCCCATTACCTAGTCACCATGGTTTCAGACAACTAGAGTAAGACCATCTGTAAATTACTAAATACCACCCTTCTGTGTTATTTCCTTTCATTCTTCTCTAGCATAGCTTTTAGATCAACAGCATTTGCTGAAAAACAGTGGTAGCATGTTTTCTTTATTCTCTATGTATTTTGAATTGTGCAATTTTACTGATAAAGCTATGAATTAAGTTATTTACATTATATGGTTAAATATAGCTCATTAAGTGGTTGCCTCAATAGCTTATTACAAACCTGGCCACTTAAAATTCATAGTGGGAATGTGAGACATGGAGAAAGTGTTCAGTCCCCATTTTATTTATCCTTTCAACATAAAGTTTTGATGTCTCAAAGATAAAGAAGAGGACTTTTTCAACATGGTGTATTATTGCAATTCAGATATTTGCAAGAAATATATTTGAATGTACATACATACATACATACATACATACATACATACATACATACATACATAATATATCCATCCATCCATTCATCCATTCATCCATTCATCCATTCATCCATCCATCCATACATACATACAGCCTCTTTGTTAAATGTTACATTGATCAAAGGAAACACTAAGGACAGTTATAACAAAGATCCATCTAGTTTAGCTTAAACTGACAATCAGATAGAATTCAATCAATTTTAATTGTGATCACAGATCAAATGGATTGACCATAAGAAACAGTATCATTGTAGTCATGGAGCCTGGCTGTGCACATAAGGAGCCTTGGTGGCACAGTGGTTAGAGTGCAGTACTGCAAGCTATGTCTGCTGCAGCCAGCTTTCTACAATTTGGCAGATCGAATCTCACCAGGCTCAAGGTTGACTCAGCCTTCCATCCTTCTGACGAAGGTAAAATGAGGACCCAAATTGTTGGGGCAATATGCTGACTCTGTAAATCGCTTGAGAGGGCTGTAAAGCATTATAAAGCAGTATATAAGTCTAAGTTCTATTGCTATAAAGGACTACAACAAGGAACCCTAGTTTGCGAAGGTCTTCTAGAAGAATTGTCTCTCCCAGGAGGCTCATACTGCATCTGTATGATTGTCTTTTGGGCGTTATTAGGATATTTTCTTATTTTGCCACGCTTAACCTCTATTGTACTTAATCAACTTTTGGCAGATACTATTTTAATTAACAGGCAATTTAAAATTATAATTAAATTAAATAATTTAAAGGGATGAACTTTAAGCACAGTTCTCAAACCTGCTAAATATACTGAAGAATTAATTTGAATTGCTGTGCTCATTAAATTGTACATTTTTTTAAAGGTGAAGATTTATGAACTTTTTTCTTTGACAAGGATATTCATAATATAGATTAACCTAAAATGCATACATTATGCCAATCCTTATTATAATAAACATTTTTGAATGTCCATTAAGATATCCCATATATTTTGCATAACTTAATTAGTTTTCAGCTACTCTGAATCTGCGAGGTATATGCCATACTTTTCTTTTACTGTAAAGCAGTCAAAAATAAGACAGATTGCATAACATAAACACACAAATGTTAATTTTTATAGTGACAATTCCAGTGTTTTCACAGTGTTACTGTGGGACAGTATGCATATTATCTATGTATGCATAGGTAATATAAAAAATAGTTCTTTTTTAATTTATGGAATATATTATTTTCTAGATATATATTTTATTTTTAATCTATTAATCACATTTATAACCTGCCAAATGAACCATGGACTCTAAGCAGTTTGAAATAATAAAACATAATGTCTAAGAAGAACATAAAAAATAAGATGTCTTGGTAAAAATCAGATTTACATCTAAGAATTACTCCCACTATAGTAGGTCCATCAATTCCCAATATGTTCCAAGTCAAATAATATCAATCATTAAAATCCAAGTAAAATCAAGTAAAACATATAAAGGTGTTTTTTCTGTAGAACTGATGAATATATCTACCTATTTGATTTCCACAGATAAAATTGCATGAACATGATTTATGTGATTGATTTAAAAATATTTATTCCTCCTTAAGAATTTAAATATCTATACTAAAACTTTGTGAATTATTTTCACTGTAATTGTGATTTGTATCTTGATTAATACCTTGTTACTACACAGAGATGAGTGATCAATCTTTTAAATTAAAATTGCTTTGCAGAATAAAATGTTTACTGCAGTAATAGCATGATATTACAGTACTTGACTTTGTATCGGTTTTAGAAATTGCTGGTTTTCATAATGAGAAGTTTAAGGAGGGCAGGTTGATAACTTGTCCTGCCTAGCATAATTAAAGCCTAAATGAAGTATGCAATTAAAGTCATTCACAAAATTAATGATTCAGAAGTGTTATATCACTCAAATACTATCTTCAGCTTAATTTCCCCAAAAAGTCTCCAAGAAATTTATGCTAAACAGACTAGAAATAATGAACCCTGTTCTTTGCAGAAAATTATTGAAAAGAATTATTAAGGAGAAAATAAACAAACCATAGAAGAAGGAGTCTTGCTGAAAAGAAACCAGCATAGTGTCTTGAAATATCAATGTTTCTTGCTAATCTTTTAGGTTTTCATTTTTTTAGGGTATGTATCAACAAACATGAGGACAAGGGTGATTCAGAAGATACTGTATGCTTGAATGTCAAAAAGCTTTTTTAAAGTCTGTTACTAAAAGTTCCTAAACAATTTAGCCAGTCTGAGTTATGAGGACAGCTAGTTTTATGGAATAGCAGTTGATTAAAAAATCTAGACAATAGAAATAAATCCTCACATGGGCAAGATGTATGTATGAGGGTCCCATAGAGAATGGTGTCGATATAAATTAACAAATAGAAATGATCTGAACTAGATTCCTGTAATAAAATTGCCATACTTGCAGCTGACAGTAAAAGAGGCGACAACGCAAAAATTCTAGTATAAAAATGTCCATATACAAATATCCTGCACACATTTGAAATGTTACAGTTCTGATTGTCATGCTTTCACAAGAGGATTGCACAGAAACTGATTAGCACGCCCTTAAAAAGAATTGGAACAACTAGTATTCTTCAGTTTAACATGATTGGTTGATTTTTAAAACTTCTTTGTTACTCATCTCACGAATACAGCCACTCTGAGTGGTTTACAATATAATAAAAAATTAAAAAATGCTAAAAACAATTAAAATTAGAATAAAAAGTTAAGAACCAAGATGATAGAGGGTAAATGAAAGGCAATAGATGAAGACAAATCATAGAGACAGTGATAGGTAAGAATGTGCATGGCATAACTGATCTATGTTGTTTATGAGTATGGGAAATGCCTTGGAGAGTATGTAATATTTATTGCTTGGAAAGAAGTAATATTGTCTTTCTCCAGAAGAAGCCAACCCCAGGTCTGCTGTTTGATAACTTTGTTCAATTTCAGCCTTTCCTTTTGAAGGAAGTTGTTGAGGAGAGATAATGAATTAATTACAAATGAACTTGGGGAAAAGAGATTACCTAGCTCAGGACAATCAGAGTATTGGTTCTCTGACACATGACCTTTGTCAGATTTCATATGAGGGACTGAACTCCCCACTCCTTCCTCCTCTGATCTATTAGATCTCTGAATGTTATTTGATACAACTGGACATGGTTTCTTTTATAATCATTTATAAAAATCCTGACTTCTGGGCATAATTCTACAGAAGTTGTATTCATTCCTAAAAATGGATGATTCTAGTTACAGGTTTTGGTGAAAGGCAGCAATTGAGCACTTGAGAAAACAAATGTGAGTTCCTCAAAGCATGATACTTCTCCTTATTGTATTTAATATCTATGTTAAACAGCTGGGTAAAGCCTTTTTTTAAATCTCCTCTCGGACACCCCTGAGAAATAACAAAGCCCTAGTAAATCACCTCTTCTACAGCTGGAGTACTTTTTTAAATCTAGTGGATAAAATACTAGTTTAGGAATGGGAAAATCTGAGTACTGTTCTAGTCCTGCTTGAGGCTTGGAAGCCAACTGCATGACTTTGGGTAAAATTCATTATTTTGTAGTCCCAGAAAGAAGGAAATGCATACTATTTCCAAAGATGTTTCTAATAAAAGTGGCCTCCAAGTTGCAGGGAATAAAGTTGACTGGAAGTCAAAACAAATGAGCAAACAAATCCTTTCTTGACTAAAAAGAAGAAGGACCAGTGATATACTACTTGAAGATATTTGAAGAATAGGTTGCATGATCTATACTCTTCATAAAATGTCATATATATCCTTTTTTTATAAAAGCTGCATGTCCTTCAATGTTATTTGGAAATATGCAGGTAAAAAAAATCAGTTCACTCAGGAAGCTAATGTTTTAAAAAAATTCTGAAAACCCATTCTTCCCTGTCTCCTTTCCAAAAAGGAAAGTTGAACAGTGGCCAAGGCTATTCAATTGCTTCTAGGCTATTCAACAACCTTGAAGCAATATCTGTCGCTTGGTAAAAACAAGAGATAGAGGATTCTGGCTTTCAGCCATTGGTCCAAGGTTTTTTTATCCTAAAATAGTTATTTCCCACACAACAATTAAATTTCAAGAAAGTTCCTCCCACAGATCTTTCAGATCTGAAAGTAGGGATAGCATGGAAAGCTACTGTGTGATAGAGATGTTTTTAAAAAAATTAGTTGAATCTTTATCATCACTTAGTATTCAAAAAGAGCTTAAGATGTCACCCAAAGTTAATTCTGAAGTTTTCTAAAAATGGGGTGGAAAAATAAAAGTTTCCTGTGGAGGACAGTTTTTAGTGTAGTATTTCTTAAAATTGCTCCAACAAAGTTGAGCTCCGTATATAGAAGCCTGATGATGGCAGAAGAGATTCTGCCGAAATGTTGCTACAACTTTAAAAGCACAACTACAATGACGTGGGAAAATACCCGAACAAAGCTGAACAGCATACATGTAAGTTTTGTCTTTGGGATTTCTAAGGATGGCTGCTATTTTTTTGTCTGTTTTGAAGGCAGTCTGATGTGATGCCTGTGTAGTATCTTACTGATTTTGTCTGTCGTACCTCTTATGTAGGGCAGGACAGCTGTTCCATAGGTCTGTTGATCTTCTAGGTCTCTGTTATGTCTTGGTGTGTTTTTGTGAATCAAGCTGGTGATTTTGTTTTTGTGGAAGCCGTTGGCTGTCAATACTTTAGTCAGGGTGCATAGTTCAGTCTTTATATGTGTCTTGTCTGCCAAGCACAGAAACAGAGTGTTGCCAGCCAATCAAAGCCACAAAACAGACAGAAGAAACCAGAAACACCAATCAAACAAACTCCAAGTCCAATAAACACAGACCAAGACTCCCAACCAATCAAGATAGGCTCGCCTCAAATTTAAAACCAACGGCTGTGAGACCCGGACCCACATCCATACAGAAGCCTGATGATGGCAGATGAGATTTTGCTGAAACGTTGCTACAACTTTAAAAGCACAGCTACAATGACGTGGGATAATACCTGAAGGAAGCTGAATAGCATATATGTGTGTGTGTGTGTGTGTGTGTGTGTGTGTGTGT
>BLBF01000002.1:59263972-59275145 GCA_015471245.1 Laticauda colubrina
TGTATATGTATATGTATATGTATATGTATATGTATATGTATATGTATATGTATATGTATATGTATATATATATAATATGTGTGTGTGTGTGTGTGTGTGTGTATCTTCCTATTTCACATTTATGCTGTAACACTGTTCATTTTCATGGCACACTAAACGTTTAATGGGTTGGTTAATTAAATACAGCAACATTTGTTCTTGCTATACATTCATTAAAAGGTGCATAAAAAGAATCTGCTTTGCTTTCTTTTTCGAAGTGCTGTCCTCAGACATTGGCTGAATCGTTTCAAGTATACAATTTATTACCACTGGATTGGAACTGACAAAAGGTCTTGAGTTGTCCAGGTTTTTTAGTTGGTATATCTTTCAAATTGTATGGATTCTGCAATAAGAGGACTTTAAATTTTTTAAATTTAATTTTAGATGAAGAATATTCCTGACATTATCATCTGAACCTTGCATCGGAACTGAATATTGGTTTTTTCAACAATATTGGCTTGTCCAACAAATCAGTGTTGGTGACAAGGTTTAGTTGGTTACTTAAAAGTTTATAAACTTTTAAGCCTGCTCCACACACGTTCAAGAGTATGCACAGCGGTGGAATGCTATTGGTTCGGCCTGTTTCTATAGAACCGGTAGCTCCGTAGAGCAGTTGACACCAAACCAGTTCACTGCAACAACCTTCTGTTTGTCTGTTTGGCCCACACGTTCACCCAGGCTGTCATTTATTTCCTGCTTTTTCAACCTCAGCTGCTTTGCACAGCACAGCTGAGGTTGAAAAAGCAAGAAAGAAGAGGATTTTCAAATGCTGCACACCTGTGCACACTGCTTGTCAGCTGTCCAGACAGCACAGCTGATTATTTTTCGCAAATGCTCCACACATGCATGCAGCAAAACTCACTCTCACTGAAGTGGTTGTAACACTGGTTGAATTGGGATGCAGAAGGAGGAGGGGAAATTGGTAGAAAAAAATCAAGATGACAGTCACTGCCATGCAATTGAAGCCTACTCCCTTTTGTAATATATACATGAATATCACATATAAAAAAGAATGTGACTTTAGGTCACAGTGATGGCCAAATCTTGATTTTTGGGTGGAGGGACTCATCTTGGACTACCTATTACAATCTTCAAAGTATAATTTGTGCTACAGTGCCAAGAAGTAGGAAGTGTGTATATATGTGCTTTCTTTAGTTTCTTTTACAATAAGTAGACATGTGGATGAAATAGTGTACCAACTGTGAAGCTTCTCTGTCAAGTTACCCCCTCATCCCTTCATTATTTCATTGCTTCATTTTAAATTCTTGTGCATCATTGCTTACAAATGGTTGATAATGTGATGAAAAGCAGGGTTGCCTATATTCAAGTAAGACATCAGAATAGTCAAGCAAAATAAGCTGTGAGCTGATTTTATAAAGACATTTTTATTGCTTTATTTTAGGCTTCAGTATAGCGTTTAAAAAATGACGCATTTGAATGCCTAAGCTGTATGCAAACAGACTGTGAGCTGCTTTGTGCAAAATATATTCAATCACTCAGAAACTACATTCATGATTAATTTATTTGAAGGCTCATCTCTATTATGCATTCCAACAAGGAGGACAAGCAGAGAATTTAAAAAAAAACATTAGATTAATGTATTCAACTATGAAGGAATCACAATGGGATTCCCTTCTTTGACAAAATGCAGAATATCATGTAAAATCTGCCAATTTCAAGGGGTTGTTTTAAACCTTCAATCCCGTGGAATTTTTTATAAAATATTATTTATGATATTCTTTAGGAATTCTATGTAGAATTCATGTCAGAATAAAGAGGAAAGTCCTATGTTGGAATCTTTTCCCTTTCCAGTATCCTTTTGCATTAGCTACCCAAGTGAAATATTGATCAGGATGTTTTATTAGAATGGATCAGGTTTAGAGAAAGTAATCTTGTCATGCTATGCTAGGACTTATTTCAGAAGCAGCTATATTTAATTTTATAAACAAGAGGAGCTTAGGGCTGCATTCCCTAAAGTGAAAACTCTTTTGCAGCTGGAAATGAATTTATTTATCCTGGAATAGCTTTTCCCAAATGGTTGTTGGCCCAGTGAATATGATGGCTTCAGATTTCACTGTTCCCAACAAGCCTCGATAAGAATGTTGGGAGTTGTAAACAAAATCAGTGCATTTTGGGAAAAATAGGGCTGGGCAATATAACAATAATGTAATAAAGGGGAGAATGATAATTTCATAACTGTAAAGAATTCTAAATTTATATCCAATCAGTTAAGTGGGGCTGTTCTATTAATCTGCTGATTAGGGATTTCTGGAACTGATGACCACACATTTTAAAGTTGCCAACAAGATTACAAAACATTATCCCAGAGCAGAGTTCTCCAAACTTGGCAACTTTGAGACTTGTGGACTTCAACTCCCAGAATTCCCCAGCCAGCATGGCTGGTTGAGGAATTCTGGGAGTTGAAGTCCACAAGTCTTAAAGTTGCTAAGTTTGGAGACTTCTGTCCCAGAGAGTCTCTACCAATAAAGGAATATATTTTCCACAAGTTTCGGTCCTAAATATTAGAATACAAAGCAGAAGTACAAGAAAAGGATTAGCTGTTAGTTATAATTCTGTATTAAACAATGTTGCCACAGAGGGGAAATATGCAAAGGAAACCTAAGCTCAGATCATATGTTCCATATGTTGTATTTAAAGAGAAAGATGAGATGGTGTGTACCTTGAATCTTGCTTCATAATCCTATGAATGTTTATTCAAAAACCACTGAGTGCAAAGTTCTTGTTCTGGGGAAATTTTGCATAGGGCTTCTAGTCTTAATCCTGCACTCTCCAAATTTGAAATAGTATTGTTTTGTTTATATATGACTAAGAACATGGCTAGCAATGTTTGTCTTCTAAAGAATAAATTTTGTTCACCAACTCTTTCTCCACAGAGTAACATGAACCTTTTCTTGTCTTTCATGAAAAATATCCAACAGGAGACACATTTATGGGTTTGTTTACTTCAGATTTATGTTTGTCCTCTTGAGAGGATCTGTGAAAGATGCTCATTTTCAGAGCTACCTGTTCAATACATTAAGTAGAAATATTAGCACTGATAGCTCCATTGCTTTGTCATGATAGCAATAAAAAGGTGACATTACAGCACAAAACATTTAGACTGTGCAGAAAATCATAAAGTATGGATCCTATTGTCTGATTATATATTATTTTAGTATTTAAATGGCACAGATGTTTCATTCACAGAGTACAAATGAATATTATTTAATTAGAGTTGCCATGTGTAAATCTGTTGACAAATACATGTCATACTGACCTTACAAGATTCAAGTTATTCAGCTAGCAGCTGAATATAATGAGTTATCAGAATATACCAGCAGTAACCAATACAAAAAAACCCTAATGAACTGGTTTCTGTGATACTAGCAGGTCATCTTCTGTCAGTCACTCACACTGTTAAGAACATGATTTCCATCACTGTACATATTCCCAAGTCAATTTAAAGTTGAATAGATTCTAATTAGCTGCTGAACTTACATAATTTATGACAAAATTGCCCAGCAGTTTGGTTCATTAAGATGTCACTTTTCATGACATTATCTTGTTCTGAGACTAAAGCATTGATAGTGAAAAGATCAGTAAGACAGATATTTTAAGCCATATATATTGGAAAAGCCACTTTTTTTTCTTTTAATATATATTTCCCCTTCCTTCAGTTCCTGAATTTTTTTTAACTGCTGGAAACTGATATTATTTAGAACAACAGAGGGTTTTTACCATTATATGCTTGTCCCAATCTGAGGTTCATTGTACATTTCAGTCCTTATTAATATAAAAAAAAATCAGTCCATCGATGCACACAATAAATATTTCTGAGTATTTCATTCCAAAAATAAACCAAAAGTGGGCAGTTCCACTGGTTAGAACAGGGATGTTAACAGGGCCGGCCTGAAATCGGCAAAGGATTGGCCTGCGGTGCCTCTGCCAATGTTTTTGAGCTCTGTTTTCACTGCCAGAGGACTATCAAAACAAACAAAAGAAAAGAAGAAATGTTTCCCCTTTTGCATTTGAGCATGCAAGAAGGGACAGGAAAGAAGAAAGGGAAAAAGGAAAGACAAAGAAAAAGAAGGGAAGATGGGAAGAGAGCAAGGAAGAAAAAACAAGGAAAGAGGGGAAGGAGAATGAAAAATGAAGAAGGAAGGATAAAGAAGAAAAGGAAGAAAGGAAGAATATTATAATGAGAGTGAGGGAGGGTCTCAGGGAAATCCTGCTCTTGCACTTGGTCACCACAGGTGCCCTCAACATGAGTCCCGTGTCATGCCCACCACGTCCACACCCACCCCTGGCAAAACACACATGGCCTTCTGAGGTCAAACAAAACCCTGATGATGCCTTCAATGAAATTGAATTTAACACCTCTGGATTAAAATATCCTTGTCCATCGGTTTCAGTGAGAATTTATAATAGGAAAGCTATGTGAAGTTTGTGAAATGAAATGCTCTATAACAAGGGCCCCCAACCCATGGGCCATGGCACACTACTGGGCTACAGCCCATTTGGAACCAGACATGCGCATGCACATGCAGCTCCACTTGTACAACCTGCGGATGCTCACCCTCACACACACCTCCACTTGTGTGAGTGACAGGCATGCATGCAAACACCGTCCATTCACACAGGACCATCCTCCTCCTCCCCCTCCACTGGTTGGGCCATGAAGCCAGAAAAGTTGGGGACCGCTGCTCTACAATGATATTTTAAAAACTGGGCGATTGTTTTCTTCCTGTCTTCTTCAAGGTTTAATGTTGAGCTCCACATAGAGATTATCAAATGTCAATAAAAATGATTCCAAGTATTTGGCAAGTTACATGTTTCAGAAGATCATTCCAAGTTTTCAAATTCGTAATTTCATCTTTCTAATTCTTGATCTAGAAGGATTTCTCTACTCTCTCCTTGGAAATACACATTATGTAGTCTGTTTAACTGAAGAGCTTCCTAGACAGCTATGTTAATCCATTCTCAGTTACTAACCCTTAATATGATTTTATGTTAACTTTTAGAATAGGGGAGATTAAGCTTTTCATGATTTAGCAATAAGAACAGCAAATTTAAAAACCCTAAATTCACAGAGTAAATGTTAGGTATTTGAATTCTTTTGAATAAAAGGAAAATATAACCATTTTTCCAGGTGAAGCTGCAAGGACTGTGAAAAAAAAGTAAATACAATTTTGTGGCCACATCCACAAAACTAAAATTTCACCTGTTTTTTTTTCTCTCTATGTGTCGCACCCATAAAGCACATTTAAAAAATGGCAGGGCTTCAAATGTCTGCTCACAGCTAAAATCTTGATGTTTTGTTTTACTCTCTCCTCCCCCAAAATGTGCCCCTCTTTTTCTTTTCTTCTTTTTTCTTCTCTTTTGATACAAGAAGAAACCATTTGTTCTTTGATTTCAGTATTGTTATAGTTAATCAAGTTTCTTTCCTGTGGCAGGATGCCATTTCACAATAAATCTAATTTACTGCTATAAGAATACTGTATTTCTAAATAAGAAGTGCCATCCATCTGGAGCTTACCAATTTTCTAAAAGTCAATAGTTAAAGTTTTAAAAGAATGCTTCAGTGAATTCTACTTTTGTTCTATTTTAACACATGCTACTTTTCTGCATTTGATACACAGGTATATGATTTATACGAAGTAGGACAAGACAAATGATGGAAGGTTTCAAAAATAGACCAGGAGGATTTTTAGATGTATGAAATAGAAGAAAAATTATTTCATCCCCATCGCTTGCATTAGATGAGGGGTTTTATAAGGCCTTGCAATGAAATCATAACTTCCACATTGTACCATGGGAAATACTTATTCAAAGTTCTGACATTCTTCCAAAACTGATCAGAACATTAAGTAAAGGGTTGAATGGCTCTTTAATTAAAACCAAATGTGGTTTCATTATTGATATTGTAGTATATGAGCAATTGCTCTGAAATCATCATTTGCATAATGCATTTGACTTGAAGCATTCTTAGGCACATGGCACAGCAGGTGTTGATATCAATGCCATGAGATTCCTGGTCTGTAAGCAAATCTAGCAAGTGTTCAGCACTTCATAGGGGATTCATGTAAGGCAATTGCATAAAAAGGGAAATTGTGTTGTTTTTTTGCTCTTTATTTTAAATGACCAAATGGAGAAGCAGGTTTTCATCCTAAAAAATTGGCAGGATATACAAATGTTGCAAAATGGGACCTCTACTGTAAACATTTTTAACATGGCATATATCTGTAGGGGTTTCGTGGATCCTACAAGGATGCAGATGTTGCTTTGCTGTATTTTGAATTGTTGTTGTTGTATTTTTTCCCCGATTATTTATTTACAAATAAAATGAAGGGAAGGGAACATCTGTTGGTATTGTCATACCTAATTAATTTCACTTCTTCATTTTTTTTGAAAGAATGAGATAGTTTTCCCAGAGCAAATTTACTTAATATAATTTAGCTAGAATAATCATATCAATTATCCAAATTATAATCCTCCACTTTGAGTTTCTGTAGTCATACATACAATTTTAAATGCTAGCTGATGAAATATTGAGAAGTCTACTTTCTATGTGAGCGACAGTGTTTGTTTTCTGGTCTTGTGATGAATCTTCTTTATTCACCATTTATATATTTTATTGATTGATTGATATTAACTCTAAATGGATATGAATGCATTTACAGTATAGAAAACATGTACAATTTTAAAGAAATTTTTGAGAGGATATACTGTAAATTAAGCTTAAGACTCACAGTTATTCATCTCTGTGTTGGAATAAAAATTATGCCTCTGTTCTAAGGTATCACCAATTAAAATGATATATCAACAAGCCATTTTTCGGGCTTATACAGATTTAGAACTAATGCAGCATCCCCATGATCATGATCAAAATTTGCACGTTCCAACCAGCACAAGTTAACTATTACTGAAAAATCCCATAGTCACATGGTCACTATTTTTGTTCTTCACAGCCAGTTTCCAGCAAGCAGAGTCAACAGAAAAACCAGCAGTAAAATTGCATATTCATGTGATGTCTTGCTCATGGCTACAGCCTAAAGGTGATTCACTTCACAACTGCAGAGAAAGCAAGTTTGTAAGTCTTCCACAGTCATGTGATAGCTCACTTAATGAGAACATTGCTTAGCAATGGAGTTGCCTGTCCCAACTGTCGTTGTTAAAGCCCTTGTCACACTGCACCAACGGATGCAAAGAGGATGTAAAACAGACAAAAAAGCTTGCCATCCGTTAACGCGATGTACTCACTGCCTCCATTTTGCTTCCTCTCTATCCGTCCAGCATCCGTTTATGGACGTTTCATCCGCTCAGAAAGTTTTGAGCTGCTCAAAACTTTTGCATGGAAAATATATCCAATTCGTCCATTCTGCATCTGCTACGCATCCGCTACGCATCCATTATGCATCTGTTATGCATCCACGATATCCGCTAGGCATCTGCTGCGCATCCGCGCAACTCGCATCCGCTCGGACGCAGGGAGGAAGCAGAACGGACGTGGAACGGATGCATAATGGATGCCTAGTGGATGCAGCTTGGAAACAAAGCATGTAAAATGGAAAAAACGTCCGCAGAGGGGACCTATCTCGGATATTAAGGATGTCTAGAGGATGCCTAGAGGATGCCTAGAGGATGCAAAGGGACACATATACTGCCTATAAAAAGGGAGAGCAACACATCTGGATCTCACTTTCAGACCAGCAGCCCTGCTGCAGACCTCTGCAGCCTTCATCTGCCTCTTCCTCTTCCACAGCATCCAGTCATGTCCACCGTGGATCATAACACAGTCCTTTTGGCAGCCACCATCATTCTGCAACAATGCGAAGCCATCTACAGGCTCTGTGAACTCTACTACGGGAAGAAAAAGGGGCAGCCAAGAAGCATCTGGGTACGAAGATGGTTCGCCAGAAGAGCAGAGGACGGACTGTACAACAAGCTGATGGTGGAACTCAGGAGCGAAGACACTCGTGCATTCCAAAACTTCATGAGGATGCCTCCAGCCATGTTTGACGAAGTTGTGCAGCGGCTGACACCCAGGTTGACCAAGGCAAACACCAACTTCCGGCCCCGCCTGGAACCTGGGCTCAAGGTGGCACTGACTCTGCGCGACCTGGCCTGAGGGACCACCTACAAAAGCATGCAGTATGGCTGGAGGGTGCCACACAACACCATCAGCATTGTGGTCCGAGAAGTGGTGCAGGCCATCATCAAAGAATACCTGGAGGAGCTCCTCCAGTGCCCCTCCACTGAAGAAGGATGGAAGAAAGTTTCAGAGCAGTGGTATCAGAAGTGGAACTTCCCCCACACTGTTGGAGCCATAGATGGGAAGCCCGTGGCCTGCAAAGCACCACCCAAGTCAGGGTCCACTTATTTCAATTACAAGGGCTTCTTCAGCATCATCCTCTTCGCCATGGTCAATGCTGACTACAAGTTCATGTACATCGATGCTTCAGGCAACGGGTCAGCTTCAGATGCCCAGGTATATAACACCAGTCACCTCAAGGAGAAGCTGGAACACAACCTCATCGTGGGCTTCCCAGATCCAGAACCCCTGCCCAACGACACACAAGATGTGCCCTACTTCATCGTGGGGGATGACGCCTTCTCCCTCTCAACCTACCTCATGAAGCCCTACACCTCCAAATACCTCACCCGTGAAGAGAGGACAGGCTACAGGCTACAGGCTTCAACTACAGGCTGTCCAGGGCAAGGCGGGTGGTGGAGAACGCCTTTGGCATTCTGGCCAACAGGTTCCAGGTACTTCTCACCACCATGCAGCATCACCCAGAGACCGTGAGGAGGATTGTGGAAGCTTGCTGCATCCTGCACAATCTCATGCGCACCCACTACCCAGTCTTGCAGAACAGGCTCGTGGACCATCAACAAGGCAATGGGGACATAGAGCCTGGTGAATGGAGGCAAGGGAGAAACCTGATAGACACTGAGGATGTGCAAGGCCCCAACAGAGCCTCACGTGAAGGGAAGAAGCAGCGCAACCTCCTGAAACACTGGTGCAACTCCCCAGCTGGAGCAGTGGAGTGGCAAGACAGGATGATAGATGGTTAATGGATGCTTCCTTCAGCCTGTCTCATCACACTGATGAGATTGGGCCATGTATGTTGCGTGGGCCTACAATGAACAGGGCATTTAATAAAGAGTTGTGTTTATGTTCAAATGTGTGGATCAGTGCTTACATTGTTACTGATAATAAAGGGACAAAGGTGTGGCACCTGGGAGGGTGGACCATATAGTCCCACTATGCTTGCACTGGAGGTTTATCTATCCCACAGCTATTACCCATCCCAAAGGTATCCCTACCCATCCCACTGCTATCTTTACCCATCCCACAAGCATGCAAAGGCTTAAACCATTTCTAAAAGTTTCCACCAAGACTTTATTAAAAAAAAGAAATGAAGCAAGTGTATGAATCAAAAATAGACTTTACTAACAAGGAGCTATAAAACAAAAATGAGTCTCTGGCACTCCTCTTGGTCGCTCAGTCTCAGGGGTGAAGGGTCCAGGTGCTGTGGAGGTGGCTGGTGCTGGAGTGCTTGTCATCAGCTCCTCCAGAAGCAGAAGCAGCAGAAGCCCCAGCCCCAGAAGAGTGAGCCCGTGCTTCAGAAGCCCCAGCAGAACCAGAGTGAGGGTGAGGGGGCAGGATGGTAGCCCCGTCCCTCTTGCCAGGGCTGGCAGCAGATGGCTGAGGCTTGCTGTGCTTCAGCATGGTTGTGTGGTTGCTGGCTGTCAGGCAGGCTGGCAGGAACCAAGGCTGGCAGGAAGGCTGGCAGGCAGGCAGGCACCAAGGCTGGCAGGAAGGCTGGCACCAAGGCTGGCAGGAAGGCTGGCAGGAAGGCAGGAACCAAGGCTGGCAGGCAGGCAGGCATGAACCAAGGCTGGCAGGCAGGCATGAACCAAGGCTTGTAGGCAGGCAGGCATGAACCAAGGCTTGTAGGCAGGCAGGCACCAAGGCTGGCAGGTAGACTGGCTGGCAGCAAGGCTGGCAGCAAGGCTTGCAGGCAGACATGCAGGCAGGACAGGCAAGGAAGTCGATGTGTCTGGAAGCAGGTCTTTCCTCTGAATGGCGACCTGCTTCCAAGCTGCTTCTGTTATATCCGTGGGGCTAATGCAATGCATCCTCCCCGCATGTGCAATTAACGCTCGGCATCCGCTAGGCTTCTGCTGTGCATCCGCTGTGCATCCACTGTGCATCCGCATCATCCGCTGTGCATCCGCTGTGCATCCGCTATATCCGTTCTGCATCCGCTTTGCTGAGGTACCCCTGAAGCCTAGCGGATATGCCATCCACTCCCATCCACTCCCATCCTCTGGGCTTCTGTTCCGCATCCGCTTTCCATCCGCCCTGCGTCCTCCCCGCGTCCGTGTTATCCGCTCCGGTTATGTAAATTTTTCCCCCTTCTGAGAGCGGATAACAATGGATGGAACATTTTTCTCATCCGTTGTGTCCGTTTTGCATCAGTTGGGCAGTGTGACAGGGCCTTAAATGAGAAATATATGCACATCCTATTCTGAAATATCCTACAGAACTGATTTTCTACTCAGGTCTACCTAGTCCAACTGACACAGACATTGCTGGCTGCATTTGTCATTACATGAGGGCTGAAGTACTTAACAGATAATCAGAGTTTGAAGGGACCTTGTAGGTCATCTAGTCCACCCCCTGCTCAAGCAGGAGATCCTACACCATCTCTGGTTGGGAGTCCAATCTCTTCTTGAAAGTCTCAAGTGATGGCACTCCCAAACTATTCCACTGGTTGATTGTTCTCACTGTCAGAAAGTTTCTCCTTCAGAAAGTTCTCAGTCCCAATAATTATTGCTGCCTAAATTCTTTTTCAGGTTGTCTTTAATCCACATTAGAACATAACTTGGTATCATCTTCCCATTGCAACACCAAAAACATTTCTGATTGTTTTTATTCCAATATTCTATCAGGATGGAAAAGAGAGGATTGTAGCTTTTACCATTAACATTTGTACACATACACACAATTAAATGATGTTGATCCTAAGAGGTGACCCCCGTTGTTCTTCTAAATCAATAAATTGGATATATTCTGCAAATTTGGAAAGGTAATTAATAAGAAAATATTATTTTGGTTGAAATAATC
>BLBF01000002.1:59275155-59327732 GCA_015471245.1 Laticauda colubrina
ATAATCAATGATGAGAGGGGTAGCTTATTTCTTACAGAATATTACTTTCACATAAACATGATATGAATCTATACTGTGTGAGAAAATCATAATCAGATCAACTATGTAAAACCAGAATGAAATCAGCTTATTCCAGGCCAGTTATGGTGAATCTTTTTGTTGTGGTGTGCCAAAAGCATGAGTGTGTCGGCAACCACAATGCAATGCACCCCATACCCCCTGTGCATTCACGAACAACACCCCCACCCCTCTCCCTTACCTGCATTGTGCATGCACACACCTCCCAGCAGATTTTTAGCCTGTTTGAGGCTGTTTTTGCCCTCCTAGAGGCTCAAGGGAAGCTTCTGCAGCCTTGGGAGGCCGAAAAACAGGCCTTCGGGAAATACTGGAAGTGCCCATTTTCAGTCTCTGGGGGGCCTCTGAAACCTGGGGAAGACTGTTTTCATCCTCTCAAAGGCTTCAGGGAAGTCTCTGGACCCTCAGGAGGCTGAAAACAGGGCCATTTCAGCACTTCCGGTATTTCCGGGAGGCCCATTTTTCAGCCTCCCGAGGCTGCAGAGGCTTCCTTCAAGCCTCCAGGAGAGTGAAAATGGCCTCCCTGAGCTCCAGAGGTCCTTCAGAGGCTGAAAACGGGCACATCCAATATTTCCAGAAGGCCCGTTTTTCAGCCTCCTGAGGTTATACAGGCTTACCTTGAGCCTCCGGGAGGGCAAAAATGGCTTTAAACAGGCCAAAAATCACCTGGGAGGCATAGTGCAGTAAATTTGGCTGGGGCTCACATGCCTGCACAAATGGCTCTGTGTGCCACCTGTGGCACATGTGCCATAAGTTCACTATCATGGTTCTAGGCTATACCTTGATTTAAAAAAAAAAATATTGAGCTGGAAGTTGTCTGGCTACACAGATATGCTACAATATGGGTGTTTTGAGACAAAGAGACCTAACATTTGATAATTTCAACTAAATAGTTGAAGCAACAAGCCACATTAGACGTTTCCAAGCAATATGTATGTGTTTGTGGTTGTTAAGTAATATATCCTATTCTGAAATATCCTGTGGAATATTAGTAGGATATGAGGTAAATGTCAAACAAAAATAAATATTAATGTCTGTAATTTACATATATAGAGTAATCTCTCTAAAGTGTAATTCAAATTAATAAATTAAGTGATTTGGTAATATAAATGTAGTAATTTAAGTAATTTAAAGTCCATGGCTTTAAAATACCTATATACTCAACAAGAAATTGTTGGGGGAAAAAACTATCAAGAGCAAACAGGAACCAGATTCTGAACAGCATTTTCCCTCAGGTATATAGCCTTTCAGGTATAATGAGGAGCAGCAGTCCCATTTATCGCTACCACCACAAAGTCAGATGTCTGAGTCATCAGAATAGCATATTATTTACTGGACAAGTGGAAGGGGGAAAAAACTTTCTTCCATTCAAGAATAAGTGAGCTAACTGCAACACTTGCTGGAGCTGAGTCATTCAACAGTGAACCATATCCAATAATTTAAGCCCATGTCACACTGCACCAGTGGATGGAAAGAGGATGTAAAACGGAAACACTTGCCATCCATTGGTTAACGCGATGCATCCGTTCTGTACTCACTGCGTCCATTTTTCTTCCTCTCTATCCATCCAGCATCCGTCAACTGAGGTTCCATCCGCTCAAAAAGTTTTGAGATGTTCAAAACTTTTAGAGCGGAAAATGTATCCAACGCGTCCGTTCTGCAACCGCAACAAATACGTGGAACATCCGTTCTGCATCCATCGTTATCCGTTACGTGTCCGCTACATCCGCTAGGCATCCGCTGCGCATCTGCGCAACTCAAATCCGCTCTAGCAGAAAGCGGACACAGGGAGAAAGCGGAACGGACACGGAACGGACGCGCAGCGTTAGTAGCACGGACGGAGAAAGGATGAAAGTGGATGCAGCTCGCATACAAAGCATTTAAAATGGAAAAAACATTTGCAGAGGGGACCTATCTCGGACATTAAGGATGTCTAGAGGATGCCTAGAGGATGCAAAAGGACACATAGGGGAAAACCTATAAAAAGGGGGAGCAACTCACTTGGATCTCACTTTCAGACCAGCAACCCTGCTGCAGACCTCTGCAGCCTTCATCTGCCTCTTCCTCTTCCAGAGCATCCAGTCATGTCCACCATGGATCGTAACACAGTCCTTTTGGTAGCCACCATCGTTCTGCAACAGTGCACAGCCATCTACAGTCTCTTTCAACTCTACTACGGGAAGAAAAGGAGGCGTCCAAGAAGTGTCTGGGTCCGAAGATGGATCGGGAGAAGAGCAGAGTACGGACTGTAGAACAAGCTGATGGTGGAGCTCAGGAGCGAAGACAAGTGCATTCCAGAACTTCATGAGGATGCCTCCAGCCATGTTTGACGAAGTTGTGCAGCAGCTGACACCCAGGTTGACCAAGGCAAACACCAACTTCCGGCCCAGCCTGGACCCTGGGCTCAAGGTGGCACTGACTCTGCACCACCTGGCCTCAGGGACCACCTACAAAACATGCAGTATGGCTGGAGGGTGCCACACAACACCATCAGCATTGTGGTCAGAGAAGTGGTGCAGGCCATCATCGAAGAATACCTGGAGGAGCTCCTCCAGTGCCCCTCCACTGAAGAAGGATGAAGAAAGTTGCAGAGCAGTGGTATCAGAAGTGGAACTTCCCCCACACCGTTGGAGCCATAGATGGGAAG
The DNA here is from genome assembly GCA_015471245.1 of Laticauda colubrina. Lineage (NCBI taxonomy): Eukaryota > Metazoa > Chordata > Lepidosauria > Squamata > Elapidae > Laticauda > Laticauda colubrina. The sequence goes on from BLBF01000002.1 coordinate 59,277,878, forward strand.
CCCGTGGCCTGCAAAGCGCCAGCCAAGTCGGGGTCCACTTATTTCAACTCCAAGGGCTTCTTCAGCATCATCCTCTTCGCCATGATCGATGCTAACTACAAGTTCATGTACATCGATGCTTCAGGCAATGGGTCAGCTTCAGATACCCAGGTATACAACACCAGTGACTTCAAGGAGGGGCTGGAACGCAACCTCATCATGGGCTTCCCAGATCCAAACCCCCTACCCAACGACATGCAAGATGTGCTCTACTTCATCGTGCGGGATGACACCTTCTCCCTCACAACCTACCTCATGAAGCCCTACACTTCCAGACTCCTCACCTGTGAAGAGAGGATCTTCAACTACAGGTTGTCCAGGGCAAGGCGGGTGGTGGAGAACGCCTTTGGCATCCTGGCCAACAGGTTCCAGGTACCTCTCACCACCATGCAGCATTGCCCACAGACCGTGAGGAGGATCGTGGAAGCTTGCTGCATCCTGCACAATCTCATGCGCACCTGCTACCCAGTCTTGCAGAACAGGCTCGTGGACCTCCAACAAGGCAATGGGGACATGGAGCCTGGGGAATGGAGGCAAGGGCGAAACCTGATAGACACTGAGGATGTGCAAGGCCCCAACAGAGCCTCACATGAAGGGAAGAAGCAGCGCAACCTCCTGAAACACTGGTGCAACTCCCCAGCTGGAGCAGGGGAGTGGCAAGACAGGATGATAGATGATTAATCGGTGCTTCCTTCAGCCTGTCTCATCACACTGATGAGATTGTGCCATGTATGTTGGGTGGTCCTACAATGAACAGGGCATTTAATAAAGAGTTGTGTTTATGTTCAAATGTGTGGATCAATGCTTACATTGTTACTGATAATGAAGGGCCAAAGTTGTGGCACCTGGGAGGGTGGACCATATAGTCCCACTATGCTTGCACTGGAGGTTTATCTATCCCACAGCTATTACCCATCCCAAAGGTATCCCTGCCCACCCCTCAGCTATCTTAACCCATCCCAAAGGTATCCCTGCCCATCCCAAAGGTATCCCTGCCCATCCCACTGCTATCTTAACCCATCCCACAAGCATGCAAAGGCTTAAACCATTTCTAAAAGTTTCCACCAAGACTTTATTCACAAAAATAAATAAAGCAAGTGTGTGAAGCAAAGATAATATTTATTAATAACAAGCTGTAAAAGAAAAATGACCCAAGTCAAGTATCCAAATAAAGTTTACAGGTAACCACCCAGTCTCTGGCACTGTTCTCTGTCACTCAGAGGTGTGCCCAGTCTCAGGGGTGAAGGGTCCAGGTGCTGTGGAGGTGGCTGCTGCTGGAGTGCTGGTCTGAAGTGCCACTGGGGTGCCTGGCCCCGAGAGGATAACAGGAGATGGTGTGTTGAGGAAGCTCTCAGACAGCTGGCTCAGCCCCGTGATGTTGAGAACTCCTTCCTCTATGCCATGGGTTGTCAGCCCCAGTACCGATGACAGATATACTGAGGCCGGGCCTGGCTGTGGGGTGGAGGAAGGAGCAGTGTAGTGGGGCTGTCTGGTCTGCAGCTTGGTGAGGACTGGCATCGGTGGCATGGGTGGAATTGATGGCATTGGTGGCATTAGTGGTGTGGATGGCATTGGTGGCATCAGTGGAACCGGTGGCAATGGTGGCATCCGATGAACCTGTGCCTGGACTGGGAAGGGCTGCTGCCTGTGCTTCTGGACCTCCTGATAGCCATAACCTTGGTAGGTGAGGGCCTGTGGAAAACCTTGGAATGGGAGGGACATCACCTGGGGTGGAGGAGCAAACCTGGACTGGGTGGGAGCAGGTTCATCTGGATCTGCAGGGTTGTGAAGCAGATCTGTGATCCTGTCCTTCACCACCTGGTACTGGGGTTCCGCCATTTCCATGAGGCTCTGGTTCACATAGGTGAGGAAGGGCTTGCGGTTGGAGGATGAGGAGTCGGCGTGAACCTGCTGAGAGAGGAGATCTACGCTGCTCCTGATGGTGTCTCTTATCTCCAGCAGGACAGTGTGGCTCTGTCCCTCCTGTCTGGCTCTCTGCCTTTCTGTGGGGGTGGAGCTGGGGGTGGATGAGGGTTGTACTGTGGTGGAAGTGCCGTCTCCTTTCTCCCACTGCGCCAGGGGGTCCTCCATGCACTCCACCATGGTTAGAACAGCTGTGGGCGGGTTCTCCGTCGTGGCACGCTCCACAGACACCTGCCTGGAGACAGGAGCTGACTCTCGGCCGGAAGAGGACTGGCTCTCAGCAGGCTGCCTGAGAGAGAGGGTCGTGAGAGGGGCTGCTCCTTGGTGGCGGATCTCCCCCTGCAGGAAGCTGAACTTGGCCATGACATAGTATTCTCTGTCCGTCAGCTTGACCGCGGCCTGGCCAGATTTCTTGAGGTGCAGCTTCCCGTACCAGGTGTGCATGTGCTTCCACCAGCCGAGGAGCACCTCCGAAGTGTAGCCCAGGCTCTCCACCTTCTCTCTCCAAGCAGCCTGCTTCCTTTTGGTGTCCTTATAAAGCCGGTGTCCCTTCCGCCATAGATAGTCATTCTCTCTCAGCCACTCCAGCACCTCATCCTCATGTTCCTCCTCGATGTTGTATTGCCTCCTCTCCCGTTCTCGCATATGCCTCTTCCTCCCTTTGGCAGGACCACATGGGCCCTCATCAGAGGGGCTTCCAGGTTCTAGGGGCTGCTCCACCACACCAGCAGCAGCAGCAGCAGCACCAGCAGCACCAGCAGCACCAGAATCAGCAGCAGCAGGGTAAACACCAGCAGCGCCAGCAGCACCAGCAGCACCAGCAGCACCAGGATCATCAGCAGCAGAGTAAGCACCAGCAGCGCAAGCAGCACCAGCAGGACCAGGAGCATGAGCAGGACCAGCAGGACCAGGAGCACAGGCAGGACCAGGAGCACAAGCAGGACCAGGAGCACAAGCAGGACCAGCAGGACGAGGAGCAGCTTCAGCAGAGTAAGCACCAGCAGAAGCACCACTGCCAGAAGCAGCATCAGCAGAGTAAGCACCAGCAGAAGCACCACCTCCAGAAGCAGCTTCAGCAGAGTAAGCACCAGCAGAAGCACCACCGCCAGAAGCAGCATCAGCAGAGGAAGCACCAGCAGAAGCACCACTGCCAGAAGCAGCATCAGCAAAGGAAGCACCAGCAGAAGCACCACCGCCAGAAGCATCATCATCAGCTCCTCCAGAAGCAGAAGCAGCAGAAGCCCCAGCCCCAGAAGAGCAAGCCCATGCTGCAGAAGCCCCAGCAGAAGCATGGGCCAGGGGGTGGGAGGGTTTCCCTGTCCCTCTTGCCAGGGCTGGCAGCAGATGGCTGAGGCTTTCTCTTCTTCCCCATGGTTCTGGGGTTGCTGGCTGGCAGGCTGGCTGGCAGGCAGGCTGGCAGGCAGGGAGGCTGGCAGGCAGGCTGGCAGACAGGCAGGCAGGCAGGCTGGCAGGCAGGCTGGCAGGCAGGCAGGCAGGCTGGCTGGCAGCAAGGCTGGCAGGCAGGCAGGCTGGCAGCAAGGCTGGCTGGCTGGCAGGCAGGCAGGCAGGTAGGCAGGCAGGCAGGCGATGTGTCTGGAAGCAGGTCTTTCCTCTGAATGTTGACCTGCTTGGGAGCTGCTTCCCTTTATATCCGCGGGGCTGACGCAATGCATCCTCCCCGCATGCGCAGTGAACGCTAGGCATCCGCTAGGCACCCACTAGGCATCCGCTAGGTATCCGCTAGGCATCCGCTAGGCATCTGCTAGACTTCCACTCTGCATCCGCTTCATCGACTAGGCTTCTGCTGTGCATCCGCTTCATCCGCTCAGCGTCCGCTCTGCATCCGCTGTATCCGTTCCGTGACCTCTTTGCTGTGGTCCCCCGGAAGCCTTGCGGATGTGCCATCTGCTCTCATCCGCTTCCATCCGCTAGGCTTCCATGGAGCATCCACTTTCCATCCGCCCAGCGTCCTCCCCCCGTCCATTCCTTTCCGTTGTCCACTCTGGTTATGCAAATTTTTGCCCCTTTCGAGAGCGGATAACAACGGATGGAACATTTTTCTTGTCCGCTGTGTCCTTTTTACAAACGTTTTGCATCTGTCAGCCAGTGTGACAGGGCCTTAAAGTTTGTTCATCACAACATACTGTGATGGAAGATACTGGGAGGCCTACTCCACCCCAGCCTTGGTTTATATATAAATATTTTAATTCATTATTTGTAGTGATTTTTTTCAATTTTATGGTACATCAAAGTGTTATACCAAAGTGTGACAATTCTATATAGGAAAAATCTCTGCATCAGTATTTCTCATAATGGATGATCATGTGTCCTCAATGCTATAAAATAAATTTCTGTATTGGGCAGGGACTTGGACTACTGTATTTACCGGACTATAAGCCGCTACTTTTTTCCCACGCTTTGAACCCTGCGGCTTCTACAACAATGCAGCTTATCTATAGATTTTTCTTCGCTAACTGTCATCAGGGGATGCAAAAACGTGACAGATGCAAGAGGTCAATGCAAAGAAGAAGATGCTTCCAGTAATTTTTGGCACGCTCGACCCAAGCAGCATGACACACAGAAACGCAAAATATTTTTCACACCCTCATCATGGAAAGTACACGAAGAAAAGCATATGATGCAGCTTTTAAGTTGAAAGCAATCGATCTGTCTATCCAGGAAGGAAATAGAGCTGCTGCACGTAAGCTTGGCATTCATGAATCAATGGTGAGACATTGAAGATGGCAGCGTGAAGAAAAAAGCGGCACTCCGAGGTGAGTGGGAGGCTTGGATGACCAGCGGCAAGAAATCATTCACAAAAACTCTGCAGGCGAAGAGCATTCTTCTCTTTCTGTGCAAATATCTCATTTCACAATGTATATATCTGCGGCTTTCAGTCTGGTGCAGCTAATATATGTAAAAATATTTGTTTCTTTTAAAATTTAGTGGGTGTGGCCTATATTCCGATGCGCTCTATAGTCTGGTAAATACAGGATATAATTTTGAAAAACCCTCCAACCCTTACATTGGATGGTTATTAAAAAGGAGTTGTTTTTCTTGTTATCATATTTTGGACTTCCCAACAATGTGAGACAAGCAAGGATATGTTTTTGAATCCTTGCTATGCTCATATAGAGATGATTAATATATTCCCAATTTTAAGTTAGTTTTTTATTTATGCAAAAATTCTTCATTCTGTGCAGATAATTTCTTCTGGAGTTTCCCAAGATATCTCCAAGGAAATACATATGCACACAAATAGATCTATCATCTCTATCTTTGCCTCTATTTCTAGCAAGTGGAAGGGGTAGCATGATAATGAATTTTAACTAAAAGTATAACTCTTTATAAAAGATAAATAGAATGAGTTTCAATTATATTTTTATAATTATATACATCCAGCATTTCCCACAATCTTTGTGGGAAAGATTCAACTATATTTTTTTTTTGCAAAGGTCAAAGGAATATCACCTGGCTAAAACAATTAATAGTAATTATTTGAGCTTTACATTGTTAAAGCACAGTAGTGAGCCTCAATGAATCTCATCGTGTTTTATTCTTCACACGGTATTATTTCCTATTCACATTTTTTTGTGTGAATTTCAAGCACCTACATAAAAAACAAAGCTGCAGCAAGAGCTGTTAATTATCCTGTCACTAGCTTCTTTTATTAATGAAATAATGCAATTTTTAACTGAAGCAAGAAGAGTGCAAATGTGATTCTTTGGATTACTTAAGATCCCATATCTTGCCTAATAATACAAGAAAATCTGAATTTCTGAATGGCATGTTCATATTCTCCTGTTAATAGCTTTCTCTTTTTGTGGGCTACGCCTTTGTGAATTTAGTAGTACATAGACAAGTATACTAGCAACCAGGATAATAAAAATGCCTGCCCTTTGAAATGGACTCTCTTAAGAGGTTTCGAGGACCTAATCATGCAGTACAAGCTTTTAGACTATCTCAAAAAAAACTTGGCTTTCCTCCCCCCCAACTCGTTATTGTTCACATTTGATATACATCTCCCTCTTACATGAAATCCTTTGTTTTTGTTGTTGTTGTTGTTGTTAATTTGGTTTGTTTTTTTTAATGTACTGCACTGGTTTTAATTGCACACTTCGCTGGTTTCAAATGGACTGACTTTTTAAATTGAATTATAAATCAAAACATGTATGTTTATCACATCTATAGTACTAGTATCCCTAAACAGAGAAATACATTTTCTTCCTCAATACAGATACATGTGAGCAAATATATTCATTAGTTATATGACCTCACAGTTCTATGCAGTTGCAGCACGTCTTTATTGATGTTCTAAGTATTACTATAAGAAATCTTTATAAACTGCATTCATAATACATGAACAGAAATAGAGAACCTTACCTGAAAAAAAAGCAAGTATGTTTATGTCCTGTTAAATAATATGAATGTGAGTAGATGTGCAAATGTATTAAATTTCATCCTTCTAATTTATGAATTTCATGAATCATTTCCTTGTAGCATGAAGAGGTCTACACCTCCAATAACACAGGGAATATATTCTTTGGATAATCACCCATGCTCAACAGTCATAGATGAAGGATCAGATTAAATCCAACCCATTTAGAAGAAAATGTGGTCTATCTCAGTTTTTCTCCCTAAATGGGCATTTCACAGTTAGTGAAAGTATGGCAATCTGAAGATGGCTCTGGGAAAGTGGACCCAATGACAACAGCAAAAATCAAGGAACCAGAGAGTAAACCAAACAATTGGAACCTCTCTAGGGAGAGGATAAGGGGTGTGCTCCAAATGGCTGGTCTTCCTAATAAGAATGCAGCACAGTAACTTTCCATGGGTTTGAGCACCATGAGATGATGGGATCATCCATCTTGCTTGCAACCATGGAAGAGCCTTTTAAAGGATACTTTCTGAGCATTTTTAGAAAGTCAGGTGAGTTTATCTTCAATTCTGAACAAAAGAAAAAGTAATTTCAAGTTTAAGAACTTAAAGAATATGAAATAAAGAGCAAAACGCTAAATAAGAGTTTAGTCTAAGAAGTTATGAATGGATTAAGAGTCCAGAAAAAATTGGAATATTGACTTATTAAAAATTAAAAACAGACTTATTTTGGCTGCCCTTGATAAAATAAGTTAGTAAGTATAATATCAATACTGTAAGGATTATCTGAATGTACGAATAGACTATGTCTAAATGATGTTAATGATTGATAGATGATAGATATGGAACAAATCTTATCTGACAAGATAGAGAAAATGCAGAATGTGGAAGTACAAATGACAGGCCAGGAGAATGATTTGGAAAAGGACACATAGTACTGGATGTAAAAACTGACTAAAGTTTTAAAAATCAATATAGAAATGCAAATAATAAACTAAGAGAATTACATAAAAATATTTTTTCTTAGATCAACAAAAAGAGCTTGCTAAAACTGTGAAGAAATCTATGTTATGGGATAAAGAAGAATTTGAAGAGTAATCAAATCCTATGACAATATTTTATTGAATTAAAGATTAAACTATTGTAAGTAAAATGGGGAAATATAAAGTTGGTTTATCTAATAAAAGTGAAAATAAGAGGAGTTTTTTGCAATGTTCTGGCAACTTTTATGGTCTGATACAAGCATTGAAAAGTTGGTGGTTTATGATTATAGGTATGGAATTAGATGTAGGATATCCATTTAACCTTCTAGAGGAATGAAGAGTTCTTACATTTGTTTCTTTTTTCTTTATTATATTCTTTGTTTCCCTTTTGTTTTTTTCTCTAAGTTTAGTCTGTTTTGGTTTTTACAACTTAAAATTTCTCAGAGCGCGCTCTCTCTCTCTCTCTCTCTCTCTCTCTCTCTCTCTCTCTCTCTCTCTCTCTCTTTCTCTCTCTCTCACACACACACACACACACACACACACACACACACACACACACACACGAAAAAGCAAGTAAGAATAGCATTGCTGATGTGGCTGTATTAAAGTTGAAATTATGTCCACTTGTTGATAAGGCCAAAGGAAGGAAGAAAGTTCAGTGCTGCAAAGAAATGTATATCATCTATAACACTGTTCTCAAAAAAGATATTTTATTTGTATTTGTATGTTTTGTGAAACTTAAATAAAACTTTTATAAAAAAAAAAAGAATTTCTACCATAAACAAGTAAATCATAGATGAAACAAAGCATGCACTATTATGGACAAAAGGTATCAAGTATTCAGATAAAACCCCTAAATTACATAATAGGATGGATGTAATGTGATTCCAAGGCAAGCCAATCAATAATAGGCAAATAATCTAAGCAGAAGCTGAATAATTCTAAAGACACCACCAAAAAGAGTATGTCATACAAATTCTATGTAAGTTAAATCTAAACAATGCAAAAAAAATTATATATATATAGATAAAGATTAACAATCAAAAGGTTAAAACAAGAGATTGATTTAAGAATATTACAGAAATCAAGCAACTTTTATACAAGAAATGTTTCAGAAAGAAGATATTTTAAAAATGATTGCACAAATATAAACAAAATATTCCAGAAGTTCAAAATTATTTGATCACCAGAACCAGATACTCTGGAATCTGAAATTAACCAAACCCTAGAAAATATTACCAACATGCATTCAATTTCATGCAGGTGCTCTAACTGTATTCAGTAAGCACCTCAGTTATATTGAGTGTTGAATCCACTTAAGTATTTTTTTTTACTGACAAAAATTGGGTTGACATACTCCCTTGTAACAAGAGATCTGATGCATATATTGTTCAGAGAAGCTGAGATATTAAGGCCACTAACATCTTCCAAAAGGGGGATATTGGGGATGGGAGAATTTCTCTATCAAATTCTCATTTTGTTGAATCCTATCCCATGCTGTTATTGTTATTACTAGGGCAATATCTCACAAACAGTTATAAGACAACAGAATGCAAGAAGAGCACTTTTTGCTGTGAGAGTTCAAGAAACTGGCAACTTTAATTAAATTTCTAATATATTTCTTTTACTATTGATCACTGAAGTTAAAACAATGCTTTGCACTCTAGGCAAAGATGATTTGAAAAAAAAATGGGGGGGAAGGAAATCCCAGTTCAAAACAAATTGGACATGTTAAGCAAAGATCAATCTCTGTTGTCAAGTTTATAATTCTGGGGAAGGAGTAAAGAAAGAGAAGAAGAGAGTGTCCAACAGTAATGTGGGAGTCCACATGTTGCTGATAATCCTCAATTTATGACCACAATTGAGCCCAAATTTTCTGTTGCTAAGCAAGACAATGATTAAGTGAATTTTGCCCCATTTTATGATTTTTCTTGCCATGGTTGTTATGTGAACCACTGCACTGTCAACTTAATAGCATGGTTGTTTGGTCAATCTGACTTGTATCCATTGGCTTTTCTTGTCAGAAGGTCACCAAAGGTGATCATGTGACTCTGGGACATTGTAAACGTCATAAATAAAAACCGGTTGTTAAACATGTGGATTTTGATCATTTGACCATGGAGATGTTGCAACAGTCATAAGTGTGAGAATCGGTCATAAGTCACTTTTTTCAATGCCGTTGTAACTTTGAACACTGATTGCTAAATCAGTGGTTGTAAGTTGAAGACTACCTGCACAATGGCAGCTTGGAAGAGTTGAAGGACAGGTTAACGTCATTTCTTTTTTTATTTAGAACACTAGTCTATTGTTTGACAAAGAAACAGAGTCCTACTGAGAAGGACTCCATTGCAAGCTGAGGCTCTGACATTTAGTACTAACATTAACCAGTTTAGCTTTTCCTTCTTCACATCTGATTTTTCAGTTTTCTATTAAAATATATATCTTAAACTATGATTCCCTGTGAAACTTATATTTACTATATTTTATATATAGTAAATATATTTACTATATTGAACTATTTAGAATGTCAGATAATTTTTAATTTTGGAATGATATTAGTACCTGGTTCATGTTATACTTTTTAGCATTTTTAAACTGAAGTTTAAAGTTTGAGATTTAAGCTTAAAGTTTAAGAATTAGTTCCTGTAGCGTCATCTCCATTAGGCAGTCAGATCAAGAAATTAACTTCATAGAAGACCCGACCTCTACATTCTTATTAAGAGTGATAATAATAACAAAATTTTGTAAGTCTGTAAGTCCTACTATAGCTTAGAGTTCATGGAATCAAAGAAGCATGTAACTGAGTGACTTCCAAGTGTTATCTGGCTGCTCTCGACTTGAAATATGTTTTATCCCTGGTTGCCTTGGCAACAGAACTTGCATATCTCTGTCAAGGTCATTTTTCTGACTTTCTACATACAGCCTTCATAATTTTTTATGCTCTATTATCACTAACTTCAGGGTTAAATTCTAGAGATTGCTAAAAAATAGAAGTTTGGGCTTCCAATTGTGCCAGGAACACTGGGAATTTGCATTATTTGGTTTCTGGATAAGCTAAGACAGAAGCCACAGAACTACTTGAAATGAAAGGAAGGACCAATTTTGAGATGAGTAAGTCTAAAACTTTGATACAGTAGAACTTGTGGTGTTTTTTGATGTTATTGTAAGATCACCCTACTTACTGAGCTCGTGCTCCAGCCAGCTTTCCTAATTTTTAATTCCAACATAATCAATTACATGTTCTCAATTTATTGATGTTCCATGTTGTGGAGTGATGGGAATGACCGAGGTGGACATGGAACAACTGACAGAATCTTTATTTAACGAAATAAAGGGTTGCCACGACTGCTGGGCTAACAAGCAGTCGGCTGGCGGCAACAGCTGATGCCGTTTGACAGCGCTTTATATAGCCGGCTGTCAAACGGCATCAACCAATCAGGGTAGTCCGCACTCCCGCCAGGAACGCGGACCAGAGGGAAAACTACGCATTGACACAGCACTCCTTTCCCCTGGCAAGGAGCATGCATATTCCTGCAAGTAGGCCGGTCGTCTTCTCAGGCGGTCAGAACACCGTAGAACAGGGGCCTCCGTCTGTCGATCGAAGTCCTCTGCTTCAGGAAGCCCTTCGGAGCCGGTTACCGCAGGAGCCTCGTCCTCTGGAGCTGCAGTTGAGTTGCCAGGTGCTGGAACAGGTAGGTCCCTCCGTCCACAGTTCTTCCGGGTGTCATTGGTCAGCGGCGGCAGGTTTTCATCGGTTGGTGGTAGACTCGGATCGGTGGGTGGTAGACTGGGTCCATCAGCAGCCACTGTCCAACGCCTCCTCAGCTGGTCGATATGTCTGCGCCAGGTACGACCATCCTCCAGCAGCACCCTATATGACTTAGGTCCTGTTACAGCTATGACCTGTCCTGGCACCCATAAGGGGTGGCCTGCATAATTGCGGGCATAAACCAGGTCATTTAAGGCAAACTTCCTAGGCTGGCTGTCAGACCCAAGAGGAGTCACTGGGGCGTAGTGTGGGTGCAGCCTGTCCAAGGGAGTCCTCAAACGTCTGCCCATAAGGAGTTCCGCTGGGGACCTATTGGTAGTGGCACAAGAGGTTGTATGCTGATATAGCAAAAATCTGGACAACTTAAAGTGCCAATCACTTTGGCCAAATCTCCCAAGGGTTTCTTTTACTGACCTAACTGCCCTTTCAGCCATTCCGTTGCTAGCAGGGTGAAAAGGAGCTGTGAGGGCATGCTTGACCCCCAGGTTGGCTAAGTATAGTTCAAATTCGCAGGAGGTAAATTGGGGCCCATTATCTGACACTACTGTGTCAAGGATGCCATGTGTCACAAATAGCCTGGTTAGGGCCCTAGTAACTGCAAGGGTGGTTGCTGTGGGCAGCAAGGCCACATAAATCCATTTTGAGAAAGAGTCTACTACTACTAGAAATGTACGCCCCTGCATTGGGCCAGCCAGGTCAATGTGCAGCCTGGACCAAGGGGCTCCAGTGTCCTCCCACTTCCCAGGGGATGCAGTTGGTGGGGCAGGTCTGGTTGCCTGACAAGGCTGACAAGTGCTTACCCAGCTGGAGATCCGGGCATCCATGCCAAGCCACCAGACATAACTACAGGCCAGGGCCTTCATTCTAACGATGCCCAGGTGGCCTTCATGCAGGAGCTTCAGAAGTGAAGCTTGCAACGAGGAAGGAATGACCACCCTTGTTCCCCACAATAATAACTCTGGAGGGATGACAGTTCCAGCTGGTGTGCCTTAAAGGGCAGGAACTCAAGGGAATAAGGGACATCTGGCCACCCCCTTCCCACCCAGTCAAGGACTTGGGCGATTACCTTGTCCCTTGAGAAATGGTAAGCAATATCAGAAGCTGTAATGGGCAGATTGAGTTCGTTGAATTCAAACACAGCATGGATTGGTGCAGGGTCTTCAACTGGAACCAGCAATGGGCAGCGGCTGAGAGCTTCAGTGTGTGTGAGATTTTTTCTGGGTCTATGGTTCAGTTTGTATGAATAAGCAGCTAAAAACAGAGTCCATCTGGTCATCCTTGGGGATAGAATCTGAGGCGTTTGTTTATCAGCAGACAAAAGGCCTAGCAGAGGCTTGTGATCTGTGATTAGTTCAAAATGGTGGCCATAGAGGAATTCATGAAATTTCTTTACAGAGGCAACTGCAGCCAAAGCCTCTTTGTCTATCTGGCTGTAGTTGTGTTCAGCCAAGGAAAAGGTTCTGGAGAAAAAGTCTCAGAGCCATTTGGCAGTCTGTGACTAAGAACAGCCCCGATGCCAAAAGGGGAAGCGTCTGCAGCAAAAACTAATGGAAGATGCTGGTTGAACTGAATTAAAACTGCTTTAGAGGTGATCAAGGATTTGACAGAATGGAAGGCATGAGCTTCCCTAGGTCCCCAACGCCGGGGGACTTTTTGTCCAAAAGTCTATGTAAAGGCTCTGCGATTGAAGCTTTGTGAGGGAGGAATGCAGCATAGAAATTGAGAAGTCCTAAGAAGGCCTGGAGCTCAGTTTTGTTGGTAGGAGTGGGTGCCTCGTGGATGGCCCTGACTTTAGATTCTATAGGGTGTTTGCCAGAAGCATCAATTCTATAGCCCAGAAAATCTACTTGCTTAGTGGCAATGGTGCATTTTAAGTTTGAGGCCATTTTGCCTGAATCGATCTAGAACTGACCTTACTCTTTGTAACAACTGAGGTTTGTCTGTGGCTGAAATTAAAATATCATCGAAATAGGGGACTACCCCTGGGAGATCTTGAAGTAGCCTCTCCATCAGGGATTGAAATATCCCAGGGGCTACACTCACGCCGAACTGAAGTCGTCTGCACCTAAAAGCTCCTCTGTGCATTACTATTGTCTGCAATTCTGCTGTGTGGTCATCTACAGGGAATTGCTGGTATGCCTGGGACATATCCAGCTTTGCAAAAATAGACCCAGGTTCAAAAGAATGTAAAAGGTGTTGAATGATGGGAACTGGGTAAGCACTGATTTGGAGGTATCTATTCAGGGAAATTTTGTAATCAGTGCATATCCTAACGCTACCATCTTTCTTAAGAGGGGTCACTATGAGGGTCTCCCATTTAGCAAAATCTACAGGTTCTAATATTCCTTGTTTGATTAGTTTGTCAAGTTCCTTATCTAACTTAGGACGAATTGTGAAAGGCACCCTATGAGGTTTCTGGCGTACAGGAGTTGCTTGAGGGTCTACACTAAATGATATGGGGGTGCCTGAGTAACATCCCAAATCTTCACTGAATACATTAGCATAGTCTTCGAATAGGGAATCTACTTCAGCATTTAACACAGAGTGGATGCCTGTTATATTTAGGCCAAGGGCAGGGAACCAATCTAAACCCAGTAAACTGGGGAGAGCACCATCCACCACAACCAGAGGCAAGTGGCCTTTAAAAGTTTTGAATTGAATGAGGAACTTCCCTTTCCCGAGGACTGGAATGTTCTTGCCTTGGTAATCTCGCAGAGTCAGGTGACAGTCAAGGAGCTTCTTCTTTGGAAATCTGGGTAGCAGCTTCTTAAGGGTGTTCCATGAAATAATGGATAGAGCAGAACCTGTATCCACCTCCATCTTGCAGGGTTTACCTTCTAAGGAGACAAAAATACTGATTTTGTTAGAGCTGTTGTTGAACTGATTGAAGTGGTTACAGGTATAGCAGTCTTCCACTTGCCTTTGAAAGATGGAGTTAGGCTGAGGTCTCTGAGTAAAGGTTTTCCCAGCTTGGCAGACCTTTGCTAAGTGACCCTTCCTCTGGCAACTTAAACAGATGGCATTCCTGAACCTACAGGATGCTCTTAAGTGATTTCCTCCACAGCTTAAACAGATGGGTTGCTGCCGGGCAGAAAAAGTAGCTTTTGACTTTGAGTCTTCTGGAAGGGGTCTCTGGAAGGGGTCTCTCTCTTCTTCTGGAAGGGCTCTAAGACGATTTACAACAGCTGAATCCTCAAAGTCCTCATCAGGAGAAACCTCACCAAAATGGACTGTTGAGCTATTTTGTTTGATCGTGTTTCCCTGGATTTCAGCTGCAGATTGAGCAGAAAGCTCAACAGCCTGAGACTCTTCAATGGCTATTGCTAGGGTTAGGTCCCTTTTGGCTAATAGCCACCTTTGCAGCCTTAAGTCTTTAACCCAACACACTATTTGGTCTAGGAGCATATCCTCTAGATAATCCCTGAATCCACAGTGTAAGGCAGCAGACCTCAGAGCAGCCATGTATTCACTGATAGTCTCTCCCTCATCCTGAACTCGCCTCCTGAAGGCATGTCTCCTTGCAATCTGTGAGGGCTTGGGTGAATAGTGATTAGAGAGGATTTCTTGTAGCTCCCCCCAAGGGGCTTCTTTGACAGGTCATAGGGCTACCAATGCTGTGGCAGTGTCAAACACTGCAGCCCCACAAAAGCTTAAGAAATAGGATTTTTTTTCTATGGGCTGAAGCTTCAGTGAGGTCTATAGCATCCAGGAAGCAGTCGAAGCAGTTCCTATAGGATTCCCAAGTCTCTGCCGCTGGTCTAAATGGTGGGAACGCAGGGGTTGAAGACATCTCTCCTCAGCAATGACAGTCTATTCGGCTAGGAAGTTGAATTTTGTGCTCGCGGAATGGCGTCAGCAGCTAGTGACAGTCAGCTTGTAGTGGCTTTGGCTCTTTTGTTTTTAGTGACTCCGGCTCTTTAACAGTGACTGCGCTCTACTGCATTGTCCGGTCGCCTCTTATTTGGATCCCATCCTCGTCGCCAGTGTTGTGGAGCAATCGGAATGACCAAGGCGGACACGGAACAACTGACAGAATCTTTATTTAACGAAATAAAGGGTTGCCGCGACTGCTGGGCTAACAAGCAGTCGGCTGGCAGCAACAGCTGATGTCGTTTGACAGCGCTTTATATAGCCAGCTGTAAAACGGCATCAACCAATCAGGGTAGTCCACACTCCCGCCAGGAATGCGGACCAGAGGGAAAACTCCACATCAACGCAACATTACAAATGTAACATTCTTGAAAATAAAGGTAGATTTTCCCCATCTAGTTGTGCTTAGGCCTGTTTCTTAGCCAAAAGAGCTAGCATTGTCCAAAGATGTGACAATATGTTGAAGCACCAGACTGCTGTTAGCTTCCCAATGAAATTATACCTATTTATCTACTTGCATTTGCATGCTTTCAAACTGCTAGGGGCAGGATACTGTCTTACTATACTGCAACTAAATAGACACATATTTCAATGCAAAGTTTTTACTTACAAATTAATACTACTCCTAATCTAGACTATATACTGATGTAACAACCAGGGAAGTGCTTATACTTTGTCATGTTTAATACACTCCAGTTAAATTCTCATTTTGCAGTGAAGTTTAGATGTGGCTTGATTTCCTAGTGAAAGGTAATAAGCTCCTTTTAAGTTCAGATACTGGCAACAATAATTTTCATCATTATGCTTGATCACATCCTCATTTCTGAATGCCAGGAAGGGAAAACAGCTGAGCATAAGCAAATATAGAGCTACATATGGTAAATGACAGATGGAAATAATTTTGAAGACACTTAAACACAAAAGTAAGAAGTGTGTCAAATTTAACTTCTTCCAAAGGATCATTACATCCAAAGGGCATTAAATGCCCAACCAACAATAAGAAAACAGGAAAGACTCTTTTTCTGTTCCGTTCTATTCTTCTGACCATATAGCATTATGGACAATGCATATAGCAATGAGTCACACTTAGTGAAAGTTTTTGTTCCTATTGACTTCTCAAAGCTTTCCTATTTGGCATTCCTTTGCTAAAAATACAAAAGACAGAAAGAATATTTTAACTTGCTCCACCAAATGAAAGCATGGACACATTTCTCAGTATAGTAACACAACAGGATTGCAAAATGATGGTGCTGGGAAGAAATCACCATTAAAAAATATGAAGATACAGCTAATGAAACACAAAGTGTTTTCAAACAAGATATTGAGGAGTTCTTTATGAGGGTTTCTGATCATTGCTAAAACATATCTAAAAATATTAATAGTAAATTCCTTTATAAAATCATGGCACTGAAAAGCAGGTGGGTGAGAGAGGAAGTATTTTGAAAAGATTTTTTTTAGATTGCTTCTCCTTCTGAATAAACAAAAACTCCATTATTAGAACTTGAATTTAATATAAAGTATGATTGTTTTTTTAATATTTCAGAACTCAGCTAAGAGGAAATATTGGTGTTAAAGTCAGTAAAAATGTAACTATGGACGCAGGATGTAATAATTAATTGCTCGCTTCTACCACCTTGTGGAGGAATGAATTTAGTATAGTTTTCTCATGTGAAGGCAAATATCATTGTGCTTCAAACCATAAAAAATAAATATTAGTCTCAATATGCTTGAGCCTCTCTAGAGTAACATGGATTAAACTGTTCTTAACACAAGAGATTACAAGTAGCCCTTTCATTCTCAGACTAAGTGGATTAACAGATAACAGATAATCAGGGTTGGAAGGGACCTTGTAGGTCATCTAACCCTCCACCCAAGTGGGAGACCCTATACCATTTCTGACAAATGGCAGTCCAATCTCTTCTTGAAAGTCTCAAGTGATGGTGCTCCCACAACTTCCGAGGGCAAGCTGTTCCATGGGTTGATTGTTCTCACTGTCAGAAAATTTCTCCTTATTTCCAGGTTGAATCTCTCCTTGTTCAGTTTCCATCCATTTTTCCTTGTCTGGCCAACAAGTGCTTTAGAAAACAGGTTGACTCCTTCCTCTCTGTAGTAGCCCTCTCAAATATTGGAACACTGCTATCATGCCTCCCCTGGTCCTTCTCTTTACTGGACTCACCAAGTCCAGTTCCTGCAACCGTTCTTTGTATGTTTTGGTCTCCAGTCCCCTAATCATCCTGGTTGCTCTTCTCTGTACTTTTTCTAGAGTCTCAACATCTTTTTTATAATGTGGTGAACAAAACTGGATGCAGTACTCTAGGTGTTAACATGTTATCTGTTGCTTCTGCTGCAACAGTCCTATCTCAGTCAAGATAAATCAGGTCCAGACATACCTGATCTCATATATGAAGCAAGGTTGACCCTGTCAGCATGTGGAAAGAAGTCACCTAGAAAGTCTAGGGCTACTGACTAGGCTAATAAATTGTGACAAGTATCTTGGGAGATGTCAATGGCAAACCATTTCTTTATTCTTACCAATTAAACTGTATAGATGCATCATTGTAAGTCAAAGCTGTCAAATTCAGTTTTAAGATGCCTTAGCTACCTGGTGAGGGATTGGAACTGAATGCCAAGTCCCATTCCTGTAGATCTGATGCTCATCATCCAGCTTAATAAGACTGATTGTCTCTTCTACAACAGCACAGGAACACAATCTAGTAATGGGCACAAGGAATGTCTTACAGTTGCAATCTTTCCTGGGAAACAGAAACCATTTGAATGAAATCATACACAGATCACACTTTTAGAGTTGTTACAAAGTGATTGTTTAAAGTGTATATGCATCCCAATTGCTTATGTTCAACATCACTGTACATTTCCTTCACTTGTGTAGAGTTCTGCCATATTCTGCCCACAACATAGCACTATATTGTTAGTATACATCAATTATTCAGGTAGCCATATTCTTGAACCAATATAGCAGCCTATTGCTATATTTGGAATTATTTAAAACTTGTTGTCTTTCTGCTGAAAACATAGTTATGAACCATAAGAAAGGCAGAATCATCATAGCAAAATAACATTTCTCAGCTATGGAGATTCTCACTCATCCAGAACATGATTGTCCCAAAGATGCTCTTTCAAAAGACAACTGGACTTTCTGGTTTTTCTTTAAAGACGTTTCACTTCTTATCCAAGAAGCTTCTTAACTCTGACTAGATTCCCCACTACCCAGTCAGAGCTAAAGAAGCTTTTTGGATAAGAAGCAAAACATCTTCAAAGAAAAACCAGAAAGTCCAATTGTCTCTTGAAAAAGCACCTTTGGAACAACTATTTCTCAGTACCAGTTTTGTTCACATAACTGTTAGTTGTACATAAAATATAAGACTATGAAAATTGAAGAAATTGGAAAATGATGAAGTACAAAAATATGGCTCAACATTAAACCTCAGATCTTTTAATTGGTAATGTAGCATATACCTTGTTGCTTTTATTTTCAAGATACTTTCTCATTACCTTTCTTCAGAGATTATTCAGCTAGAGCAATGATGGATTATAGAAGATTACAGTCTGTTAGAATAAGATCTCAATATCAATACCACAAATCAAAAGAAAACTTTCCCAGAATATTAATTGCAGAGTTTTTATGTGTTGATTCTACACTGAGGTGATATTCAACACATAGTTCAGAGAATGGGCAAATACCACCTCTGGCTGGAGATTTTACAGTATCCTTCCCCTGCCACACCCACCAAGCCACGCCCACAGAACCGGTAGTAAAAAAGTTTGAATCCCACCACTGTTCTACACAGCCCCTCCTCTAGAAAAGTTCCATGTGGGTATATTTTCAAAGTAAATTGTAGATGACATTGAGTTGTTACCAGCATGACAGTTCTTATATAAGCTATATTTTTATCACACAAATTTTCATTAGAATGATAACACAATTGACCTTTCAGTTCAATAGAATTAGAGTTTAATTCATGTTGTAATCCAAATAGATTTTTCTTGCTTTAAAAAATATTTACTTATTAGCTGGAGTCTTTATATACATGACATTGGTCTATGTCTGATCTTACAAAATTTCTCAATCCTAGAGATGAATTAAATTTACTGCAGAAAAATCTTCAAGGGAGCTGAGAATATTATAGATGAGGCTTTGTTAGTCTAGCATCATGTTAGCATAAAGATTTATTTCTAGTTTTGATAGTTTATAATTGTGAGTGGTAACTTTCAAATCTATGATTCTGCTTCCTGGCTTTGAAAAAGGTAAGCCGGAAACAATCTTTTCATGAGTTCGGACCAGTCTCTATTTCTATGCTCAATCTTTCTCATAGGGTCTTGTTATGGGGAAATATATATATGCCTCCTTGAGCTCTAATATGAAGAAAAAAAAAACAGTGTATAAATGGAACAAATAAATAAGCAAAGCTTACACTTTCTGATAGACCTTTTTGATTCAGCACAAATTATTTTGCCAATTACAATTAAGATACAAACTAATTTATTACAAGTCTATTATGCTATTATACACCCCATGTAGAAATAAAATATGATACTCTTTTCTGTAAATACTTGTAATGTATGTATTTCTTTATTATTTAAAATATTTTAAGCAATCTTTGGAGCTCAATACTTTCTCACAGATCTAGAAACAATGAAAACTAGAGACATGAAAATAAGAGTCCAAACTGCAGGCAATGTTGCTTTCTATTTTCCTTGCTGAAGAATAGAAACAGGAGGAAGCTCTTAAGTTGACTTGTGGACTTTGTAGAAGTTTCAGTACAATGGCCAATATGAAGATTAAATTAAATCTCAGATAGGTCTTTGGTCTCATCCTAAATAGCTGTGTTATCAGTCAGATCTCTGAAAGAATTCTATGGCAAGTTTGAATTTATAAAGATTTACAGAGATTCAGGAAATTTCTTAGTCTTCTATATAAATGTATTTTTAAAAATCAACACTGGTAAAGATGCCTAGGGAGATACTGAAAAAAAATAGCACCATCAGAAAATAATTCGTTCTCTTTTGAATGTCTCTGCGATTAAAACCATGGAAAGGTTTCAAATATTTCTTCCATCTCCGTTGTTTTAATGAAGGCAATGAAATGACTTAAAGGAATAAATAAAATAAATGAAATAAAATAATAAATAAATGAATGAAATGAATGAAATAAAATTGAAAGCTTTGTCTGTTCAAAACTGAACAAATATCAGTTTTCAGTTTCTTTTTCATCAAAATTCAGTAATAATAACCAAAAAACTGCAAATTACTCTACACCTGACATAAATAGATAAAATAATAATCATATAATCATTAATTGTAAAACAAATTGCTTCTAAAAATGCTTTTAAGTAGAAAAGAAAATTAGTTGTCTGTGTAATTGTTACAGGAAAAGCTTTCAACAAACTACAGAGCTAGGTGTTAAACCCAAACAAGTAAGATGCTAACAGCAACCACAAAGAGAGAATTATGAACTTTGAAAGTGCTTTTAGGGGCTTTTTAGGCTAGAACAGGAAAAAGGGTGGGGGGGTATATATTGAGTGCTTTTAATAATCAAAAATATTATTTCTAAGAAAAAGGGGGTTTGAAGAGAGGAATAAGCTGTATGATTTGAACAGGAAAAAAGGGAGCGATAAGAAATGGGTTTGTGCTTATGTAAGGAATAAAATGCCAAGCTATGTTTTGATCTGTATTCACCTTTGTTTGGACCCTTATTTGCAAATGATAATAAAACTCTTTGCTGCTTTCAAGTTGTTGTCTCGCGTCGTTCCATATGCGATGCTGAACTGTTTAGTCCACACTGAATGCGTATAAAGTAATGATCTCCACTTCCCATCAGAAGTGGATGAAATTTTAAACTACTCTTTCATTAATGCTTGGAAGGATTCCTGCAGAATTGTTCTACAGTCTGTAAATCTACTACTACTACCATGTTATATCCCATACTATTTAGAAGACAATGTAATGGAGAAAGGAGGAAGAAAAATACCCTTTATGATCAGATTTTTATTCATGGAAGGGAAATTAGAATCAAAGCAAAGTTTTACATATCCAGATCTAAATATTCTTTTTCATTCAGAAAGTATTCATACTTAATTTTTTCTCCATTATTATTATTATTCCATTAAAAAAAGAAAAAGTTTCTAAGAGGCCCCAATTTCGGGAAATTAAATTCATCCATAACAAAGTAAACTTATGTGAAGAATACATTTATGTAATATACCATGTTGCATTATTACCCAAAATATACCTTAGTTGAACACCAGTTGCAATTTTTAAAATTCTAAGATGTAGGGAAATAAGGAATGGAATAAATATTAGACCTAATAATCAAAATAAAGCATATTCCTTCAAATCTATGCTGTGAAAATATTAGCCATCTTTGCTTCCTTAAATTGTATAATTTAAAAATAGGCAGATTTAGATTCAGCAGCTCAAACTATAAAAGAAATTTAACAAAGCTTCAACGTTCAGGCAGTTTCCCATGCAATGTAAATGATTGTTAATAAAGATAAATTTGAATGATTTAGTGTTTAAATCTAACAACTGATGTGACATAAAAAATGCTCTCTTGAACCCAAAAGCAGCTGCTAGAAATGAAAGTGCCATTTTATTTAACCTGGACTGGCTGCTTCCTTTATATTTGGTAACCGTTAGAACTTTTGTTCTAAACTTTGTTACCTTATGTGTCGATTTAAAAGTTTAAGTAGCTGCCCATACATTTCCCTACTTAATAAAGCACCACCAATTCTTTATTCTTTTAAGTGCCTCCAAACTGCCAGCATCCTACTTCTGAATTTTATTTTTAATGCTATTTGCCAAGAGCACGAATAGATGGACTTTATACCCTTATTTCATAGAATGATATGAAAGATAGCTTTGCTTCTAAAGATCTCTTTATATTACAATTAATTTTCATTGTCCTTTCCTACAACAAAATGGTTTAGGCTTAGGAGAATAAATTTACAGTGAGATGTCATTAGTGGTATGCAACTATTCTTATGGTAAATGATTGTATTAATCCCAGTGACAAGTAAGTTTAATTGAATTATTGGCAATTCAAATTTTCTATGATTGCCAAACAGATTTGTGATTATTAGTTATAAATATGTGTGGACCTTCATTAAAAAAGAATCTATCCTACAGGAACATTTACACTGTGGTGCTCTCACTGCATATAACTCCTGAAATTCAGCTATAACAGTTCCTGCTGCCTCTCGGCCCAGTCTTTGTTTGGCCATTTCAATTGTTATGATTTATCTCGAACTACTGAGCAGCCTTGGGAAAAACATTCTTCATTTCTTCTAGACCAGTGTTTCTCTTTAACTTGCACTTTAACTTGCACTTTAACTCTCAGAATTACCCAGCCAGCATGCTGAGAGTTGAAGTCCACATATCTTAAAACGGTCAAGGTTGAACAACATTGGTCTCTAGACCTTTTCTTAGTTGCTTTGGAAGATCAGTGAAAGTTAACAGATCTGCGCTGAACATTTGACGTGTTCAGTGCTGATCGAAATGAATATTTTTCACTGAAAATGGTCATAGCACTTATTAGGAATATGAAACACCTAACAGGTATTTGGGTTAGAAATATATAAACTCAGATAAACATTTTAATTTTAAATCGCCTAACGGGGAATTACCTCAACAGCTCTTAAAGAAAAAAGTTTAATAATTCAGTCTATAATTACCTAAAATAATCCAAATCCTCCCTTCTTTCTATGTGACTGAATCTTCTTAGAGCTTCATTAACAATTACACTGGGGGAGGGGGAAGGAAACCAGGAAAGTGGGACTCTGACCACATAAACAAAGACCATATAATATCATTTTTACTTACAGTAGATGCATTAAAGAGAAAGACTTTAATCATTAATTTATTTATTTTTCACATTTTTAATTATCCATCCCTCTCAGTTCATGTGGTCATAATGGGCCTACCTTGAGGTTTTTTTTTTACCACCCCACATGCATGCCCCTATTCATTAGGCAAATGCTCAGAAGGTAAATCTTGTTCCAGAGGTTGACAATATCACCAAAGTTTCAGAGTTGTACTTTATTTTCCTCCATGATGCCTGTGATGTCCAGGATGCAGGGCTCCAGCAACTTAGGGTAGCAGGCTGGCAAAGCAGTGAATTTCTGGCCAGTCAAAAGGCCAGAGAAGGATAGGAGACCTCAGGAGGGGAGTTGAGTTGAAGTGTCTCTGTGGTCTTATTACTGTAGGGGTATGCAATGGCAATAATTTTGAGGACTGGGTGTAACTACCATCACTGTAATTTAGACTGTTAAACAGATAGTCATTAAGTAAGGACTGCCTCTAGTAACTGTTTTATATTGTTTCCTTTCTGTCCATACAAATTCTACACATTTGAAACATCCATTCAGATGTGGAAAATCTAAAAAAGTACTGGCTTGCCAAGACATATAATTAGGTAATTTTGCTTCACATAGTAAATGTTTTGTCAAAATGCCTCTCAGTTCTGTTTTAAGCCTATTATTTTCTCATTTAGAGATCCCAAAGGTATGCATGTATGAAATATGAATACTTGCTTGATTTCCACTTGTTTACAAGTTGTGCTTTATACTTATGCAAAGTCGATAAAGTTTGGTTTTATTTTAAAGACATTTTTTTTTTGAAGAAAAATCTCAATAGATTTGTAATGATCTTTGGCATTTATGTGCTTATTAAATAGTTTAAAATCTGGATGGTCACTGCAATCTTCTTTGAATCTGCTAATTATTTGCACTGTTTATGACAAGTGTGCTCCACTGGGTACAATTATGACTGTTTATTGAATAATTGCTGTCTCTGTCAAATACTTGATTGAATATTTACCCATTCAGAGTAACATTTTTACTGACTAATTGTCTGTACTGAATAATATCCTCTCTCAGTAATTGCCTACCCTGAATAATAGTTTCATTGTAGACGGTCGTTTTTTTAATAAAAAATATTAAACAGTACTGAATTACTATCTGTTATGACTCTTGATAAGTTTGCTTACAATATGTACGTTTGCTATTGTGTATGTTGATTTTCTAATCATTAAATGTATTTTAGTCCTTAGATTTTTCTTGTTGATTACAAGAAAAGATCAGCTGAAAATAATAGTCGGAGGATGTACTGAAGAGAGCAGATAGTGATTAAAAAGTTGAAAATGTACTGTTCTGGAAATGGAAAATTCAAAGCTCTTAAGAGATGAATATTTTCATGTTGTTTTCTTTATTTAAGAAGAAAAATGGCACAAGTAGAAAGGAGAAGAAAAAGAAATGAGGAAAGCAGAGAATTTTATTTTTATATTCTAAGGGTATTTCCAATATTGTCTATTTAATATGAAGTTATGCAATATTTATTTCTTGTTTATTAGATTTCCTTGTCCATCTTCTATTGTTGTTTTTAAGTTCAGGTGGCTTACAATGGTAAAACATGTCTATTGCTTTCTGAAATGTTATGTCCTGTTGTGCATCTTGAAAAAGTGAACATATACTAATAAGCATTGACATACAATACCCCAATAGGACTTATAAATTGGAGGGGGAGGATTGGGGGAAAGAGGGAACATCAACTGATGATAGAAGAACATCAGTTACATTTCTATGAGTCTGACAATGCATGGGTTCATAAGGCATATCAATTCCTAAACCTGAATTAACAAAGTACAATAACTGTGTTCTTGTTATGTCCGAAACAAAAACAGTATGAGCAGGTGTGGGATTCTACAGGTTCGCACCTATTTGCTCGAACCCGGTTGTTAACATTCTAAGCAGTTCGGAGAACCTGTTGTAAGAAGAAATTACTGGCCTAAGCCTGTAAGGAAGGCAGGAAGGAAACATTCTGGTGTTGCTAACAGAAACTGTCTCTCCGTTAACCCTTATTTCATTCTTGCAGGACTAGACTTCCTGTCTCGGGAACTTCTCTGGAGTTTTTTCCCCTCCTTTGCTGGTACTTTGCTTGTCTGGCGTGACCATTCAAAGTTATAATGGCACTGAAAAAAGTGACTTATGACCATTGTTCACACTTATGACTGTTGTAGCATCCCCACAGTCACGAGAGGCTAGGCGAGGAGAAGCATGCCTCAATGTGAGTGATGTTGAGTTGGCCATGCCCAGCCAGTCACATTACCACAAAAGCCATGCCACCAACTTAGCCATGCCCATAAAACCAGTTGTTAAAAAAATTGAATCCCACCCCCCAATTAAGAGCCACATAATTTGGCAGGAGAATGACTAGGTTCCTACAACAAACCAAAGTACAAATTTTTCTGACCCAGTGTTAACTGTTGTGCATACCCAACTATTGTGCCAGATGAGCTGCAGGTTATTATGGCACATATCATATACATGTTGTTTCTCAGGTACACTGAGAGCTTGTGTACCGGAGACAAATTCCTTGTGTGTTTAATTACATTTGGCCAATAAAGAATTCTATTCTATTCTATTCTATTCTATTCTATTCTGTTCTGTTCTGTTCTGTTCTGTTCTGTTCTGTTCTGTTCTGTTCTGTTCTAGCCTAGTCTAGTCTACTATATTCTAGTCTAGTTTAATCAATGGCTGTTGCAAGCTCCCAGAAGATCCCACTGCTACTTCATATCATATCATATTATATCATATCTGTTCTGTATATAGAATAGTAGACTCCTAATACAGGATTCTGATTGGCTAAAAAACCTAAATGGGGATTGGTTCAATTGGAACCAATCCACGAAGCTGCTCAAAAGGCGGCAAAACTAAATACCTGTCATTGGCTACAAGCCGGCAGGCAAATCCCTATAAAAAGGTTGCCGCAGCTTGAGCCAATGTTCCGTTTTTCAACTGCTGTATATAATAAAGACTTTGTTGTTGGAACCCGGTCTACCTCGCATTTTTCTGGACGGAACAATATCATAACCAGAAAACTCAACAATATTGCTATAAACTCTGTGCAGATAGGAAAAGATTGTTCGGAAGACACTATTGCCAAGGGCATCCATAAATTTGAAGCTAGTCTTGATGGCTATAATAACCGTACTTTATTTTCTGCTTCCCTAACATTTTAAAATCATAAATTGAGTGTGCTCATTTTCTCTGAATTATATTAATAGATTGTGAGAGAAGTCAAGCAGCCGATTTCAGAGAATGTTTAAATATTGTGTGGTTAAGGGCAGTACTAGATCAGTGTCACGGACTTTCTTATTGAAGAAGACAGGGGCCTAGAAATTCCATTTGATGAAAATGTCATTGAGTCTCCAGGTTGTCATATCTTGCATAAATAGCACAAGTGTCCTGTGCACAAAAGCTGAGTTACCATTTCCATTTAGATATTGCAGATAGGTAAAGGAACTGATGTACTCCTGACTAAAAATAGAAGAAGATTCACTGCATTTTGGACACATAAAAATACTGTAATTTCCATGTAATTGAAGAGAATATAAAATTTTCAACATCTACATTTGCAATAATTAAGTTTATGAAACAGATTCAGAAATTCTTTTTAGTTCCAAGGGAGAGAAATGTTAAATCATGATAACCTAAATCTGTCCCAGAGTCAGAAACAAAGGCCCTTGCTACTTGACAATTATTTGCAAGAAAGGAAGAAAAAAGTTCCATGGAGAGTGGTCACCTTCACCACTTTTTACAGAAGAATACTGTAAATTTCAAGGGACGGGTGGGGATTGTTTTTAAAAGTTAGTTAAAATCAGAATTCACTTTATTAGGAATATAATCCAAACTAAAGCTGAGTTTACTCTGAAATATAACCTTGTCGTTACTAGTAATATTTTCCCATGAACTAATTAATTTCACTTTTGCAATGTTTGCTTTAATTCTGATTACTTTTTCCTCAGAAAAAGCTCCTTAGAAGTTAATCACCTCTTATACCCTAGCTTTTTGAGATTGGAGCTTTGTCAGGACTAAGAGTTGCCATGCTGAATGCATCTAAAAGGGAAAATATTTCAGGGATGCAGAAAAAAATTTACCTGTCCATTGCAGAAACCAAAATACAGGAAGAATAGAGTCCCCACCAGAGTGCATAAACAACATTCTGCCATTACTGTCAGCCCCTGAGAGTTGAATACATCTCTAGTGATTGATTTCTAGACTTGGAGACCCCTGCAGATACTAGCAGGGATGTGTATGAAAATACCTAAGAATGTCCTCTTTAATACAAATAAAAATTGTTTGCTCGTGCACCATTTTGACTTTGAGTAAACTTTAAATTTAAATCTTTTTACCTTGTAAGACTTATCTCCACAAGTATTACAAAACGTTTGCATACCATAGTATATATGAAGTAGACATAGGTTCATTAAAGATTATATGAGTAAAAGAAGGAGAACATAACACCAGTAAAAGTTGCTGGCATATATGTCCTCAGCATGCATACTAAGTTTAGACTTTGTCGGGTTTTTTTTAATGTGCTGATCAAGCTATTATCATATCTGAGGGACTTTCTCCAAGTACAACAGCCCACCACATTAGATCTCTTAAAGAAAGCCTGTTGCGAGTACCATCTGCCAGTGAGTTACATTTGGTGTATATACTTATTTTTTTCTTTTTGTGGGATTTGTAGATTTTGCTTTTAATATTATTTAATCTTTAATACGGATTTTTATATTTTTATAGTGACTGTTTTATATTTGCATTGTTTATATGACATATATTGCATAGAGCAGTGATGGCTAACCTTTCCATCCACACGTGCCAAAAGTGCATACATCCACATGTGTGCCAGTACCACAAGGCACACCGCACATCTCTGTGCTTGTGCATCTAAACCCTCTCCTTCACGACCCTCCACCCCCCGCACATATGTGGCAGGTAGCCGATGATCAGCTGGTGGGTAGGCAGCACACGCACCTGCACAGTGGGTAATAGCTCACGTTCTGGTGGAGATGGCTCTGCGTGCCACTTCCAGCATGTGTGCCATAGGTTCGCCATCACGGGCATAGAGTCATTTTAATCATATAAATTTGATAAAATAATTAATATGATTAATTGTAAGTATGTTTGACTATATTTTGGATAATGTTCCATTTTTTTTGTTTTGATTGGTGGTTTAAAAATCTGTAGTTCTGAATCTAGCAATTTCAGAAGTCTGTGAGGCACCTATCTCTGTCAGGAAAGAAAAATATTGATCTTCACTGAACATTAGTAAAAAGAGGATGGAAGAAATTGCTACATCTGTACAAACCTTTACTCAATTTTCAACAAAACAAAACAATAAACAGCTGTAAGGTTTACCTTCTCATCCTGACAGAAATGTAAAGCCTGTGATAATGACAGATTGCCTCAGGAAATTGTGGGCATAAACATTCCTCAAATTTATAGTATTTATTTTTCATCAGGAACCAGACTGAGAAAATTTTAATTGTGTGATGTACCACCGTGAAATACTAACTGTGACAGAAGTTTATATTAATTACTGACACTGAATTACTGGTTAAAATTTTTATTTATGCTGTAGCTAAAGCCCCTGTCACACTGCACCAACGGATGGAAAGAGGATGTAAAATGGAGAAAAACACTTGCCATCTGTTGGTTAACGCGATGCTTCCGTTCTTTACTCACTGCCTCCGTTTTGTTTCCTCTCTATCTGTCCAGCATCCGTCTATTGACATTTCATCCGCTCAGAAGGTTTTGAGCTGCTCAAAACCTTTGAGCGGAAAATGTATCCAATGCATCCGTTCTGCATCCGCTAGGCATACGGGGGACATCCGTTCTGCATCCGTTATGCATCTGCTATATCCGCTAGGCATCCGCTGCGCATCCGCGCTACTCAAATCCGTTCCAGCGGTAAACAGATGCAGGGAGGAAGCGGAACGGACGCGCAGCATTAGTAGCACGGACGTAGAAAGGATGAAAGCGGATGCAGCTACGCATCCGCGTCATCCGCTACGCATCCACCCTGCATCCGCTCTGCATCCTCTATGCATCCTCTACGCATCCGCTCTGCATCCGCTCTGCATCCGCTCTGCATCCGCTTCTATCTGCTTCCATCCGCTAGGCTTCCGTTCCGCATCTGTTTTCCATCTGCTCTGCATCCTCTCCCTGTCTGTTCCTTTCCATGTTATCCGCTCTGCTTATGCAAATTTTTGCCCCTTTTGAGAGCAGATAACAACGGATGGAACATTTTTCTCATCCGCTGTGTCCTTTGTACAAACGTTTTGCATCCGTTGGGCAGTGTGACAGGGCCTTAATCTTAACGTTTTACTTCTTAAAAAAAAGAACTTCATTTCTTTAAAATAAAAGGATATTTTTAAAAAATTAAATAAAAACAAGATATAATCATAATTAGCACAAATTGCTCATCTGTTGCATCACAAAGTAAAGTTTTTCTGTAAGTACAATTGTATAAGTAATAATGAATGTAATACAGTGGTGGGATTTAAATTTTTTTACTACTGGTTCTGTGGTCTGGCTTGGTGGGCGTGGCAGGGAAAAGATACTGTAAAATCTCCATCCAGAGGTGGCATTTGTTGGTTCTCCAAACTATTCAAAATTTCCACTACCGGTTCTCCAGAACTGGTCAAAACCTGCAGAATACCACCTCTGATGTAATACATTTTATGAGACATCCCTCTAATTAATCAGATATACGATTCAGATATTAACTGCTACCCCTTCCTACTCAAATCTACTTTTAGAAAAACATGGGTACTAAAACAGGAAACAAAGTAATTGTTTAAAATTTTCATTGTTTCTTATCAATAGAAAGAATCAAAAACTGACTATGTTCCTGTTTCTGAAATCAATTTCAGTAGCATGTTTGAATTCCATAGACAGATCTGTGACTATGTATGCTGATGAGTCACAAGCAAAGCTAAAACTGGTCATGTACTTCCTCCTGGGTCTTTGAAATGATATTTTGCCACCTTGAGTTGAACAAAATAAAGATGGGATATAAATAACATCAATCTTTTAAAATGCTTGAAACCATTAAGCATAGCATCTTTTTTTATAAATATAGGCAAAGGATTTCTCTTTGCGCTCTTATCATCTTTATTTTTTGATTTGTCCCTATTCTTCTTCAACAGCAATTATCTAAAATGAAATATATATTCTGATATTAAGCAAAGCTTAATTATAATTATATTAATTAATTATCATGATCACATCATCAAGTAGATGTTTAGGTCAGGTATGACATTTTTATCCACCTATTTAGTTTTTCCCAAGGAGCCAAATAGGCAGATGTTGATTTTTTATAGTGTTAAATGTATTGTCACAGGATGTAAGCTGTTCAAAGTAAAGCTGCCTTTTGCAATTGACTGACACTGATGTGTTCAGATAGAGCTCAGCTGTTTTGGAATTTTTTCCAAGGTGCCTATAAAAAGGTAAAGTTTTTCCCTGTCCAAATGTATCCAACTCTAAGGGGTGGTGCTTATCTCCATTTCATAGCCAACATTGACTAACAAATTTTATTCAATTTTTCACATTAAAAACAAAAATCTCTTTTTAGTGGACAACATATTTCCAGGTCATCACCTTTACATACAAATATGACAGCAATTTATCTTTGCATGCTTAATTCTATTATTACCTTTTCCATTCCAAATTTTCAGTAAGGAGAGAAACACATTAATTCTAGCCTCTTTCATTAATCTCAATCGAAACATTTTTTTTGTTTCATTTCAATTATTTCAAATATAATCCTTTAATATTTA
The DNA here is from genome assembly GCA_015471245.1 of Laticauda colubrina. Classification (NCBI taxonomy): domain Eukaryota; kingdom Metazoa; phylum Chordata; class Lepidosauria; order Squamata; family Elapidae; genus Laticauda; species Laticauda colubrina. Next base: position 59,308,479 of record BLBF01000002.1, read on the forward strand.
TTTTAAAAATAAAGATAAACAATATGTGTTTGCATAATAATAATAATTTTAAAAAGTTACCAATGTCTCTCCTTGCTTTTAATAGTCTATATTAACTTATTAATTTAGTTTTTTCTTTAGTCTGTCATATTCCCTTTCCATCTCTAAAAAAAAAAGTATAGGTTTCCCTCCTTTTACTGTTTTGAGTGTAACACCTCAATGATTAAAATATACCTTTATTCCCTCATCTTGATTCCCAATAAACCATTATTTTTAAGAAGTTACAATAATAATCATTACATCTTTTCATTTCAATTCCGCAGCATATTCCCCCCCCCTTGAGTTTTAATAAGAGTTATCAGTATCTATATTACCTTATTTTCTAAATATTTTTAATTGCAGAAATATTTTTATTACCCCTTGTCACGCTGCAGAATCCCCTTTTTAATTCATCAACCATTATCTCTGAAAAAACAATTTCTTTTCAACATTTTACTATTTCCGTATTTCTTTATTTCATGCACCTGTTTCTTACTGCTTCTCCTCTTCCTCTTTTCCCCATATCTTTTGTCATTCCAGTTTATATCCCTCTCTTTCTTAATATCTTCTTTTCCCCTTTTCTGCTGGGTCTTTCTGCCTTTCCTGACTTCACAGGTATTCCCCCTTTTGATTGCCTTCTTAAGTCTCAACTTTTTAACCTTCCTTCTTTCCCCACTTCTTTGTAGTGTTCTTTGTGTTAATTGTCCATTTAAAATATCTTCTCCTTGAGTCGACTCTTCCTCTGAAGCTCTATCTTCTTGTTCTTCAGTCGCCATTTCCAATTTTTCTAACACAGAGCAAAGTGATTCGCCTCTTTCTTGTAATAATTCTCTCATATTTTTAAGTTCCATTTTTAATTCCCGAAGAGATATCATCATTACATACTCTTATACTTTATGATTGTTAAAGTCCACACATAAAAAAAAAAACACTTTTACTTTCCTTCTTTCTTCTTTCAATTTTCTAAAGTTCTCAGTTATTCCATCCCAGGGTCTATACCAAAAACATAAATCAATCCCACAGTCAGTCTTTCCTTGCTTTTTTCTTTATTCTGGTTCTGCTTTCACTTTCTAAGATTTGTTTCAATATTTCTTTAATGTTATATCCACACAAGTTCATTCAGAAACGGATGCTTTCCCTTTTGTTTGAGCTCAAGTTTGTGTCAAAAGGTGGCATTCTCCATTATACAAAGTCTTCACCTTTTTGCTCTATTTTTTTATTTCGGGTTTTTCAATCCTCAATATTCCAGCACAGTCCAGTCTCCAATTTATAAACTTTATTATTATTATTTTTTGACAATCTTAAGTCCAGCTTTATTTTATGCCTGTTTATTCTCAAAATATTTTAGTCCAATTTAGTTAAATCTTTTGTTCCAGCTTTTTCCTTTCTGGGTTTGAAGCCCCGCTTAGCTGTCAAAAATATTTTCTTATTTTTTTTCCTGTCCCTTTGTAATTTCACCGCTCACTTTTCTTTTCTTAAAAATTCCATGTTACCTTAACTTTTGTTTAGTTGTATTGCCCAGTTCAGATGTTATCCACCTCTTTCTTCCCTCCTGCACAAATCTTAATCCAGTTGAGTCCTCCTCTTTGGGGTGGCCATTTTAAACCACTGCTGCAGTCGACTTCGGGGGGGGAAAAGACCAAGGCCATGGGGGGAGATGCGGCTCCCCTCAACCTGGCTTGCGGCTTCTCCTTACTCTGCCTCCCCTCCAAGGCAGCTCTCCAATGAAAGACCATGGACCATAGCCACAGAGAGCCACGATCTACAGTCCTCTGCCTTCTTCCTGACTGAAGCAATTCTGTAGTCATGTAGTCAGCATGACTATACAATGAGGTCAGAGGTGGTATTCACCAGTTCTGAAGGTTCTGACCAGTTCTGGAGAACCAATAGTGGAAATGTTGAGTAGTTCAGAGAACCGGCAAATACTACCACTGACTGGAGAACCAGTAGTAATTTTGTTTTTAATCCCATCACTGAATGAGGTACACAGAACACTGTTACCTTCCCTACCAAAGATGTCCCTACTTATCTACTTGCATGCCTTCAAAGTTGTCCAATTATTATGTCTTGTTCGGATAATTGATTTTACCATAAGCTTAACTTCATATTAATTTAGCTTTTGGTATCATAGTTTGATATAGTGTCTGTTTTACCCAAGATATTATAGATTTGCTTGGAAATACTACTGTTTAATCGTTCTTTCACCTGTCCTTAGCATATAGACCTTTATTCTGTAAGATGCACTTTTGTTAAATTTCATGACATTGCTGTAGCCTCTGATCTTTATGTTCGAAGACAAAGGGAAGGGAAGATGTGTATATGCCAGTTAAAAGAATTGACTATAAGCAAAATGACGATGATCTCAGAGTGCTTCGCAGTTATCACTTGAGACTTTCAAGAAGAGATTAGACTGCCATTTGTCAGAAATGGTGTAGGGTCTCCTGCTTGGGCAGGAGGTTAGACTAGATGAACTACAAGGTCCCTTCCAACTCTAATTATCTGTTATCTGTTATTTGCCATTGTGGTGCTATCTAGGCTTCACATGGACAACAGATTGTGAGACTCTGCACGAGAAGAATCCTCAAATTTCAAACAGAGTTTGTAGGCTATTGTTGTGTTCAGACATAAGGTGAACCATTGCAGTTGGAATGAAAGCAGATGAAAAGAGCCTTGATGTGTAATGAAGATTCTGGAGGTATACAAACACTATGGTATGAATAGCATTACTGTATATACTTGCATATAAGCTGATCTCGCATATAAGCCAACCCTTAAAAAACTGCCCCAAAATGAGGAATTTTGCAAAAACTCGCATATAAGCCGACCCCCAAATACCATGGTGTTCATCCCCTGATAAAGGAAAATCTGGAGACCCATGAAAAAAAATCTGGAGATGGGGTAATTACAATGGCGTAATTACTGACATTTCCCCAAGAGCTGGGAACAGGTAAATTATAACTAGTTTTGAGTAGATCCCAGCACAGAAACACCCCTGCAAAGATGGGCCAAGACCAAGGCTCACCGTCAGAAAGATTCTGGGAGGACAGGGCTTTGGGTGCGACTTCCCTGAACAGCAGAAGTGAAGCCCAGAGGGAAAAGACAGCGGGGCAAAAGTTGCGGCTCATCGTCCATCCAGGGAGAAAAGTGATGCCCGACTTCGCACGCGTTTTACTTGAGGCGAGGGCTGCTAAGGGCCAGCTGACAGGGAGTGTGAGAGCCAAGACTCTCATCGCGGGAAGCCGCCTCGCTAAGTCGCTGCTCCAGCACAAATCGAGGCATGGCCACCGAGAGGGAGAAGGTGGGGATTCTCCTTCCAAGCGGTCATTGAACCCACCAGACTGAAATAACTGCTGGCTGAACCAGGGGATTCCGGGCACATGAAAGACATGACAAAAAATTGTGAGACTCATGCAGAACCATGAGAGTTGGCAGGGCTGTGTATGGTAATATCGTTATTGCATGATCTGAGAAGTGGTGTCATATCGTCATGTCATTTGTGTCAGAAATCAGATTTATGCGCATATAAGCCGACCCCCAAATTTTGAAAAAAAAAAGCGTTCTAAAGTCGGCTTATATGCAAGTATATACGGTACTCTCAAAGCAGCATTAATTACTTCTTTGATAAGAAGGAAGGTCACATCATTTGCTGATGTATGACAGAAATGGAGTGGGTAGATTCAGCTTTTGTTCCCTAAAGAGAATAAAAGCCTTTTACCTTTATAATTAAGTATTCTCTTTTCAAAAATCTGCCAATTAATAGCACATATGTTGCAGCTTGCCTATAAAATCTAAATGGCAAGTGTTCTCTGAGCAAATACCATATTTAAAAAGGAGGAGGACTTTCATTTTATCACAACAAATGGTTTGAATCTCCTGCTTCTTTGGAGCCATTCCTCTTAAGATGAAAAGATGTTCTCTACCCAAATGTGAACAACATAAATGTGAATAATTAAAAAAGAGTATTTTTGTGAAGGCTAAAGAAAACAAAAATGAGAAAAAGAATTGACAAATGAATTCAGCACAAATGGTTCTTTAAAACTAATATCGGATCTGATGTAGGAATACTGGCAAGGTGTGGTGTTGTATGAGGTTTTCTATGTGGCAAGACATAATAAAGAATTATAGGTCAGTATTCTGGTTAATGTATAATTGGTCTCAACTCTGCTTTTTATTTTCATTTCTTTTATCTTCTTTCTCCCTCCCTTCTTGAGCCAATCGCTCCTCTAAAACAATTACATCATTTTATACAACAAACACATACTTTAGTTATATGTTTATTGTGATATAAAATGACAATAGTCATGAGGAGATAGGAGAAAAGACATTATGCTATGAAATGACATTATATTATGAAAGAGTAAAACAAGGAATAGTAATAAAGGAAAAAATAATAAAAAGGTTCAGAGAATCTTCCAGAACCTCATAACCACCAAGGGAAGAGAAAGTTTCACATATGAACAAGGTATTAGCTGCTTCAGTTAGTCATTCCTTGTGTATATGCAGTAGCTTAGCCAACATAATGAGTATTCATTATATTGCTTTTGAGTAACAAAATTAATAGCTTGCACAAAACCAGCAAGAGAGACAAAGAATAAGGTGGATTTAAATCCTACTTAGCCCCATCCCTTTAAATGCAGTTACAAAGTAAGCATGGCTCCTGCCTTCCTGCCTTCCTATCCTAATGGAGGATTAGATCCATATATTAAAAGTATCCTGTGAGCCTGTGTTTATGTTCTGGCTACAGTGGAAACATTTTAAACTTCAGTGATACCTCTTAGTTTGCAGCACTCCACAGTCCATGGTTGGAAGAATGATGTAAAATTAAGAGGGACAGATCACAATGCCAGAAGGAGTAATCATACTCTAATATTAATCCAGCTTTGGGGAAAATATTGAGCATCGGGTACTGGGAAAGGAGGAGGAGGAGAGGGGGAAGGATGGGGAGGAGGAGGGGAGGAGGAGGAGGAGGAGGAAGAAGGAGAAGGAGAAGGAGAAGGAGAAGGAGAAGGAGAAGGAGAAGGAGAAGGAGAAGGAGAAGAAGAAATCTCTATGTTGCTTTGCTACTACCAAGCAATCTGTCATGTTTCTGTTTTCAAACTCTATTTGTTTAAGCCCATGTCACACTGCACCAATGGATGGAAAGAGGATGTAAAACAGAGAGAAACACTTGCCATCCGTTGGTTAACGTGATGCATCCGTTCTGTACTCACTGCGTCCGTTTTTCTTCATCTCTATCCGTCCAGCATCCGTTGACTGAGGTTCCATCCGCTCAAAAAGTTTTGAGCTGCTCAAAACTTTTTGAGCGGAAAATGTATCCAACGCGTCCGTTCTGCATCCGCAATGCATACAGGGAACATCCATTCTGCATCCGTCATCATCCGTTACGCGTCCGCAACATCAGCTAGGCATCCGCTGCGCATCCGCGCAACTCAAATCCGGTCTAGGGGAAAGCGGACAAAGGGAGGACGCAAAACGGACGCGGAATGGACATGCAGCGTTAGTAGCACGGACGGAGAAAGGATGAAAGCGGATGCAGCTCGCATACAAAGCATTTAAAACAGAAAAAATGTTCGCAGAGGGGACCTATCTCGGATATTGAGGATGTCTAGAGGATACCTAGAGGATGCAAAAGGACACATAGTGGAAAACCTACATTGCCTATAAAAAGGGGGAGCAACTCACCTGGATCTCACTTTCAGTCCAGCAGCCCTGCTGTGCAGACCTCTGCAGCCTTCATCTGGCTCTTGCTCTTCCACAGCATCCATTGATGTCCACCATGGATCATAACACAATCCTTTTGGTAGCCACCATTGTTATGCAACAGTGCGAAGCCATCTACAGGCTCTTTCAACTGTTCTATGGGAAGAAAAGGAGGCGGCCAAGAAGCGTCTGGGTCCGAAGATGGATCGGGAGAAGAGCAGAGTACGGACTGTACAACAAGCTGATGGTGGAGCTGAGGAACGAAGACCCTTGTGCATTCCAGAACTTCATGAGGATGCCTCCAGCCATGTTTGACGAAGTTGTGGAGCGGCTGACACCCAGGTTGACCAAGCAGAGCACCAACTTCCGGCCCAGCCTGGACCCTCGGCTCAAGGTGGCACTGACTTTGCGCCACCTGGCCGCAGGGACCACCTAAAGGAGCATGCAGTATGGCTGGAGGGTGCCACGCAACACCATCAGCATTGTGGTCAGAGAAGTGGTGCAGGCCATCATCGAAGAATACAAGGAGGAGCTCCTCCAGTGCCCCTCTACTGAAGAAGGCTGGAAGAAAGTTGCAGAGGAGTGGTATCAGAAGTGGAACTTCCCCCACACCATTGGAGCCATAGATGGGAAGTATGTTGCCTGCAAAGCTCCAGCCAAGTCGGGGTCCACTTATTTCAACTACAAGGGCTTCTTCAGCATCATCCTCTTCGTCATGGTCGATGCTGGCTACAAGTTCATGTACATCGATGCTTCAGGCAAAGGCTCATCTTCAGATGCCCAGGTATACAACGCCAGTGACCTCAAGGAGGGGCTGGAACGTAACCTCATCATGGGCTTCCCAGATCCAGACCCCCTGCCCAATGACATGCAAGATGTGACCTACTTCATTGTGGGGGATGACGCCTTCTCCCTCACAACCTACCTCATGAAGACATACACTTCCAGACTCCTCACCCGTGAAGAGAGGATCTTCAACTACAGGATGTCCAGGGCAAGGCGGGTGATGGAGAACACGTTTGGCATCCTGGCCAGCAGGTTCCAGGTACTTCTCACCACCATGCAGCATCGCCCAGAGACCGTGAGGAGGATCATGGAAGCTTGCTGCATCCTGCACAATCTCATGCGCACCCGCTACCCAGTCTTACAGAACAGGCTAGTGGACCTCCAACAAGGCAATGGGGACATGGAGCCTGGGGAATGGAGGCAAAGGCGAAACCTGATAGACACTCAGGATGTGCAAGGCCCCTACAGAGCCTCATGTGAAGGGAAGAAGCAGCGCAACCTCCTGAAACACTGGTGCAACTCCCCAGCTGGAGCAGTGGAGTGGCAAGACAGGATGATAGATGATTAATGGATGCTTCCTTCAGCCTGTCTCATCACAGGGATGAGATTGGGCCATGTATGTTGGGTGGGCCTACAATGAGCAGGGCATTTAATAAAGAGTTGTGTTTATGTTCAAATGTGTGGATGAATGGTTACATTATTATTGATAATGAAGGGCCATAGGTGTGGCACCTGGGAGGGTGGACCATACAGCCCCACTATGCTTGCACTGGAGGTTTATCTATCCCACAGCTATTAGCCATCCCAAAGGTATCCCTGCTCATTCCCCAGGTATCCCTGCCCACCCCACTGCTATCTTAACCCATCCCACAAGCATGCAAAGGCTTAAACCATTTCTAAAAGTTTCCACCAAGACTTTATTGAAAAAAAATAAATGAAGCAAGTGTGTGAAGCAAAGGTAATCTTTATTAATAACAAGCTGTAAAAGAAAAATGACCCAAGTCAAGTGTCCAAAGCAAAAATAAAGTCAACAGGTAGCCACCCAGTCTCTGGCACTCTTCTTGGTCACTCGGAGGTGTGCCCAGTCTCAGGGGTGAAGGGTCCAGGTGCTGTGAAGGTGGCTGCTGCTGGAGTGCTGGTCTGAAGCACCACTGGGGCGCATGGCCCCGAGAGGGCAACAGGGGACGGTGTGTTGAGGAAGCTCTCAGAGAGCTGGCTCAGCCCCGTGATGTTGAGAGCCCCTTCCTCCATGCCATGGGGTGTCAGCCCCAGTACCGACGACAGATGTACTGAGGCCGGGCTTGGTTGTGGGGTGGAGGAAGGAGCAGTGTAGTGGGGCTGTCTGGTCTGCAGCTGGGTGAGGACTGGCATCGGTGGCATCGGTGGCGTGGGTGGCATCGGTGGCATCGGTGGCATCAGTGGCGTCGGTGGCATCAGTGGCATCAGTGGCATCAGTGGCATCAGTGGAACCGGTGGCAACGTTGGTGTCCGATGTACCTGTGCCTGGACTGGGAAGGGCTGCTGCCTGTGCTGCTGGACCTCCTGATAGCCATAGCCTTGGTAGGTGAGGGCCTGTGGAAAGCCTTGGAATGGGAGTGACATCACCTGGGGTGGAGGAGCAGACCTGGACTGGGTGGGAGCAGGTTCATCTGGGTCTGGAGGGTTGTGAAGCAGATCGGTGATCCTGTCCTTCACCACCTGGTACTGGGGTTTCGCCATGTCCATGAGGGTCTGGTTCACATAGGTGAGGAAGGGCTTGCAGTTGGAGGATGAGGAGTCGGTGTGAACCAGCTGAGAGAGGAGATCTACGCTGCTCCTGATGGTGTCTCTTATCTCCAGCAGGACAGTGTGGCTCTGTCCCTCCTGTCTGGCTCTCTGCCTTTCTGTGGGGGTGGAGCTGGGGGTGGATGCGGGTTGGACTGTGGTGGAAGTGCTGTCACCTTTCTCCCACTGCACCAGGGAGTCCTTCACGCGCTCCGCCACGGTTAGAACAGCTGTTCTCCGTCATGGCACGCTCCAAAGACACCTGCCTGGAGACAGGAGCTGACTCTCGGCCGGAAGAGGACTGGCTCTCAGCAGGCTGCCTGAGAGAGAGGGTTGTGAGAGGGGCTGCTCCTCGGTGGCGGATCTCACCCTCCAGGAAGCTGCACTTGGTCATGATGTAGGTCTCTCTGTCCATCAGCTTGGCCATGGCCTGGCCAGATTTCTTGAGGTGCAGCTTCCCATACAAGGTGTGCATGTGCTTCCACCAGCCGAGAAGCACCTCCGAAGTGTAGCCCAGGCTCTCCGCCTTCTCTCTCCAAGCAGCCTGCTTCCTTTTGGTGTCCCTATAGAGCCTGTGTTCCTTTCGCCATAGATAGTCATTCTCTCTCAGCCACTCCAGCACCTCATCCTCATGTTCCTCTTCGATGTTGTATTGCCTCCTCTCCCATTCCCACCTATGCCTCTTCCTCCCTTTGGCAGGACCACATGGGCCCTCATCAGAGGGGCTTCCAGGTTGTAGGGGCTGCTCCTCCACACCAGCAGCAGCAAAAGCAGGACCAGCAGCACCAGCAGCACCAGCAGCACCAGCAGGACCAGGATCAGCAGCAGCAGAGTAAGCACCAGCAATGCCAGCAGCACCAGCAGGATCAGCAGGACCAGGAGCACGAGCAGGACCAGCAGGACCAGGAGCACGAGCAGGACCAGGAGCACCAGCAGGACCAGCAGGACCAGGAGCAGCACCAGCAGAGTAAGCCCCAGCAGAAGCACCAGCACCAGGAGCAGCGCCAGCAGAGTAAGCACCAGCAGAAGCCCCAGCACCAGGAGCAGTGCCAGCAGAGTAAGCGCCAGCAGAAGCACCACCGCCAGAAGCAGCTTCAGCAGAGTAAGCACCAACAGAAGCACCACCGCCATTAGCAGCAGCAGCAGCTCCTCCAGAAGCAGAAACAGCAGAAGCCCCAGCCCCAGAAGAGCGAGCCCGTGCTGCAGAAGCCCCAGCAGAAGCAGAGTGAGGACCAGGGGGTGGGAGGGTGGCAGCAGATGGCTGAGGCTTTCTCTTCTTCCCCATGGTTGTGGGGTTGCTGTCTGGCAGGCAGGCTGGCAGGCAGGCTGGCAGGCAGGCAGGCAGGCTGGCAGGCAGGCATGCAGGCAGGCTGGCAGGCTGGCAGGCTGGCAGGCTGGCTGGCAGGCAGGCAGGCAGGCAGGCTGGCAGGCAGGCAGGCAGGCAGGCAGGCAGGCTGGCAGGCAGGCAGGCAGGCTGGCAACCTTTGTCTGGAAGCAGGTCTTTCCTCTGAATGTTGACCTGCTTGGGAGCTGCTTCCCTTTATATCCATGGGGCTGACGCAATGCATCCTCCCCACATGCGCAGTGAACGCTAGGCATCCGCTAGGCATCCGCTAGGCATCCGCTAGGCATCCGCTCTGCATCCGCTTCATCTGCTCGGCATCCGCTGTGCATCCGCTTCATCCGCTCGGCATCCACTCTGCATCCGCTCTTTCCACTGCGTGTCCGCTTTGCTGCAGTCCCCTGGAAGCCTTGCGGATGTGCCATCCGCTCTCATCCGCTTCAATCCGCTAGGCTTCCGTGGAGCATCCGCTTTCCATCCACCCTACGTCCTCCCCCCGTCTGTTCCTTTCCGTGTTGTCCACTCTGATTATGAAAATTTTTGCCCCTTTTGAGAGCGGATAACAATGGATGGAACTTTTTTCTCGTCCGCTGTGTCCTTTTTACAAACGTTTTGCATCTGTCGGCCAGTGTGACAGGGCCTTTAAATAAAAATCCACCCTCATATCTACAATAAACCTGAAATTTAACATTGTCCTTCCCAACTCAAAGACCAGAAATTATATTTACATTTTCCCAACCTCTCTGGAATATCATTATCCCTGGTTTCACAATGGTTCCAGTCCTATCTTTTTGGAGGGCCATTAAGATATTGTTCTTCCAACAGTCATGTGGGGAATTAGCCAAGTTTTTATTCTGTTCAATATGAGGTTGTGTGTTGTTGTTGTTTTGTCTGAAGCAGTCATATTTTCTTGTGTTCTCTTGCATTTATGTTTTTATTCTTAAGCTTTAAGCTGTATCTCAAATCATAAACTAAGAATATTTTTTTCACCACAGCATAAAAGCTTCAGCAAATAAGGAACTAAATTTGGAAATGTAGAAACGTGGGAAATCAGTAGACATGAGACCAGCGTAACTTCAGCTCTTTATTCAAGGTATAGATCTGTGTAGCCTTTAGCGAGAGTGCAGCACATCTTCTTATAGAGGTAGCCGGCAGCTCTCACCCAATGACAGCTTTCTGAATCTCCCGCGATCGGTTCGTCCAATCATGGGAGATTCCTTACTAACCAATCACCGTCATGCATCTCGGCCAATCACAGTGCAGTTCATTTCAGCCAATCAGGTTAGGGTATTACAAGTATGTTAATAAATAACACCCCTCCCCTCTTGGTATGGTCCATCCTACGCGACGTAGTCACGTAGGTAGGCAGGGCTTTTTACTTGCCTACTTGACCTGCGCAGTTCAGTTGCTGCGTGGTCTTCAACCAGTTCAGAAGGGATCTTCATTGCTCCCGCTCTTCAACATGGAACCTCCTGGAAGGGTGAGTCAGGCCTTTCGCCGCAACTCCCACCCGGTCTACTGGATTCGGTCGAGTTGTCAGCTTCTTTGTTCCTGGCCGGTCTTTCCGGGCTGGTTGAGCTGGCTTGACTGTTCCTTCCAGGTGAGGTTCCGAGTGGGTCGTCTTCCTCTGATACCCTTCGGCTGTCTTCATCTTCCGGTGAGTATTGTTGGTTTCTTCTTTTATTTAGCAGTGTTTGTATTTCTGGTTTGGTTTGCGTTGGTTGGGCCCATTCGGTTTGTCGTTGTCTTGTAGTCATATTTTCTCTTTCTTTTTGATGATTGTTTGGGGTTTCCTCCCCCCTCTGTTTTTTTTTTATTGTAGTCTGTTTGTGAGTTTTGTGGGTTTTCAGTGCTGTTTAAAATTATTCTTGATCGTATTTGGTCGACATGCCATTTCCAGTTTCTTCCATCCTCTGTTTCCAGCCGGTATGAGCAGGGGCCTGTTACTTGGGTTATTGTAGCGGGTATCCATAGTGGGTCCCCTGAATTTTTTTTAGCATAGATCGTGTCTTCCGGATTAAATGCCCGGTACCGGCTGGAGGAGTCTGGTGGTTTTTCTGGATTGTAAGTCGGGTGAAGTCTGTCTAGATGGGATCGGAGTTTTCTTCCCATCAGGAGTTCTGCCGGGCTTTTATTGGTTTTGGCACTTGGTGTATTGTTAACAGTTTATTTATTTTGTCGTGTATGTTACCAGTGTCCATCTTTTCTAAAGCATCATTGGTGTATCTGACCATTCGTTCCACCCGCCTGTTCGCCGCCGGATTAACGGGCGCTGCCAATGCGTGTCGGATTCCCTGTTCTGTGAGGAATTGCTCGAATGCCAATGCCATAAATTGTGGCCCGTTGTCAGATACTATCAAGTCAGGTAGGCCGTGGGGGGTGAAAAGTCTGTTCAGTTGTTTTGTAACCACCTCCATCGTGGTAGATCGCATTAGGCTTACCTCCAACCAGTTGGAGTAAGCGTCCACTGCGATCAAGAAAGTGTGCCCTTTCGTGGGCCCCACAAAGTCTATATGGACTCTCGACCATGGTCCCCTTGGTGTTTCCCACTGGAGGGTTGGTGCTTCGGGCAGGTTTGGTCTGGATTGCTGACATTTGTCACATGTAACCACCCAGGTTTCAATGGTTTTGTCTATCCCTGGCCACCATACGTAGCTTCTGGCTAGGGATTTCATTTTCACAATGCCTGGGTGTCCCTCATGCAACATGTATAATATTTTTTTTTGTAAGCTGTCTGGAACTACTACTCTGTCACCCCATAGTATACATCCCTTTTGGGAGGATAATTCAGTTTGCCAGTTTCAGAAGGGTTTAAACTGGTCACTGCTTTCTGTTTCCGGCCACCCTTTTACCACCCAGTTCAAAATCCGTGCCAGTTTGCTGTCTTTGCTCATCTCTCTCGCAATGTCTGACACGGTTGTTGGTAGGTTGGGCAATATCTCTATTTGCAGGGTGGATGTGATGGGTGCAGGATCATCTTCATAATCTGTTAAGGGGCAATGGCTTAGTGCGTCGACATGCGAGATGCATTTCCCTGGGCGATGTATTAGTTGGTAGGTATAGGCGGCAAGGAACTCAGACCACCTTCTCATCAGGGGAGACAGTATGTTGGGGGTGGCCTTGTTTCCCGCCAGGATCCCCAGTAGTGGTTTATGATTGGTGATGAGGGTGAAGTCCCTACTGTATAAGTACTCGTGAAACCGCTTCACGCCGATAACTGCTGCAAGTGCCTCCTTGTCGAGCTGACTATAATTTCTTTCTGCCTTTGATAGTGTTTTTGAGAAGTAAGCAATCGGTGCTTCTTTCCCGTCTGGCAGGGTATGGCTTAGTATAGCTCCGATGCCGAATGGAGAGGCATCGCAGGTTACCGTTAGTGGTAGGGTCTTGCTGAACTGGATGAGGACTGATTGTGATGTGAGGAGGTCTTTTATGTTCCAGAAGGCGGCCTCTTCCCGCTTGCCCCAGGACCAAACGGACGTCTTGTCAAGCAACCTATGCAGAAGTTCCACTGTTGTTGCCTTCTGTGGCAAAAAGACATTGTAGAAATTGATTAGTCCCAGAAAGACTTGTAATTCTGCCTTATTTTGAGGTCTCGGGGCTTCCTTTATTGCTTTTATTTTTTTGTGGGTAGGTTGGATTCCGTCTTTGTCCACCAGATATACCAGGAACTCAACCTTTTCAGTGCATAACTGGCACTTTTCTTTTTTGACTTTAAGTCCTCATTTTTAAATTTTTGTAGGACTTCTCTGAGTCAGCTTCTCAATTGTCTTTTGTCTTTGGCCGCTACCAACACGTCATCAAAATACAGCACGACTCCCTTAATTCCTTGGAGTAACCATTCCATGAGACTCTGGAACACTCCTGGTGCCACACTGACTCCGAATTGGAGCCTTTTGCACCGGAAAGCCCCCCTGTGGGTCACGATAGTTTGCACTTCTGCAGTCTCGGCATTGACAGGCAGCTGTTGATATGCTTGCACCAAGTCGAGTTTCGCAAAGACTTTTCCTCCCCCAAGTGAGTGTAGGAGGTGCTGTACCACCAGGACTGGGTATGCACTTTGTTGCAGTGCATTGTTAAGTATCGCTTTATAGTCCCCACAAATTCTCACAGACCCATCTGGTTTGATTGGGGTGACTATTGGGATCTCCCAGCGTGCATGATCTATTGGTTCCAGGACCCCTTGTGCGATGAGCTTATCTAATTGTTCATCTATTTTTGGTTTCAGGGCGAATGGAACTCATCTTGGTTTGAGCCGGATTGGGGAAATATTGGGGTTCAAGCTAAATGATATTGGGGACTCCCGGTACTTGCCTAATTGTCCGTCAAACACTTCTTGGAATTCCTTCATCAGGTCCTCTTCCCAGTCTGTTTCCTTGACATGGTTGATGACCATCACCTCGATCCCTAATGGCGCGAACCATTCCAGACCCAGAAGGCTTGGGTGGTCTCTGTTGACAATAGTGAGTGGAGTACTTTTTCGTGCCTTTTGAAGGTTACATGGAAGTGTCCAATTCCTATGGGGAATATGGGAATACTTTGTATGGGGAGTCTCTGGTTCTCTATAATGGTGAGTCTCTGGTTCTCCAGCTCTTGTTTCTGTAAGCTGGGCACTAACTTCTTAATTGTGTCCCAGGACACCATGGAGAGATATGATCCTCCATTCTGCACGGCCTGCCTTCGATGCTGACCTGCACTTGTACTTTTCTTGCGTCTGAGTTGTCTGAATGGCTGACTGTTACCGTTTGATGGGTTTCTTCCCATCGTCTGGTCTTGCTGAGCCGCTTGCTATGGTTTTCACGGTTCCATCAGTTCTCTGTGAATCTGTCTTGGTTTCTGGGAGGCATGTTGTCATGTCATCTTGGGCTGGAGTTCCATTTGTTTCAGCAGACCTTGGCGATAAGCCCCCATTTTTCACAGTACCAGCAAATGGCATCTACAAACCGGCACTCAGAACGGGGGTGTTGCCACCACAACCACACTGGAAGCCTGACTTATGACTTCTCCACCGGTCTCGCTCCACTTGCAATCTTTGGATCTCCTCTTCCTCATCGTCGGTGTTGGGTGATAGATTGATGTCCTTGTGGTGTGCTGTTGTTGCTTTGTGACCAGTTTCAGTTCATTTTTCAGGGAATATTTTGGTCTCTGATGTTGTTGGCCAGTCCCTTGTGTTCATTGGTTGCATCTTGGCTGCTGATTTCTTCGTGGCTTCGGCTGTGGTGGCTTCAGCAATGGCTTTGGTAACTGTAATGTCTGCTCGAGCCATTAGCCTGCTCTGGAGCACGGGGTCTCTGAGACCGAGAACCATGCAGTCCCTCAGAGCCTCGTCCATGTCTGAAAAGCCACACGCCCCTCCGATGTTCCTCAATGCTGCCACGAAATCCCCGATGCTCTCTCCATCCTTTTGATCCCAATGGTAGAATTCATGTCACTAGATCAGGTTTGGCACGGCTGGGGCATAGTGGTTCCAAAGTAATCAATCTAGATCTGGCCAAGTCATCTCCTTCACGTCCTCTGGCTTGGCCAATGCTTTGGCCATCTTGAATACGGCTGGTCCGCAATGGGTCAGGAACACAGCTCTCTTTCGGTGGTCGTTTGCATCCTTGAGATTGTTGCTCTCGAGGAACATGAGGAATCTATTGATGTAAGATTCCGAGTCCTTGGTTGCCTGGTCGAATGGTGCGGGTGGCGAGTTGCTGCCAGCCATCTTGTTGGTTGTTCAGCTCGGTTGCCACGTGCCTGACTGGTCTCTTTGTCTCAGAATCCACCCTCGTCGCCAGTGTAGAAGTGCGGGAAATCAGGAGACAGGAGACCAGCGTAACTTCAGCTCTTTATTCAAGGTATGGATCTGTGTAGCCTTTAGCAAGCCGCGGCAGCTCTTCTTATAGAGCTAGCCGGCGGCTCTCATCCAATGTCAGCTTTCTGAATCTCCTGCGATTGGTTCGTCCAATCACGGGAGATTCCTTACTAACCAATCACTATCATGCATTTCGGCCAATCACAGTGCAGTTTGTTTCAGCCAATCAGGTTAGGGTATTACAAGTTTGTTAATATGTAACAGGCAACTACATGGTAACCCAGCTAACAAGATGCCACCCTAATAGAACAGCAAAAGTATGGGAGACAGATGTGATCTGAAAGGGGGAGAGGAAAGGGATGCAGTTAGTATCATGTCAGTCATATTATCATTTACTTGAAAGCTCTGATATCTCCTTCTGCTCAAGAGTTTGGATAAAACATTGTGAAGTAAATACAAAGTGAGTCTTTCTGCCAGAAGACTGTCATCTGCCTACTGAAGTGTGCTTTGTAAATCCACCAGTTGTAGTTATTATTCTGAAATATTTTAATTGCTGTTTGCAGATAAAGTGACAGCCTCTTTTCTGCACTGCTTCATGCTAGCGGATACTTTACAAGATATCTAGTAACAGTAGGCAAACAATTCCCAATAGAAATCTTCTCTTATACTCATTTTAAGAGATTATTTGCTTTTAATGTGTTTGAGTTTATAACAATAAACAACATGAACAATACATTGACTTTCCATGCAAGAACAGGAGAATGAATATGGGCAGGGGTGGGATTCAAAAATCTCAGCAACCAGTTCGCTGCCCAGTTGGTGGGTTGGCATGGCCATGGTGGGTGTGGACTACTGGAACTTCCAGGAAAGTCATTTTTTACCTTCCCAAGGGTCCAGAGGCTTCCCTCAGCCTCTGGGAGAATGAAAAAAGCCTCCTTCAGGCTCTGGAGACCCTCCAAAAGCCAGAACAGGCCCATTTCTGGACTTCCGGTACTTCTGGTACTTCCAGAAGGCCCATTTTTTTCTCCTCTCAGAGCATCCGCACGGTCCCTGCACTTACCTGCATTGAAAATGGGCCGTGTAGAGACTCCTGGGAGGGGATGGGTGGGGTGGGCGGGGCCAGCCATCTGGTTCAAATACTGCTTCTGTGAACCAGATGCAAATTTAATATCTGGATCGCTCGAACCAGTCCAAACTGATAGAATCCCAGCCCTGAATATGGTGTTATTCTTTGTCTATGGAACATAAATTAGGCAAGACTATTTTTTATTTTTTTGACAAATCTTTGTTTGCAGAGAAACATCCATGCATACTTGGAACAATATGTAGTGCTATTACTGGCAATTTGATATTTAACAGAGATCACAAACAGAGATCTTGTAAGCTGTGCTTACAAGACAAAAAGAATGTGTAGAGCATGGAAAGGCAAAGCACATTTGCTCATGCATCATCACTTTACATCCTAGAGTTCAGGCTTCTAGCAGTGTTTGTGTCTGGAATCACATGGAGTCTATTTGTAATGTTTTGAATGGGCACAAGTCTTTTACAGATGATGTTTTATCTCCCATGTGGGGCTACCAGCATAATGGGAAAGAACTGCTAATATATTCTGAGAAACACATTCATGATTAATTAATTTTTCTCTTAACATACTGGTGTGCTGTATTGTTCCTAGACTTCTTGAAAGATTGGTAAGTGATTGAATGATTCATCAGTGTTTTACCCATCCTCATAGAAGGTCACAGGCCAAACATCTGCATCAATCACTGTTTTAGTTATGTATTGTGTCCCCAAGTTAAAATCAATGTGCTGAGGCTAATATTTTCATACTTTAGGATGAACGTTTTAAATCTGTTATTTATTGTTACATGTCTAGCTAATCAAAACAGCACATGGGGATAGAATGGAGATGAGAATGTGGACAAGGATCTTCTTTGTTTGTTTTTTTCTCCCCCACAAACAACTCTGGAACACTGAAAAGGCCAAGAGATTTTAACTGGGCAAAGTTACCTTGTGAACATCATGTTAAGTAGGGATTTTTTCTGGAGTGTCTTTTGTTTCTAGTTCAACACTGTTGAAACACAACACTGAGGTGGCAAATGTAGTTTACAAATGCAAAATATTTTGTTTCTATTTTGTTTCTATTCTATCTTAGTAACATCATTTCACTGTTTTATTTAATTATTAATTCAGTGCAATCATGAAAATAAAATTAGGAATATCCTTTTCATTTAAAGCCCAAAGCATGAGGCATTTCCAAGTAGAGGAATTATTTAAATCCCATCTCAATCTTCTTTATAAACTTTGGATTTCATCTCCTATGGCCATTGTTCCAAAAATAACAGTATATAATATTATATTGGTTGAATGTTGAAGAAGATAATTTGTCTTAAATGGTGAAGAGTTTCATGCTTGAGAAGAGGGTTCAATTAGAAGATCTTCAAGATGCCTTCCAACTCTGTTATTCTTCTATTCTGATGCTAGATATACCTCACTCTTCACAAACTAACTCACTTTCATAATATCTTTGTCTACTGCTAATCATTTGTTCAGTTTCATGGCAAAAGAATATTGATATTCTGAGCTGGTATATCCTCTGTGTAACTGTTGTACAGTTTTCCCAACAATTATACAGTCAAACTTCAATGCAAGATTACAACAAAATCGACAAGAAGTTCTTTCCTGTCATTAATTTCCTATGTTCTATATGCAGGATTTTTACTTTAACAAGGAACACATTCAGTGGAAGTACCTATCTGCAATCTGAAATATACTTTCCATGGCAAAAGAGATAAAATTAACTCTTTAGATACCATAACTAATTTAATAGCATTCATGCAATGACCACATGAACACTTGAACATATACTCTAAAAAGAGAGTAAACATATTGTCATTACCACATGATGTGCATAAGGAAGGCACGTGTATCACTGACACATCCTGTCTTCTTGCCTTTGTTTCTTTTTATAAACTTGTCATGTGCATAAATAAAGTGAAATATGATAACAAGTTATTTTAAGTAAAATGGTATGTACATTAATTTACAAGTCCTACTGGAATCTTTTTCTGTATTTCCTTGATAAGTAAAAAATAGCATGGGTAGCATGTGATATTTAAATTGTGAGAGAAAAAAATGTCACTGTGACTGTTCTGTTTGTATATTAATTCATTTCAAGATTTTGGAATAAATTTATTGTATAAAGTTGTACAAAATTGTCTAGAATCAGAAGCTAATTGTAAGTCCATCTCCTAATTGCAATTCATAAAAGTTTTTGTATCTGTCACATCCATATCTTGCAAAACAGACAAGTTTTACTGCTATACTCCTACATTCAGGGATTGTGTGAGGACTTATCTTTATAAAGCTTTCAAATATAGAACCCAATAAACTCACCAAAGCATCCAGAGATCACATACTTCTCACACAAAAATAAATTGAAGATTTACTTTAGTTTGATGAAAATAAGAACTAAGGGTGACATGATAGCAGTGTTTGAATATCTTAGGGGCTGCCACAAAGAAGAGGAGTCAAGCTATTCTCTAAATAGCTTGAATGGGTGGAAACTAACCAAGGAGAGAAGCAACCTAGAACTTAGGAGAAATTTCCTGGCAGTTAGAACAATTAATCCATGGAATGACTTGCCTCCAAAGTTGTAAATGCTCCAACATTAGAAGTTTTTAAGAAGAGATTGAATAACCATTTGTCTGAAATGGTATAGTGTTTCCTGCCTAAGCAGGAGATTACACTAGAACATTTCCAAGATCCCTTCCAACTCTGTTGTGCTATGCTATGCTATGCTATGCTATGCTATGCTATGCTATGCTATGCTATGCTATGCTATGCTATG